>CM053791.1:336644167-337844167 GCA_028749045.1 Cupressus sempervirens
AAAAATGGTATCGATGTTGGGGAGGGGGAAATCATCTTTGGGACATACTTTGTTTAGATCTCAGAAATTGGTGCAGATGCATATGTTGCCATTCTTTTTTGATATGGGGACAATGTTGGATATCCATGATGCATATGCCAAGGGTCAGATGAAATTGGTGTTGATTAACTTTTTAAACTCTGCCTTGACCAATAGAGCTATATGGGGATGCATCTTTCTAAGCTTTTGTTTTACTGACTTGGCCTCCAGAGAAATATTGAGATGATGGAGGATTAAATTTGGGTCTAAGCCGGCCATGTCTGCATAAGACCATGTAAAGTTTATCTGTCTTTCTTCAAAGAAGTGAATGAATACCTGTCTTTCCTCTATGCTTAAGGACTATGCTAAGTAAATGACCTTTGGTTCTTGCTCTGTGTCAATGTTGACTAGTTCTGTTGGTTCAATTAGAATAGAAGATCTTTTCTCAGACTGTTCAGGTAAAGTATCAATCACCTCATCCATGGGTGCCACAGTAGGTTTTCACCTCTAGATGCATCACTTTTGTTTATTTCCATATTTTTTGAGGTTAGACACAACTTGGTAGTGATCATTGAGGTTGTGGAATACTTGACCTATTCTAACTTGATTGAGGTAATTGATACCAGACTTCACTATATTCCTTTCTTCTATTCTTTGTTGATGAGATGGTTCAATCGCGTTAAGATAGAGGAAGATTTCACACTCAGTGTCAAAATGAGGGATGTGGTGAGACTTGGTTGTATCCTAGTTAATGAGTTCAAGATGGACTAGGGGTAATGATTCATAGTATGGAATAGGTTCGATAGGGTTTAAAGACATGATTTCATTAGATGACTCATATGTTGTATTTGTTAGATGTATGACATGAGCTTCTTCTAGAGTGTCGAGAAAAGTAGAGCTTGCGAGAGGCTCATAGTAGTCATCCTCAATCTCTACTGGAATGAAGTCAGGGAATAGGGTTTGAAATTGAAATCTTGTGACATGTTCATCATCTTCTAGGCTGCTCTGTTGTATCTTGATTCTAAATGAAGTGGGTCTTGGACTATAAGTTGTTCCTTGTGTAGCCAGACTATCAAATGTGGGTATGTGAACTACATCACATTGTTTATCATGAAGAGTCTCCTCGAACAATGAATTAAATTCCTATTTAGTGGAATCATCATCATCTTCTTTATTAGAGGTGTTTATAGATGATTCTTTTATGGGATATGAACTTGAGAGGGATAGGTTCTCATTTATGATGTCAGTTGTTTTTTAGCTATAACCATCCTTTTGTTTAGGTACCCATGCCAAGGTGGAAGAGGAGGAATCACTATGCTTTGGATGAGTGTCGAAAGAGGCTTGTCTCCTACCTTGTCCATCATATCCTACCCCTGTTTTAGATTTGTTGGACCTAAATTGTGCCATTAGAGGTTCAATGATGCCCGTCACTTTTCCTAAAGGACCATCTCCTGTGTATCCCATATTTTTCATCAGGTAAAAACATTTTCCATGTAGGTAGGGAGAGATATCAATGTTTTGTTGACTGATTTCTACCACTAAGTTTGGAGGTGTGTTACTTGCTTTAATAAAATGTGCATGATAAGGCTTGGTGGATGACGGTTTTCCATGAGACCTTGGAGCAAGTGAGGGATCAAATAAGGAAATTGAGTACTCACCCACCCCTTTGTGATGTAATTTACACTTTCTATCAAATTCTTTCATCAATCTATCCATTTCATTGTAGCATGACTATTTAGGCTCTTTAGATGATGATGGTGAAGGAACAGACGGACTCAAACAACCCACTTTCTCTTGTTGTTGATGAGTGGTTGTCATTTTGGTCAATAGAGCGTGATGTGTCTATAGTTGTGGACTGACTGATGTCATCTGTTGGTGTATTAGTTTCTTCCCTATTGTGAGAAACTACAGAATTACAATATTGTGCAAAATGTTGGTCTTTGGGTATGGTCACTTCTGTGTAAGGAAATTTAAGACACTAGAGATAAGTGGAGGGAACAACTTGCATGTCATGAATCAACGATCTCCCCAACAGGATGTTATAAGTTAATTGTAGATCTAAGACCCAAAAAATAGTCTCTTTCACAGCTGGTCCTACTCTGGTTGGCAAAATAACCATGCCTTTGGAGGATCTTTCCTCGTCATCATAAGCTTTGATGGTAATTTTCTTTCTTGGGTCAACAACATCCTCTATATACCCTAATGCTTTTACTAAATTGAGTGTGAAAATGTTGAGGCTTGCTCCACCATTGACCAATGCTCACTTAACTCTATTTCCATGGATAAAGACTTTAATATACAAAGGAGAGTTTTGAGGCTGGATGGCAAACATGTCGACTTGGGTTGAAAAAGATACTCAGCGAAAGGTGATGAGGTTGCTGAACATGTTCTGGAATCTACTCACATTTAAATCATTCAATACTAAGGCTTTAGTGAGTATTTCTTTATGCTCCGGGGAAATCTGTAATAGTTCAAAAATGGAGATATGGGCCAGAGTTTTAAGTAATTGGTTGACTAGGTTGTACTTGGGTAAAGAGGAGCTTGTAGCTATAGGGTCAAGATTTGTCATAGGTCATGGTAGGATAAATTTAGAGGCTTGGCCTCAGGTAATGGCATTTGAGGATTTTTTTTTTTTTTTTTTAATCCTTAACTATGATGACATTTATAATGTCATCAAAGCTGGAAATCATGTTAATGGTGTTTTCGTAATGATGTGCATAATTAACCTTAGTTTGAGGGGGTGCATTCTGATTGGCTTTGGAGGATTCACTCTTTTTGTAACTCATGAAGGAGTTCTTGAAGGCCGTATGATCTTCATTATTACTAAGGTTGTTTACTTTGATGACGACATCATTGATCAATTTTTGGATTGCTCCGTTGAGGGAAAAACAATTGTTTGTTAAATGCCCCTATTTTGATGGTAGGTACAAATGTGCTTTTCATTCCACCATTTTAGTTTGACTTGGGGTTCATAGGGTTTAGCCTTAGGAAGTACAATGAGCTCATCTGCCAAGAGGGTTTGTAAGGCACTCTCATAAGACACTTCGATAGGAGTATATACCTTGGGTATATCAGAAGATTGGTATCTGCAGGGGGGAGGAGCTTGATTGTAAGCAACTTGTTGATTGGTCATCGAGGGAGTTTCTACATTGCATCGATAGAATGAGCAGGCATTGTCTTGTTGGGGTGCATTTGGGTTAGTGTTGTTGATAATAGGATATGATTGGTTTTGAGGTTTCACATGGTTGGCCTACCCATCCCATCATTAACAGTGTTCTTCTTGTTTTGCCACCACAACTTTTGTTTATCGATGGCCCGATCAGAGGAATTATGAGTCTGCGTGGAGTTATCTGAAAAGCCCTTACCATCTTTTGATAGTTTAATGATGTCATTATTTAGTAAGGTCTCTTTTACCTTAGTACCATTTTCTAAGATGGTTTTAAAATCTTTAGGTCCTTGGAGCTAAAGCTAGTAATTCATTGGTTTGGAGAGACTATTAATGAAGACGTCAGTCTTCACTTATCAGGTATGTCTTAGTGGTACTTAGTGAAAGTGTGTCTCCATCATTGTAAGAAAGTTTTGAATGACTCATTTAGAAGTTGCTTCACATTGCATAGGTCTATCATTGTAACTTCCCTTTTGATATTGTAGGAGTATTGGGAGATGAACACGAAAGCTAGTTGGTCAAAGGTTTTGATATTAGAGGGTAACTTGGAGAACCAATCCATGGCTTGCCTACCAAGGCTTCTAGGAAATAGTTGCATCAAATAAGTTTTGTCATGAACAAATTCCATACTCAAGGTATAGAATTGTTTGAGGTGGTCTTGTGGATTTGATGTGCCAAAATATTTATCATATTTTGGTATTTGCACATTTTGTGGGAAAGGTGTGAATTTAATGTTCTTATCAAAGGGGAGAGGACACATCTTCTCAAGGCTAAATTCTATGGGTTGTGTTTTTCCTCTCTTCATTCTTTCCATTTCCACTTGTAGGTCTAAAAAAAAATCCTCATTAGATGTCTTCTATATCACATATACTCTAGCTCCTAGGCATCTAACCATCTATGGAAATCTTAATAGGGACACCATGTGAAAGCTATTAACTTATCCAAAATTCATTGATAATAGGTGATATCACCACTATGAGTCTGTGGAATACATCCTCTATATCAAAAAATGTAGGGTTGGCTTTGCTCCCGCAACTGCACCCGTGGTTAAATAACAACAATGTGCTCCCATGCCTAGTCTATGCTAACACCACTATGTAATCCCAGGAGTGAACCCTATGGTACACTATCTCATGTAGCTCATGATACATGTCTACAAGAATAGATAGCCCCCATGCCATCCTGCAAGGCCACACAATCAAATTTGCTATAGTCGACCCCATCCTAGTGGGAAGCCCTTCTAGCTCCTATCCATCACCAACACCTAAGCAACTATAGAGCATAATAAACATGGTAATAGGTAATCACCCCCATACTCATCAATGAGTCACTCCCAACTCAAATTATGGTCTAAGATGGTGATATCACAAAACATATGCTATATCGCTACCTACCCCTCTATCCAGGTTTGATCATAATACACCTGTGACATATAACCAAACTTGGCATTAGTATACTTCGCATAAATATTAGAACTTGAAAGAATAATAGAGTAATCAAACATACAACTCACCAAATCACCATGGAAAGGTACTCAAAGGATGCGATACACATCCTCTAGGGTGATTGTGGCCTCTCTGGTCGATAAGTAAAATGAGTTATGCTCATTGTGCAACCACTCAACAAGCATAGTCAACAATTTGTGATTAACCTGTATATGGGGCATCTATGTAACCCATCTCAAGCCCATGCTAGCTATGATGGTAGTCTCATCATCTATCAGATACTCTATAACTTGCAACCCCACCACTTTGGGGGTTCTGATAAGAAGTGCAAGAAATACCATTTGTAACACAAGACATGTAACCATCAGTAACACATCAAAAAAATGATCAACATGCAAAATTCAATGTAAAAACTACTTCAAAATAGGCTGTATGACATTTCTTGCTATATATAGGTGATATAAAATGCTAATTAAATGTCGTGCGACATTTCTTGATATACCCATGTGATACATTTTTGTTGTGTGACATTCTGCATGGTTCATGTGACAAATGGGTATGCTCCATATGACACAATTTTGACTAGCCGTGCGATACATTTTTCAATGTGAAGTATGGCACGATATTTTCTAAATTAACCATGCAATACTTTTTAAAATATCACATTATATTCCATATTTCTCTTCTAAAATGTGTGAAAAAAGGTCAAATAAGCTTTAAAAAGTGGTAAAAAGTTGAAAACTTACTAGTGCCTCATAGTGGGTTGGCCAGTTGTGCAACCGATTGTGCTTGAAATGATGTCAGTGGGTTAGAATTCCTACTAACACCATTTTTCTCTCCAAATTAATCTAAGATTGCCAAATTCACAAAAGACAAAATGAATTTGAAAATGAAACTTGGACCCCTTTTATAGCCTTCTAACCTCATTTTGACCTAATTTTCAAACTCCTCAACATTCTGCAAAATTGCACCCTTGGCTAATTTCAACATCTTGGATCCATTTTTAGGATCAAAATCAAAATCTTAGTTCATCCTGATATTCAAAATTGCATTTTAAAATTCTACCTTCTTTTGAGCAGTTAGCTGACCTTTTTAGGTCTAATATTTGAATCTCCATTGGGGCATCTTCATTTCATGTCTTCATCACTTCTACACTTCATATCTACTCTAATTCACCTTTATTATGTCTAAAATCACTTTTCTACTTGATTTGACCTAATTTTCATGCTTTATCCTTCATGGTCAACTTTGGTCAAACTGGGGCATTTTGTCATTCCTTAATAGTCACTCTTTGGTTCTAATCATCTATCTATCATCTTGGACATTGCTATATCTTAGTTTTCTCATATCTATCTCATTTCTGCATTTCCCTTACCTCATTTCAATTTCGATCTTGAGGGGGCATAAATACTCTATTATCGCTTGCTGCAACTATCTATTTCTTAGGAGGATATAATTGATCTTTTCATTTACTCTTAATCTATCTACTTTTCTAGGTGTTAGCATTTTTCTTGAATGCTAACATCATCTTTTTCCTAGTGTTCAATATTATTGCTACCAGGTTGTACATTCAGGATTTGCTATCTCCTTTTGCATTTTGTTCTTCATAATCGAATATCTCTATCTATTGCTACCTAGTTGGCTTCTGTTTTCTTTGAAGTAACGTGTTCCTAGATCGATCATGCATTAGTCAAAGAGGGGAAAATGTAATCACCCAAAAATGGTGATCTAGACTATTAGCCCCCTTCTAAGAATTTTGGCTAATTTAATTTTTCATTTACCTAGACCAAATTGCTAATAATTGATTAATTTGATTATAATCTATATTTTGACTAGGCTATCCTAAGTTCATTATTTGATTAAAAGAACATGTCCCCTTTTAATTAAATAAAAACTCCCATTCTTCTAAACCACTTAAAGTGCACACATAAAGTCCATTTTCTATTTTTCAAATTAAAAGAAAAGGATTTATGACTTTTGTCTTATATGGAAAGTCAACTTCTATTTTATTAGTTGACTTGTGTGTACACATGGATCAACTTCACTTTCAAATTCCATCGTTGATCTTCCATCATCTTGACCTTGATCTCTACCATCCCCCTCCAAGGACTCATCCACCTTTTGAATATTGTTGTGTTGCAAGTTTTCTAATAGGTTTCTTTGGAGCATCGTGGAGAACTTCTCATCCCTCGTCTCATTCTCTAATCAATCACATACTAGCTTAAGATCATATGAAATTTTAATATAGTTGCATGTTAATTTGGTTTCTTTGTAATAACTTAAATCACTTAGTAATTAGCTTGTATCTTGTAACACTCTTATCTTGTTAAACATAGCTATATTTTGCTATTCATCTTAGCTTACTTCATATTTGCATTGCATCCTTGAGGAACTCCTTATGGACATTTGCATTTTTTCATCTCATCTTTGGAACCTCCCATTGCATGGTTTACTAGCAAGAAGAGTATCTCTAAGGCTTAACTGAGAAGCTTCATATTTGAATCATTTTCTCTTGCACTCCATGGATAGGGAGCTGTAAGCTAACATCCAAATATTCTAAACTCATGGAATCCCTTGGATAGAAAGGTTTAGAGTGTGGAACATTTCTAGTGTACAAAAATAACATTAAACAACCTTAGATATAGTAATACATGTCATCCAATGATCCACATGTAAGATTTTATAAGCCAAATCCCACATATCAAAGCTCATAGAAACAATCTCCATAGTCTACCCAGGAAATAGGAACATGTTATGAACATTCACCAAAAGAGATCTAACTCCAACATGATCTATGCAATCAATATGCTTACATAGGAAAAGGTCCACCAATATGGTTTGAACATAATCCCAACCTCTTGAAACATATGTCCACAAAATCCAAGCTCGATGCTCTTGTTCCCAAACATACAAGATTGCCATCAAACACCCCATGTGCAAAAAAGATGTTCTCAATAGCTAGAAGAACAACTCCCATGATTCAACATGTAAGCCCCAAACTAGTTCTTCACATACATGTCCTCCACATTATCAACTTGTGCACTCTTGCCTTTGTTCCACTTTCACAATTCCTTTCCTAGAAATGTCATCTTCATATTTGTCTTTGGTGTGCCACAGGTTTTTTTCCCATGCTAATCTCTAATCCTTTGAGAATCCTTCAACTCAACTCGCTTACCAAAACTTAGGTTCCTCCTACTGAGCTATACATTCTACAAAGGGATTTGTGAAAACTTCATGTCACCCTTCTCAATAGTAAACACATTCTTGACACAATCATGCATTGACCCACAATCATACTACCAAGGTCTATCAAGTAATATGTGATAGCTACTCATATCCACAATATCACACAACACTTGATCTACATATTGTCTAATCTAGAAATTAACAAGAGATTGCTCCCTTACTTCTAAAGCATGTTCATCTTGCAACCAACCGATCCCATAAGGACAAGGATGTCCCACTCTCTTTAAACCAAGTTTCTAATCCATCTCCTCAACAAACAGGTTGTTAGTACTACCACCATCCATAATCACATTCAACCATTTACCTATAGACATACAATGAGTTCTAAAAAAAATCCTCCTTGACAAGGTTCCAACACCTTTTTACCTAACAATACTCATCGAGCTAACATGTTATCCTCCACCTTAGGCTCATACATTGAGTACTCATTCTCATTCACCATAATAACTCCTCTATCTCTAACCTTCCTATCAACATTGGGACATTCAAAATATCTATGTCCTTCCTTACCACATCTGAATCAAGTACCCTTAAATGCATCTTTACCCATTCTTCTCCTCCACTCAACAAGTTTTGGTTCATCCTCAACAATGTATTTGTTCTTCATCGGGTGTTCCTACTTATCCTTCCCTCAAAAACTACCTTATTGTATTCTCTCCAACTTATCTTCTTCCCTCAGAGCATACTGATGAGCATCCTAAATTGAATCAATCTTTAGCATGCCAATCTCATCCTGAATATTGAATCTCAAACCATTAATATTTCTAGCCACCATTTCCTTTGAAAGTTCAATATGTGCAAGCCGAATAGTTAACTTATAGAACTCTTCAGTATAATCCTTCAAAATCATATCCTTCTACTCCAAATTCTATAACTTCTTAAAAAATTCAAGTTCATAATCAACAGAAATGAACTTAGCCTTCAATTTTGTCACCATCAATATCGACATAGTGATCTTCATTTCCCTTCATCTTCTCTATCTCTTTGTAATGTTTTCCACAATAAAGAAACATATCCTTTCAACTTATTATGCACCAACCTCACCCTAAGTGGATCACTAATATCCTTTAACTCAAAGTAGTCTTCCAAGCCACCAATCCAATCAATCAAGTCTTCAAAATTCAGAGTTCATGGGAAATTAGAAACATCCATCTTATGCTTTGGCTTCAACTAAGCTCTAGATCTATCCAATTGACCAATTCTATCTTCCACATATCTCTCCATCTAATCGACTCTATCCTCATCACTTGATCTAGAAGCCTCAAAGTCTTCAACAACTTCCTCATAACCATATTCAGTACCCACATTCCTTGGAACACCAGTTATAGCTCTAATGATCTCAGCAACCATATAATTCTTCATAAAATTTATCCCAGATCTAAAATATGTTCTAACCTTCTCAGAAATATTAGTCTCTACAACATCAGAGAGATCTACAATTGCCCTAGTGGCCAATCTTCTTTGAGGCATCTTTCAAGATCTTTGTAAACCCTATGAAACAAATTGACCAGATTAACCTTCACTCTGATACCAATTGACATAGTACAAAGCTGGTGTACCTCCAAAGGAGATGACCTAGCCCCTAGCAATAACCACACAATGGGAATACACCATATAATATGAGATTTAATAGATAATTCCACTCTTTATTCATCAAATAATTGATTACATGCAATGTGTTAGGATATAAGGCCTTCCTAGTTATGGCCAAATACAAAGCAATTACAATAATAGTTATGAAAGATCTCACAAGATCCAAATAAATCTTAGCTAACCAAGATCTACAACAACAAAACAATCTGATAAAAACTCTAAGAAATGTCTAAACTTGAGCTTTTAAGTCACCGAGTAATTTTCTTATTTCCTAAGCCCGCACTTAACTACTAGCTATGGTAAACTTTGATCCTCTCAGTGACTCTTGTTCAACTCCCTTATGAATGAATCATGAATCTAGACATCACATGACCCTCTACTTATACTAAATTTAGTCATAGGTTGGCCTAGCAAGTTACATTAAATAAATAGTCACATTAAATAAACACTCAAGGAACAAGTCAACTTGGTAGATTACATCACTTGGGGCTTATAATGCCTAAAAAACTCATAAAATAAAATAATATTAAGAAACCTTAGATATAGGACCACACCCCATACAATGATCCACATCTAAGATCGCATAAGCTATCTCCCACGGATCGAAGCTCACACAAATAATCTCCAAAGTCCACCCAGGAAATAAGAACACATTACGAACAATCACCAAAAGAGCTCTAACTATAGCATGATCCATCCAATTGTTATGTACACATAGGAAAAGGTCCACCAATATGCTTCAAACATAATCCCAACCACACAAAACATAGATCCATAAAATCTAAGTTTGATGCTCCTATTCACCAACATACAGGATTGCACAACTCTAGGATACTCCTACATCAAGTTATGAGCCAATCATCTTTAGAATGTGTTAGAGATGTTATAGTGGCAAATCTAGAAGATATATAATAGTGAGAAATCAAGGTTCTTTAACTTTGTCATATTCTCTTTGTAATGTAAGTCATTTCCATTTTTTTCCTGTAGTGAAAATCAATGTAATAAGTCAATTTTTTTTTTCTAAATACTTAGTAATTTTTGTAAAGTATTTCCTACATTGAAATTGAATTGGAAAATGAATAATTATTTTTTTAGAAGCATTAAGTAGAGACTAACATATATAGAGGAAACAAACTTAAGTTCTAATGCATTACCCATGTTGTAGTACTTATCGTAAGCTAACTCCCACAAGAGATCATAAAATGCTTCCATTTTTTTGCATGTAATGTGGAATTTGTGTGATTATCCTCCTATAATGGTCATTTCAATGTGTTGTACATCATCTTCATTCTTACTTATTTGAATGATATTGTCACATATCTCAACACAAGTTGCTAGAAAGTTATTAGACAAAATCATAATATTTTTTTGGTCACTTCACCTCCAATTCACAAATGTTGGCATTACAGTGAGTGTTGGGGACATCCTTGTTAGAGTCATCACTCAAAATGTCTATAATTGGTTGAAGTAGTTGATTGTTTTCCATAACTTGGAAGTAAAAGATCATGGATAAAGTAACAAATGCACATCATATCTTAGAAATAGGGATTGTCTTGTCTAAGTGTGCCAATTAAGGAATGCCAAATACTATTTTTACACCAACAAAAATATTCAAGGGCTTAATTAAAAATAGTATAATATCAAAATGATTGCACAAAATAAGAGTTGAACAAAGAGAAATTAGAGAGCATTGGATAACAAACATGTAAATATCTACTAACACATAGAGGGCATCATTGAAATAACATAATGAAAAAATAAATATTTTTTCTAAAGATTGAATGACAAAGACATATACCTCTTTGTGTTTGTACCTCCTCTCCTGTGAAATAATAAATGAAAACCCTTGCTATAAAAAAGTCAAGAAATACAGTAGTTGGTATATTGAATGAACAATTGACACTTAACACTATACAAAATAGAGAACTACCAAAATACTGACAATTAAAAATCCAATTTGAACCTCATTCATATCAATATGTTAAATACCTTTTAGTGTGCGAGTCTTCTCAAATTTGTGGTTCTTTGAAATACTCTGACTCTATATTTATAGGCATAAGTTCAACATATGAGAATAAATATGCATAATTTTTAAGGAAAAATTAAAATACTAAAAAACTAGACAATTATTTATTTATTTATTATTTTACTTTTTTTTTGGATCGGTAAACATCAAAGGGCACAATAATTGATTAATAAAATAAAATTAAATACAATAGTGTTCCACCATTCAAACGGGCATTGGTAGGAAAGAATGGGGAAAGAAGACCTCTAGTCTTGCCCGAGACCATGGTCCTTTATTATTACAACATAAAAGGGGCCTACCCCAGTCAAAATATCTTTATTTCAAACATTACAATGTAGCATTTGATCTGATCGAAAATATTTAAAATACAAAGCTCTTTTTTCTTCCAAAGACATCTTGGTGAGGATTCAATACTACTCTTTCCATTCATGTATAGAAGCCAAATGCGATCATCCCTATCTAGCTATCTTCCAATCAAAATGGTTAATAGTAGAATTACGTATCTAAAGACAAGGACAAACTTACAAAAAATTAATTGTAAGAACCTTTATAATCAGTAAGTCTATAGGAGAATCCAAGAGACAAATTAACACTCTCCTCAACTTAGCAAAGATTAAAAATTAGGGCTAAAGTTAGCAACACATTAAAGAGAAATATGAAAACCTATTTGTATTGCCCTACATAGAAATAAAAAATGATACTAAAACTAAATACAAATTTAAAACTCAACATCTAAATTCTAACAAGAATAGCTGAAGCTACTAACAAAATCAGTCAATCATAATAACTGACACACTACCCAGACAAAGGGCACCAAAAACCAAAAAAGGGGGGCTCATTTGTAACTTTCTAGACTTAGACCATTGCAATGGAACTGAATACCAACCTAAAGCTATCTAGCATAGAAGAAGCTTACCGAATAAATTAAATATACTGCATTATAAGCTAAGATTTTATGTAGAATTTATTAAAAATGATATAAGATAAAATTAGTCCATAGAGCCTTATAAAGAGTAGAAGCCATACCATGAGGACTAAAACATATCTGCTAAGTGCCATTCTATTGAGGGGACAATTCTACCATTTCCCTCAAACTAAAGCCATCTACCTAAAAGAAGGAATGTTAGAAAACAAAGAGGTAGAGATTTAGGGCTACCCACACTATTAACTTCCAGAACATAGACCAACTGTAAATAATATCATACAAAATAGAGTACCCGCCTCTAGTCATAAGTAGAAGAACTTACCATTCCAATTAATTAATGATATTAAATAATAAATTCTAAGGCATAGGACCAAGAGATGGACTAAAAGAACAAAATAGCAATTAGCTGAACACCCGATGAAGATTAATGGAAAGCAGATAACCATAGAGCACAATCTGAGATTTCAAACAAAACCCCATTAATAATAGAAAAATTGGGTTCCCAAAGCATACGATAACATTCCTCAAATTGGATGATAATCATGAATCAAATCTAAAAACAATCTTCCATGATGCCAGTCTTAAGTATATCTCTACAAAGATAAATCAAACATACATAATAACCACAGGCCACGAAGACCTTCAGAACCAAAATCACCAAATAGAAATGTAATAACATATATTATTACCATCATAATTTTCCTATTACCATATACAAATTAAAGGAGTTACCAAAATTCTCCATACCACAATGTAAAATTATTACAAACAAACTAAAGCACGATCTAACTACTATAGTCAACAAAAACTATATAGTCTTAAGTCTAGTACAAAAACCCATTACAGGGTTAGTTACTAATCCGTAAAAAAAAACCAAATACATACCGACCTAACCAATTACTAGAAATAGGATGGATTATCCAGCTGAGCACCCAGGAAAACCCTTTTTCCAATGTACCGTAATGACTTCAGAGACATCATTTGGGTTTTCCAAATAAAAATTTGGAGGAAATTCAAAATCGAACTTATCCCTACTAGTGTTTTCTGAATTTGGAGTTCAAAAATTTAGGGCCTCCAAATTGTAGAAGGCTACCCTGTGCTGAATATATGCATTAAAAGGATTGAGATAATTTTTTAAGCATACTCTATTCTCCTCCTCCATTATACCCCTCCATCTAAGAAGTAATTGGATACTAGGCTCCATCTTGGGCCATTCCCTATAGAAGGAAAAATTTTCATGAATGATCAAAGAGGGGTAGCGATAGGCAACCTCCAAATCTAGAGACCCTGACAGAAGATCCATATATTTCTCTAGCAGAGGAATGCGTAGCTTATTGTTGATGTTCTTGACCACTTGCTCAAGACCCTTTCTCCAAGTTGGGTCAAATATGTTGCAACAATGTTGGATGATGGCCCAAGGCTCCACCCTAGCTCTTGCCATACATCCAATAAAGGAGCCTATTATGTCACTATTTATCCTCCATATATATTTGTAATCAAAGAATCCTTCTCCAATCACTCTGCTCATGGAAATCTTAGTCATATCGTCCACCAGTCTCAGAATTCTATTCCAATGTTTTGGCTTGACATTGCAATAGAATGCCATGGTACAAAATTCCATTATATGGAAGAGATAGATGTTGGAATCTATTGTAGAGAGTGGAAAACTAGATAGTGAGCAAAGAAAATGATATTATAGAATAAAACAAACCCAATTGAAGAGTCTAGAAGCCCAATCTGGCATGACCTCATGTAATGATGACACTAGCAGATCAAAACACAGGTATGCCATAAAGGATATTATGAGAAAGCAAAAAACAAAATCATGATAACAAGGCCGAAGATAAACAAAAATGGAAATGGTGCCACCTATCACAATGATAAGTGGAAGTGGAGGGGCATCAATAAAACCATATGCGAAAACCTATATTAATAATACCAATATAGTTGGAAAATAATAACATAAATAAAGACAACTCTTTGAGAGATGAACGATCAAAATAGCAATAAACGTAAAAGAATAGAAAGAGAACCCTAAAAGGCAAAAAACCTAAATAGAATGAAAAGGAGGAACATTAATGAGGAGAACCTAGGGATATGATAATGTCTAAGAAACATGTATAAACTATAAATCGTTGAAGACCTAGAAATCAACACCATCTACTCCTTTGTTTGGTAAAAAAATATGCCTTCTAGTTACCTTCTTAGAATAAATGACATATCTGACTATCAATGAACTAATCAAGAAGATTGAGAACTTAGCCTAGCTTATAATTGAGAACCCAATTAGGGGTAACATGTTTCCTAACTACGTTTAAGATGATTTGAGAGTCCCCTTCTATGATAACTCTTGTGAACCCTAACTCATGACATAGAAGCAAACCTTTTTCGAAAGCTTCTAATTCAGCCAAATTGTTGGAGGTAGGCTGAATCGACATGGCTTTTTTAGCTATCCATTTACCTGTATCATCATTGAGGATACAACCAATTCCTGCCATACCTAGATTGCCTCTAGTTGCACTATCAAAATTGAGTTTATACCATCCCTTTGGGGGTGGAGACCATTTACAACTTTCCCTAGGCTCCTTGCTTTTCTTAAAGTATACTAGATGGGGATTAATCAAATTAATCCAATTATTCTTCATGAGACCATCCCACATAGAGAAAGATCCTTCTTCTTTCTTGGAATTTCTGAGGTGGGAATTAGTTACTTCCACTATGCTAGCCTCAATTTTTAATAATATCTCTTCCAGTTTCAATTTGGAGTCTTGAAAAATATGTCTGTTTCTCTCCTTCTAGATTTCCCATGACACAATTGATAGACATATGTTCTAGAGTTTATTGTAAATACCCTCATCCAAGTTTGCGGGGCATCCTTTGAGGAGGTCAAGAAAAGATTTTGGTAGAGGAGTTGACCACCCTAACCTGTGTCTAAGCCATTTCCAACAAGCTTGGGAAAATGGATAGTTATATAAAACGTGATCTGAATCCTTGCTGTTATGTTTACATAACACACACCTAGATGGAACTTGAAAGCCAAGTTTGTATAACCTGTCCACCGTCAATATTCTACTTTGGAAAGCCAACCATAAAAAGAATCCTACCTTGGGTAGACAAGCAACATCCCAACATAGATTGAGTGGAATTTCCATTTTTTCCCATCTTTATGAGTGTAACAAAGTGTTGTATCCATTTCTTATGCTATACTTTTTGTCATTCAAAGCTACCCAAATAAGTTCATCTTTCCTCTCAGTTTGCTAATTTTTCCTATCTAACAAAATAATTTCATAAGCCTTTCTAGCCAAAGAGTCTACTCCCACCCATACAAAGATTTCCAAACCCATCTAGAAGTTCCTTCCGAAGAAATTTTAATCTTATAGTTACTAACTTTGACTCCCTAGAGAGAGATTAATTTATCTTTGAGATCCTTAGGGAAGGACCCAAAGTCAATTGGAGGGTGTCCATCCCAGGAGTCTTCCCAAAATAAGGCCTCATCACCCACACCGATATCCTAGGTTAGAAATTTGCATATTAAATGATGACACTTTATCATGAAATTCCAATTTTTTGGCCCTCTGGGAATGTTCTTCATTCTGAAAATCAACAAAGGATTGTCCACATTGAGATATTTATTGTGTAATATCTTAGCCCACTCGTGGTCCCTTTCTTTAAAAAGACACCAAATTAGTTTTGCACCTAAGGCTTAATTTTTCCATTGTAAATTCTTAATCCCAAGTCCACCTATGTCCTTAGGTCTACAAATATTCTCCCACTTGATAAGTGCCAATTTTTTATCTTCTTCACAATCCTTCCAAAGAAAGTTCCTAAGTTTGGCTTCAAATTTAAGGAGAGAAATTTTAGAGAGAGGAAGACATGAAAGCATAAAAGTAGGAATGGCTGATAAAATAGATCTTATTTTTGTACTCTTTCCAACCTTTGAGAGCCATTTATCTTTCCAACTCCCGATCTTTGCATCCAATTTTTCAATGGTCTTATACCAAACCTTGCTAGACTTTGAGCGCTTCTCTAAGGCAATGCCCAAATATTTACAAGGAAATTGACCTTTTTTATAACCCATTATCTTACAAATCTGATTTTCCACTTTTTTTTGGTATTTAAGAAATTAATCTCAAATTTGAGCTCATTTACTTTTTGACCAGATGCAATCATATAAGATTTAATGATGGCTTTAAGACCTAATGCCTCTGTAATAGTACTTTTTCCAGGCATAATAGTATCATCAACGTATTGTTGATGCATTATATTGGGCATGTTTGTAGTAACTATTATCCCAACGATTTTTTGATTATTGTAGGCATTCGACACGACTCTCCCAAAGGCCTTCGCCATTATAATATAGAGGGAAGGAGATAATAGATCTTCTTGTCTGATACCCCTTGATATTTCAAAAAAGCCTTCTGGCATCCCATTGATAAGTACTAAAATTTTGGGAGTAGAAATGAATTTAAAAATGAGATTAATCCATTGATGAGAGAATCCAAAAGATTCAAGATTGTTACATAGGAATTGTCAATCAACCATGTCATAACCTTTTTGAATGTCTAGCTCTTGCAAGCAGAGTGAATAGTTTCTTGAATAGTACGAATGCCATCAAGAATGGATCTGCCTGGGACAAAACCTTTTTGTTCCTCAAATATTAACTTTGAGAGGAAACCCTTAAGTCTATTTGCTAAAATCTTGGAAAAAATCTTATAGACCATGTTGTAGAGTGCGATAGGTTAGAAATACCCAGTGGTCTCTGGATCAGTCTTTTTGGGGATCAGAGTAAGAAAGGAGTGATTGATTTTTGATAACAAAGCTCCACCATTCCTCAAGGCTTCAATGGATTTTCAAAGGTCTTCTCTAATAATATCCTAGCATTTCTAAAAAAAGGTGGTCTGAAAACCATCAGGACCTGGGGATTTATCAGGATTCATATTAAAAACTACTATTCTAACCTCTTCCAAAGTAATAGATTTATTTAAAACCTTATTATCCTTGGGTGTAATTAATTTAGGAATAAATTTGAGTAATTTAGTTTGCGTCTTTCTATTAGACCCTTCGTAATTATTTAGTATTTCCTAGAAGTCTGCTACAAAGGTGTCTGCAATATCACTTAGATTCTCAATTAGGATACCCAAGTGGTTTTTGATGCTGGTTATTTTTCTCTTTGATCTATTGTATAGGGTGGAATTGAGGAAAAATTTTGTATTCCGATCCCCTTCATCTAACCACTTCTCTCTCAATTTTTGTCTTCAAAAAATTTTCCTCTTTGGATAATATATCCTCTTGTTTAGCGAGTAGTTCTTTTTCTAATAGATAATGGTCATTATTCATACCGTTCTTAATTACTTCTAGATTTAGGTCCCTTAGTTTCTCTTCTATATCTATTTTTTCTTTAAAGATATGGTTGAAGTGTTCTTTATTCCATCCGAGAATCTATTCTTTTAGCATCTTCATTTTCAAAACAAAAAGAAACATCTTGGAGCCTTCAAAATTATCTTGTACCCACCATTCTTGTATAATTTTGATAATATTAGGATCTAGGAACCACATTTTTTCACATTTAAATGGATTCCTAGCGGGTTTTTTTGGCTCAACACATTCTAATCAAACTGGGTAATGATTAGACCCAACAATTGGCAAAATGGAAGAATGAATATTAAAATTGTTTACATCATAATTACCTTTAATGAAAAACCTATCTAATTTTTCAGCAATATACGCAAAATCTTTCCTCCTATTATTCTATTTGAAATTCCCATTATTGATTGGAATTTCAATCATGTTATGATTATCATACCATACTTTAAACTCCAAAGATGATTACGAGAGATGTCGAATGCCACTTACTTTTTTAGATAGATTTAAAACAGTACTAAAATCACCACCTACTAAGAAAGGAATATTCTTAAAATTATTCATAAAAGTGACGATTTCTTCCCAAATAGCTTTTTTACCCAAATAACTAATTAGACCATATATATTAATTAACCTAAACTAAAGATTTGATTTCAGACTTTGGACACTAACACTTATCCAATTATTACTACATTTAAGACAATCTATGGAGACTTTCCTATGGTTCCAAAAAATTCCTAGACCCCTTGAAGCATCTATCGACTCCTAAAAGATGGAACCCCATAGTCCTAACATCTTATCTAATTTCATTCCTTCTGCCTTATTCAACTTTTTTTCTTATACTAAAATGATTTCCAACTCAAATGATTTAAGGTTATGTTTTAATAACCTTTTTTTGCTAGGGGCATTTAAGCCCCTAGCATTCCAAGTAGTAATCTTCATGACTCCTTGGGAAGGCACTTCCCCTTCCCAATGTTAAGTAAATGATATATCTTTTTCTATTCTCTACTAAGACCATTTTCTTCCTTGAGTTCCTTCAAAGATCTTCTACCTTTTTTGCCTTTCACTTTGCCATATTTGGGTGAGCTCAGACCTTCCTGATTCATCTAAATCCCTAGATTCTCTATGTCTTTTATAGAATTTTGATTACCAATAATCTTATTGTAGACCTTTCTTTCTGTATCATCAGTTCCAAGTTCTCTTATGATCTAATTTATTATGCTTGGCTGGTCTCCATATTCTAAATCTAAACCTTTTGTGTTATCCTTACCAACACTTATATCATTTTTCTCTGTGATCATTGCATATTCACTTGTCTGAATCTAACCCTTGTTATTATCCTTAGCCTCAATGTTTTATAGATCTTGTCTTAAGTCTTCATATGTGTAGTTGTTACCACCTAATTTAAGAATTCTCTAAATCAGATCTTCCTTCTTAGTTTTTGTGCTATTGTCAATATTCTCAGAGCATAACACGTGAATTAATTCATTAGTTAATTGATCAAGATACTCATCTTTTGATTTTTGACTTACCAATTCTGAATCCATAACAATATCCTTATTTAAAAAATTTTGAAACTCTTTTATCGAGGAACTCCACATCTTTTTGATTGCTAACTAGAGTAAATGGTGAACTACCAGAGGCTATTGGAGTCTGTCAAAACTTAGATAATTTATTAGGGGCCTCTTTGATAGGTGTTATATTTCTATCCTTTAAAACTTGCAATAGACATTGCTCCATTTTAATCACTTCCTCTAAGGTTTTATGTTTTTCTCCTCTATCTGAATTTGATTCAAATAATAAGGAATTCTCTATATCTTCTATATTCTCTTTTCAAAACTCCCATGATGCCTTGGTTTGCTGAGATGTTGATATCATTCTGTCTAGGGCTTCTTCACCTGAAAGATTTACATTTTTATCTGTAGAAACTCTGCTAATAGGAATATTTGATTCTTGCTATTTATTATCAATGGAACTTGATAAATTCACTCCCCTTTCATAGGATGCCAACTGATCTTGAGCACATTGTGGATTAATCATACTGGTTTCTATGTCTTTACCTTCTTCTGATGACTTACTCTACCCTGAAATGCTCTTTGAAACTTCTTGCTTTCCTTTAGATCTCTATTTTACTATTGAATTATTTCTTTGTGCCATTTTTGGGCTCTTCTTATGATCAACCATTATGATCGATTTGAGCCTTACTTTAGCATCTGAAATATTCTTACTCTTTTCAATGTCATTCCTTTTAGTGTGCCAAAGATCTATTTGTATCTCATTCTTTTGATAAAATGATGTAGAAGTATTCTAATCTGAGGTCCTTTGTCTCAATCTCTTTTTCTGAATTCTTATCTGGGGGAACTTGCTGTGAAAGTTTGAAGTGAGCCACAAGGTTTTGAATCTAATTTTCCTGTTATCATCTAACTTTATAATTTTTGATATTTTCCCCTCAAATGTTTTAAGATTTAAGTCATAAGATGCTCTGTTATCACTTTCCTATGCATTTGAAATGGTTGATTAAACTTGGTTTTGATGAGCAATTTTACATTATTGCAGCACTGAAAGGAGGACTTAATACCTATGAGTTCTCCCAAAGCAGACCCTAATGACCTAAGAATATCTATTTGGATCAACTCTAGTAGTAAAGATTGAATACTAAATCAAGTTGGATACATAATATCTAGCCCTTCTACTCTAAAATTTGGGTGCCATTCTATGAAATTAACATCATGACCATTGAAAAAACATTCAGACATAGAAATAAACTCTTTTTTAATAGATTCATCCATACAATGCAAATATAGGATTCTATCCTAAAAGTGAGAAATACTTACTTGTTCTTCATAATAGTCTTCTAACCAATTTAAAAGGTGAAATAAATATTTCTTAGGGCTGAGATTGCAGGTTACCTATCATTTTTGAGACATTGTAAGTGGATTCAACTTGGGGAATCTTTGGCAATTCTAACCATCCATTTGGTGCTTTCTGCTAGGAAATTTCCTCATGATGGTTATGTTGATTCAGCCTTTCCTTCTCCTCCAAATTCTCCAAGATAGAAAATCTATTCATCGTCTTGATTGTATAGTTGGAATTCCTGAAATTTGGATTGGCCAGAGGCACTGATTTGATTAGATTCTTTGAGTTAACCTTTGGCTTTCTGCCTATGCCTTATAATGTTCTAGGGTTTTTGTTTATGTGATTGAATGACTGCTCTACCTTTTTTGCATTATTGCCGAAGTTTGCCATTTAAAAAAAAGATTTTCTATCAGAGAATTAAATGTCCATTTATTTATTATTTTACAGATTTAATTCTTATTATTATTTATTCTAATTTTAGTATTTATTAAATAAAATAAAAAATTTAGATTGATTATTTTAATATTTGAAAAATAAATTAAAAAACCTTAGTTTTATTGCCAAAATTAAAATTAATAAAAGTTTTTTTTAGTTAATACAAATCTATTTTATTTAACACAAATCTATTTACGTAGAGAGGTGTTCTATACAATGACAACACAAATCCAAATCCAAGCACAAGAATATCCCAAAATAGATTCCTTATCAATTAAAAAGAAAATCAAGCAGTTACAAACTATTTTAGTTAAAGGTATTTATAATTTTTTTTTTCAGCCTTGCCATGTGGCATCTTATAAAATAATAGAAAAATAATTATTTTAAAAATAGCAGGCCCCAAATTAAAAGGGCAACACATGGTCATCCTGAAATAATAGTCCTCGATATAATAGATGATACATGGTCATTCTAAAATAATAGGCCCCAAAATAATAGGATGACACATGACCACACCAAAATAAAAGGGATGACCCCAAAAAATTAAAAAAATTAAAAATAATAGAAAATTAGGAATAAATTAAAAAATAAAATGCTCTTCATCATGGGTATTCTCAATTATAATGGTTTATAGAAGTGTACCCTCTTTTGGCATACATTTTTAGTGCCCACTGTGGGGTTGGACATCATTGTTTAACTCTATTTTTCTACTTTTTGTTTCTTTTTGCATTTGCATGTTTGGATTTTGATTTTGCATATAGAAATATCATACAACACTTTCTCTGTGATCATACAATACTTTCTGTGAAGGGATATGATACATGCCTAGTTTCATTATCGTATTGGTACTCTATATTGTCTCATACTTTTATAGGAAAAAGTATCATATTGTTTGATATAGATTATCATCTTGACATGCTGGGAAGTATCGTACATTACTAGTTCATCCAATAGTATCCTTATATCATTTTATTTGCTTAATTTGGCTTTCAAAATTCATTTTGCATTTCAAAGCTTTCATATTTAAATTTATTGGCTTTGTAACAGATCCTAACAATGGTTTTGTAGGGTCATTTTAGATTTCATTGACCATTTTTTATGCCCTAACCCTTGTTATTTTTTAGGTGCCTATCCTTCTTGCTTGCATTTCTAAAGGAAATATTGAAAAATAAAAGGGCTATTAACGTTGTTGTAGGGTTTCCCAAGCAATGTTTAAAAAAAAAATTGTGTCTTCATTTTATTTCAAGTGCGACATGTACTAGTTTTTATATTTCCATAGGCACATAAAACTCATTAGTAAGATTTCATTATTGATGGGAGAGTATGCTCTTCACCTTCTTGGTAAATCAGATATATTGACTCATCATTGAGTCAAGAAAGTGGGTGGTGTATTCCACTCTTTAGTGGTCTTAATTATATCTATATTTGGGGGAACCATTGGGGAATGGGAGAGTATGCTCTTCACCTTCTTGGTGAATCAGAAATCTTGACCTTCTTGGTGTGGATCTATTTTGTTCAATCTCACTAGTAGACTTTACCTTTAAAGGACCTACTATTGGTGGAAATATACTAATAGGAATGACCCAAAGTGGGAACAAGAAAACCCAACCAATCTGATCCACTATAATCAAAAACTCATGACAAAGGTAAAAGCCTTGGGAGGCATAATACTTGACTTCACTTGGTGAAATTACATGTGGGATTGTGATCATGAGGAAATCACTAAGTGGGTATGCTTAGGGTACTATTTTGGATGCAACCTTTTTGTCATGTATCAGGTACAAGAGGGGTGTTATGAACATAACCCTTACTAGACACCTTATGATTTAGAGGCCACCCTATTTAGCTGCTCAATATCTTGATGCAAGGATTGATCCTAATGGACTATCTAGATCACCCCAAGATTTGAATCACCATATGTGTTTCATTAGATGTGGGTAACCCATCTATGAAAAATCCAATATCTATTACGGGAAACCACTTTATGTGAGGCAAGGGAGCCTCAAGTTGTGGGCCAAGGTATTGAGTAATGAGTTGTGTCCTTTAGATAATTTTTTCTTCAATATGTCTTTGAATGTGCTAGACTCATGGAAATCTTTTGAATATACATGAACGATAGTATTCATAGGGCTTTTTTTTTGCTTTCAAAACCTCCCAAGTGTTTGTATTGGTAAGGTTGCTTTGTCCCTTGTCCATTTTCTTAAAGATGTGTGTTTGTGTTACAATTGCTTTCAAAATCACTACCTTGCTACCAAAAATTGAAACAAACTTTTCTATTACAACCACATTCACAAATTGGTTAAAAAATTAGTCAAAACATAGGTCATTTTAGGCACAAAATCACTAAATTGTCTTTGTTGGATTATATTCATATTGCTTACTTGAGAAATATCATACAATACTTCTAGATTCGAGAAAGTATTATTTTGTCATAGAGATTCTATCATACTCAAATTTTGTACTCTATCATATTGTCATACGAAAGCCATCATATTGCCTGAGGGTGTCATATACTTTCTTGGAAACTATCATATGAAACTATTTGCTATCCTTTATGCCTTCTGTATTCTATCACCTGGTCTTTTTGCTTGCTTAATTTGACTTTGACTACATTATTGGTTGATTTAGGGGTGTCTATTTGATCACACTATGTACCTAGTCTAAAATCTACATGTTTTGCTTTGTTCTAGGCTGAAAATGATCACCTTGACTCCTTGGACACATAATTGACTTAAAGGATTGCTCACTTGTCATTTATGCTCCTCCTACCTACTTTGCTATTTGGCTTCTTGCCTAGCTCCTTACTTGAGTCACTGGTGATGTAAGCTGCTTAGACACTCTTAACAAGTCATTCTCATTGCTACCTCTTTAACAAGTGAGCATCTTGATTTTCTCAGTTTGGACTCCAAGTGCTTTGTGTTATCATACTAGGCTAGGCTACAACTAGGCTCTAATTTGGTCAAGGAATTCATCCTTCTTTTGGCTTTGAACAATTCCCTTCCCCAACTAGGTGTCTACATAAGCAATCTCTTGAGGTTGAACACATCTTTGACAAAGAAGAGGAAGAAAAATCCACCACTTGGTATGATTCTCTTAGTCATTTTGTTAGTTACTTTAATACTCCACTTGATACTCCTAGGGCTGAAAATGGTGTGTATTTCACTATGAATCAAGAAGAGAGAAACCAATAATTAGATAGCTTCTTTGCATTTAGGCAAGAAAAGATTAAAAGAGAGAAGAAATCCTACCAAGATGAATAAGAAATACTAGAACAAGAGAGACTCAAATAAGAAAGACACATGGCTTCTAGGATGAATGTTCATAAATATGATGAAAAAAATGCTCATGCTCTTGGAAGTCATCACATGAATACCTTTGAGAACTAGCATACTAATGCCACTTATAGAAATCCTTTTGCAAACTTTAGAAACAATGTCAATAACACCCCTTCAAGGACTCCAAGGTCTTATCTTGAGGACAATACGTCCCCTCTTAGACATTCTGACCATGGACAAACTTCACAACATGGAAGTGAGGTAGATAATGACATTACTAGCAAGGGCCTCATAAAATTTCAACAAGATGATTGCATTCAAAGGCTTGTTCTTAAGGTATTAGAACAAAATGAGGATAAATATTTCACATACATGACTTCTAGAGGATGGAAGTTACCCTATGACTTTGATGTCCAAAGGATCATTCAAAAAAGAGAACCTACCAAAAATGAGATCTTGAAGAAACAAGTCTAAGACTTACAAAACTAGTTTGCATGCATGCAAAGGGAAAAATAAAAGCCTAAATCTTCATTCATTGAATCTATATGCACATTCCCTTTTGAAAAAAGTCTTTACATGATGCCTTTTCTAGGAGACACGAGAATCCTTGAATATGATAAGAATGATGGAAATGGGGATCCAAATGATCACATTAGGAAATTCTATGCACTTAGTAACGAATTTATACATGAATATATGTACCTCAAGAGACTTTTTCCAAGAAGCTTGAATGGACAAGGCATGAAGTGGTTCACAAAAAATTATCCTCTTAAATCTTTTGATGAGCTTTTGAAAAGATGCATTCAAAATTATTCTTACTACATACAACATCTTGTTAGTATGCTGGATTTATGAAACATCAAACAAAAACAAGGGGAACTTTTTGTCACTTATTTACAAAGATGGAGAAAATCTCATGTTAGATACCCTCGAAAAATTCCTGAAAAATGAGAAAATGAAAACTTTGTTAGCATTCTTGTACTTGAGCTACATTATGATCTTAGAAAACAAGTGTTTCTCACTTTTAATAATATTATTGAGAGTGCTTATCCCATAGAGGATGCCATCATTAAGATAGGGTAAATAGTCTTAAACAAGGATAAAACCAATGGCAATGGAAATGGTAAGGACAAAGGAAAACCTTGGAAAAAAAACAAGTATATTGTTAATGATGGGTTATTTGATGTTCCTAAAACCAAAGAACCCATCTTCAACTTAGCCAATGCTTTTCTAGCTACTAAACAACAAGAGGCTGCAAAGACCAATGATTCTAATAAGCCTAAGTGTTGAGTTTTTGAGATCCATTGCAAATGTAATAGCACTGCCATGATATTTGGTATGTACTTTCCAAATTGAAGCCATCTCTATAACATAGGATGAAGTATGGATAGACATGTCCCTCATGTCGATTCATTAGTATTTAATTAATATAATGACAAATAAATATCTCATGTATTTAATATATAGATATATTATATCTCACACATATATATAGATTATGCATATTTGCACTATAGTTTATCCAACTAAAGCTACCAAACATTAACACTCCCTCCTAGCTAGGGAGGATAAACAAGATTCATACATTATGAATAACATATTACCTCAATGTAAAAATGGTTTCTAGAATGTCAACTCATTTGACTTCCCGATTTCTTGAATCTTGACTTATTTTGCAAATGTCTAATCATTGGACATTTGAAAGTCAACTCATTTGACTTTCTAGTTTATTTAATATCAACTCATTTGGTTTTTGAATGTAAACTCATTTGACATTTGAATGAAGTTATTGTAAGATCATCACTTTACAATAACTTCTGTAAATACAAGTGATAATCATTTGGAAGTTGTCACTTCCTCATGATGTACATAGGGGATATTCCCATATAGCTATGAAGTATATTCATGAATGATAGTCCTCCTTATTGCTATAATTTATTGATTAGTAGAGTATCCATCTCGACATGGTCTATACCTTTGAATCAATATTCTAAGCTCCTCATCCAAAGTTGCCTTTGAAGAAGTGTTAGACTCCCTCTGAATCTCATATCGTTCTTCCTTTCTCTACAAGAACATCCTTAGAAGAAAAGATCAAGGCAAATAGCTCTTATTGTACATATTAAAATAGGAGAGAGATACTAATAAAATTCTCAAGAATAATAATTTTTCATCAATCTAATATAAGATACAAATATCTAATTTAAATATATATTCTCCTAAAGAATATAAATTACTAATATTTATTAATCTTTACAAAAATCATACACATATATATACATACATATATATATACATACATATATATACATACATATATACATACATACATATATATATATATACATACATATATACATACATATGTATATATATATGTATATATAATATGTATATATATATATGTTATATATATATGTTACATATATATATATATATACATATATATATACACACATATATATATATATACACACACATATATATATATACATAAATATATATTTATACATATGTATTTATATATATGTATGTATATATATATATGTATGTATGTACATGTATATGTATACATGTATATATGTATGTATATATATGTATGTATATATGTACGTATGTATGTATGTATGTATATATGTATGTATATATATGTATACATATGTATACATATATATACATATATATACATGTGTATATACATATGTATATACACACATATATATACACACATGTATATATATACACATGTATATATATACACATATATATACACATGTATATATACATGTATATATACATGTATATATACACATGTATATATACACATGTATATACACATGTATATACACATGTATATACACATGTATATATATACATGTATATATATGTATATATGTATACATATATATACATACATATATACATACATACATATATACATACATAAATATATATATATATATAGATATATATATGTATATATATGTATGTATATATGTATGTATATATGTATACATATATATACATATATATATACATATATATACATATATAGACATATATACATATATATGTATATATATATACATAATATATATGTATATATATATATATATATATATATCTTTCTTGTCAGATACTAATATATATTAATGTGAAGAAGAGAAGTTAACATAATATATGTTGTAATGCCCCGCCAAGGGATCCAAAGAATTAACCTAGAGTTTCACTAAGTTTGGTAACATTTAAAAAATAAAATAAAAAATGAAAGTAAATACCACATATAACTTGTACATAATAACGAAAGCAATAGCAATGTCCATCTAAAAGTAAACATAACATACATAACCGATTTCATTATTTAAGAATCCCTTAACGTTGAGTTACATCTAAATTAACTAACATACATGAGTCCATCTAGTACAACATCCACATGAAATAATAATGATAAGTCCAATGTTCATACATTACATTTCCAAATGCTCAATCATCCACTGTACATGTCACAGGGTATGAAGGCTTAAAAGAATATACATATGTGAAATAAGGTACATCATCCTATTCTAATCCATGATACATCAAAGAAAATCACATGATACACATGATACATCATCATAGAATACATATACATCCATCGTAAGATCAAACATAACTAACTAAGTGCACGGTTCCTCCCAACCATTAATAGCATCATTAGACCATCGTGGGCCCTAGCCATCCCTCTATGCGTAACATCCCAAATCACCGAAGAGATCATCGGTATTAACATAGTAGGAATGTCACTCCTAACATATATAACATCATATGTAGAAAGAAATCTAACATGCAAATATAAGCATAAGATAACATCATCTAACATATGCTAATTATCAATGAAAGGATACATATCCGCCATCATGAAGGACGCATCAGCCACGATGTCTCAATGAATCTCAAATGATAAGAGTGGAAAATACACTACCACTCGACCGTGTGGTACCTAAGTGGTCCACTCCCACCGTGCTGAGGAGATAATCTCAAGTCCCAAATAGGCTATCCATAACACATAGCACAAATCTCTATAGTCCAGGAATCCTAAAAGTATACTAACTCAAAGGTTCCAATCACGAAACTGACATCTACTTCCTAGAGGCACACAATGACATGTAGGAACCTACTATGCAAGCGGGAAAGTGTCATCGCATTTATCACGTACAAGTTACCCTGGCAGTTAGCTAAACTCCACGGGTCCATACTGATCTCATGCGGCCACTAGTATCCTCTTATACTGACAAGGCATACTATGGAATGCAAGGTCACAACCATGCGTTCTCACTACTCCCATCCTAGCCTATACAAGCACTCAAGGCATGGGCGAGAACCAAAATTCTTATCTTTTTAGGTTCATTTAGTTAGTATCAGGTGTGAATGTTATCACTTATTAATCCAACTTACAATGAGTTACCCTGGCAGCCTCTTAGGGCCTCGACCCCCATTGCAAGCCACTTCTCGTCACTACATGCAGATATCCTACCCTAATGCTCATGGAATCATAAATCTCAAAATCACAAAAATAATCCATAATAAAATCATCAAATATGCATAAAAGCATCAAATATCCATGAGCAAACATCCATAGAAAATCATGACCACAACAGCTCTCTATTGGCAACTGAAGCATCACTGATAATCAAAAATATCCAATGGTTCTCAATAACCAAAATATATCTCAAACACACTTATCAAAGACTCCAAAAATGGTTGAGTCAAACATGTCACAACATGACATCATCAAGAATAAATCCACATTTCAGTCCCATCATGGGGAGTAGAAAAAAACCAAGGATAACTGATCGATGACCAAAAATAATGGTTAAGTCAAGTGTCTCATCTATAACAATCAGTATTACAACCAATACATAGAGCATTCCATCACATAACCATGGTTGGGTTCATAAAGATCGAGATTAAAACATCATGATGACATCACAATCACATAACTCCCAAGCCTCTGGTAGACGTCCTATAACTGGTCAACACTAGTCAACCCAATACCCAAAACAATAGTATAAAGAATACACATGTTTTGGTTTTGCTAAGTTTACAACTTAAATGCAAAAGTCTCAGTTTACGTTCCAAGTTGGATAATGAATGGAGAAAATTTTTGTATGTTTTTCCTAGCCCACATAATTGTTGATAGATAAAAGTTTTTCCCTCTAACTCTTAGAACTCAATTATCTATTTTTTTTAAGAATATACGTTATACGTTATTCTGGTATTGAGTTATCATAACTCAATTTATAATATTGAAAAGGGCTAAAATATTTGATAATTTAAATGTTATAACTTTTAAATTTACCTTAATTAGACTAAATTCTAATTAAGTAATTTTGATTAATTAAAACCCATATTATTTATTTAAAAACTCTAAATAACTTTGAATATTAAAATTTTATTATTATTACATATATATATATATATATATATATATATATATATATATGTATATAATAAATAACATATAACAATATTTACTAATGCATATAACAATTAATATTTAATTTTAATACAAAATTGAATTTTGTTTAAGCGACTTATAACAAAGCCGAATGTATTTATAAACAAAGGCGAGTTTATACTCGCACCACCATTTATATACGGCAGTGCCGTGCAGCCTGCCTCTGTCGCAGGGCCGTTGCTGACGGCTCTAAAGAATGGGTCGAGTGGAATAAAAACCCTCGCCCTTCTTAAAACAAAGGTTTTGAAAACAAAAATTTGGCATACGTTTTGCATACGAATATATTTTTCACAAATCGTTTACTATGAACGATTTCAGACTTATAAATATATTATATATATTTTTTGAAAAACGTTTCAAATAACGATTTTTCATATATAATTTTTAAAGAAACATTTGCAGATTCTTTTTAAAAGAACTTACATACATATATATATGTATTCGCAGAATTTAATTAAGTATCACAACATATATATATATATATATATATATATATATATATATGTATGCAGATACAAAAATATAAACATGTATATTTTACAATGAGCATATACACAATCTATTTAAAGATTCTAATTTTCAGAATTTTCCTATAAACCATTTGGCCTCAAAATTTATCCATTAAATCATTTAATGGTTTTGGCTGCGAATTTAAACCCTAGCCTCGTGTTCTTTTCAGATTTATGCATATAAAATTTTCAAATAAACTAAACTACCCATATGCATAAAAAAAATACGAAATTCCTCAGAAGACATATGGAAGACACGAAGAAGATAGGGAATGCATGATGCAGAAATAGCATAAGTAAAATCACAAGAATCTACCCAGATTCTGATGCTAAATCGCTCTTCCTCAAAAAACCTGCAGAGCAAGCTCCTCCTTTCTTCAGAGTTCTCGAGTCCTCCAATGCTCCAATTGCACTCCAAACGCTATCCCTAAGCTTCTAGGAATGCCTGAATATAAAGAGCTCTCAAGAAACCTTTGGAATGCTTCTTGAAACAGCTGGAAGGTGTCACCAACTAAGCATGGGTCTTTTCCAACCTTTTTGATGAGTCATAGAGTTGTAGACACCTTGTGCTTAATTGATGCACCAACCCCCGTGTTGTTGACACATGTTAATTCCCATGCAAGCTTATAAATCCAATAATTTCTATTTAAATTTTATAATTTTCATTTTAATTTTTATAACTTTTATTATTATTATTTTATTTATTACTTTATTATTATTTTATAATTATTATTAATTTTAATTTCTAGTTTTCTTTTATTTAATTCTTTTCCTCAATAATTCACATTTAATTAATCACAATCAAAATATCAAAGATCATGATATTTTATTAATTTTCTCAAATAAATAATTTATTAATTAAATCTATTTAAGACTTAATTAATGGAAAATTCACCATAGACTTCCAAGATAAAATATGAAAACCCATCATAGAACAAATCATACAAAATAAATCTAAAGGGTTAAAAATCACGAAATATGTCATCCGACACATTCGGTGGGTATTCAACTTTGATACTTGTCCTAACTCACTAGGACAAATGGTTTTTTTTAGGTTTGGGATTTGGACTTGAGAATTTATCTCCCTTCTCTTATCATTGAGATAGTATAATAGGGTACGCTCATCATGGCAATTCAGGGAAGTCGATACTCGGTACTTGCAACCTGCAGAAAAACCATGCATGTACATACAATATATAATGCTAAGCTAAATAGACAATGGCAAGAAGTGGTGCATCGTGTAGATCCCGACTAAGCAGGTGACTACGACTCCCTTCCTTAACCACATCAGAAATGCCATACAATAAGAAAACACGCACACCATACACATGCAAGTATGAGGTAAGTAACCATAATAAAACACATGAGATAATAAACCATCTAACTAATCATCATTAATAACCAAAAACAATGTAATGATCATCATACATACATGAAATGTAAAGTCTAAATGATCTCATCATATATCAACTGAATCCCTATCATAATATCTGATAGTGTCAAAATAACACCACTAAACCATCAACATAAAACTAGTCTACATAGTCTGATAATAATAGCAACAATAAGTCTAGAAAAGATGTGAATGAGGGTAGGCACTACATCCACCCCCCCTTGAATTAGGCTTACTCCTAGAAGCCTACAAACAAATATGGATATAACTCCCTCAATCTAGCTACATCCTCCCAAGTAGCTGAAGAATCATCAGTAGGGTCCCATTGGACCCTTACTTGCTCGATGGTTCGACCCCTGAGGGTCAACTCCCGCTGCTCCAGAATACGAACCGGCTCCAAAGCCAGCTACCTGTCCTCTACCTGCAACCCATTCCAATCAAGAACATGCACAATATCAAGAATATACTGCCTAAGCACTGAAACATGGAAAACATCATGAATGCGAGCTAGACTGGGCGGTAAAGCAAGACGGTAAGCAACCAGGCCAATCCTCTCCAAAATCTCGAATGGTCCCACAAAGCGAGATGCTAGCTTAGAACCCTTTTCGTACCAGATCTGACTCTTTTGCAGTTGCACTCTCAAGAAAACCTTATCACCCATAGCAAACTGCTTATCAATCCTATGAGCATCGACATACTTCTTCTGCCTATCCTGTGCCGTAGTCAAATGCTCACGGATACACACTACCTGTTGCTCCATATCATGAAGCATCTCAGGTCCCAATAGAATGTGATCCTCGAGGCTGTCCCAACTCAATGGTGTACAACAAGGACATCCATATAATGCCTAAAAAGGTTCCATGCTAATAGAACTATGATACCCATTGTTGTAAGCAAACTCCACTAGGTAGAGATAGTCCTCCCAATGTGTCTGCCTATCCATCACATACATCCGTAACATATCCTCCAAAACTTGATTCACCCTCTTTGTCTGACCATCAGTCTCTGGATGATATGCCAAGCTAAAGTTTAGCTGTGCTCCAAGCTCATGCTGCAACGATGTCCAAAATGCAGATGTGAATACAGGATCCCTGTTAGAAATGATCTTTCTAGGAATAGCATGTAATCTCACAATGTCACGCATGAAGACATTCGCTACAGAAGCTACTGTGTAGGAAGACCTGATCGGTGAAAAATGTGCCACCTTAGTCAACCGATCAATGGTAACCATGATAGCATCATGATGTCGAACTGTCATAGGTAATCCTACTATAAAATCCATGGAGATGATATCCCATTTCCAAGAAGGAATGAGATTAGGCTACAATAGTCCTGCTGGGTGCTGGTGTTCTGCCTTGACTCTTTGACACTCAAGACACCTAGCCACAAAATCAGCAATATCTCACTTCATCCCAAACCAAAAGAACAAACGTCTCAAATCAGCATGCATCTTCTTGACACCTGGATGTGCTGAGTAAGGTGTACGATGGGCTTCTACCAGAATCAAGGTGTGAAGCTCATCTAGTAATGGCACATAATCCTCCCCAAATGTCTCAAAAGACCATCTGATTCTTGAACGTAACCTACAAACTTACCTTCCAAGGGTCTTCCTGAATCTATCTCTTTGCACACTTCCTGATACCAGGAATCCGTAGGAAGTGCCTGAAGAATCCGACTCCTCAAATCCACACTAAGAGTCATCGATGTTACCACATGTCTCCTGTGACTCAAAGCATCTGCCACCACATTCTCCTTACCCTGAATGTACTTAACCTCAAAATCATACTCACATAAAAATTCCATCCATCATCTCTGGCGAGCATTCAAATTAGGCTGAGTAAAAATGTACTAAAGACTACGATCATCACTATGTAGCTCAAATCTGTTCCCCAACAAGAAATGTCTCCACCTTGTCAAAGCATGAACTACTGCTGCTAACTCAAGATCATGTATAGGGTAATTTAACTTATGATCCTTGAGCTTGCGTGATTCATACACAATCACCTGTCCATTCTGCATCAACACTACTCCAATTCCTTCAAGAGAAGCATCTGTACACACCATGAAATCACCTTCTGGTTCAGGTACAGCTAAAATTGGTGCACTAGTCAAAAGCTCCTTGAGCCTCTGAAATGCTTCCTCACATTTCCCTGTCCACATAAACATCTTACTTTTCCTCTGAAGAGAAGTGGTAGGATGTGCTATCCTAGAGAAGTTCTAGACAAATTTGCGATAATAACCAGCTAAACCAATGAAACTACGAATCTCTAACACATTAGTCGGGGTAGGCCAATCTATTATCACCTAAATCTTTGCAGGATCCACTGAAATACCATCACCTGAGATAACATGCCCTAAATACTGAATCTCTGATTTGAAGAATTCACACTTAGCAGCATTGGCATAAAGCTGATTGCCTCTCAAACATTGCAATACCAACTGCAGGTGTTCCTCATGCTCCTTCTGAGTCTTAGAAAATATCAATATGTCATCAAGAAACACGAGAACAAACTTGTCAAGATATGATCGAAAAACACCATTCATCAAACTCATGAACACTAATGGAGCATTAGTCAACCCAAAAGGTACCACTGTGAACTCATAATGCCCATAGAGTGTTCGAAAAGCTATCTTGTGAATATTTGCTTCCTTAATATGAAGCTGGTGGTATCTTGACTTAAGGTCAATCTTGGAGAATACTGTAGCTCCCTTGATCTGATCAAATAAGTCATCAATCCTAGGCAAAGGATACCTGTTCTTAATAGTCACCTTTTTCAACTGTCTGTAGTCAATACAAAGGTGAAAGAACCGTCTTTCTTCTTTGCAAAGAGCACTGGAGCTCCCCATGGTGATACACTAGGTCAAATGCTCTCTTTGGCCAGAAGTTCCTCTAGCTGAAGACGTAGCTCACCTAGTTCTTGAGTAGTCATACGATAAGGAGCTTTAGAGATAGGCTTCACTCTAGGAATTAGATCAATGCTAAAATCAATGTCCCTCTTTGGAGGCATGCTTGGAATCTCACTTGGAAAGACATCTGCGTACTCCTGTAAAATCGGGTGATCTAAAGTCTTCCTCACATGATCTTCCTCATCAAGATCATTTACCATAACAAAAAATATCTAACATCCCTTACGGAAAATTCGCTTCAATTGCATAGCAAAAATCATTCGCAGAGATATAGGCCTCGGTATCCCAACTATCTTCACATCATTCCCTTGGTCATATTGGCACAAAATAATCTTCTTCCTACAATCTATACTGGCTCTATGAGATCCAAGCCAGTCCATGCCTAGAACCACATCATAGGAACCAAGGGGTATGACTCGAAGATCCACTGTCGTATCAAAGCTCCCTAAGCTAAGCCCACACTTATGCACTACAGAATTCATGGAGGTCTTAATCCCTGAGGCTAGTTCCACTTGCCAACCATGATCTTGCTTCACCGCATCTAGCTTACACTTAGAAACTATAGATGGTGAAATAAATGAATCTGTAGCTCTTGAATCAAACAATACTGAAAGAGATATACCTTGAATAGCACTTTTGGTTTCAACGACTATTCCCTGATGATCTGCCTGACGCTGATCAACTGCTGGAAAAACTCTATGAGCTCTCCCTACATCACCAACTGTGGGTTCTGAAGCTATAGGCCTAGGTCCTGAAAACTGAGGTGCTTGCTGTGGACACTAAGATGCATAATGTCCAATCTGACCACATGAAAAACATTCTGTATTCTTGCCAGATCCTCTTCCCATAGGTGTTACATTAGATTGCTCGTGACTGTTCCTACTTACAAAAGACTAGCTACTCTAAACTGGCTGATTGAACTGATTTTGTTTATTGCATTGAGCATTGCGGTTGTTCTTAAAGTTAGAACCTTTGCCACCACCTTGAGCCTGAGAATTTGATCCCTTCTGCTGTTGCGTCTGCTGAGACTGTTTCCCCTTAGAAAAGAAAGGCTTCTTGTTACCACCTGAATTGAAGTTTCCTTTAGATCCTGATGCTACTGGTGCTCCTACAAAACCACCTTGACCAAGGTTGACACTTTGCTCAACAAGGATTGCTCGATGTACCGCATCCTTGAGAGTTTTTGGCTCAAATACCTTGACACCCCCAATTATACAGTTATTCAAACCCCTAATAAAGTGTTGTGTCAATTGAGCTGAATTTTCACTGAACCCTGAAAAAGGCATAAGCTCATAAAACTTACGCTCATACTCGGTCACTGATGAAGTGTACTGCTTGAGATTATGAAACTCATCTGCCCTTTGTAGTTTCTATTCCTCTGGTAGGAATCGTTCACGAAAACTCTCTAAGAATAGTTCCCACGTGACACTACTCATATCGATTCCCAGCTTCTTCTCCTCAATCATCCACCAAGTGGCCCCAAAATTCTCTAAATTAGTGATCGCAAATCTTGCCTTAACATTACTGTCAAAATCTTGCATGGCAAAAATCCTGTCAAGGGAAATCAGCCACTGCTTGGCCACATAACCAAAACCTTGCCCATTGAAAGGCTTGACCTTGGATCTTGAAAGATCCTTCATCTAAGTAGACACAATGGACCTCTGATGATCCTTTCAAGGACTTCTAGATCTGGGTCTATGCTCTTGTTCTATCTGATGCACTTTAGGCTGTTCTTGAATAGGAGGTAAATGTTCTAGAATAGTCTGCATCATTTGTCTTAGACTAACCTCATTAGACTCACCTTGGTCCTCTCTACGGCTCTCTTCTTGTTGCCTATTAGAGTGCTCTTCCTTGCTCTCTACACGAGCTAATCCCTCATTGGTAGAATCATGGGCATTGATAGCTCTGCCACGACCACAACCTCTTCCTCGGCCTCTACCACAACCTCTAATAGAAGACCTAGTCCTAGACACCATCTTACAATAGAACAAGGTACTATTACAATCAAAAGACACATGTTTGCAATAGACTAAGTTCAATTCTATGTTTAGGTTTAAGTAAAATCTCTAGTTTTGAAAACTAAGTGTTGAAGTATGAAAAATATTCAAGTAATAGTTCAGGTTCTGTTTCAGTTCACCTAGTTTCAAGTTGAAGAGATACACTTAATAGTTCACAGTTCTAGTTGTTCCAAAATACCTAGAGCTCCCAATGTAGAAACTCAGGCTCTGATACCAAATGTAACGCTCCGCCAAGGGATCTAAAGAATTAACCTAGAGTTTCACTAAGTTTGGTAACATTTTTTTATTTTAAAAATAACATGAAAGTAAATACCACATATAACTTGTACATAATAATGGAAGCAATAGAAATGTCCATCTAAAAGTAAACATAACATACATAACCGATTTCATTCTTTAAGAATCCCTTAACGTTGAGTTACATCTAAATTAAGTAACATACATGAGTCCATCTAGTACAACATCCACATGAAATAATACTGATAAGTCCAATGTTCATACATTACATTTCCAAATGCTCATTCATCCACTGTACATGTCACAGGGTATGAAGGCTTAAAAGAATATACATATGTGAAATAAGGTACATCATCCTATTCTAATCCATGATACATCAAAGACAATCACATGATACACATGATACATCATCATACAATACATATACATCCATTGTAAGATCAAACATAACTAACTAAGTGCATGGTTCCTCCCAACCATTAATAGCATCATTAGACCATCACGGGCTCTAGCCATCCCTCCGTGCGTAACATCCCAAATCACTGAAGAGATCATCGGTATTAACATAATAGGAATGTCACTCCTAACATATATAACATCATATGTAGAAAGAAATCTAACATGAAAATATAAGCATAAGATAACATCATCTAACATATGCTAATCATTAATGAAAGGATACATATCCACCATCATGAAGGATGGATCAGCCATGATGTCTCAATGAATCTCAAATGATAAGAGTGGAAAATACACTACCACCTGACCGCGTGGTACCTAAGTGGTCCACTCCCACCGTGCTGAGGAGATAATCTCAAGTCTCAAATAGACTATCCATAACACATAGCACAAATCTCTATAGTCCAGGAATCCTAAAAGTATACTAACTCAAAGGTTCCAATCACGAAACTGACATCTACTTCCTAGAGGCACACAATGACATGTAGGAACCTACTATGCAAGCAAGAAAGTGTCATTGCATTTATCACGTAAAAGTTACCCTGGCAGTTAGCTAAACTCCACGGGTCCATACTGATCTCATGCGGCCACTAGTATCCTCTCATACTAACAAGGCATACTATGGAATGCAAGGTCGCAACCATGCATTCTCACTACTCCCATCCTAGCCTATACAAGTGCTCAAGGCATGGGCAAGAACCAAAACTCTTATCTTTTTAGGTTCATTCAGTTAGTATTAGGTGTGAATGTTATCACTTATTAATCCAACTTACAATGAGTTACCCTGGCAGCCTCTTAGGGCACTGGCCCCCATTGCAAGCCACTTCCCGTCACTACATGCAGATATCCTACCCTAATGCTCATGGAATCATAAATCTCAAAATCACAAAAATAATCCATAATAAAATCATCAAATATGCATAAAAGCATCAAATCTCCATGAGCAAACATCCATAGAAAATCGTGACCACAACAGCTCTCTATTGGCAACTGAAGCATCACTGATAATCAAAAGTATCTAATGGTTCTCAATAACCAAAATATATCTCAAAAACACTGATCGAAGACTCCAAAAATGGTTGAGTCAAACATGTCACAACATGACATCATCAAGAATAAATCCACATTTTAGTCCCATCATGGCGACTAGAAAATAACCAAGGATAACTGATCGATGACCAAAAATAATGGTTAAGTCAAGTGTCTCATCTATAACAATCAGTATTACAACCAATACATAGAGCATTCTATCACATAACCATGGTTGGGTTCATAAAGATTGAGATTAAAACATCATGATGACATCACAATCACATAACTCCCAAGCCTCTGGTAGACGTCCTATAACTGGTCAACACTAGTCAACCCAATACCCAAAACAATAGTATAAAGAATACACATGTTTTGGTTTTGCTAAGTTTACAATTTAAATGCAAAAGTCTCAGTTTACCTTCCAAGTTGGATAAAGAATGGAGAAACATTTTGTATGTTTTTCCTAGCCCACGTAATTGTTGATAGATAAAATTTTTTCCCTCTAACTCTTAGAACTCAATTATCTATTTTTTTTTAAGAATATACGTTATACGTTATTCTGGTATTGAGTTATCATAACTCAATTTATAATATTGAAAAGGGCTAAAATATTTGATAATTTAAATGTTATAACTTTTAAATTTACCTTAATTAAACTAAATTCTAATTAAGTAATTTTGACTAATTAAAACCCATATTATTTATTTAAAAACTCTAAATAACTTTGAATATTAAAATTTTATTATTATTACATATATATATACATATATATATATACATATATATATATATACATACATATATATATATATATATATATATTAATATTATATATATATACACATATATTTACATATATATATATATATATATATATAATAAATAACATATAACAATATTTACTAATGCATATAACAATTAATATTTAATTTTAATACAAAATTGAATTTTGTTTAAGCGACTTATAACAAAGCCGAATGTATTTATAAACAAAGGTGAGTTTATACTCACAACACCATTTATATACGGCAGCGCCGTGCAGCCTGCCTCTGTTGCAGGGCCTGTGACAGCAGGCCCGCTGTCGGCGGCTCTAAAGAATGGGTTGGGTGGAATAAAAACCCCTGCCCTTCTTAAAACAAAGGTTTTGAAAACAAAAATTTTGCATACGAATATATTTTTCACAAATCGTTTACTATGAACGATTTCAGACTTATAAATATATTATATATATTTTTTGAAAAACGTTTCAAATAACAATTTTTCATATATAATTTTTAAAGAAACGTTTGCAGATTCTTTTTAAAAGAACTTAAATATATATATATATATATATATATATATGTATGTATGTATTCACAAAATTTAATTAAGTATCACAACATATATATATATATATAAATATATAATTATAATGTGTGTATATATATATATATATATATATATATATATATATATATATATATATATATATATATATATATATATGTATGTATGTATGCAGATACGAAAATATAAACATGTATATTTTATAATGAGCATATACACAATCTATTTAAATATTCTAATTTTTAGAATTTTTCTATAAACCATTTGGCCTCAAAATTTATCCATTAAACCATTTAATGGTTTTGGTTGCGAATTTAAACCCTAGCCCTGTGTTCTTTTCAGATTTATGCATATAAAATTTTCAAATAAACTAAACTACCCATATGCATAAAAAAAATACGAAATTCCTCAGAAGACATATGGAAGACACGAAAAAGACAGAGAATGCATGATGCGGAAATAGCATAAGTAAAATCACAAGAATCTACCCGAATTCTGATGCTAAATCACTCTTCCTCAGAAAACCCGCAGAGCAAGCTCCTCCCTTCTTCAGAGTTCTCGAGTCCTCCAATGCTCCAATTGCACTCCAAATGCTATCCCTAAGCTTCTAGGAATGCCTGAATATAAAGAGCTCTCAAGAAACCTTTGAAATGCTTCTTGAAACAACTGGAAGGTGTCACCAACTAAGCATGGGTCTTTTCCAACCTTTTTGATGAGTCATAGAGTTGTAGACACCTTGTGCTTAATTGATGCACTAACCCCCGTGTTGTTGACACATGTTAATTCCCATGCAAGCTTATAACTCCAATAATTTCTATTTAAATTTTATAATTTTTATTCTAATTTTTATAACTTTTATTATTATTATTTTATTTATTACTTTATTATTATTTTATAATTATTATTAATTTTAATTTCTAGTTTTCTTTAATTTAATTCCTTTCCTCAATAATTCACATTTAATTAATCACAATCAAAATATCAAAGATCATGATATTTTATTAATTTTCTCAAATAAATAATTTATTAATTAAATCTATTTAAGACTTAATTAATGGAAAATTCACCATAGACCTCCAAGATAAAATATGAAAACCCATCATAGAACAAATCATACAAAATAAATCTAAAGGGTTAAAAATCACGAAATATGTCATCTAGCACATTCGGTGGGTATTCAACTTTGATACTTGTCCTAACTCACTAGGACAAATGGTTTTTTTTAGGTTTGGGATTTGGACTTGAGAATTTATCTCCCTTCTCTTATCATTGAGATAGTATAATAGGGTACGCTCATCCTGGCAATTCGGGGAAGTCGATACTCGATACCTACAACCTGCAGAAAAACCATGCATGTACATACAATATATAATGCTAAGCTAAAAAAACAATGGTAGGAAGTGGTGCATCATGTAGATCCCGACTAAGCAGGTGACTACGACTCCCTTCCTTAACCACATCAGAAATGCCATACAATAAGAAAACACACACACCATACACATGCAAGTATGCGGTAAGTAACCATAATAAAACACATGAGATAATAAACCATCTAACTAATCATCATTAATAACTGAAAACAATGTAATGATCATCATACATACATGAAATGTAAAGTCTAAATGATCTCATCATATATCAATTGAATCCCTATCATAATATCTGATAGTGTCAAAACAACACCACTAAACCATCAACATAAAACTAGTCTACATAGTCTGATAATAATAGCAACAATAAGTCTAGAAAAGATGTGAACGAGGGTAGGCACTGCATATGTTATTAGTTTTACCTTAAGTGGAATTGATGAGTAAGTCTTTGTCTGACCACCTTGAACTTGACACCTCCCATGTGCAAGTACCTAATCTTCATTGACTTGATCAACTCTTATCGTCCTTCTACAATGGATATCCATGTTGGAGGTACTACTTCCTATGCATGTAACTACTTCATACATCTCATCAAGGGATGTGATGTATGTAGTGTGGGTATCACCTCACTTTTGTTCACTTTATTTATTTACTTGATAGATAATATTGAACAGCTTGAATATTGGGTCAAACCAAATGGGGTTTCCCTATTTAAGGATCCTTGTTTTTCTCTATTGGTAGTTACAAAATATTCTAGTCCATTTGTTCATAGTCCAAGGTATAATATGCCTTTGATTTATGATCATTATATTTCTTTGATATGCAATGTTGACATTCATTGTGAGCATATTGTAATTTGATGTATTCTAATTAAATACTTCATAGAAGCTCGTATTCAGAAAGACAAAAAAATAATTTTATAATTTTAGGAATTTTAAAGTCCATGCCACAATAGTACAAACCTTTGCATGTAATCTCTCTAACTTTGAAGTCAACGACAATCAAATTTTTCTATATAAGATAAGAATGACTTAATAATAGTGACTACTATCTTGCGTTTAGATAGAAATTTATTTTCTTGTTATTTTGTGTTGGTGTAAATATGTATTTACTATTTAAACTTACTTAAGTTTACTTAGGTTAAAGCATTATTTTATTATTTTGCATTATTTTATTATTTTATTTTGTGAGACACTTAAGAGTTTGTGCACCTTTTTGAGTTGTCATGTTGACAACATAGAAGTACGCAACTCTATTTAAGCACATGGTGTCTACAACACTAGAATTTGCATCATTCACTGAGTTGTCATGTAGACAACATAGTTATTCACACTCCCTTTTTAGCACATGTTGTCTACAACACTGATTTGTGTGTTACACCCTTGTAGGCTTATCCTCTCATCATTGCACTTACTTTCATGTGAAATGGAGGATAACCCATATCTAGTGGACATGTGCCTGGTTGTATGACTTATCATGATGCTGATTCTGAGGCATTCTAGATGTATCTTAGCGCCCTTTATATATAGGCACTCCTAGTGTAATCTTAAGGTATATTGAATGAATATATCATAATTCTGATCATACTCTCTCTTTCTAGTTTGCAGTTGTGCTTGTGTTTGAGTTCTTAGTTCTTGGGTGAATTTTTCCCTAAGGCAAAGTCTTAGCCATTTGAGATCATTGTTGCTTCAACACAGTAGCCCGAATTTGGAGTACTATAGAAATTGGGATCATCTAGAGCCAGATCTGACCTCGCCATTATGTCTGGAATGCTAATTCAATAAAGATCAACTATAAACTTGGCTACCTTAGCCCAAAGTCAACCGCGAGGCAAATTTTTTTTGTAAATTGGCAACTGGAGGCCCTAATTTGCAATTTTTGTATGGTCATTTGCAAATCTATTTAATTAATTTTTGGATCTATAATTTTTTTCTTTGTATTTTTTGACTATATTATTTCAAAATTTTTTTCCCCCTCCAGGCAGGTAGCAAATAATTTTTTTTGCAGGTACTAGGCTATTAGATCCTAGCCCTACACCTTTCATAGAGAATATTCTGCGGAGGAATATTATTTAATTAGCGGGCTTCACATTACAAATTTTGGCCAAGTCATAGTAACAACATCTCTGCACACATTTCAACCATCAATCAAATAAATCTAGCATATACCACATTCAACACTAGTGATGGGAGCCCCTGAACACGGCCAACCAACCCACACACACTGGTGGCTTAATTCATTTTACCATCCACTACTCCTTTCTTTTATAAACCCAACACAACATTATCCCTTTGAATGTGGGATATATCAAAGTGAGATCCTAGCAAGGTTTACATTTTTTGGTGCACAAAATTGAGAAATTTGACACCGTATAGATACTCTAGCTTGTTGCTATTAATATTTTGGCCGTGGTCAACGAAATCCAGCCGCACTAGTTTCTGGCGATGATGTGACTTGTTGGCCATTCAGTCTTCATTGTGGCTTGCCAAACTTTTGGTTTGATTATATTTTTGCCATTTTTTTAGCCTCCCATGCACACCAATTTGTTCCACATGGACCCATCTACTAGTGACATGCATACACTTTTTTATCTACCACGTGGTGCAGACCTAGATAAATAACTAACACATCTACCATGTTTGCGAACAAAAATGAATGCATAGCCTCTAGTGCCACATGGATGAAGATTAGTTTGCCACATAGATAGGACACACTAGCTCAATAGTTCCATCTAAATATAGTCAACAAAACACGTGGCTCACTTGGTAGCATTGACTAGCCCAGTCAGCAGGTGACTCACCACACACGTTAGCACATAGCTTACAGTCATGTGGTCACACATCATCTATGACACATAGGTTTTGTATGTGTGCCACATCATCCACCACATAGACCTAGCCATACACCTTGCATCATCTGTACAATCCATATGGTCTAGTTAGCTACCACGTCACCCTGGGCTGCTATTTTTTTGCTGATGTCATTATTTCACTAGGTTAAATTTGATAGTAGTCTAAGCATCATTCCTAGTCATTTTTCAACCAGTGCAATGACCATTTGACCATCAAATTTAAGCATGTAGTTTTCCTGCCAGACCCCTCTCCAAATTGCTTTTTGCTTTGGTAGCCTGACTTTGTGAGCCCATTACTTGGACATCTAAACTCCAATTCAGGTGTAATTTTTTTTGAAATTGGGTAGAATTTCTTGTACTTTTTACTGGTTGTGCTCTTTTCTAGTTTTGATGCAAGGATTTTTCAAAAATTATATTTTTTGATGACTATACCTGCTTAATCCTATATTTTGCAACTTCAAATGCTTCATACAGGCACATCTGGTCACTTTTTAATGTTCCATTTTTTTTGAAAGTGCATCATTTTTTTGTCTACTTTAAAGATCTACAGTTAGATTCTAGGGTTGTGTGGACAAAAATCTCACTTTTAGAATAAGGCCTTTTTCTATATTATAAAACTTTGATTACTTTTTAGAACTATTGTACATCTAAGCTATAGTGCTTAGTGATATATTTGGGCCTCAAAAGGTAGTTGTAAAAAGACAAATTAGAAAGTCCACTTTGTTCATTTTGACAAGTGGCCCATTGTACACACACTACTTATAAAGTGCCAAAAGCATCTTTTTTTGGGGGGGGGGGTCTTTTGATTGAGTGAAAGGGGGGGTGTGTATTGTGTTCTTGTGTCTCTGTTTTGTGCTATTTTCCTTTTCTACATCATGGGTTCATTTAAATGTCCACCTTTGACTTCACACAACTATTCTACATGGAAAGATATTGCATGGAGTAGATTAATGGAAAAAGGTTACAGTCTTTATGTTGATGGTATAATTACCAAACCTATTGATGCTAAAGAACTCATTGAATGGAAAAAACAAGACCAAACAGGCTTTAGGAATTATCAGGAGTTGTGTTCATAGAGATCTCTTCTTTCACATTGCTAGTTGTATAGAATCCAAATTAGCTTGGGAAAAACTTGAATCATTGTATGGTAAGGTGGATGAAGAAAAGAGATTTCAGAGTGAGGATGATCTACTTCTCTTAGATCCAAAGAACTTTGACACAATTCAGGATTACATCAACAAAGCCAATGAGTATAGGGCACTTCTTAAAGATTATGGAAATCCCATGAAGGATGAAAAGATGATTCATCACATCCTAAAGAGGCTACCTTTAGAGTATGCTTCCTTTGTTTTGAGTTTTAATACTGACAGGTTGACCATGGGAACTACTTACCAGAAGCCTACATTTGATGCATTTGTAGAGATTTTGATTTTTGAACAATCTCACTTGATGGATTTAGGACTTCTCGTGACATCAAAGACTAAAGCCTTGGTGGCTAGTGATGAGCACCAATCAAGTCAAGGAGGGAAAAGTTCTAGCAACAAGAAGAAGAAGCAATGGAAGTGGAAATCAGAATAAAAGACACAACAATCCTCCTCATAGCAAGGCAATTCTTCTTCCAACAAGAAGGGAAGTAATGAAAAGAAGGAAAAACTTATTTGTGCATATTGTAAAAAGCCAAATCATGATGAACATCATTGCAAGACTAAAAGAATCAATAAGTTAGAAAATCTACTAAGGAAGAACAAGATTCAAGTGCTAGGTACTTTGAAGGATTCAACTCCAACCTCTTCAAAGGGAAAAGTGAAAGCACTTATGGAAAACATAAGTTCTTCAAAATGGATACTTGACTCAGGTGCCTCCTACCATATGGGTTCTTCAAAGGAAGACTTTTCTTCATTGAAGTAGTCATAGTTTTCGTACATCTTCATGGGAGATGATAATAAAATGGAAGTTGAAGGAAAAGGACATGTGGAAATGGACAATGGGGAATTCAAAGATATTCTCTACATTCCAAACCTTAGCTCCAATCTCCTAACAGTTTACCAAATCACTCACCTTGGAGATGGTCACAAAGTTGAGTTTCTTCCAAATTCAGTGATGGTGCATAGTCTAAAAGATGATTGATTGGTTGTAGTGGGGAAAGTCAATCATGACAAGAGGCTTTATTCCTTCTCCCACTTTGTGTCTAAGTCTCCTTCTCAAGCCTTTTTGGCTCACTCTGCTTGACAAATGAAACTATGACATGAGCTGTTTGGTCATCTTGACTTTTGCTACCTTTAACAACTTTCCTCAAAACACATGCTCAAAGGTCTACCTAACATCAAATTTTTGAAGAGAGAGTGTTCATCATGTTCATTGGATATGCATCTCAAGGAGAAGTATGATAAAGGAAAGTCTTCTAGAGCACTAGTTATTCTTCAGTTGGTTCACTTGGTTTTAGTAGGACCTTTTGCAGTGACTTCAGTTAGTCAAGGCTTCTACATCCTTGCTTTTGTTGATGACTTTTCATGATTCACACGGGTCTACTTCCTTCATCACAAGAATGAAGTGGTTGATAAGCTTCAAGCCTTTAAGACTCTTGTTGAACACAAATCAAGGAAACCCATCAAGGTTCTATGAGTGGACAATGAGAACAAATATGTGAACATAACACTTAGAGATTTTTGCAAACTTGAGGGAATTGATTTTCAAAATCCACCAGCATTCAATCCGCATAAGATAGATGTTGCAGCACTAAGGATTAGGACTCTCAAATCCATGGCAAGTTGCATGATAAAATATAAGTCTCTTGATCCTACACTCGTAGTTGAAGCCATTAGTAGTGCTACTCACATACTTAACAAGTCTCCTCATAATGCCTTAGATGGGAGGACTCCTTTTGAGGCATGGTGTGGGAGAAAACTAGTTGTGAGTCATTTCAGAGTCTTTAGTTGTCCAACATGGGCAAACCTATCATCCAGGGGATGCAAGACACCATCACCTAGGCCTTTTACTTTCATTAGGTATGAAGAGAGTTCTAAAGCTTACAGACTTATGGATCTAGAGACACACAAGATTTTGGTGGAGAAGGATATACACTTTGAGGAAAGTTCACCTTGTAATCAACTCAAAATAGTCATCTAGACTATGAGCCCCCTTTCTAGCATTTTTTCCATAATTTATCTAATGGTTATTTTTGATCAAATTCTCAAAAATCTATTTATTCGATTATAACCTATGGTATGACCACTTTATCCCAAGTTCATATTTAATTAAAAGAACATGTCCCCCTTTTAATTAAATAAAATTCCCCACTAATCTCTTATCCTAAGTGTGCACACATAAAGCATTATTCTTATTTCAGAAATAAAATAAAAGGCATTTTTGTCTACACATGAATGCACATTTTTCTATGTGAGAGGAATCTTTTACTTTTAAAATAACTTTAATTCTCCTCCACACATTTCAAACCCTCTCAAATGTCAACCATTAGTTGTGATTGGTTGAGATGCTTGCACACATGGGTCACTCCCAATTTCAAACTCCACCCTTGATTACATTCATCTTGCCTCTTAATCTCTACCATCTATTTTTCTTTAAAAGGGAGGGCTCTCTTTTCATTCAAAAAATCTTAATCTCTCATGCAATTGTTATGCTGCACATTTTCTTGGTGATTTTGGAGACTTGGAGCATTCTTACATTTTAGCTTAGCTCTCATTCTATTTACATTATGACATACTTTTTAGCTTAGTTTCATTTATGCTTTCGCTTAGTTTTTTTTGTTAGCTTGCATTTCATTTAGAATAGCTTCCATTTGCATTGCATTTTATTCTAGATTCTTGGATATTGGCACTCTTGCCTCTACTCTTTGAATCTCTCATTCTATGGTGCACCTTGAAAGGGTTACATAATTTCATAAATTTGAGAGCCACCATCTCATAGCCTTTGCATGTCATAGATAGAGAGCTATAAGACAACTCTTGAGACTCCCTCTTCCATGGGTTCTCTCAAGAATAATGGTTTATAGAAGTGTGAAACTTTTATGCACACATTTTTGGCACCCACCGTGGGGCTAGAACCAAGTTTCTAGCTCTATTTTCTTTTTGCATTTTTATTACATTACCATTTCTGGATTTTTTATAGAAAATTCTTGGATATAATCAAGTGGTTTTGCAGGTTTCTTTGGTTTTAAGGCTAACCTTTGTGCAGATTTGTTTGATGGCCAAAACGCTAGTTTTGAAAGATTTGAGCATATCTTCCAAACCTCTTTGAGTTTGGATCTAAATTCTTTTTATAGGTTGGGGATGCATCACACATGTCTCAGTCTGATTTTCAAATCATTTTGACTTGATTTGCATTAGTTATGAATTTTTATTTGTTTTTCATAAAAAGTCATTTCTAGTCACAAATCAACATATTTTTAAGAAAAAATTACATTTTTAGAAATTTCTTTAAATTATAGAGGGGGTCCATTCTTTGTAGTTCGAATTTAGAGATCATATTAGGGTCCAAAAACTCGATTTGATAAATCTAGTTTGTTTTGACAAAATGGGTCCCTAGGGCACAAATAAAGAGATTTTTTTGAATTTGTTACATTTTTGGAAAGCTTTGTGGTTTTTAGGAGGGGTCTATTCTTTTTACTTCTATTTTTGGATCCGAAATCATAGAAAACAAGTTCAATCTTGTTGACTAGGTCAAAAGCAAAGAGTAAAATTGAGAGCATTTGTGATTAACTTGCACTTTCTTTGCATATACTTGGTTGGAAGATAACTTGTATTTTTTGAGGCAAATAACCAGTTTGTATTGCAGGTATTACTTGGTTATTATGCTCTAACCTTGGTTTTTTTTCAGGAGTTTCTCATTTCATTGCTAAAAAGAACGCATGTCAAAGCTTCAAATGCATAAGGGCAACTAACAATTGTTTGCAGGGCTACCCAACGCATAAAAACCCAAATTGATTTCTTTTTTTTCATGTGTGGCATCTACTAGTTGTTCATTTTTTTAGGCATATTAAACTTGCAATTGAAATTCCTTGGTGATAGGAGAGTATGCTCTTCACCCTTGCAGTGAATTAGAAATCTTAACCCACCTTTGGATTTTGAGAGCAAGTGGGTAATTGAATCTTCTTGGTGTGTTTGGGGGAAGTAATCAAGGTAGGAGAGTATGCTGTTCACCCTTCAAGTGAATCAAAAATTTTGACCCTTGAGAGTGCATCCATTTTGTGGTAGTTAGGATCCTTTAGAGGTCCTACTCTTGGACAACCTGAGAGGAATGACCCAAGTGGGGACAAGTAGATTACCTGGCTCTTCCAACCCACTATAAACTCAAGGCTATCAAAGACACAAAAATTTGGTAGACATAGTGATTGTATTTTCTTAGTGTGATCACTTATGGGATTTTGACCATAAGGAGATCACTAGGCAAGAACACTTAAGGTGCTCTTGTGACTACGAGGTTTGTTACCCACCACAAGGTGGGGTGTCCCATAATTGGTAGCAGGAGGAACACTATGAATGGAAGCCCTATCTAGAAACCCTAGGTTAGTATCCACCCTATTTTTCTACTCAACTTCTTGGTGCAAGGATTGATCCTAGTGGACTACCTGGATCACCCCAAGATTTAAACTGACCATATGTGTTCTCTTAGTTGTGCTTATGACACTTCTATGAAAAAGCCAATATCTCTTGTGGGTAACCACTTGGTGTGAGGAAAAAGAGCATCAAGCATGGGCTAAGTTGTTGAGTAATGAACCATGACTTTTAGGTAGATATTGCTTGATGTGTTCTTGAATGTGCTAGACCTATAGAAATCTTTGGAACATACACATGACGATAGTTCTAGGGCTTTCCTTTGAGACCTCACATATGCTTGTATCATGCAAGGTTGCTTTGTCCCTTGCTTGATTGTTTGAAGACTACTCCATGTGTTACTATCTTGCTTGGAAAGAAATTGCTTTTGAGCATCAAACTTGCTATGCTATCAACTATTGTCAAACTTTGTCAACCAAGTCAAAATGTCAAGTGCAAACATTTTCTTGTGTTGCTTACTAAGGAGGGTTTCATCATTTGGCTTTGATTTGTTATGTCTCTAGTGCTTAAACATGCTTAAAGTGGCTCTTTGGTCTTAGTGCTCTTGGTATTTTTGTCTTCATGGTCTATGTCTGCTTGCTAGTTATCCTTTTGCTGAAATGGTTACCTTGATTCCTTGACTACACTCTTGGGTTGGGAAAGTTGTTCACTTGTTACCCCACTTGCTCTATCTACGTGGCTATATGGCTTCTTGCCTAGCTGTTGACTTGAGTCATTGGTGTATTGAGTTTTTGGACACTTTTCTTGACAAGTCACTTTACTCTATCTTTACTATATTGACAAGTGGATACTCTACCTCTCTAGTTTGGACATCAAGCTATCTTATGTCACCTTCTTAGCTTCCTCTAGTCTCCTTCATGCTTAATTATCTATCTACCACTATGGAATTCAACCTTGTGCTACCAAACCTCAACCAAATCTCGATGATCATGATATCCTCCATGTCACTAAAGAATTTCAAGATCTATATGAAAAATACAAATAACTAGAAGAGTCAAATGATCTTTCTTACATTCATCTCTCTAAGCACATGATATAAATGAAGTCTAAACTTGATAAAAGGTTAGAGGAGAAGATTGCATCATTACATGAATCTTCCTTAAGGTCTTTACATGCATGCAAGTCACCCTCTTTAAGGTCATCCTCTTCTTCTAGGTCTACATGCTCTACTTTAAGACATCAATTATATTCACCTACTAGATCTAAAGGCCTTTTTAGAGAGCTAGAAAATGATACATCCTTTGAGCCTATGCCAAAATTTCACGATAAACCTATCTTTGACCAAGAAAATGATGAAGACATGGATGCATACCATTCACTTGAGAAACAAAAAAAGGACTCTAGACGTACTTTTTATAGAACTTTTACTCCCTTGGAATATTCTTATGATGACACTTTGCAAATACTTCTTGGCACCATGCTACTTCTACTTGTATAGAGCTGAAACATAAAGTGCAAGATCTCATTGATGATGAGATTGTTGATCTTGGAACATCTAGTGACTCATGTGGTGAGGATACTTCTCTTGAGCAAGATTACATTGATGAACTTATGTCTAGTAGTGGCTCTATTACATCTTCCACTTCTTCCAACACTCATGCATCTCCCAATACTTCAAAGCTTTCCAACATGACTCCATCAAATAAAGAACCTAATACTTTCCACATTGACTATGTGTATCCTCAAGGGCTACCTCTAAAAGAAACTCAGGCTAACCTTCACTTGGCTGCAAACCTTTTCCATGCTATTAAGCCTAAAGATGCAAGCACTAATCCATTCACTCTTCATTCTCCCTTGTCTTTAGAAGTGGCTCCATGTCAAGAGGAGTCTAAAAAGGAGAAAGCTATAAATGTCAAGATAGATCAAGATCAAGAATACTTTCATCTCCTTCAAAATTTCACCCCTTTGCATCCTATGTCTTTTCCATCCCTCGAGTATGATGAAGATACCACTTCAATTATCTCCCTTGAGCTTACTAAAAATTATGAGAAAAGAACTCTTCCTATGCTATCCAAAGCTACTTGTCAAGATCAAAGCATCCCCTCATGTTCTACTTCTCCATATCCACTTCAAAAGTGTGCTCAAGCTTCAAGTGCTCTATTAAAAATGTTATTCCTATAAATGAGTCTATTGATGGCTTTGACCATGTTGCTCACTCTAAAGATGTTAATATCCCTTTCCACTATCCATTTGCATATCCTAATTCTATCCTTGGTCCTCATCCATCAAAGCTAAACCCTTCAAACCTTCCATCTATATTGGGACCTTATGTTCCTTCATCACCTACATTTTTGACTCCTAGCTCTCCCATCATACCTCAAGATCAACAAAGACACTCATCCTTGATGAATTTCCACCCATCTATCCATCTAAACCCATCTATCAAGAGTACTACAAAAAATGGGAGTGTCTAGAGCTAGATTTGACCTTGCCATTGCATCTGAAACATTGATTTGGTGAAGATCGACTATAAACATGGCTACCTTAGACCAAAGTTGACCATGAGGCAAATTTTTTTTACAAATCGGCACTCAGAGGCCCCAATTTGCAGTTCGGGTATGGTCATTTGTAGATCTATTTAATTAATTTTTGGATCTATAATTTTTTTTCTCTATATTTTTTGACTATATTATTTCAAATTTTTTTTCCCTCCAGACAGGTAGTAGAGAAATTTTTTTTGTGGGTATCGAGCTGTTAGATCCTGGCCTTGACCTTTCATAGAGAATATTCTGAAGAGGAATATTATTTAATTGGCGGGCTTCACATTACAAATTTTGGCTAAGTCACAGCAGTAACATCTCTATACACATTCCAACCACTAATCAAATAAATCCAGCATATACCACATTCAACATCGATGACGGGAGCCCCTCAACATGGTCGGCCAACCCACACACACTGATGACTCAATTCATTTTACCATCTGCGGCTCCTCTCATTTATAAATCCACCACAGTGTTATCCCTTTGAATGTGGGATATATCAAAGAAAGATCCCAATGAGGTTGTTTTCTGGCACACAAAATTGTGAAATCTAGCATTGTACAAATACTTTGGCTCGCTATTGTTAAAATTTTGACGGTGATCAACAAAATCAGGCCGCATTAGTTTTTGGTGATGATGTGACTTGCCGACCATTCAGTCTTCACCATGGCTTGCCAAAATTTTGGTTTGATTATATTTCTAGTGTTTTTTTGAGCCTCCTATGCATGCCAATTTGTGGCACACACACCCCTTTATCGGAAAAATGCAAACACTTTTTTGTCTGCCACGTGGTGTAGACCCACAGAAATAGCTAACACATCTACCATGTCTATAGATAGCAATGAACACATAGCCTTTGGTTTCATGTGGATGAAGACTAGTCTACCATGTAGATAGGACAAACTAGCTCAGTGGTCTCATCTGAATACATTTAGCAAAACATGTGGCTCACTTGTCGACATTAACTAGCCCAGTCAGCAGGTGACTCACTGCACATGTCAGCACATAGCTTGCAGCCATGGTGTCACACATCATTTGTGACATGTAGGTTTTGTATGCGTGCCGTGTCACTGCCACATAGACCTAACTATACACCTTGTGTCATCCATACAATCTGTATGGTCTAGTCAGCTGCCACATCACCCTAGGCTACTGATTTTTTTGCTGACATCATCATTTCACTAGGTTAAATTTGATATCTATCTAACTGTCATTCCTAGTCATTTTTCAACTACTGTAATAGTTTTTTGACTATCAAATTTAAGCATGCAATTTTCTTTCCAAACCCCTCTCCAAATTGCTTTTTGATTTGGCAGCTTGACTTTGTGAGCCCACAACTTGGACATCCAGACTCCAATTCAGGTGCAATTGTTTTTGAAATTGGGTAGAATTTTCTAAACTTTTTGGTAATGGTGTTCTTTTCTAGTTTTGGTGCAAGGAAATTTTTGGTGCATTTTGCAACTTCAAATGCTCTGTACACGTAGATTTGGTCACTTTTTTAGGTTCTATTTTTTTTGAAAGTGCATCATTTTTTTTCTACTTTCTAGATCTATAGTCAGATTCTAGGGTTGTGTGGACAAAAATATCACTTTTAGAATTAGGCCTTTTTCTGCATTGTAAAGCTTTGATTACTTTTCAAAATTGTTGTACATCTGAGCTGCAGTGCTTAGTGACAAATTTGGGCCTCAAAAGGTAGTTGTAAAAAGAAAAATTAGAAATTCCACTTTGATCATTTTGACAAGTGGCCCATTGTACACACACTACTTATACTTATAAAGTGCCAAAAGCATCTTTTTTTTTTGGGGGGGGGGGGGGGGGGTTCTTTTGATTGAGTGAAAATAGGGGGTTTTTACTATATTCTTGTGTCTCTCTTTTGTGCTCTTTTCCTTTTTTGCATCATGGGTTCATTTAAATGTCCACCTCTAACTTCACACAACTATTGTACATAGAAATATATTGCATGGAGTAGATGAATGAAAAAAGGTTACAGTCTTTATGTTGATGGTATAATTACCAAACCTACTGATGCTAAAGAACTCATTGAATGGAAAAAACAAGACCAACAAGCTTTAGGAATTATTAGGAGTTGTGTTCATAGAGATCTCTTCTTTCACATTGCCAGTTGTACAGAATCCAAATTGACTTGGAACAAACTTGAATCGTTGTATGGTAAGGTGGATGAAGAAAAGAGATTTTAGATTGAGGATGATCTACTTCTCTTGGATCTAAAGAACTTTGACACAATTTAGGATTACATCAATAAAGCTAATGAGTATAGGGCACTTCTTAAAGATTGTGGAAATCCCATGAAGGATGAAAAGTTGATTCATCATATCTTGAAGAGGCTACCTTTAGAGTATGCCTCCTTTGTTTTGAGTTTTAATACTCATAGGTTGACCATGGAAAAAAAAGTCACTATTAAACCTCCTTGATGGAGAGAAGACCACTCTTGCAAGAGAGAAGACCACTCTTGCAACTATCATAGAAAAAAAGTTCATGACATTGATCATTGTCTTAAGCTTAAGGATTTTATACAAGACCTTATTGATGAAGGAAGGGTTGGTATTTATGGTCTAGTAGTAAAAAAATCTGGTCATAAGGCCTTCAAGGTGCCTCTCCTTAAGTATGAGCAAGGGGAGACATCAAATACAAACAAGAAGAACCATGACACTAAGATCAATTGTACATACACCAACCTTGACAATATTATACACATGCTTGAACCCATTGATGTGAGTGTTTACATGATGAAACCCATATATGAAAAAGAGCCTATCTAAAACACATGAATTTTTTTATTATAAAAAATGGCTTAGATGTTAGTTGCTTATTGGTGGACCATATTGTGGGGTTGGTTGTGTAGTTGGCTGCACTTGAATCAGTGCCTCTCAATGGTAATCCTCCTCTAGGCCATTCTCTCTCTCTCTCTCTCTCTCTCTCTCTCTCTCTCTCTCTCTCTCTCTCTCTCTCTCTCTCTCTCTCTCTCTCTCTCTCTCTATACTCTAGAATAAAAAAATCAAATAATACAAATGATTTGAAGATGACCACTTGGGCCCCTTATATAACATTTTGACCCTATTTTGACCTAATTTTTGAACTCCCCATATTTGCATAAAAATTGCACCCTTACCTAATTTTGATGTCTTGAATCCATTTTTTGGATTGAAATCAAAATACAGGTTCATCTTTCTAGTCAAAAGTGCATATTAAAATTTCTCCGTTCTTTTGTGTAGTTGGTTGACCTTTTGAGGCTTAATCTTGAAAATCCTTCTAAGGTAATCTTCACTCCATTTCTTCATCATTTATACTCTCTTCACCTATTTTTGCATTCATTCCATTTCACTTCATTTCAAATTTCTTCTTACTTTGACATAATGCTCATGTTTTATCTTTCTAGTCAAACTTACTTAAATTGGGGCATATCTTCATTGCTTCATGGTCACTCTGTTGGAACACTTAATTTTTGCAAAATTAAGTTGTTCAATATGAAAGCCTTGCAGTAAATTTTCTCCATCAAATCATATGCAAGAATATTCTTACTCTCATATATCAGGTGATTAAAGTTCAAGTATGTAGCTATTCACAAATACTTAACCATTCCAGGTACGCACTCTTGGAACCCTGATCTCTTTTCATGCAAGAATTTCCATGTTCATTTTGTATGGAAATTTAATAGCATTTGATATTTTTTTATGAGATTAATTGCATATACCTATATTGAAATGAAGATCTATGTAAACTATACAATGCTACTTTGCAAAGCAACAAACTTGTCTGTGGATAAATTTTCATGATGCTTTCATCCAATATAGGTAGGTATCTTCAAATACAAATAATTTTTGAGCACAATTTTATTTAATCTAATAAATTTTATTAAAATTGATTGTATTTTTATTCAACCGTCATAGTCACAAAAGGGATATTGATACATTATTAGTATATGTGTTTGTATATCAAAGCTCATATTCTCATAAATAATGCATTTAGTATTTGTTTTAATATGAAAACTCATTTTTATTTTGAGGTTTTTAATTTCTTTATATTTACAAAAAGATGTAAAAGTACCCTATTTCCAAATATAAGATGGAATCCACTGAATTAAATTACATGCTTTGATTGTGAAATTAAATAAGAGAGTTTTTATTCATGATTTTATCTTTTCCTCTAATTTATCACAAATATGGCAAAATTGTAAATGCATATATATGGATTTTTTTTTTCTTTTATCTAGACTATGGTATTTAATGGATTAGCATGCAACATTGTGATATGATGAATTTGGTTAAGAGGGAAGGCAAAACATACATGTTAGAATATTTAGAATAGTTTGGGGGGGGGGGGGGGGGGGGGGTGTGAATTAGTTATCCTCAGGTCCAGATGTATAAAAACAACTTTTAACAATTAGAGAAAACTTAATCAAACTTATGAACAACATATTAGATAAAGTTGTTCATCATCATTCAACTTATTCATTTTATTTTAGTTGTTTGTTTAGTATGTGCCAACTAGTATAATAATATCACAATTAATAATAAACTTCAAACTTCAAATGATAAGTAGCATAAACACTTAACAAACAAAATTACAAATTTTTGACACCAAATTTTAATGTAGAAACCCAATTTGGGAAAAACCACTAAGTAACATGCTACCACTTTTCACTCTTATGAAGTGAGCTTTGGTAGGAGCCAACCCTATTAAAGGTTACAAAACACACTGTTAGGTGTGAGCTTGTTAATGTATTTAAATTACCCTGTTAGGAGTGGCCTTGTTAGAGGACTTTAGAACATTCCCTTAGAATGTCACCTTGTTAAAGGATTAACAAATTATTGTTAGTTCAAAATTAATCAAAAGGATTTTAGTACTACCACAATAATTAGAAAGAAATAGCTAGGTTTGATTTGATAACATAGAACTCACTTTACAAATTTTGATATCCATTCAACTCAATCCTGGTTTATTGATTGGACTCCATCTCTCTCAACAACTCAAATCTTCTTAGCAACTCTTCAAGAAATCTCTCACATCACAAACTTCACACTTTTCCTTTGCAAGTCTATTCTCCACTTGTCTCCACAAATTCAATTCTAACAACCAACATAAAGCATCTTATATGCCTCCTTAAATAGGTAGCTTAGATATTTTTCTGCTTAAACATAACTGTAGATCTTAGGGTTATAATTAGATTCAACATATTCAATGAATCTAGCCATCTTTTGTTCTTATTCTTCCTTCTTGAAACTTCCAAAAAAATTTCCTCAAATCTTAGCCTTTGATCACTCAACTAATATTTTTCATGCATCAAATAATCCATCTCATCCATCCTTATCATCCAACACATTTTGATTATTTTGAGAATTCAACTATGTTGGCCACAAATCTTGATTCTTTGTCAAACTGTTAGTTTGCTAACACTCAATCATTACTATGTTCTACTACTTGGTTAGCACTAGATCACTAGGTCATCATTAAACTATATTTCTTAGTTTACACTATGCAACTTGGTCATTACTATCACTTATCATTCTCTATCACTCAACCAATATTTATACTTGACTAATGTTGTTTTACTTGACAATGCTTAATTTCCTTAATCTTCTTCTTTAGATACTCATTTTCTTCACAACCAGTCTTTCTTCCTTGCTTATTGAAATGAATAAACAACATATTATCTTGTCAAGTACTAACTTATCAAGTGGCCATTGTAATTCCATCACACTTTCACATCTAAACTCAACCTTTCATTAAGTTATCTCATGATCTCTTATTTTCAAATCCTCTTCATCAATCAAATGATATTGAACTCTACAATATTAGTCAATGTCTTACCTATAAGGTTTTACATCAATGAAAACATAATAATTGTTCCATAGTTGTAGTTCCAACAATATCTCTCTTTGGCATTGATGACAAAACCTTCAAAATGCAATATCTTCTAAAAAGTAACCAGCACCTCAAGTGTTTCACTACTCAACTCCCTGTGTGTTTTTTTCTTCATTAATATCCTTAATTTCATTATGATTCTCATCCATCATCTCAAATATTCCCCACTTCATGTTCTCATCATCTTGTGTATCACCATTTACTTTTCATATCTTTCTCTTCCTCTTTCTCATAACTTTCACTCATCATCTAGCCATAGTAATTTCCACATCTATTTCTCCCTCTATTTCATTGCTTTCTTATCTTTCTCTCCCTCTTTGATAAAAATACAAAAGATGTTTTAGTCACCATATCAAGTTCATTGTTAGAAATCTTTATTTTCATGCAAATATCAACTATTTTTGATCTATAGTATTATGTCCTTTGTTATCAAGTAACAACTTGTGTTTCAGCTCCACTCACTACTTCACATCACTCCACACCTTTAGGTAGATCATTAAAATGTGATAGCCTACAAAAATATGTAAGATATTATGATAACAACATTTGATGCAATAACATATCTCTTTTTAGTTTGTTTTAGATAGGGGAATGACCCCTAACTTGCCTCTTAAGTACACATGTGCTTCTTTAGGTAGTGCTATAGTGAATATGTCATGTATATGATCCTTTTTGTTTACAAATTCAAGCCTCACTTATTTATCCTGCACTAACTCTCTCAAGTAATGATACATGATCTCAATATTCTTTGTCTTTGTATGCATCACAAGACCCTTTGAAATGTTTATAGCACTTGCATTGTCGCAATAGATCACTATAGGTTTAGTAATATATTCCTTCATACCTTTAGCCCTTATTTATTCCATACAATGTTTGAACAATTCACTAATACAAAAACATAAATAAATTTTGTTGTAGATTGTGAAATACAATTCTACTTCTTTCTTGTCTATGAAATTAGCCTCTTTCCTAGAAAGAAAGCACCTCCACTAGCACTTTTTTTGTCATCAACATTACTAGCCTAGTTAACATCTATGCATACTTTCAGCTCAAACTTTCAATTTTTCTTGTACCATAAGTCATAGTCTCTTATGTATTTTAAATATCTCATTATTCTTTTCACAACTATCATGTGATTCTCCATAGGATTAGCAGAAAATCTCGCAACTATTCCAACTGCTAATGCAATGTGAGACCTTCTATGAACAAAATATTGCAATTTTCCAATCATTGATCTATACAATGTTAGATTTACCTCTATAGAATGATCATTCTTTGGAATTTTATGTCCAGTGGCCATAGGTGTTCCAACTAGTCTTGAGTTTCCCATACCTAAAGTTTTTAGTATCTCCTTGATATACTTTGATCGTGTAACGTATATTCCTCCTTTATTTTGATAGACTTGTAAACCAAAAAAGAGTTTAATTGCACCAAATATTGACATCTCAAAATCTTTCTTTATTTCATTTGCAAAAGTCTTACACAATGAATCTTGTCCTCCAAATATGATATCATCAACGAAAATTTCAACTACAAATATCTTGTTCTCAGATTCACTCTTCAAGTATAGATTGATTTTATCACTAGTTTTTGCAAAACCAATATTTACCAAATAAGTATGCAACCTTTCATACCATGCTCTAGGGGCTTGCTTTAAACCATACAAAGCTTTGTGTAACTTACATACCATGTTTCTCTTGCTAGGCTCAATAAATTCTTTAGGTTGTTCAATGAGACTTCTTCTTCTAGTACACATTGAGAAATGCAGACTTCATATCTATTTGATAAACTTTGAAACCTTTTTAAGTAGCATATACAAGAAAATTTCTTACTCCTAACCTTTCAATTAGAGCAAATGTATCTCCATAGTCAATTCCTTCTCCTTGTGCATATCGCTTGAAAACTAGTCTTGCTTTGTTCCTTGTGACTTCATCTTTCTCATTCAACTTGTTTTTGAATACCCACTTTGTTCCAATCATATTCTTGTTCTTTGGTCTAGGTAATAGTGTCCATGTCTTGTTCTTTCCAATATGATCAATTTCCTCATTCATAGCTCTTCTCCAATCTTCATTCTCAAGTGCATCCTTAACTGTTCTGGGTTCAAACTCATATAACAAACATATATGATTATTCAATCAATTTATTTTCATAACTCCTAAATATTATATCCAATGATTTTACCTGGTGTATGATGTCTTCTTACATATTTTTCTCACACAAATTTATAACTTCTTACTTCTTGTGGTAGTTTTTTTGGTTCTTCATGTTCAATCTCTTCATGTCCCTCTTTTTGTGTCTTTGTTTATATCACAAGTTCATTCATTTGATTGTCAAAAATTACTCCTTGTTGTTCAAATTTAATAGAATGATACTTGATAGGCTCTCTTACTCAAGAAAACTCCTCCATTAAGACTTGGCAATGTCCTCAATTTGCATCACTTCAACTAGTCTCTCAGGTTTAAGAATGGTACAAGGTTCTCCTTCATAGGCATATATAAAATTTATGTAATCTTATGGTTCCTTCTTGCATTACTCTTCATTACTTTTTACAAATTCATCAACTCTAACATTTGCACTTTCCACAATCTTGTTAGTGTTAGAACTCAAACACTTATATGCCTTGCTCTTTGTAGGATATCCTAGGAATATGCCTTCATCACTTTTTGCATTACATTTACCATTCCTAGTATATTTCATAATCTAACATTTTCTTCCAAAAAATTTGAAGTAATTCACATTAGGTGCATGACCATACCAAAGTTCAAAAGGTGTTTTATCAATACCTTTCTTGACTTGTACTCAACTCAAAGTATATATAGAAGTACTTAAAGCTTCTTTCCAAAAATTTTGTTAGACATTTTTTTCCATCATCATTGTTCTTGCACAATCCATGATAGATATATTCCTTCTTTCAACTATACCATTCTATGGTGGAGTTCTATGTCCAGATATCTTCCTTATGATACCTCTATCATTGCTGAATATGTTGAATTCTTTAGATATAAATTCTCCTCCTCTATCAAATCAAAGCATTTCAAACTCTTACCAGTTTCATTCTCAACTCTAGCCAAATACCACTTGAACATTTGAAAATCATCATATTTCTCTTTAAGAAACAAAGCAGTCATCATCCTAAAGTAGTCATCAACAAATAGGATAATGTACTTATCATTGGAATAGCTTTTCACTCCAATAGGACCACACAAATTAGTATGAACTAATTCCAAAACATCATCAAAAGAGCAAACTTTTCTCTTGAAACTAGATTAGACATTTTTGCTGATTGACAATTTTTGCACATCACCTTATCATGTTTTCTTGCCTTTGGTAATCCTCTTACTCTATTCTTCTTATTAATCTAAACAAGTTTATCAAGGTTCACATAACACAACCTCCTATGCCATAGCCAAACATCTTCAAATTGTGCAAACAAACAAGTTTCATCATACAGATCTAGATATAACAAGTTCCTCTAGTTTTCTCTCCACTTCCAATTAGTTCACCTATAGCATCAAAGATCTTTGTTTTCCTGTTCTAAAACTCAACTCTATAACATGAACTAATCAACTATACCACACTCAACAATTTATATTTTAGACCTTCAACCCAATATGCATTGTCACATTTGATCTTATCACTAGTCATGTGATGTGAACATCCACTATCAATTATCCATCTATTATTCTTGCTTATATGTGAGATTACATTTTTTTTATTCATACATTTCATATTTCATAGCAACATAGACAACTTTTTCAACATTTTTATCAGTATCACTGTTAGTAGTTTCTTCAGCAATGTAACATGATTTCTTACCTTTTCCCTTGTAGTCTCTATTTCCTTAGTTGTCTTTGTTGTCTCTCCTTCCTCCTTCCTAAATATTTACCATCCTTCCTTTCATCTTTATCTTCTATGTTAGGACATCTTGCTGCAATGTGACCAACCTTGTTACATGTAAAACAAATAATAGGGAGTTTACCTTTCCTCTTGGTAGCCTTTTAGCCAATAATGACTCAAGTTCATCAAGTTCATCATCTAATTCATTGTCACTATTCACATGCTTGCTTTTATTATTCCTCTAGATTCATCAAGAGTTAGTTTTACTTTGAAAGCACTTTAAACATTAGTAGGTGTGTAATTATCAAAATTAGCCAACTCAAAAGTTGTGAGTCTACCAACTAAACTATCCAATGTTAGATAATTACCAAGTGTACATCTAAATTCTTGTATTGTAGAAACTCTAATAGCACAGTTAGAAAGTAAAGTTCTCAATACCTTGTTTATCACTCTTTCCTTACATATGATACTACCAACACTTCTGATTGCATTCACTAGTGCTTTGATTCTTCCAACATATTGTGCCACATATTCACCTTCCTTCATCTTCATGTCATCAAAATTTTCTCTTAATCTTTTTTTATTGGCTCTAAACACATTTATATCTCCTCCATATATAAAAACCAACTTGTCCCATACCTGCTTTGAATTTTCATAGCCTTCCACTTCTTCAAATTTAGGATAGCTCATGGAGGATGTGAGTTCAATCATCATTTGGTTATGCTCCCACCTCTCTTTCATTTGCTCAATTGTCATAGGTCTAGGAACTTTAATGTACTCATTCTCTAGATAGTAAAGTGTAGAATCTCAATACTAGATAGATGCAACTATTACAAGCTAGAGTTGTTGTTGCACTAAAAGATCAACCTATCAATGCTTGATACAACCACTAGACTTATAGAACACAAGAGGCGGTTAAGCCATGTCAAAAATATCAAAGGAGAATGTTAGAGGAGTCCAAAAATCCCTCCTTAGCATTACCCAAGGAGATTCAAACATGTGACCAAGCTTTGATACCACTTGTTACAAGCTAGAGTTGTCATTGCATCAAAAGGTTGACCTAACAATGCTTGATACAACTGCTAGACTTATAGAACATAGGAGGCAGTTAAGCCATGTCACGAATCTCAAAGAGGAACATTGGTGATTAGTCAAAAAATCACTTCATAAACCTTTTCCATGTTGAGAAGTTCTCCTTGCTCAACTTGGGTACCTCTCTCTTATACATATTGATCTTTATCTTTAAGTGCTTCAAACTTTCACACAAGCACCAAAGCTCTGATGCCAATTGTTAGGATATATCAAATAATTGAGAGGGGTAGTGAATCACTTATCCTCAGGTCCAGATGTATTAAAATAACTTTTAAGAATTCCATAAAAGTTAATAACGCTCATGAACAAATATCAAATAAAAATTTTCATCACCATTCAACTTATTCATTGTATTTTAGCTCTTTGTTTAGTATGTGTCAGGTAACAAAATAATATCATAGTTAACAAAAAAATTAAAACTTAAAACAAGTAATATAAACACATAAAAAACATCTACACAAATTTTTGACACCATATTTTAATGTGGAAACCTAATTTAGAAAAAAACATAAGTAACATGATACCACTTTTCACTCTTCTAAAGTGAGCTCTATTAAGAGCCAACCTTGTTAAATGTTACAAAACACATTGTTAGGTGTAACCCTTAAAAGGATTTAAATCATCCTATTAGGAGTGGCCTTGTTAGAGGACTTTAGAAAATTCCCTTAGAATGTCACCTTTAAGGATTTACAAATGACTATTAGGTCAACTTTAATCAAAAGGATTTTTCTACTACAAAAATGATTATAAATTAATAACTAGGTTTGATATGATGACATACAACTCACTTTGTGAATTCAAATCTCCATTTAGCTTAATCCTTGTTCATTGAATAGATTCCATCTCTCTCAACAACTCAGATATGCTTGACAATTCTTTAAGTAATCTCCCATGGCACAAACTTCACCCTTCTCCTTTGCAAGTTTGTTCTCAACTTGTCTCCACAAATTCCAATCCAAAAATTAGCATAAAACATCTCATATGCCTCCTTAAGTAGTTAGCTTATATCTTTTGTGGCTTAAATGCCATAGATCTTAGGGTTATGATTATATTCAACATATTCAATGAATCTAGCCATCTTTTATTCTTCTTCCTTCTCGAGACTTCTAGAAACATTTCTTCAAATATTAGCCTTTGATCACTCAAATAATATTTCCATACATTAAATAATCCATCTCATCTATCTTTTTCATCAACATATTTTGATTATTTTGAGAATTCAACAAATCTTGATTCTTTCTCAAACTATTAGTTTTTTGACACTCAGTCATTACTATATTTTGTTGCTCAGTCATCATTAAATCACTAGGTCATCACCAAACTATCTGGCCTAGTTTGTACTATGCAACTCAGTCATTACTGTTAGTTGGAATTGTGTGTCACTCAACCAATATTGATACTTAGTCAATGTTATTCTTCTTGACAATTCTTAAGCTCCTTATTCTTCTGCTTCAGATACTTGGTTGCTTCACAATTGATATTTTTTCCTTGCTTATTGAAATTAATAAATAATACATTATATTGTCCAGTACTAACTTATCAAGCACCCATTCTAATTCCATCACACTTTGATATCTCAACTCAAACTTTTACTAAGTCATCTCATGATCTCTTCTTTTCAAATCCTCTTCATCAATCAAATGATATGACACTATGATTTATATGTCTTACCAGTAAGGTTTTGTTGAATACAATTGGTTAATTGTATATTATCATTAATGTTACACAAAATATCATATCTTTACCAGTCAGTGTATGCCGAGCTCACTCGAGTGACAAAGATAGTTTCATGTGTTTGCCAAGTTCAAAAGATAGTGTCAATTGAGTTCAATCAGGAGACAAAGAAAAGTTTACAGAAGTTGAATATTAATCGAGCTCACTTAGTTAATGAAGGAAAAGTTGGATGGAACTAGTGTTAACCAAGCTCACTTGGTTACCAAAGGAAGATTATCAAGATGCAATGTTAACCATGTTCACTTGGTTAACATAGGAAAATCATTTTTGAGTTAGTGTCTACCGAGCAGGGTTGACTAAAGAAGGATTTTCATGTATTGGCATATTGAGTTTAATAGATTTGTTTGTTAGTTCTAGCCAACTAATGAGATTAATATTAATTATTCTAAGTTATATTGAAGATGACTTGAAAATGCATACAATATAAATACAAGTTCAAGATGAGGATTGAATGTATGAAAAAGGTGAATGGAAAAATAGAAGATGCTTAGAGGAAGTGAATTAGAAGGATAGACATAATATTCTTATGGAGCTGCAAAGATACATTCAATCAGAAAGGATCAAGTATACAAGCTAGGATTGAGCTCTATAATTAGCAATCTAGTTGTATAAAAAATCAAGTCATCTCATTGTTACTTTGTAACCATTGTAGTAGTGATCTAAATCTCTTAATTGAGTTGGCTTAACAACTATTTGTAAATCCTTTAATAAGGTTGCATTTCTAGATTGAAGTGTCTAGAGACCTCTAATAAAACCATGCATAAGAGGGTGATTAAATCCTATAATAGGGTCATGTCTAACAGTGTGTTTTGTAACCTTTACTAGGGTTGGCTCCTCATAGGGCTCACTTGAGAAGAGTGAAAATTAGTAACTAGTTGCAATTGGTGATTTTTCCCAAATTGGGATTCCATGTTAAATATTGGTGTCACTTGTGTTCGTGTTATTTATTTTATGTGTATGCAACTAATTTAAGTAAGGCTAATCACATATAATATCTTAAGATTTTCATGTTAAGCATTTATCGAGTTACATCATTTACTAGTGTAAACTGAGCACCTATGTGTTTGCTGAGCATCAATATTTTTAGTGAAGTTTGTGTTCTATGTTGACATCGAAGGGATTTGGGATTTATTTTGGTGGTAATTGATTCACCCCTCCCCTCTTACTTACTCCTCTTATATTTCCAAAAATTCGTATCAAAGCTTCTTGTTTCTTGTAGAGAAGGTTTTAAGGACTTAGCTAAAGATTAGGATGTCTTACAGAAGAGAAATTCCCAAGATGAATAGAGATAACTTCAAGGCATGGCAAGAACTTATGAAGTTACACATGGAAACCATCAATGATTTAGGTTTGAAATATCTGGAAAATCCTTGCAAGGCTTCTACTAGAACATTGACTATAGAATAGATTGGTAAAAAAAAAATCATAATATCATGATGATTGACATTGCATCAACCCTTAACTATGCTGAATTTGATGAAGTCAAGGGATGTGCTACTGCTCATGACATGCCAACCAAACTGAAGGATATCTATGGAGGTGATGATAATGTGAAAAGAGCCAAGGCAGAAAGCTTGAGAGGTTAGTTTGATCAGATGAAGATGAGAAAGGATGAAAACATTGCAAAATATGTTGATAGAATCAAAGCTAATGTTAGTGCTATCAAAGTCTCTGAAGAAACAATTGAAGATGTGATAGTGGTAAGAAAGGTACTCATAACCCTTCTTCTTATATATGCAATCAGAGTGTTTGCTATTCAAGAGATGAGATGTGATCAAAATAACAAGATAACTTTGGATGCTTTAGTTAGAAGATTGACTGCATTTGAACTAGATAACTATGATAATTATACTCCTAATTCTAGTAATCTTGAGTCTTAATTTAAAGCCATGTTATCACTAAAGAAGAAGTTGGAGTGTTTGAGGTTAGATAGAGGTGGTGAATTTGTCTCTAATGAATTCTACATTGAGAAAAGAATCAAAAGACATGTATCAGCCCCTAGTACATCTTAACAGAATGGTATAGCTAAGAGAAGGAACATATCCATTATGGATTATGTAAGAACTTTAATGATAGAGAAGAATGTTGCAATCAAATACTGGAAGAAAGAAATTAGTACTGTAGTGCATACCTTGAATAGAGTATAGTTGAAGAAAGATCCAAATAAAACTCCTTATGAACTATGGTATGGCTACAAACCTAATGTAAGTTACTTGAAAGTATTTGGTAGCAAATGTTATATTTTGAAAGAGACTAGAAAAGGTAAATTTGATGTCAAAGTTGATGAAGGTATATTCTTAGGATACTCCAATAGAGGTAAAGCATATAAATATTTTAATTTATCCACTTGTAAGATCATAGAAGTGCACATCTGAGAATTGATGAGTTTGCAAAAAAGAGTAAAGAAAAAAGCAACAAGGAACCTAAGGACTTGGGTCCTTCAGACTATGACTTATCGATGCATGCATGATAATAAATGTTTTATGGGTTCACTACGCTATGAAAAGTTTTATTTGTACATCTAGACCTTGGATAACTAATTCAATCCCCCTCTTAGCTATTTTAAAGAATTCCAACAATTGGTATTAGAGCCATCTACTTAAGGGGACTAGTTTGAAGGTACTAGAAGCACAAAGATCAAGATGTAAAAAAGAGAAGTACCCAAGCTTAATAGAGATAGCTTTCCTACATGGAAAAGTATAATGAAGCTACACCTTGGAGGACTTGGAGATCATGCACAATGTACTATTACTATTGAGCATACTAACCCTGTTAGAGCCCTAATTACTGAAGATTTGAAAAAGAAGAAAGGACACAACTAGATAATGTTGGAGATTACCTCACCCTAAGCTATGTTGAGTTTGATGATATCAAAAGTCTTGATAGTGCAAAGAAAATGTGGGATGCTCTACACACTATTTATGGAGGTGATAAGAATTTTTAAGAGCCAAAGTTGAAAGTCTCGAAGGTAAGTTCGATGATATGAGAATGCAAGAAGATGAGAATGCTGCTCAATATTTCTCTAGGATAAAAGATGTTGTTAATGCAATAAGGGGCAATACTGATACAATAGATGATGATACAATACTAAGTTTTGAGAACACTACTGCCTATATATGCTATTAGAGTTTTTACAATACAAGAACTAAGATGTGTACCAGGGAATACTTTAAGTCTTAAAGATTTGGTAGGTAGGCTCATTGCTTTTGAGCTATCTAATTTTGATAATTATAAACCTAAAAATATGGAATATGCTATCAAAGCTAAGTTGTCATTGAAGGAACCTAATGTTAAGAAGAAGAAAAAGACAAAATATGTGTCCAATGACAATGAGACAAATGAGGAGGATGTAGATAAACTTGAAGTGTTACTAGCAAGGAGATTTCACAGAGGTAAAGGCAAGTTTAAAGGTAAACTAGCTATCATTTGTTTCAATTGCAATAAAGTTGGTCATATTGCTACTAGATTTCCAGAGAAGAAGAATTCAAGAGGTGGTGACAAGTACAAAAGTGGAAGAGATGAAGACAACAAAGATTACAAAGACAAAGGCAAGAAGTCTTGCTACATTGTTGAAGAGCTGAAGAGGAAACACAAGATGAATCTGATGAACATGATGATGAAGTGGTGTATGTTGCAATGAAGGATGAATCTAATGAAGATGAGGCAACTGCACTTATGTCTTGTGTGAACAAGAATGACATATGGATAATTGATAGTAGGTGTCCACATCACATGACTGGAGATAAAAGTAAGTTTATTACCTTGAATTGTTATGATGGAAATAGTGTAAGATTTGGTAATGATGCACCATGTTTGATAAAAGGAAAAGGTTCTTTCAAAATCACGGAAAAAAAAAAATTTGAAAATGCTTAATATGCTAAAGGACTTAAATATAACTTGTTGAGTGTGTCATAATTGAATAATTCTAGATGTATGGTCGAGTTTGAAAACAAGATTGCTAAGATATATGACAATGATGGAAAACTAATTGTAAAGGGCGATCAAACTAGAAGTAATCTATTCTATCTTGATATACAAGATGCTACTTGTTTAGTTGTAGAATTTGATGATGTGTGGATATGGAAAAAGAGGTTATGTCATGTTAATTTTGATAACTTGGTTAGTATCAGTAACATGAGGAAAGTTAGAGGATTGCCTAAGTTGAAGAAGCTTGACAATATAATGTGCAAACAATGTCAGTCAGGCAAGATGACAAAGTCAAGTTTTAAAAGTAAAAATCATACCTCTAAAGGAATACTAGAGATTGTTCATACTAACTTGTGTGGAACAATTGAAGTACAAAGCTATGAAGGAGATAAGTAAATTATGCTAGTTTTTGATGATTACTCTAGAATGATGATAATTATGTTTCTGAAATAGAAATCTAATGCTTTCCAATGTTTAACTGGTGCTTAGCAAGAGTTGAAAAGGAAATAGGTAAAAGTCTAAAATGTTTGAGATTTCATAACGGAGGATAATTTACATCAAATGAGTTTGAGATGTTCTATAATGATAAAGGAATCAAAAGACAAACACCTACTCCTAGAAACCCTCCACAAAATGGAATTGCTGAAAGGAGGAATAGGTTTGTAATGGACTATGCCAAGACACTCATGATGGAGAAATTTTTTGCTTTAAAATACTAGATAGAAGCTATAAGTACAATTTTCTATACCTTAAACCATGTACATGTCAAGGAAGGTACTCATTTGACACCTTTTGAACTATGGTATGGATACTTACCCAATGTAAAATATTTTAGGGTATTTGGAAGAAAATACTATATTCTCAAAGATTTTAGGAATGGTAAACTAGATGCAAAAAGTGAAGAAGGTATATTTCTAGGTTATTCTAGCAGAATTAAAGCTTATAAGTGTTTAAAGACTAACACTCACAAAGTTATGAAAAGTGCAAATGTAAATTTTGATGAATATACAAAAGTATATTAGACTAAACCTATGAAGGAATCAGAAGAATATAAATCATTTTTATACTATTATGAAGGTATGTCTATTGAAGAAGATGTTGGAAATCAAGTACAAATCAACATCAAGTTTCAGTGACTGTCGAGTCACATACTATGAATGTCAACTTGCACTCATGAACCAAGCTACATTCAAGTGCTGAGTTACATAATGAAGTTGAGGCACATTCTAATTCTGAGACTAGTGTACATGAAAGAGATGCCAAAATACTTGATAGAGATGTATATAATGATTTAGAAGTTGAGAGATCAAATGAGGAAACCAGAGCTGAACCAAGACTATCTAAATATGTCAAAAGATATCATTCTACTACACAAATCATTGGAGATAAATATGCTAGACCAATGATAAGGAAAAAGTTGAGAAATGATACATTCTTGCTAAGTATAAAAGAACCCAAAATACTGAAAGATGCCTTAGAAGATGTGGACTAGAGTAAAGCCATGGAAGAAGAGATTGAACAAATTGAGAAAAATAAATCATGGACTCTAGTTCCTAGACTAGAAGACAAAAATGTGATTGGTACCATGTGGGTATATAGAAACAAGTTAAATAAAAATGGTAAAGTCAAAAGGAACAAGGAAAAATTAGCTTGCAAAGGATATGCACAAGAAGAAGGAATTAACTATGGAGAAACATTTGCCCCATTGCTAGATTAGAAGGAGTAAGAATTCTGCTTTCTTATTCTGCATAAAAAGGTTTCAAAGTTTATCAAATGGATGTTAAGAATGCATTTCTAAATGGTATATTAGAGGAAGAAGTTTATATAGAACAAACAGAAGGATTTTTTGATGTTGATAATAAAAACAAGGTATGTAGATTACACAAAGCTTTATATGGTTTAAAGCAAGCACCAAGAGCATGGTATGAGAGATTTCATAATTATCTTATGAAGATTAGATTTGAAAGGACTGATGATAACAACAATTTGTACATAAAGACAGAGAAAGGAAAAGGTATTCTATTATCTAAAATATTTGTTGATGATATCATATTTGGAAGTCAATATACTTTATGTAAGTCTTTTACAAATGAAATGAAGCAAGAATTTGAGATGTCTATGTTTGGATAGATCAAATTCTTTATGGGTTTGCAAGTACACTAGATGAAATATGGTGTATACATCACTCAATCAAAGTATGCTAAGGAGATACTAAAACTTTTGGATTGGAAGATTCTGAGACAGTAAGTACACCTATGGTGATAGGACATAAATTGCCAAAGAATGATGATTCAACTAAGGTGAATCAAACATTATACAGGTCTATGATTGGGAAATTACAATATGTAGTACATAGCAGACCTAATATTGCATTATCTGTAGAGATAGTTACAAGATTCTTTGTTAATCCTAGGGAGAATTATTTGATGGCTATAAAGAGAATAATGAAATATCTTAAAGGAACCGAGGAATATGGTCTATACTACAAGAAAAATAAGGAATTTGAATTAAGAGCCTGTATTGATGCTGATTGAGATGTAAATATTGATGAAAGAAAGAGCACCAATGGAGGAGCATTTTTCTTAGGAAAGAGGCTAGTTACATGGAAAGCAAGAAACAAAACTGCACTTCTCAATCTACTACTAAAGCTGAATATTTTGCTGTAGTAAATTGTACAAACATTGTATGGATCAAACAACTACTCAAAGGTATGAAGGAAGAGATAACTAAACTTACGATACTTTATTGTGATAATATAAGTGCTATAAATATATCAAAGAATCTTGTGATGCATATAAAGACTAGGCACATGCAATCAAGTATCATTACTTGAGAGAATTAGTTCAAAATAAAGAGGTGAAGATGAAATATGTTAAAACAAAAGAGCAAATTGTTGATATATTCACAAAAGCATTACCCAAGGATGCTCATGAGTATTTAAGAGGTAAACTAGGGGTGATACCCCTATCAACAACTATCTAAAGAATCAAGAGGAGTGCCCTACATCGAACAAGTGAATTAAAATATGTTACACATTAATGTAGTTGATCTTACTTTAGGAGCTGCCTAAGGTAATCAAATAACTAGAACTAAAAATTGGTCATAAGAAAGGTGACAAGAGGGAGAAACTTAAGATGTTCATATTTGCATATTAAGATGACAAGTCTTTGGCATTGTTATGAAAGAGAGAGATATAACTGAGATATACAAGGAAACTGAACTGAGAGAAAAAGTGTATCTATTGATTACATCTACTTAGTAAGAGGAAGATATTGTAGAGGGAGATATAAGAAGTAATTTAGAGGGAGTCATAAGGTTGAGTTGATTCTCTGCTAAATAGAATAAAACATAATTTTATAGCCTATTTAGAAGATGAAAGTTATTGCAAAATAGAATTTTGTAACGTATCCAAAAGATGAAAGTTACTAATAGAGGGAGAGATTTCAATACAAGGAATTATTTTCTTTTTGGTATTTTTTTGGTCTTACTATTTAAACCTAGTTAGTTTGGTTGATCAATTTGGTTTTCCATCAATGCCAAAGAGGGAGATTGTTGAAAATAGATTGATACAAGTATGATAAATGTGTTTCAATCATTATTTTGTCACTGATGTCAAACCTACTATTTGTTGGTAAGACAACTACTTATATGATTTAAGTACTATCACTTGTTTGATTGATGCCAAGGATTTAATCAAATGATGTAACAATATCACCTAGAGGAAAGGTTGAGTTATGATATGAAAAGGAATACAAGAATCAACTAAGACACTGATATCATAGTGTATTGATAATCTACTTATGGTTGAAAAGGTTGGTTACACTAAGAGAGTTTAGAAGAACAAGTTCAACAATGTTTTTTTGCCAAGCTTGATTGAGTGGACAATAGATGTTGAGAAAAGTTAGTGCAAGCCAAGCAAAAAATCAGTTGGAGCTGAAAAAAATTCTATTTTAGTGTAAGCCAATTAAAACAATTGATGTCGAGTAAAGTTTAGTTGATGCCAAGAACTAGTAAACTTTAGTTCATGCCAAGTGTTTTTACAGTGGATGCCGAGCAACACCATATGTGCCAAGCATCATAAGCTAGTTAATGTTGAGTGTCAACATTATTAGAAAGATTTTGAATTTGATGGATCTGAGTTGACAAGTTTGTTTTGTTGGATTGTGTGAGCTATGTGGAAGATAAGATTGATGAGCTAGTGGTGAAAAATTCATGATAAATCATTTTGAGGAAAATTCAAAGAAAATTGAAGGAGAAGTTTCTAGAAGGGAATGAAATGAAATAAGGGGTAGATTAATTGAATCCTGCATAATCTATCCTAAGCCTAAATTAGACAATGGAGAATGAACGAAAAAATATTTTAATTATCTATTTATAGGGATGGTTGGTCAAGAAGCAATGTTGTCATGTGTGAGAACCTAAGGAAGAAAAGGAGTCTAGGGTACAACTTCATTCAGTGACCTAAGTGAAGAGTCAACATTGATAAGTTAAGCAAGAAGACATAAGGGTATGGATGCTTGAAGGATGAACAAGCTATTAGAGCTAAAGTGTGTGACAACCAAACAGAATGGAGGATTGAAACAAAGATCTATAATCTAGAAATGGTGTTGTTAGTTGTTATCAGATCAAGCCTTACTATTACTATCTAATAATTGTATCAGTCTAGGGTGAATTCTTTGGATTAAGGTTGACCTAACAATCATTTGTAAATTCTTTAATCGGGTGACATTCCAAGTGAATGGTCTAAAGTCCTCTAACAAGACTCACTCCTAATAAGGTGATTGAAATGCTTTAATCGAGTCAGATTTAATAGTGTGTATTGTAACCTTTAATAGGGCTGACCTTTCATAGGGCATCACTTTAGAAGAGTGAAAAAGAGTAGCATGTTATTGATGGTTTATCCCAAATTGGGTTTCCATGTAAATCATTGTGTTAAGTGTTTTATTGAATATGTTATGTTTTATGTTTGCATTTCTACAAATTGATTTGATAGTAACCAATAAGTTTTAAGTGATTGCATAATCTTATGGATGCATGCATGATGATAAATATTTTATGGGTTAATAAGCTACGAATTTTTTTATTTATACATCTAGACCTTGGATAACTGATTGAACCCACCTTTTAGTTATTCTAAGGAATTCCAATAGTTTGAACCTAGATCAGTTAAAGATGCTTTGGATAATCAAAGTTGGATTTAAGCTATGAACGAAGAGATATAATAGATAGAGAGGAATAAGACCTAGACTCTTGTTCCTAGACCCAAGGATAAGAGTGTAATTGGCACAAAGTGGGTTTTCAAAAATAAGTTGAATGAAGATGGAGAAGTTTCTAGAAACAAAGAAAGGTTAGTATGAAAAAATTATTCTCAAGAAGAAGGTATTGATTATGGTGAAACTTTTTCTCTTGTTGCAAGATTAGACAGTGTTAGAACTCTACTTGCTTATGCTACACATATAAGATTTAAAAATTATCAAATGGATGTGAAATTTGCATTCTTGAAGAGGAGGTTTACGTAGAACAACCCAAAGTTTTTGTAGATCCTAGAAAAAATGATATGGTTTGTAAATTGTACAAAACATTGTATGGTCTCAAGAAAGCTCCTAGAGCTTGGTATGAAAGACTTTATAACTACTTGATAAAGATTCATTTTCAAAGAAAAAATGATAACAACAACCTATATATCAAAGAAGGACCACACAAGAAGATTATATTGGCTAAAATCTTTGTAGATGACACATTGTTTACTAGAAATGGTGAATTGTGCAAATCATTTATAGAAGAGGTGAGTAAATAATTTGAGATGTCCATGTTTGGAGAGATAAAATTCTTTTTTGAATTACAAATTTAATAGAAGAAAGATGATATCTACATTACTCAATCCAAATATATCAAGTAGATACTAAAGAAGTTTGGAATGGAAGATTCAAGACTAGTTGAAACACCTATGTCTACTAGACATAAGATTTTCAAGAATGATGATTCCAAAGAGGTAGATCAAACCACATATAGATCAATGATTGAAAAATTGCAATATGTAGTGCATACAAGACCTAATATTACATTAGCAATTGTTATGGTGGCAAGATTCTCATCAAATCCTAAAAAAAATCAAATGATGGAAATCAAGAGAATCATGAGGTATTAGAAAGGTACTAAAGACTATGGATTATGGCACAAGAAAGGAGACAATTTGGATTTAAAAGCATTCATAGATACTGATTGGGCAAGAAGTGTTGATGATAGGAAGAGCACCAGTGGTGGATCATTCTTTCTTAGTAAAAGAATAGTGCCTTGGACAAGCAAGAAGCAAAATTATATTTCTTAATCTAACATAGAAGTAGAGTATGTGGTAGCAACAATTAATTGCTCCAATGTTGTTTGGTTCAAGCAACTATTGGTAGGTATGAAGGTAGAGATCAAGGATCCACTGGTTATCTTCTGTGATAACACCAGTGCAATTAATATATCAAAGAATCTTGTGATGCATATGAAGACCAAGCACATTGAAATAAAATATCACCTTCTAAGAGAATTGGTGCGAGACAAAGAGGTAAGATTGGAATATGTGAATACTAAAGAACAAATTGTAGACATATTCACTAAGTCATTGCTTAAGGATGCATTTTTTAATCTAAGAGGTAAGTTAGGGGTCATTCCCCTATCTGAAGCTCAGTAAAATAAAGTTTAGTGATGCATCAACTAGAGCATGTTGAAGATGAATCAGTTGATGTAGTATTGAAGAAGGAAAAAAGCATTTGAATTAGTACATGAGGTACAATGATATTCATTGAATATTGTATTTGGCATGCAATGTCAAAAAGGAAGAGTTTGCTTTCATGTTAACAAAACAAATTATAAAGGGAGAGTTTTGTGATGAGGGAGAATTATTTATAGAGATGTCAAAAGAAAAAGAACTTGGTCTAATATCAAAGAGAGAGAGTTTTCTATCAAAAGAATATGTTAAAGGAAGAGTTTTCTAATAGAGGGAGAAATTGAAGGTAGAAAGAGTTCACACTAATAGAGGGAGATCTCATGGATGAGAATGAAAATAAAACTAAGGATATTTTCCTTACTTTATTTTTTTCTAAAAAAATTTCATTGTATTATGACATGTTGTATTGCCATCAATGACAAAGAGGGATATAGTTGAATACAATTGGTTTATTGTGTATTTTCTTTGATGTTATAGAAAATGTCATCTCTTTACCAGTCAGTGTATGCTGAGCTTACTCAGGTGATGAAGATAGTTTCCTATGTCTGTCAAGTATTCCAATGTCTACCAAGTTTAGAAGATAGTGTCAACCAAGTTCACTCAAGAGACAAAGAGAAGTTCACAAAAGTTGAGTGTTAAATGAGCTCACTTGATTAATGAAGGAAAATTTGGATGAAACCAATGTTAACTAGGCTCACTTAGTTACCGAAGGAAGATTTTTGAGATGCAGTGTTAACTAAGTTCACTTGGTTAACACAGGAAAATCATTTCTAAGTTAGTGTCTATCGGGCAGGGTCGACTAATGAAAGATTTTCTTGTGTTGGCATATTAAGTTTAATAGATTTTTTTTGTTGGTTCCAGCTGACTAAGGAGATGAATATTAATTATTCTATGTTGTAATCAAGATGACTTGACAATGCATAAGGTCTAAATATAAGGTCAAGTTGAGGGTTGAATGTGTGAAAAAAGTGAATGGAAAGATAGAAGATGCTTAGAGGAAACAAATTAGAAGGATAAACAAAATATCCTTTTAGAATTGCAAAGATATATTTGATAAGAAAGGATCAAGTATATAAGCCAAAATTGAGATCTATAATTAGAAATTCAATTTCATAAGAAATTAGGTCATCTCATTATTACTCTCTAACCATTGTAGCAATGATCTAAATCACTTAACCGAGTTGTCTTAATGACTATTTTAAAATCCTCTAACAAGGTGGCATTTCTAGATTGAAGTGTCTAAAGACCTCTAACAAGACCATTCCTAATAGGGTGATTAAATCCTCTAATAGGGTCACCCCTAAAAATATGTTTTTTAACCTTTAACAAGGTTGGCTCCTAGCAGGGCTTACTTGAGAAGAGTGAAAATTAGTAACTAGTTACAATTGGTGGTTTTTCCCAAATTGAGATCCTACATTAAATCTTGGTGTCACTTGTGTTCATGCTATTTATTTTATGTGTATGCAACTAAGTTAAGTAAGGTTAATCATAGATAATATTTTAAGATTTGTATGTTAAGTATTTACCAAGTTACAACATTTATTAGTGTAAACCAAGTACCTATGTGTTTGCTAAGCATCAATATTTTTAGTGAAGTTTATGTTCTGTGTTGACATCTAAGGGATCTGAGATTTATTTTAGTGGTAATTGATTCACCCCTCCCCTCTTAGCCACTCTTATATTTCCAATAGCTTTGACATCAATGACAACATAAAAATTATTCTGTAGTTGTAGTTCCAAAAATACATTGTACTACTATTTAAAGTGGGGATCAATGATCACTATGATCAACCAATATGAGTCATAGCCACATCATTCCAAATTGGATCTATGAAGAGGCAAATTATGCTAAAGAAGGAACATGAAACATTGAGCAAGTTCAACAGTATTTGAATTCACTACATATGAGATCATCATCTTGAACCTTGCCTTCTCACCCCTCATATACCATCAATATTCATCATTTAATATAATGACATTGGGTATATGATTGATAAAGTGCTAGATTATGTTCTTTTTTACATTCACTACCAATAAATGAAGTGCATGTGCAATAAAACTTATAAGGGATGTGTTGATAGATGAAATTGTTTATCAATCAAGACAAAAGAATATAACATGAAGCTTTTATTACCAATTTAACCTACCTCCTAAATTTCTCTGTTAAACCTGCCTATATATTGAGCCATGGATTTTAAGTTTCTATTCATACATATTTTAGAATGGTTTAGATGTAGAAGTTTAAGTACAAAATGCAAAAAACAATAATAAATTTGATCATTTTCATTCAAATTTATATATAAGTACAAAAATAGTATATTTTTATTGAAATATGTTTTAGAAATTTTTTATAAGGTACATATGTTCAAATTATGGATAGTACTTGATACAATGTATTCAGATACCTCACAAGTCGTAGCAAGTCCTTATACACTATTTGAATAAACACATCGCATAAACACAAAAGTAATGGAGAGATAAGGGGAAAAAATTCCGTTACTTGAATGGAAGGTTGTTGATTTGAATTTTGAAGAAGACTTGGGCCTGCATATCTAGCTTTGAGTAGACCTAAAAAATGTAAAGAGGGGAGTTTGATAGCCCCTATTTTTGCAGAACTTAAATTTGCAAAATTTTATAGTGAAAATGTTTTAAAAAGAGTGTTGTAAAGTTAGGGTTCATGTGTTATCAGTTTTCATTTTCAGAGGATAGCCCTAACATGGTATTTTTCCCCAATCCATTTATTTTTCCTTGCCCTAGTGTGAAAAATGATACCCTAATGGTTATGTTTTCATTCTATCCTATAGGAAATTTCATAAAAATAAAATTATAGCCCTTACCCTAGGTTTTATATCTAAGTGTGAGTTTATTTATCATTTACATCATCTCTTACAATGTTACAACATAAGGGTTAGTGGAAGATCATAGCGTAATGTTTTTAGTTTCCCAATCATAAGATATGCAGTACATCATAGTATCATAGATAAGAAAGTTAAAGTGCCCAATCTTATGATTCTCTTTGTATCATATGGTCGTATGTCATGTTGAACAGGTTTCAAGTCTAGTGTGCAATGTTAGAACAAATAAGGTGATCACGACATCAAGAAGGTCTTTGAAAAGTTGTAAGATATTATGATGAAGCCCTTATCGTAAGACTGAAATGTGAGATTGCGATTAATGTTGTTATGCTACAAGGTACTTATGATTGAAAGATCATAAGGTGACAAATGATAAGGAAAAGTGGTGGTATAGTGTCAGAGAAGTGATAGATGTCTGATCCTAATTGGTCAATTATGAAACATACACAAGGTGGATGCTTAGTTGGACCGTTGGGAACATGAAATTATTTTACATAAGATATATTTTAATGTAGCATAGTGTGATCTTCAATCTTATGATAAAAAATGTCTCATAAGGTATCAACCCTATGGATAAAATGCTATGATGATACAAAGAGGATTGTGTCATAAGATCATAAAAGTAAAAGATAAAGCCCATGATGCTACAGTAAAGGGAGGTAACAGTTTCTCATAGTATTATAGGGGTCTAGAGGGAAACATGAGATGTTACATTGTGAAATATAAACCATCTTTCGTGATATTGTAAAGATTTTAAAGGAAAGCTCCAATACTGTTGTAGCCAGTATATTGTGAGATCATAGAGACTTTTTCCAAGCCTAACGATGGTGCAATATGAGTTTTTGACTTCAAGAGATCATAAGATCGAAGGGCATCTCTTTGCTACATAAGATATTATGGGGGTTTTGACTTTGGGGTTAATCATAGGATCGTAAACCCTAAGTTGACATTATGTTTTCCATTTTCTAAGCTAGAAATGACAAAGGGTTCTCGACCAATGAGATTTAAGCCATGAATAGAAAGTGCAACATTAGATAATAATGACAACACTCTCTTGAGGTGATAGAATAAGTTGGATTTTAAGGCTTGAGCATGTTGAAAATGAATGCAAAGGGAAGTTGATGATGGATATTGAGTTATAAATATATTCTATCAATCCATTGAAATTTAGCATTTCCAAAGAGAAAATCTAAGTAGTTACAAAGTTTTCAGTGTGCAAAAATTTTTATTCTCATTGTCAAGATATAGCTTTACCCAGTGTTTTCAAGCTAGTTCAAAATGTCTAATAAAGAAGTTGAGGAAATTTAGGCAATGAACATGGAAGTGGTAGAAACTTCAACTTCTAAGGGAGGGAAAATGTGATAAAGAAGTGAAAGAATGGATTAAGCTTTTCCCTAGTTCCTCAAATGCTAATGCTACAGACAACCATACTTTTGTTGACCCATATGCTCTATGCAAAGTTGATACATACCTTGGAGTCATAGGTTCTGAGTTGTTCAAATATTTTTATCATAATAATGAGAAGGAGATCTCAATGTGTAATCCATGGAAGAAGAACCTAGCAAAGTTGATCTTTCTAGAGGTCTTTATGGATATGAACTTGGTGAAGGCCCTAATTTGATCATACAGTCTAGCCACCAAGTCCTTCCACATGAGAGATGGGACTATCCTCTATACACTTGACCATGCTTCATTCATTGAAGCTTTTGGAATAGATGGAGCCATGAGCCAACCTGTGGACTTGGAGGATCTGTAGAAGAAATTTGAGAGAAATACAAAAGCTTATATAGGGAAATTAATGCTACAAAATATCCCTATAGACCTAAAGAATGTCAGTGATTACCCTAAGAAGGTGGAGAAGATGATGCCTTGGAAAAATTCAAAAATTACTTTTTAAAAATAGTATATGGTATCCACAAGGTGGTGCAAAAAGATGGAACTAATGTGGTGTATGATGATAAATTTATTTTTGCCAGAGACATGCAAGACTCCTTCTGTGGGGGGGAGTATGATTATGTTGAATACATTTTGGAGGTGATGAAGGAAAACATTACCCTAGCTCAAAGTGGAGTTGAAAGATTTCAAGCTCCATCACTATTCACTATTGATGCTTCTGATCTTGTACAAGAATTTGAGTACATAAGCCCTGATTTCATTGATCATACCACTGATGCAAATGGAGAGTTGCTAGTTCAACTATGGACATAGGTATGGGACAATAATTATCATTTTTATGATTTTATTTCATTTTTAAATAATTTTAGTGTTGTAATAATGAGAATGTTAGATCCAGGTTATTTTAGGGTGCTTGAGATTTTGAGAATTTTATTGAGACCAACCCTACTTCATGAGGGTAAAAGATTAGCTCATAATTGGGGGGACATTTTCTTATTTCCAACTTTTTCCTTGATGAGAGTTTATGGTTGTACCCAGTCACCCACATATTACCAAAGTTTATTCCCCTTAGGTTGGGTATAATGGAATTCATATGACAGTTGTTTATGATCATAGGGAGTATCTAGGGCCTAAAGTGCATAAAGGAACTTTCTTGTGTAGATGTTTCAAGATGGGGAATTTTCAATTAGAATAGAGGCCCTTGATTAAATCCATTCTTTCCTCCACCACTACAACCTATTAACTAGTCCCTACAAGATGTATGACCTTGATAATTAGATGAAGGGAACCCTTAAGGACATAAGGAACTAGGTGCTGCTTGGCACCGAGGAGCTACCACATGAGAATGTTATTCCTAATATAGATGCAGAGGGTAAGGCAGTTGATAAATTGGCAAATTTGGATGATTTTTTGAGGGTGGAGATGGAGATGAAGAGAATTGATCCCAATTTCAATGGATTTTATTTAGATATCCCCTATCCTCATAGGATTAGGAAGATGGTCACTGACCATGCTAAAATCATGGCCAAAATGCTAGAGGGACATATGGGAGAAGAAGAGAGGTTGCGCCCAGATAGCGCTAAACCTAATGTGACTCTAGAAATAAAGGAAGATGATGCTCCTAAGGCATCATGGGTCACAAAAGGGAATACAAAATAGAAAGTGGTCCATATCCCTATGGAGGTGAAACAGAGGACCCTACAAATTTTACCAGGCAATAGTCTGTATTTTGCTAACTTAAGATAAAGTTATCTCCAAGATAGAATTAATGAAGCTAAGAGCACACTTGTAGACTTGGAACTAGCATCAGTAAGGCTGGATGATAAGATCATTTAGGCCCAAGAATTCATAGAGGATGATGAATTCATCAAATAAGTTGAGTTCAAGAGATTTTTGTATAAGGTAAAACAAAGTGAGTTGGTGTTGAAGATGAAACTAGGAGAATTAGATGAGAAAAAGTTAGAATTGGTTGAGAAGCTACAGGTCTATGATCTTGAGAGTGAAATCATGACTTTAGAGGAGGCAAGAGACCTTGTGCAAAGGAGTGGTATGTTGTTAATACCTGGATGGGATTTGGATCAAGAATTTATGCTTGATCAAATAAGGAGACTAGAGAATACCATCTCATATGAGGTATTTAGTGTTGATGGATTGTAGACAGGAACTATATTCAACATAGATACCAAATCTTTGAAAATTTGGAGCATGAATCCATCTTCAAATAAACCAAGGTTGATGGATAGGAAGAGCTAAGAATAGGGTAACATGATTGTGTGGACTCTACAGGGCACCTTTGGTACAAAAATCTCAAAGGCCATGAAGCATTTCTCATTCATGAATGAGACCAAGGTAGAGGAGATTGAGACCAAACTTTCCAAGTCCATATATAATTACATTCATGTAAGGAAGCTCTATGAGGATGAGCTTAGAAAAGGCCATGCATACAAGGAGAAAATTGTAGAGCTTGAGGCTAAGGTCCAAGCACTAGAGGCTAAGGTTGTATCTTTCAGTGAGAAACTTGTAAATGCAGAGTAGGTGGTTGTTATATAATAGAGAGAAGAGAAAAAATATTAGGAGCAACAAGCTAGGGACACAATTGAGGCCTGAACAAAAATAGATGGTTTGGAGGTAGAGGATACAATAGAACCAAGAAGAATGAGCACTGATGCTCCACCTACTTAGCAATGAGATGAGGTAAGGACTACTATCCTTAAAAGTTTGATGAGCCACATGGTTGAAACTTTGGAGAATATTTCACAACAAACTCACAATTTTTATATTTCTTTACAAAGTGCTAAGTAAATTTTGCAATGAGGCACTTTCATGGCTATCACCCACATTCAATTTGTGGGGGCCATATACACAGTTCTTAGAGAGGCTTATTGTATTGATGACTAACAAGCTAGATTTTCTTGATAAGATAATTACATTGAAGGAGGGATTAGAGTTAGTCAAATAATTAATTGGATTCTTTGCTAGTAAATTGAAATTTATACAAGGGATTGAAAGTTTTATCTCAAGGAATTTAACCCTATACACCACCAATTTTGGATGCCACTAGTACAAAGAAAGATTAGCAGGAATAGTTTGATTCCTTTGGTGCCCTTTTGACTTAGGAGGCCACTATGGAAATTTTTGAAGACAACTCTAATACCCCTTATAATAAATTGATTAAATCCCTATTTAGAGTAGAGATAGACTTAAACAAATTTTCTATTGAGTCTAAAGCAATTATAGATGCCAGGTGGACTAAAGCCACGAAGGACCTAGAAGAGGTTAGAACTATAGAGTGGCCCACCAAAAAGGAGATCTATATTTGGGAAGCAGTGGGAGAAATCAAAGCCCTTCTGGTGGGAGGTAGTTGAGATATTTTACTAAAGATAGTAAAGGATGAAGGGGAGTAAAGTTAAAAAAGCATGACATAAATTTTCACCTATTGACTTTTTAGCTACTTCCTCTTTTTGGATTGAACAGTAAGGAATGTCTTGCATATCTTTTTGTTTATGTATTGTCATTTTTGTATCCATCCATACTTTGACATGTGTCCTCCTCCCATCTATAGCTTGTTACAATCCTATATAATTATTCCTAAGATGTGGAGCAGAGGTCAACTATCTATAGAATTTTCCTATTTTCTCATGTCTTTTTACAACCTATCCATTTTTCTATAGCTATATGAATGTAATAAGTTTGTGCATAATTGAATATATATAGTGAATAAAAAATATCAGTTTTCAAGTTTTGAGTTATTTTTGAGTCTCTATTAGTATTGTAAGCATTTTCAAAGGAAATCAACACAAGAAGGAAATTCTCTATATACCCGTGTCTTTGAGTTTGTCTCCTTTCTTATATATCTATAATCTTGAGATTGAAATGAAAAATTTTCATTTAGTTTAATACAATTCACATAAATTGTATATCTCTTATTGATTGTTGTTGATTCAAGGAATTAAATAATCACTCTCTATAATTGATAGGGTTTTAGGGTTTATAAGAAGGATATGATAAGAATGAAATTTAGAGCTCACCATTGACAAATTTAATTACAAGTTGATTAAATAGGTCCAAGTTTACTAGTTTTGACTCTATCTATTAATGGATAAGATAGTGGTCAACTAAAGTTCAAGAACAAATTGACGATTCAACTAATTGCAGAAAATACATAACAAACAAACAAATTAATTTACCATTTTATGTAACAATGAACTAGAAGTGCTAGTTGTTACTTAACTGCATCTACTTTCCATTTGGTTATAGTTAGCTATTGTAATGTGGAAGTTTATAAGTAAATCATAGAGGAACATTGACCATTTTTTCTATAGGCGATAGTCTTGAAGAGAAGAATATCAAGTTAATAAGATCAATGACTAAGGTTTTTCCACCTTGGCCCTATAGAACCCAAAGTGAAGTGAGTCATAATAACTCTATTAATGTTGGCCTAGAACTAAGATTTAGCCCTATTGAATATAGGATTTAGCTCATCCTTAGGCTTGTACCTATCTTATGCTTCCTGGTATTAGGTTTAAACTTACCTGATATGTTCCTTACCCAAAAAGAACTCAAACAGAGTCAATTCATATGAACTAAGAAATGGAAATCATTACCAAAAACCTCTACAATATTAAGTATTCTTACAATATTCTATTTTAAATAAATGCATTAAAAGGTGTAAAGGAAAGAGAGATATCTAAAAATAAAGCAGGTATTATGCTAATAAGTTTCTTTCATGTGCAGATACAAGTATGAAGAATAAAGACTTGAAGTTTTTGAAGGATCATGCATAAGTTTTAAGCATGAAGCCTTTTAACTAAAGCATGTAGAGGCAAAGATTTTGGGAAGATTGTTGAAGGGGAAAACATGAATTACAAGTATGGGACCCCTTGGTTAAACCAAAGTAGTGGTTGAAAACCTAATAGGGAGGTTTTTGAGGGGGTATGCATAAGTTACAAGCATGGGACCTTCTGGTTGAACTATTTAGCTATTTTGAAGACAAACAATATATTGTTGAAGGGACATAACATCACATCTATGAAACATTCGAGCATGCCGCATTTTAAATTTCAAAAAAGGTTGAGAATGAATCAATATTAGTATCAAGAGAGATATTCAACATGTATAAATGGTTATAAGTTCTTATTTCAAGATATATGGCTTTGATTTCAAGAGAGAAGGATCAACATATTCAAAATGACATCAGTACATATGAAGGTTTCAAAGAGTCATTTGAAATCTTCATACTTCAAAGTATCTAAGTTTAGGTTAAGAAAAGGGGGAGTTTACTTTTATCATGCATTTAGTGAGCACTTAGGTGCTATTTTTAGCTAGTTATGGGACAATTGAGGCCATTTTAAGTTGAAGATCATTTGAAGACCATTATTGAGAATATATTTATTTTTGTGTGGATTATCATGTTGTATTTTTGGCCTAATTGATGGATTTGAGCTAGATTTTTTTGCATGCTTTTTGAGGAGATAGAGGCAAATTTTTGTTGGCCATTAGTTGGATAGGTAGTTGAAGGCAGATTTGATGGGTTTCTTCATAGATTTGAGCAGTTTGAGTATTTCATTTCATGTATGTTTTAAATATCTAAGTTATATTTTTAGGTCTATTTATTGTAATTTCACCTCATCATGAGGTCTCTTCTTTCTTGCTCAATTTTTTTTGTTCATTGAAAATTTTGAGTAAATTGTGGGAGCACTTTGTATAAGAGAGTTTTCACCATTGATTATATAGATTTAAGGGTTCCTTCTCATTGATTCTTATATGTAATTGTGATTTTTTTTTCTTTTATGTTATGTTTTTCCTTCATTTAAGCTATATTCTAAATTTCATACTCAAATCTTAATACTTGTAATTGCAAGTCTTTATTTGCGTGCTTTATTTTTGTAGAAAATTGGTAAAGCCAAGGTTTTCCTTTCAAAGAAAAAGATTTTAGGTCCTTGCATAGAAATATTGTTGTAATTGCACACTTGTTTGGGTAGTGTGAATCATTCATATTATGTGTAATTTGTGTTGATTTAATTGAAGGTGCATACAAATCATGGTGTATCACCTCATTTAGGTTTAGTATTAGTTATCATTATTCATAATTTTCATCCCTTTTCTCGCTTAAGTTTAGTTTTAGGTGATACTAAATGAGGAACCAACCTTTCAATTCTGGGGATTCACTCTCACCATAGGATTACACACATCTTGAGAGTGTTTCCATGTTCCAATAGGATATCTAGATTTTCATCTCTAGAGGCACAATCTTGATTGACAACAATTTTTTGCATGCTCAGTTGGACATGTATTGATTCCCAATTCATTTGAGTTACATAATTTTATTGGATTTTCATGTGAAGATTAGTATTTCATCCTTTAGAGGAAAAATCCACACACACTTGGTGACTTGAGAAATGAAGAATTCACTAGTTTCATTGGATCAATTGTTGGTACGTTCATAATAATCTTATATTCAGATTTCTAGCTTACTATATGAGAAGATATGCCAAATTATTATGGTTAGTCTATGTAGCCATCTCCATATTATGACAAAAATGTATATGAAGATCCTTATCAGTCATATACACATAGTCATAAATCTAGTTTTATTCCTACAACAATAGTTTAATACTCAAGGTTGTTACCAACCTCAAGATTTTGAGATTCAATGTGAAATTCAAGAGTTTAAAGAGAACAAAAAAAGCACAACAAATTAAAAGATATATTGCAAGATTTTAACAACTATATAGATGAGTTTAGTAGGAAAAAATACTCCTTAAAAAATGGTATACCATTCAAGCAAAAACAATAAAAGCCATTGGATGTTTCATGCTATAATATTTATTTCAGTGTGAGTAAGTTTCATATTCCAATAAGTGATTTGAAACATGTTCCTACAAGATGTCACAAGAAAATGTACATGCTTCCTTGCAAAGTTATTCTATGAGTAATACATGTCATAACATAAATATAAAGAGGACAATAAATAACACATGAGTACAATAAATAATATACTTTTATTGAAATATAATTTAGAATTGTTTTATAAGGTATAAGATGCTCAAATTTTAGACAGTAATCAATACAATGCATTCACATACCACACAAGCCATGTCAACTCCTAATGTACTATTTGAATAAACACATTGCATAAACAAAAAAGTGTCAAAAGCTATCATTGGAACAACTGTTATGCTATCATTGATGTCAAACCTTATTGGTGAGATAATTTCTACCTAAGTAGAGTGCTATATCAAGGTTATTGATGAAGAGGATTTGAGAAGAAGAGATAAATACCTAGTGGAAAGGTTGAGTTATGTAGAACTACAATGGGAACTTGATCAGTTGGACCTTGACAAGACAATGTGTTGTTTAATCATTACACTAAGTGGACAAGATAGTTGGGTTGAAGCTTAGTTGAGATGATCAATGAAGGAACAAATGCATAGCCTTAACTAAGCTACAAAGAAGAAGATTAAGGAACTTATAGTTGAAGTTAAGCTATGCTAGTCTTGACCAAGTGAACAATAGGAGATGAGAAAATATAGTGTTGATCTAGCACTAATAAGATTGAGTATAAACAATGTTAGACCAATAAAAGATAGTACAAGATGAGAAAGACAATTAGTGATGACTGAGGCTAAGGAACATAGTATTGATTGAGTGACAACATTTTTTTATTTTGTGAAGAAATTGAGATTCCCAGTTGACTAGTTGAAATTTCAGATTGGTCAAAGCGCACGAAGGATAATTTTTGGAAAACCATGTTTGAGCATTTCTAGGCATGGATTGAAAGAAAATTTTTGAGAATTATCTATAAGGAGAAGGAAGAAAATGAAATGATGGAAGGATTTGATGAAATTGACCCATTCCTAACATAAACAAAGATGTTTAAGTGGCAAAAAATCAAAGCTACCTATTTAAGGAGGTATAAGGCTTAACCTAAGAGGGTAACAATTGCAAATTTTTTTGACTAGCGAACTGGAGTAGAAGAATTTGAAGAGTAGAGTAGAGGTGAAGAATGATTGCTTGAAGGATTTTCCAAGAAGACCAAAGATAGTGATGGAGACATGAATGTAATCCACTCAATGAATTAGCAAATGAGCTACATTGTGATTTTTATTTGCAAAGTGAGTTGTATTTACCAGATCAACCTCTTGTTACTTTCTAACTATTGTATCAGTTGAAATCCTTTAATCGATGTTGACTAACAATCATTTGTAAATTATTTAATCAAGGTGGCATTCTAATGGATTTTTCTTAAGTCCTCTAACAAGGTCACTCCTAACAGGGTGATTAAATCCTTTCACAAGGTCACACCTAACAGTGTGTATTGTATCCTTTAACAAGGTTGGCTCCTAACAAAGCTCACTTCAGAAGAGTGAAATTTTGGTACCATGTTACTGAGTGTTTTTTCCCAAGTTGTGTTTCCATGTTAAATCCTAGTATTATACTTGTGCAAATTTTGTTTGAGATGTTTTAGTGTTTAAAGTTTTACATTATGCACATAGGTTATTATTAGGACTATGGACTACAAGTTTATGTTACTAGTTAGTTGATATAGAGACTAAGTGGATTAAATAATAGATCTAAGTTGTTTAAAATATTTAAAAGTTCAATTAGTATATCTAGACTTGAGGATAATATATTCACCCCCCTCCCCCTCAAAATTATTCTAAATCATTCTAATAATTGGTATCAGAGCATTGGTGCTTGTCATGAAAAGTTTGAAGGAACTTAAAGCTAAAGATGTACAAAAAGGGGGTATCCAAGTTGAACAAGGAATAATTACCAACATGGAAAATCTTGATGAGGCTACACATTTCTTGAATTGAGGATTTGATATTATACTACTTGGATCATGAGTACATAGTAGTACTTGCACCTATGACAACCTAGTAGATAAAGGAGAAACATGAGTACAATCATGCAATGTTGGAGTTTGTATTTGCCTTAAGCTACTCTAATTTGATGACATTAAGGACTGAAACACTACAAAGAAGATGTGGTAAAAGTTAGAAAAGATCCATGGAGGAGCTAAGAATGTACTAAGAGCCAAATAAAAAATCTTGATAGAAAAGTTTGATGAAATGAAGATGGTGGAAGGTGAGAACATTTCTCAATATGTTGGAAGAATCAAAGAAGTGGTGAATGCTATCGAAATAGCAAAAGGAAAGATTATTGATGAGACTATGCTCTGCAAGGTAATGAGAACCTTAATTCCTATTTCTATTATTATATTTTCTATAATACAAGAACTAGGATGTAGTCTTGGTAGTGATTTAACATTGGATAATCTGGTTGGTAGACATACTGTGTTTGAATTGTCAAATTTTGATAATTTTACCAACCCTGCTATTGAATATGCTTTTAAGTAATTAGTAATTTTACATAAGTCTAAGAAGAACATTGGAAAGTATGAGGTTAGTGAGAGTGAATCTTTAGATGATGATCTCAAGGATCTTGAAGCATTAATGGCTAGGAGACTACTGAGAGGCAAAGGAAAATTCAAAGTTAAACTTCCTATAATTTATTTTTTATGCAATAAAGTTGGTCATACTACTATAAGATGTCCCCATAGGGATGAAAAGGATGAAAGGAAATCCAAAAATTTGAAATGAGGAAGAGATGGAAAAGACAACAAAGGATACAAATACTACAAGGAAAAAGGCAAGAAGTTGTTGAGATAGAGACTGATGATGATTCTGATAGTCATGATGAAGAAGTTGTTAATGCTGCTATGAAACATGATTCTGATGAAGATGAGAAAACTAAAATTATTTTATGTGTAAGTAAAGGTGATAGATGGATAATTGATAGTGGTTTCTCACATCATATGGCTATTGATAAAAGTAAATTTGAAACCTTACAATATTATAAAGGAAGTTGTGTTAAGTTTGGTAATGATGCACTATGTCTTGTAAAAGGTAAAGGATCAATAAGACTGACTAATAAGGTCAGATGTGAGAATTATTATTGGGTTGAAGGACTTAACTATAATTTATTTAGTGTGGCACATTTGAAGAGTTTAGGCTACAAAGTTAAATTTCAACACAAGAAGGCTAATATCTACAATGATTCTGGTGAACTGATTAGAAGTGGAGACCAAACAAGAGGGAAACTTGCTCTATCTAGACCTATCTAATGATGCATGCTTGTTTGTATTATCCCTTTTCAGATATCTTACCAAGAACCTGAGATATATACTTGCAAATTTAAATCCGAACAATAAACCAATATCCAATATAAATTCTATAATTTAAATTATTTTCTAATCAGTAGATTTACATACAATAAAACTCAAAGAAGCTAGTTATTCCTCCAATGTTTGGTTAGTACTTATATAAACTAGGAGTTAACTCAGATAACCATTAAATGTGTTACTATATTTTACAACATCAACACAATAACACACAACAATCTAGAAAATCCAATCTTATAAATAGAAATACAGTCATATTAGCAATGTAGATAAAACTCGTGAGAAGGCTAAGTTTGCATCCAACCTCTAATCTTTCTTCAAGGGTTTGCATCCTCAAAGAAATAATCAATCATTATTTCCAGTTCCCAAATTAATATTTATTTCTAAATATTATATTCTTCATATATCCTCTCATGTGGAGCTTGTTATATCTTTATTACTTTTTACAATGTGATGCATGCTCATTCAAGCAATGTGGGATAAAGTATCTTTTTTGTCCTTTAGTCACTTAAGAGAACATAGTACCTTTTAAAATTAAAGTGACAAGTTAAATGAACTTTAATAGTCACTTAGTTAGTAAACTATATAGTCATTAGGCATTAAAATAATTGACCAAATGAACTCTGATAAGCATGTGCAATAGCTCATTGGAAAGCTCTCAACAAGATGCTTCCAACCCAACACCAAGGTACCAAAAATACTAAGCTTTCATTACTTACTAAAAATAGTAAGAATCTAGAAAACCTTCCAAAATTGCTCTAATGGGTTTGGAATTGGAAATTTCTAGGCCAAATCTTAAACTAAACCCCGTAAAGAACCTTTTCAAGCCCAAAACCTAGGTGAAGTGAGTTGGCCACATAGAATTGTAATGTCCAAGGAAAAAAGGACATTACAAAGCCTTCCCTCTCAAATATTACTTTCCCTCAAGAAATCCACTCATACCTATAGAAACCAAATGCCAAGATCCCATACTCACATTGAGAATGCAGTTTTACTCCTTAGCCGATGTACCCCAACATGCATCTTCCCAAACTCAGAATGGTGAAACAATACAATAGGAATCAATGTTCCAAATAACTAAATTCTAGGATCCCAAGTATCACCATAAAGGGACACCAATGGCCGTGTGTTGCTGCCCCGTGTGCCACTACCCTCAGTCAGAATGAATGCCTCACTCCATGAGTGACCTTGCTAGTCTCTATTGTCAAGTGATGATGGGAGCTCAATAATATACCAATATCCACCCCAAGATGATAATGACAAAACTCTCCTCCTAGCTCCCCAATAAAAGAAAATGCATAGGGATGCTCCCTCTGGATCTGAAGTGAGAACTCGTGCACTGACTGAGATACCACTAACTAGCTCTTGTGATATCTATACCACTCTTGCAATAACTATATCAATGACAATGATAGATCTAGCCAATCTAAATCTACCACCATATCACTTTGGTGGAAAAGGAGTAATCCTAATCTCTAGAACTCTGATATGTCAGAAAGCTAGAACACACAAATCATAATCATGTGGCTAGTAGCAACATAGCATAATCTTCCAGATGTAAGCTACTATTAACACCTGGATCCTTGACTACCCAATCAACATGATCCTGGGTAAATGAAAGAGTGGTTGGTGAATCAAAAAAATCATGAGTACTAACACTATCTTCAATACCCTGTTGAATAAAAAATTTAGACACCTCATGTGGAATGTAGGGTAATGTGTGATCTCGCCACTCACCTACAAATAACTCATTGACCCTAGAAGGGAAAATAGAATCAGTGAATATATTACCAACATACATAGGCAAATCACTGATAGTGGAAATATACCAACAAGAGAAATCACCAATCAACAAGTAGGCCGTGGCCATCTCATAAGAGTTGGGTGATAAAACTTTGGGTAAGCTAAAAAATCCCTCAGAGCATGCTAAGGATAAATCTAAACTTCCTACTCCACCATAAGTACTCTCTCTCATGTCAAGGTCTTCATAAAAGGAAGGTTCACCATTACTTGAAATTTCTGATTTATCCTCACTTGTGGTATCACTAACCATGTTCTCATGTGAAAATGTACAACTGCTGTCATAAAAATTAGAATTTTTAAACTCATCAACTTGCTGATCCATAGAATTTTTCTCACCATAGGAAGTCTCAAATGGGGAACACGTGATTGAATCATATTGTTTGCCTTCACATCTACCCACTTTATGAATTCCTTTAATGATTTGCATGATTTCTTGTGCCCTTGAACATTGGTTATCTTCTTCATAAGTGACTGCCTCACTCATTTGATTTTCAGCTTTGTGGATGGAGTAATGTGCTAAGCTCAATTAAAGGCATAGCTCATCTATTTCACTCTCCTTGTCCTTCCCAAATTTAATTGCTAGATCTCTATACATTAATAGCTGCAAGTAATCATATTTTATCATTTTTAAAGTTTCAAAAATAGTATGTAAAAGAGGACTTGTGACACCATAAACATTCCCATGTCTCTTTTCTATCACAATCTTCCACATGAGATCCTCAATCAAATTAGAAGCTTCATCCATCGTTGTCAACACTTGGAAAAGTTTTTTCTCTTTGACCAAAAGCATATCCAATAAGTCCAGGAGAGATAATGGTTTTTGACCATCTCCTTCAAACACAAGTGGGCTGCTCTCCGTACAATTTTCTGATTTTTCATCACCTAGGGAGACAACATTTTCATATATGTCCTCTAAATCAACATGTGCTAGATCATCTATCCTGCCAACATTGCGGTCCATTTTCTCCTCTTCAAGATTTGACATAATTTCCAACCTAGTCTCACCATAAAATTCATCCAAGTTAATTCCCATGTCACCAAATAAAATATTGGTGTTTTCCATGTCTGAATAAGATGGGAGTTGCCAATGTTGGTAGTTTGGTCAACTCTTCTACATGGGCCATCAACATGCTCATCAGAAGGACTAGTGTAAATAGTTCTATAGGATACTTTTGTCTCCTAATTACCTATTAGTATACTTGTGCCATTATTAGTAATTTGAATATTCTCATGTGAAGGTTGCTCTTCATTTCTAGTACTACTACCGAGTTGACTAATGTCTTCCTTATGTAACTTTTTGTAACTATCCTTTGCAAGGAGATCTCAAGCCAAATCATAGCACTTGTTTCTTATCATATCCATCTTGTTTTGCAGCTCTAGCTAAAAGTTAACATAGTCCATGAAAGGAAATTGTTTTCGAATATGTGGAGGGAATTTGTTGTATTCATCATATATGTGCATTATTTCAGTCCTCATATTGTATTGGAAATTTTGGCCTAACTGCTGTTGCAACTTAACAATGTCTTTCTTGACCTTTTTGTAGTGATATATTTTCCCCATTAGCAATTTTGTCTAGCTGATGTTAACTACAACCCAAACACAGGAATGAGCTACATTGATTAAGGAAGGAAAGAACCCTCAAACTACTTAATCTCAGCTTCAAATGGTGACCAATGAAAGTAAATTTTCTTATAATAGAGGTCCCTACAATACCTACCAGCATCCACGATCAACCCATAGTGAACCTATTTAACTGAAAAATTTCTCATCCTCCCAACATTACAACTCTATATTTTTCCCAAGTATTAATGTTTGCGGTTGAAATCTTTGGTTCTTAGTTCTGTAGTAGCCCAAAATTCTTGAGTACCATGCACCAATTGTCTCTAGCACTAGAATGGTGTCAGTCAACTTAGAGCTTGATTTCCCTAATAATTTTTCAGTCTAACTCCTCATGATTGGTTGTGCCTATGAATAAATTACTCTCCAACTCATTGGCACTTAATTCATCATAAGAATCATCACTGGAATCAGATATAGGATCATCACCATTAGTTGATTTGAGAAAAATTGCATCACTATTATCCTATAATGTCCCCTTTGAATAGGTAAGAAATAGGGACTGTAATGTCCTTATGAGGTTTTCTTTGCTATGAGAAGGCTGAAAATATATCTAATACTGAATCTTTAGTGGGCTTCTTGCACCTTTGAGGAATGTAGATTTAATAGTCTGCTAGAGAAAGAAAATCACTGCAATATTTTTCTTTATACGAAAAATTGTTCATATACTATCCAAGATTTAACTAACACAACAGATAGATTATCCTTTGTGGGTAGCAAGTTGTGTGGAAGTTGTTGATTGCTTGGATATTTGTTTGAATCTATTCTTCCTTTTTCCTTGGAATGGAGACTCAAAAATAAAATTCTATCATATTTAGTAGAAAAGATATGAAATAAGGGAACTTGTTGAATTGAATTCTGAAACTAAAACTTAGATTGACCACTACTAGAAAATTTTCTTGAGATAATCAGATTAGGATCAAAAGATTAACCACACATGCCAAATGACTCAGTGGCATCAACTTTTCCTGGCCTAGATGAGAATGAGTCAATCTTCCAACTATCATTGATAATGATATTGAATAGACAACCATTAGAGTTATCAGAGTAGCTATTTTCTTGAGCATCAAAACAAAATCCGAAACTCCCTAAGAAAGGTTCTATTACAAATGTAGATATTGAGCAAAAGAGGGTTCTTGAACCTGACGTAATGTGCCTTATAGAAAGCACATCACCTATATGACCCAAAAGTAAGAGACAATAATTATGCAACGTATTGGAATTACTTCACAATACAAATTTGTGTTTCTTATTTTGCACTGGCTCTAATGTCAGAAATTTAGTTGAAAGCCAATGGTATTTCACAAATGGCTTACCCTCTGCTGCCATATTCTAGACTCATTCACTAGTTTAATCCTTACTTGACCCATGAAAAATATGAAAAAAGCCAATGTGTTGCAACTACTAGACATGAAGGAAAAATATTTTAATTGTTATAATAATGCTCTAACATAAAAAACTAGGAAAACCCAAACAAATGTATATGCCACTATACTCCCAGTAAATCTAGTTTGGTCTTTACTTCCCATTCAATCCTGCTACCACTGCCCTTATTAAATAACATCATAGTCCTAAGATCACTCCATATCTAGTCCATGAGTGTGCTGCATCCAGACTAGTTTAGAATCTCATGTGGTTTAGGACGCGATATTGATGGTAGTGGTATTCATGTTGAAACCTGATGTGTTAACAGTTGCATTAATATTGGCCCATAACTTGTAGTTGCAACCCCATGGATGCTAAGGAGATACTAGTTGTAACTAAGACTCTCATAGTCTTTGATGAGCTTTCATAGGTGTTGACCATTCACAAATGCCATTTTCTTCCAACCTATTTATCACTACTTACTATCACTGCCCATTGACTAGGCCTTGTTATTACAAAAACCTGATTGCCTTTATTTTGTCCCTGCCATGAGTTTTGATTCTATCAAACACTACAACTTTCACATGATACTATGAAGGATTTCTATAAGAAGTAGTGACTTGGTTTCAGTAAAACCAATTTGCTAAAGTGCTTAGCTTTAGGGTCATGGTTGCAAAAGTTGATTCTTGGGACTAGTTCTTTAACTCAAACAGTGGTTGATTGTTCAGATATTGGCATATTTTCTGTAGAATTTCCATTGCTCAAAAGATTGTATCCAAGAAAATATGAAGTTGCTAATATAAATTCTTAGTAAATAATTTCCAGCAACCACACAAGTTGGCAGGATGCACAGGTCTGATACCACTGTATTATCCCTTTCGGGATATCTTACCAAAAATCTGAGATATATACTTGTAGATTTAAATCCGAATAGTAAACTAATATCCAATATAAATTCCAAAATTTAAATTGATTTCTAATTAGTAGATTTACATACAATAAAACTCAGAGAAGCTAGTTTATTCCTCCAATATTTAGAAAGTGCTTATATAAACTAGGAGCTAACTTAGATAACCATCAAATGCATTACTGCATTTTATAACAGCAATAGAATAACACACAATAATCTACAAAATTGAATCCTATAAAAAAAAAACATTCAGATTGGCAATGTACATTAAACCTATGAGAAGGCTAGGTTTGCATCTAATCTCTAATCTTTCTTCAAGGGTTTGTGTCCTTAAAGAAATAACCAGTCACTGCTTCTAGCTCCTAGATTAATATTTATATCTAAATATTATATTCTTCATATATCCTCTCATGTGGAGCTTTTTGTGCCTTTATTACTTTTGCCAATATGATGCACACTCATTCAAGCAATGTGGGATAAAGCACCTTTTTTGTCCTTTAGTCACTTAAGTGAACATAGTACCTTTTTAAAATAAAGTGACAAGTTAAATGAACTTTAATAGTCACTTATCTAGTAAACCATATAGTCATCAGACATTAAAATAACTGACCAAATGAACTCTGATAAGCATGTGCAATAGCTCATTGGAAAGCTCTTAGTGAGACACTTCCAACCCAGTACTGAGGTATCAAAAATACTAAGCTCTGATTACTTACTAAAAATAGTAAGCATCTAGACAACCTTCTAAAAATTCTCTAATGGGTTTGGAACTAGAAATGTCTAGGCCAAATCTCAAACTAAACCCTGTAAAGAACCTTTTCACCCCTGAAACCTAGGCGAAGTGAGCTATCCACACAAAATTATAATGTCCTTGAAAAAGGGGACATTACATTTTTTGTACAATGTGATGACATAAGGTTATGGAATAAGAGGCTATGTAATGTGAATTGTGACAATTTGGTAAGCATTAGTAAGATGAAGAAAGTAAGAGGGTTACCAAGATTGAAAGATCCTAATAATGTGATATGTAGAAAATGTCAATTGGAATAAATAACAAAGCCTAGTTTTCAAGAGCAAGACCTATACTTCTGATCTTATTTAGAGTTGGTTCATACTAACCTTTGTGGAACTCTTAGAGTAAAAATCTACTATGGTGATAAGTATTTCATTCTATTTTTTGATGACTACTCTAGAATGATGAATGTGATATTTCTTAAAAAAAAATATGACGCATTTCAAATGCTTAAGTTGTATTTGGCTAGATTCAAAATGGAAGTAGGTAAAAGATTGAAGTGTATGAGATCTGATAGAGGAGTAGAATTAGTATCTAAGGAATCCAACACATTCTCCAATGATAGAGGAATCAAGAGATAAATGTATGCACCAAGGACCCCTCCACATAATGGTTTAGCTAAAAGGAGGAATAAATCAATCATGGAATATTATAGGACATTCATGATGGAGAAAAATGTTGCACTAAAGTACATGAGAGAAGCTTTAAGTATAGCAGTTTATACCTTAAATAAAGAAAAAGTAAAGAAAGGTGCAAATATCACACCTTTTGAATTATGGTATGGATATGCACCTAATGTGAAATATTTCAAAGTCTTTGGAAGAAAATGCTATATCCTAAAAGATAGTAGATATGAAAAAATTGATGCAAAGAGTGATGAAGGTATATTCTTAGGATATTTCACTAAGAGAGAGTATACGAGCATTTAAATTCTAACACTAACAAAGTTGTGGAAAGTGAAAATGTGAAAGTTGATGAATATGTAGAAAAGAATGAAGTTGAATGTAAGAAAGAACTTAAAGATTATAGAAGTTTCACATACATTGATGAAGGTGATCCTAACACCTTACCTGAACCTGAGAAGAAAGCTACCAAGTAGCAAAAACTAGTATATGCCAAGTTACAACAACAACATGTCAAGCATTAGGAAATTAGTGTTGAGCATCAGGAAGAGCATGATGAGCATCAACAAGTGATTTCTAAACAACTAGAAGAACAAGCTAAGATACATGAAGTGATACTTGAAGCTAATCTACAAGATAAACTTGGAGAAGAAGTGAGGAGACTCAAGCCTAAAGTAGAAAAATATGTAAGAAAACATTATACACCTAATCAAATCATTGGAGACAAAGATTTAGGAGTTATGAAAAGAAAAATATTGAGGAGTTAAACATGCCAACTATGTGAATTTGAGCCTAAAATAGTAAAGGATGCTTGAGTATATAGAGAAGAAAAAAACCTAGTCACTAGTACCTAGACCAAAGGATAAGAGTTTTATTGATCCAAAATGGATATTTAGAAACAAGATGAATGAGAAAGGTGAAGTCACAAGAAACACAATAAGACTAGTTTGTAAAGGATATGCACAAGAAGAAGGAATTGAGTATGGGGAGACATTTGCCCCTGTTGCAAGATTAGAAGGAGTAAGTGTACACATAGAGATGTTCACTTCTTTAAGTCATTATATTCAAGGGATCTCATAGATTGAGATCCTCAAATGAACTTAGAGCTCCCTAGTCATGACGTGCAAAGGAAATAAAAATGGAAATAGAATGACTCACAACTAAGAATAAGAATGAAGACCTTTGCAAGTACACCATGAAATGGGAGATTCTAAGACAAGATCAAGGATGCTAGTGTCCAATAACCACTATGGGATTCTATGCAAAAATGAAACTAAGATATATGAAATGCAAGAAATGAAACTAACTAGAAAGATGAGTGTTACAATCCTTCTAATTAAATGTGCTACTCTATTACATAAAATAAACTATACTATACAATGTGACACTAAGCTACTATGTTATGCCAATGTGAGAATGAGTCTACAAGATCATCAAAAGCTTGAAGAGTACCTATAGAAAAACCTACAACATAATAATAATGCAAAAATAGTGGATCCTTAGATGAGGAGAGAGCTCTCCCTTTCCAAAGAAGTATGGATGGTGGAGATTATGAGACAAGATGATCTAATCAAGGGTGGGGAGTTGAATTTTGCATGATCCATGTGCACAATAATTTCTACCAATAAAAAAGAGTTGACTTTTGTATCTCCATGTGAGACAAAAGACTTTTCTTTTATTTTTAAAATGGGAAATGCTTTTATGTGTGAAATGTAGGATAAGAGATGAAAGGGGTCTTTTATTTAATAAAAGGGGGACATGTTCCTTTTAATTAAATTATAAATTGGGATATAGTGGTAAAACTATAGGATAAAATCAAATAAATTTATTTTTGCAAATTTGATCAAGATAAGTGATTTAATAATTATAGCAAGAATGATGAGAAGGGGGCTAATAGTCTAGATGACCATTTTTGGGTGATTACATTTTTTCCTTTTTGACTAATGTGTGATCAGTCTAGGAACAAATTACATCGAAGAATGAAGAAGCCAAGAAAGTGTTAGTAGATAGAGAGGTTTGATTCCAAAGAACAAAGTGCAAGTGAGATAACAAATCTTGAATGCACAACTTGGTAGCAATAGTACTAGACACTGGGAGGGAGGGAGGGAGGGAGGGAGGGAGAGAGAGAGAGAGAGAGAGAGAGAGAGAGAGAGAGAGAGAGAGAGAGAGAGAGAGAGAGAGAGAGAGAGAATAATATGTCATACAGAGCAAGCAGACAGATCAAGAGCAAATTGAAAAGGTCAACCATATGCTCCTGAGAAATAGATAGCCATAGCAACTAAGCAATTTTTAGTGATAATAGAATATTCCTACTCCCTAGGGATTGAAATCAAAATTAGGTAGAGGAGACGTAGAAATGAGAAAAATATGATCAAATTGAGATAAATTTAGGTCCAAGATGATCGATAAGTGAATAAAACCAAAGAGGGACTACTAAGAAGTGATAGAAAACCATAGTTTGACTAAATTTGACCAAGGAAGATATTGCATGAGAATTAGGTCAAATCAAGGAGAAAGATAAAATAAAAGTTAAATGAAATGGGTTGAAGTGAGTAAGAAGCATGGAAGGGAATAGAAATCATGAAGGAATGAAGAAACAATGATGCCCTAATGAGATTCAAAGATTAGGCCTCAAAAGATCAATCATCTGCATCGAATGAAGAAATTTTAAAATATGATTTTGACCATCAAGATGAACTCAAATTTTGATTTTGATTCTAAAAAAGGATCTAGGAAGTCAAAATTAGCTAGGGGTGCAATTTTTGCACAATTCCAAGGAGTTCAAAAATTGGTGCAAAATGAGGTCAAAGGAGATAAAAGGGGCCCAAGGGGTCATTTTCAATTCATTTTGTCTTCTTGTGATTTTAAAAGCATTGAGAATTTTTAGATAGATATGATGGCACATTGAGGTAATCTAATTGCATCTCACCATTTTGAGTGCAACCGATTACATAACCAGCCTCCACAATATGGTGGCCCACTAAGTTTTCAATTTTTTGAGCATTTTAAGTCATTTTGTTGAGCATTTTAATAATTTTCATAGGGTTTCATACATTTTTAGCAAAATTTTGTGTGATACTTTAGAAATTATCATGCAGTATCTATGAACTATCATATGATAGTTATGAGTTTTGAAAAGTATCGCACATTGTTGAACCAAGTATCGTAGAAGACCTACCCAATAGTCATACGATACCATGTGAAGTATCACATGAAGAGATAGTATCATGAAGAGATAGTATCACACTACTATTGGAGAAAGTATTTTATGATACTTAGTCAACCAATTTTGCATATGTGAGCCATATTTTCATTGTTTCTCAGTTTGAATGTTAGCTTTTGCACTTGGATAATAGAGTATAGATGCATTTAGTGATGTTTTGGTTTTCATAATGACCTATATATTGACATATACTCATTTTTGCAGATGGTGTTTCTAATGTTGCACATTAGGTCCTCTAAGGTAGTGGGCCTAAGATTGGTATGCCAACTAGATAAGGATCAAAGGAGGACTTTGAGGACCATGGGATTTGTGTGGCTATTGTGTTTGCCCCATATCTAGGAAAAATATGGTCTCCTTACCATGCTAGAAGAGAGTAGCATAGTGAGAATATCACCTTTTATTTGCCCACTGGAGAGGCCATGATCACCCTTGAGGATGTGTATTGCATCCTATGAGTACCTTTTCATGGGGATCCGGTAAGTGTAACAAATATGTCTATATTTTCTTTGTATCATCTCCTAATCTTGGGTGATCACATGAGCTTTTATGTGTAACAAGTGTATTATGACCAGGCTCCAATAGAGGATAGGGCATCATTATAGGCATTATTTGAGGATGTGACCATCCTTGACAAACATCTAACATGGGAGAGATTGATAATGGAGTACAGGTAGTAGTACCTAGTGATATGTACCATGTGTTCCTTGGTTGTACAAACACTAATCTTTGATATAATTTAGAAGGGCTTCTTGAGTGGATGGAAGTAATTGGTTATGGAATTTATAGGGAGGCCATGACAGATGATCTAGGGATCAATGAATCTAGCCAATATGTATCAGGAGCCACATGAGATTATCTACTAGGAGGGGAAGACATGGGCACATGGCATAGTAGTAGCATACATTTGGGCATGGGACCGCATAGTAGTCATCTGACATCAAGTACAACCTTGAGAGGGGTCATACCCCTTTAACTATAAATTATGTGGCTTTGTCTCTCATCCATATAGTGGAGATATAAAATACTATTCATAGTTTTTTGATGAGATATCGATGTTTGAGTACCAACCCTATAGGGGATTTGAGGGATAATAGAAGGTAGTGGATGAGCTAGGCTACATGTTTAGGAGTTGAGCATTGGTAGGCTTACATGTAGGTATTATGGAGAAATTTTTCATCACACAGGTGTGGAGGTAGTTTGGGTAGTGGTAGAGGGTTCTAACAAAGATCACCACCTAAGCTTGATTCTACAAAGAGGAGGATTCAGGGTGGGTGTTGATTCTTGACTATATTGTGATCCAATAGGAGACACATGATATACATCAGGAGATGTGGGACTATCTCTCAAGAATCCTAGATGGGTGAGTATCTCCAAATTATGCTCAAAGCATGAGGAGGCATTTTTTCCCATAGTTTATTATTCCTAATGCATAGGAAAAGGATGTAAGAGAAGGAGGAGATGATGGTGATGATGGAGGGAAAGGAGGAGATGGAGAGGGTAGAGGGAGAGAAGGCAAAGGTAGAGAGTGGGAGAGTGGGTCAAGGAGCACTTCCAATAGCCATACATGCTTGAAGAGCTACAAAAAGATGTAGGACGAGGAGGAGGAGAGACATGAGAGACTAGTGGGACAACCTCAGATGGAGAGGTAACAACTACGATAAGAGGAGAGGTAGGCACCACCTACCCCAGGGAAAGGAGGAGATGAGAAATGTATTAGATCTTTAGAGATAGATTTATAGTAGGCACAAATTTCCATAGTAGTTGGAGAATAGAAGCTCATAGATGAGCAAGCATAGAGCGAGGAGTTGAGGAGAGAGAGATACATCTTGATGAGAGTTTGAGTGACATGGTACAAGGCTCGCTTATTATTACATGACTTATAGAGGTGTAGTGCCTCCAAGATAGGGGCTACTTGACTATTTTGAGAGAGTTGAGAGATCAATGGGAGCATTGTAGCTGTCAGACAAGACACAAGCCCCACTACCATAGCTTCCTCTCAAACATGAGTAGGGTAGTCAATCATAGGTCCAAGACTAGGTCTAGGTTTTGATGCCTTCATGGTGCTTTGATGCATTTTTTGAGACTACCTATCCAAATTTTGGATATCATATTGTATTTGTACTTGATTCATCGTTATATGAGATATTGTATTTGATTTATGACATTGTGTACTTGTCTCCTTTCTTGCTCATGTGATGGATGTTTATATGTATTTCAACACTTGTCTTTATGTTTCTATTTGATGTAGATATATATGCTCATATTTATTCTCATGGATATATCTCTCTAGAAGATGTTTTAGCTCTAATGTTATGATGTAGACTTGTGATTTGAAAATTTAGCACTTGGATTAGATTAGATGTAATGATGAGATTAATCCATTATGATGACAAGAATAGAAGCATTAAGTTCATGTGACTAATAAGGAGTGAAAGACATGATTGAGAGGAAGCGAGAAAAGGTGAACATAGTTAGTTGACATGTCCATAAAAGATAAAGAGAGAGAGATCACTCAACATGTAAGATGAAAATGCTAAACTAGAATGAGTCTTGAAAAGAAAACTAGTATGCAAAGGTGTGATTGCAAGGGATGCATAAATAGACTCCAATTTTCATCATCGAGCATTATTAGGCATATTGAAAGATCATACAATCATCACTAGTGTAACTATGAGGATATGAATATAATCTACATCGGATAAAAATATGGCAACCCAACCTATGCATCAAAGATATATAGGTCAAGATGACTAGTACAGTAAGGTTCCTTAAGTTTATTATAGCAAGATTACACCTATATCAAGGCATGAGGTCCATGATAACTCTTGAGCGCAGTCTTGTAGAAATAGACAAGGATGTTATATTCTAGATCCAAAATGTCAAGTAGAACAAGCATGAATTCTCATGACACTTTAGATCAAAAAAGTACACCCACAAGTAGAAAATAAGTAAAACATGCCCAATGTCTTGATAAAACACTTTTTTTGTTTCACACCACATGCCCCATTTCTCCTAGAAATGGGTACCCCTTACTAATTTTTTTTTCTTTCCTAGATCCCTAGTCTAGGGTCTAAGTCTTTTTTAGGATTTTGCCTAGAGTTTGGCTCTTGCTTTCCCTTTGCATAAAGAACCTAGATCTTGGAAATTGAGAATTTTATAGAGAATGGGTAATTTGTATGTAAATGAGTGCATTAGCACACCTAGCGCACATGCACACCTATCCAAGGTGCACTAGTGTTGGAGTGCTTCCCTTTGGAAGTGTGCACTTGCACTCATGCATAGGTGTGCACCCCCAAAGGGTGTGCTTCATCTGGGGCTACAAAAGCCTAGGACCCTTCCCTCTTCCATACTCATTATTTCCTCCAAGCCATAGATGATCAAACCTCCTCACTCTTTGAGGTGCACCATTTTCTTCATGTCCCTACACAAACAACACTAAACACCAAGGTTAAGAGGTGCACACCTGCAAACCTATCCAAGGTGCACAAGTGCACACCTTTTATTCACAAAACTAAAAGAACACCTAAGTGTAAGGTGAGAATATGTACACCTATCCAAGTTGTAGATATGTACACCTTACAAAAAAAAAAAAAAAGGATTTCAATATTATGGTGTGGACATGTGCATCCAAGCCATTTTTTAACACTTGAACAAATCTTTGCACAGAATTAGAGTGCACACATGCACACCCCACAAGGTGTGCATGTGTGAATCCTTAGTATTTTAAATATTTTTTAAGCCATTAGGTGTATATGCACACCTAGCGCACCCTCAAGGTGCACAAGGTGTGCTAAAAACTATATAAAAGGGCATAAAATAGGTTTTAAAGTGTTTTTACTAATGTTTTAGGTTTTTGGGTCTAATTTTTTAGTAACTAGGGTTTGTTTAGGATTTTATTTTCAACCTTTAGGACTAATGTGTTTCTATTTTGAGTAGATAAAATGGCTTCCTCCTTTTCCTCACTTGTAGCAAGGATTACTCTAAAACTAGTTATCTTTAAGTTTCAAGGTGTACAAATGAAATCATGCTTCCAGGATGCACATTTGGAGATCCAGGACACTAAATTAGGTTATATTTATTGGAATGGATTCCTAGTACTGTGTAATAAGTTGAATGAGAGGTCCCTAATGATCTTGGCACTTATCAAATCAGGATTATTTAATACAACCTCACATCCTACACCAGTGTAGTCTTCAGAGCTTGTTATGAACTTGGCAGAGAATTATGCATCATAGGAGAGAGTGGTGAAGAGCATGATAGGGAAGATCATCCTAGACCTAAGACCAAAGAATATTGAGAAATTTTTCCATCTCCCAAGGGTAGACCAATATGTAATGTTGACTTATCATCTAGTAGAAAGGTGGTATAGGGACAATGAACAAAAAGATACAAAGATTAATCAATCATCATATTTGATTGATAGAACACCCATGGGATGAAGAGATGGAAAAGTTAACATGACTAGAGGGTACATGAAGGATGATATCAAATATTCCATTATGCTTATGAGTAGAATCATGGGTTCTTGAGTAGTAGGACACTTGAACATATGGATGGTACATTTCATCAAATACCATTAGAATGATCAAAAGGCCAATTGATTGGGCCACAATTCTTAGTGAAAATTTAGATGAATAGCTAGTGGCAGTCAAAGCATATCCAAGGTTTTATATAACATCTTATTTGGTGTATTTGTTAGCAGAAAGGACCATAGATTATCCAAGGTTGTTTAAGAGGGGAAGCATGCAAGATGTTAATACATATCCTAATGTGGTATACCCCTAGCTAGTAAAGAATAAGCTCTCAGATCACAATAAAGAGTATAGAATAGTGAATGATGCTTTCATTTTTTTAGTCATCTAATTCATTGAGAGATATTATGAAAAAAGGATGTTACTAGAGGCATCATAAAGAATTACAGAAATAGGTGCTTACTACATCTAGTTTAAGATATTCACCTACTTAAGGGTAGTAGGCACAACTATGAATCCAAAGAAACTCCCAAGATATTTGTTAGATAGGCTCATTTTATTGGAGATTGCAAGAGAACTCTCATATGTGTATGATAGAGTAAGAAAACAACATAAGAATACCTAGGTATGACCCATCACCATAGGTCTATTTGGAGTCAAGTAGAAGCAAAATATCATGAATTTTGATTCAAAATGTGATCAATATCCCTTGAAGGACTATAACTCCATTCATCCATGTTTTGGGAATATTGGCAGGGTTCAATATTTGTCAAGAAAACAATTTCAACATGAAGATGCCATAGAGGATCATTGGATGAATGCAGTAGATGACTCTTTATTTGGAAAGTAGTGCCTTGAAAATAAAGGTCCCATTGAAGGTTTTTCAACAAGACAGTTCATATGTCTTGGATCCCCTATATAATTAGGATAAGATATATGATCAACTAGTCATGAATGCATAAATTGATAGAGAAGAAAATGCAAATATTAATTACAAGGCAAGATATATCATCTAGTTGACCAAGGAATGGATTAAAAAGCCATTCAAGTTACACCTAATTCCTCAAACATTAGTCTTACAGGCCACAACCTACCCAGTAAAGGGAAGATGGGAAAAAATTATAGTACCAACATTCACAGCCCAATCTCTAATTAGGCCAAAAACTATGTATCAACATAATAGGGAAATTGGATACTTTAAAGTAGAAAAGGGAAAGAATAAAAGAAAAAGAGTTTCTCCTCAGCAAGATGAGCCCAAAGTCAAAGGGACTCAAGCCCAAGAGGCAACTCAAGCACTTGAGAACCAATAGCCCAAAAATGTAGAAGCCTCTTAAACTTAGGACAATCTACAAGTGTCACTATCAGAATAGGGATAAGGACTTGAAGAAGAACAAAAAGAGGTGTCCCCACATGTTCAAGAGGAAGGATATTATCCATCAGCTCCTAAGAGAGCTAAGACTAAAACTCCAATCAAAAGGACTAGAAGACATAAAGTACAAAGAAAGGTTATTCCTATTACTTTAGTCCTAGAAACCATTCCTAAAGAGGATGAATAAGATGAAAAGGATAACCTTCCCTTGAGTCAGAAGGCTCATCTAGCTAGGGCTATAAAGGTAGAATGGAAAAGGGGTTCCACTATAATGCCACCATATATTACTACATAACCTATTCAGCTTACAACTTTAAAGGATGAGCAATAATAGTGGGTTGGTGAACAAGAGGGCCAAGGGATTGATGTTTTTAACATGTTAGATTTTGACTTCATGCCTATGGGTATTGAACTCATAGGCAACAAGATAAAGGATACACCAATGAATCATCCTTTACAAGAAGAGTGGAGTCAATTTCCACCTTTTCCACAAGGACCTCTAGGTGCCACACCATCACCAAATCAAAATTTATCTTTCTTGGATAAAGGTTCAACCACTCCTCTCCCTCTTGTTAATGAAGAGAAAGTACAAGCTATAGAGGAACAAGAGCCACAAAAAATACCTACTGATGAAGTATCAGAAGATGAGAAAATATATGAAGAAGCTCAACAAAATTCTCAAGAAATATAGGTAAGGACTATGGACTCAATAAACATAGGGATGCCAGATGTAGATCTCTCATAGAAAGAGGAGACTCCAGAGAGTAGCGATAAGGGAAAGGGTGTAGTGGTACAAACCCCCTTTTTAACTAAGTATATGCCTCTGATGGGATCCACTCCAAGATGGTTGAAGGTGGTGATGGTTAGGTAGAAAAGGAAACTATATTGCAGTGTGGACGAGGGATCAAAATAATTAGTTGAAGCCCTCAAGAAACCTGAGCTACCTATGGGTAATGTGTGAACATTGGCCTTCATTATGAACAACCAAAATCAGGACTTGTTCGCTCATATTTCCATCCCACATCTACATGTAGATATTGAATATTTGACCCCAAAAGATTATCAAATTAAAGAGGTTTTGCTAGGAATGCCCACTATGGACACTGCTAAATTGCTGGTCACTACAGGAATTAAAGAAGTGTTTAGCTACTTGGAACAAGATGAGTCTAAATTGATAAGGCTCCACAAAAAGAATGAGCTTTTAAGAGGCTATTTTCATGAAGTGGTTGGTCCTTTGGACCCTGATGATCGTGAGGAAACTCTAGGTGCAATACTCAATAGGAAGGAGAAGGCAAGTTTACAATTGGAACCATTTTTGAATGTGTGTCAGCAATGGTAGGAAATTTTTGAGGAAAAAGGTATACAAATAATAGAGGGAAACCTTAAATTATTGCACCATATGCAAGTTAATATAGACAGGCTAGTTTCTATACTAAACTAGGATTTTGGATTGATGGATGAGGTACATACCTGGGGCAAAGACCTTCAAGCATTATAGTCAATAAAGGGTTAGAGGTATCGTATGCTTATGGATGTATATATGGGGGAGGAATTCAATATGATAGATGATTGGATTGAGAAGATTGATCCTGGTAATAAAGTAATGGAGACATTACATGCAAATATTGATAAGCTCAAGGATCAAACCCAATAGTAGATTTTGGAAGTTTAGAAGTATTAGAAAGATGCTTTCCTTGACATTTTTGAAGATGAGTCAAGGGATAAATTCATGTCTATGCAAGTAGTTGTCAAGAATTTTGGGAAGACATTTGAAGAAGCTTCAACTTATGAAGACATTAGACAAGCATTTAAGACAAAGGAGGCATTACTAGAATTGGATGTAAAACTGGAAGACTTTTCAAAGACTTGCATAGAAGTTAGAAACTACCAGCAAATACTAAAGAATAACTATGATGCTTTGGATTTTATAGATGCAACCCAAGTGACAAAGATCATAGAAAAATTCAAGACCAAACATCCAAACATAGCTCTAGTATGATGGGGAAGAAAACCCAGAAGCTAGAATTTTAGTTTTGACACTTCAAAAAATTTTGCATTCTAAGGTGTGCTTCGCCAAAGGTGCACCAGAAGTTTTTGAAGAAGTCAAAGGTACACCAATAGCTAATTGAAAGTTCCAAATTTAGAGCTTTCCATGCACTAAAATGCATTCTAACAATAATTTAACTCCTAGAAAAGCCTAGAGAAGGTATAGCTTCCATTTTTAGAGCTTTCGGTAACTTTCATATCATCTTATAGCTTCCTTCTTCTTATCTACTCCTTCTTTATTTGTTTTTAAGTCATGTGAAGGCTCATGCATCAATTAGTTAATATAAAAAAGGATGGAGTCCTACTTAACACTATTTAGAGAGTTAGTTTGTACATAATTAGATTTTTTTTTTAAAGTTTTAAGAATATATCTACATGAAGGAATCTCTCACTCTCAACACAAATTGAGGAGACAATTGCCTATAAATTGAGGAATTAAATATGTATTCCATGGTAATATTTTGATGCAATAATATAAGATTTTTGGTGATCTCATTTTGAGTGTAGTTATTCTTGTTGGAGTGTGTTATTTTTGTGGATTCTTGTTCATGATAATAATGGAGCCAATAGTTTTGTTGTGTTGATTTGATTGTGCAATATTTTAGTTTCAGTATTTAATGTGTGTTGAAAAATTTTGTTGACATATAGAGTTGGAGAGAGATCACCCTTTTGTTCCTACATAGCTTCTCATCTCACATGAGAACACTTTCTATGGCCTTGCAATTTGATAAGAAGTGAAACATCTCTCAGTTTTACTAAGTTTCAATTGACAATTGCATCAGTGAATTTGAGGAAGCATTGCTCCTACTTTCATTGGTTTCCTAACCAATATTTTCAATGATTTAACTTGTAGAAATATTATTACTATGGTTTATATCTGTTAGGAATTTTCATTTCATGCTATTTAATTTAATCTTTCGTTACCTTATGTTTTTTGTTTGCTCTACTAACCCTTGGTTAAATTAGGAATTCATATAGTTGCATTATTAGATTGCATTTATTTAAAAAATAGAAAATACCAGGAACATATCTTTTTTTGTGGTTAATTTTAAAACAACAAATAGATTTATCATCTTATCCTAAATTGGCATGAACCAACAAAGTCCTCTTTGTGAACAAATGCATTTATCTTCAACTGAGCAGATTCCAGTAGGTTGCAAGATCACCTAGAACCTTGGAGTTAATCGTAGATTAGATTTTCAAGAGAGGAGTTCAAAAGGATTCCTATCATTAAGCATCATGCAAAATAATAGCTCAACACACACAGGGACTATTAGGGAGGGAACACTTAACAAAGAAAACCATAATTTACAACACACAAGGAAAAATAAAGTCAACAAGTCTTAGCAAGTTTAATATTCAAGTGTGTCTATGTGTAAGTCACATGACCATTTCTTTAGAACTAAAATTTGCTAGTGAGGAATATCATGACATCCTAGATTGTAGCTAAGATACCCAAAAAGTGTTGAGAAATGCTTGATGTCAAGGTAATTGTTGAGAAACATTGTTAGACAAGCTACCAAACAAACATCAACGCAACAAAAAGAAACTAATAACTAAATAATTTATGCCCCCTAGACCTAGACAAAAGTTAATTCCAAGCTAGGAAAGGAAAAATAAAAATGGAGCAAATGAGCACAAAGCAAGATTGATAGACATAGGTGCAAGAGTCTTAAGTAGCACGTATTTACATGTTTTCATCACTGGGCATTTTTTTTAGGACTTTTTATGATTTTTTTTGTATTTTTTCAAAATTTTGATTTTTTTGGTGATGCACCAAAGAGTCTATTGCTAGGTTTTCACTAAGAAGATCATTCTTTTTAGGATATTTTTCTAATTTTAGGATTTTTTTAGCATCATATATGATTTTTTAGGATCATAGAATATGTACAAGTAATTGAGCAATAAAAGCATTATGCATATAACTTCTTCAAATGGAGAATATGGCTTAGGGAGTTGTTCCCCCTTGGGTGTAGAAAGATGATAGGCACTAGATCCAAATGTAGCAGTGGGGACCCAACCAATTAGGCTTGAACTTATCCTTCTATTCTTTGTTATGCTCATTATTTGGGTTTTATCTAAGAACAAGCTCACCCACTTAGAATTAATGAGGATGGACTTTCTTTTTATAACTAGTAGACATCCTCTTTTGGTAAGCTTTCATGTGATAAAAAGTAACCTTTCAATGCTCATGTAGAGTCTCAAGCTCATGGATCCTTATAATCTTATAATCCTAATTAGTGATTAATCTATGTAAAGAGACTCACAAAGAAGGAATCTCAACTTCTAATGGGAGTACAACCTCAGAATGATAGACCAGTAAAAATGGCGTAGCCCTAGTGGGAGTCTGTATAGTAGTCCTATAGGCACATAATGCTAAATTAATTTATAGATGGAAATCCCTTCTTGATTTGTGAACTATCCTATGTATAATTTTCAGCAATATTTTATTCAAGGCCTCAACTTGCCCCTTCCCTTGGGGATAGTATATGGAGGATCAATGCTGATTGATTTTAAACTTCTTGGAAAGTTGCCTTAGGTCCTTATTCTTATATTGCCCCTCATTGCTAGTGACTATAGAGGAGGAAATTCCATGGTAGAAAAATGATGTGATTTAATATAAACAAAACAACATGTTTACCTATAGCAATAGAAAGAAGAACAACTCCAACTCAGCTATGATAATAAAATTATGTCCGCTAGAGGAACTTGGATGAATATTACCAACCAAGTCAAAGGCCCATTTCTAAAAAGGCTAGTGTGTAATAGAGGGAATGAGTTTATGAGTAGAAGCATGAGTCAAGTTACCTTTTAGTTGACACTTCTTGTAGTATTTGGCATTTCAGACGAAATCAACTTATATAGTTAGCCAATAGTATCGAACCCTAAGAAATTTCTAAGAAAATGCAAGGACATTAGAATGTGACCCACAATACCATCATAAAATTTGGCTAATTAATTTTTAGACTCATCTATATCTAGATACCTAAGAAGTGTTCCATCTAAGCTCTTTCTATACAAGTCACTAGATATGAGGGTGTAATGGGAAGCATTACAAATGAGCCATCACTTTTCATTGCATATAAGGTTCTTAGGAATGATTTAATCTCATATATAAGAGAAGATGATAGAATAGCAAGAGGAATCATGACCAAAAATGGTACAAATGACTCAATCATCAAGGGAATCATAGACAGGGTGACATAGTTCTTCCACCAGGAACTCAAAGCAAGACTCATGCTCTTATAGTTGTAGTATAGATGCCAAAGTTTCCATAGCATCTACAACCTTGTTTTCTACCCTAGGAATTTTTTGGTAGGTAAAAAATGTGAAGTAATTCCTTAAGGCATCAACAAATTTCTTGTAAGGTATTAGCTTATCATCCTTAGTTTGATACTCACTATTAACTTGATTGAAGATGATTTGGGAATCTCCATAGATATGTAATTTTTTTATTCTCCATTCCAAAGCTATATTGATTCTATTATTAATAGTTTCATATTCAATATACTATTTGTGCATGGGAATAGTATCTTGTGAGATTTTGGAATAGTATAGCCATGAGGTGTAACAAAAAAAATTCCATTACCTAGTCAATTTTGAGTATATGACCCATCAAAGAATATCTTCTAGGTCCTTCTTGTTATATTCATGATAGATGCATTAGGGAAGTTAATTTTCATAGGAGCGCTATCTATGATTGGGAACTCAACAAGTTGATCAACAATAGATTTTCCTTTGATATCTTTATGTTCAAAGTTTTGAATGTCAAATTATTGAAGAATCATCATCCATTTTTCTAGTCTACTTGTAAGTGCAACCTTACTCAAGAGATATTTCAAAGGATCAATTTTAGCAACAAGCTATGTGGTATGTACAAGCATGTAGTGGCAAAGTCTTTGCAATGTGAACACTACAACTAGGCAAAATTTCTCAATATTATTATAATTGAGCTCATCGGTGACTAATGTATGACGAATGTAATAAATAACCCTTTCTTTCACATTCTCATCATGTTATGCTAATAAAGTTATTATAGAAGTTGGAATAACTAAGATGTAAATAATCAAAGGCTTCTCCTAAATTGGAGGTATGAGGATAGGTGGATTTGTTAGATATTCTTTGATTTGAGCCAAACTCTTCTCAGGCTCCTCATTCCATATGAATGCAAACCCTTTATGTAGGTTTTTTTTGAATGGTTGTGATCTATCAACTAATTGGTATATGGACCTCCTAATGGACTGAAGGTGTCCTTGTAGACTCCTTAGTTGAGTAATATTTTTAGGAGGTGACATTTCCATAATAGCTTGCACCTTTTCTGGATCAATCTCTATGCCTTTAGCTAATATTATGTACCTTATCTTTTTTACAAATGTGACACTAAAAACACACTTTTGGGATTAAGCCTAAGCTAAAACTGTTCCATGTAATCTAGCATCAAACTCAAGTAAGATAAATAAGTGCTTCATTGTTTAGACTTTGTGAGGGTATCAACAACATAATATTTCATGATTTTATGCATAATTTCATGAGAGATTGTAGTCATAGCTATTTGGTATGTAGCACTTGCATTTTTTTAGCCCAAAGGGAATGATGCTCCAATAGATGGTACCCCATGCACAAGTGAAAGTTATTTTCTCCTAATCTTTGGAGCTATCTTAATCTAATTGTACCTTGATAAGCTATCCATTAGGGAATACATTTCATAGCTCACAATCATGTCTACTATCATATCACTATTTGGTAGCATAAAATCATCCTTTGGGCATGCCTTGTTTAAATCCCTAAAATTAGTGCAGACATGAATGAACTTGTTATGTTTAGAAACAAGGGTAGCTCAAGTCTTTGATTTGGAATAGACCAACCTATGAGATCAAGGTGCATAAGACAAAGTGATGTGGAAGATTCAAGGTTATTTATGCAAGAGGAATTGTCTTTGGTGACAAGAGAGGTTGAGCCTATAGGGAAGGCTCCAAAGAAATCTAGATTAGGATAAGTGGTAGAGGAATCAATGTGATCCACTAAGGCAAGTTGTGAATCTAATTTGTCTAACTCTACATGAGACTGATCACCCATTTTAGGTTGGGTAGCATAGGCTTGTACTCCATCTACACCCAATTCATAAGAAGCATTAGAAAGGGATTCCCATTCCTATTCTTTAGAGTTATTACTTTGATATTGAGCCACAAGTCAAGCAATATTTCTCCTAATTCTTTCTGCATTAGGATTTTCAACATCTGACTCATCAAATTTGTGTTGCCTAGAAATAGAATATTTAGCAGTGTTAATGAAGCACCACATCTTATCCCCAAAGAAGGGAGGTAGAAGGGATAAAATCCTCTATGGGTTGAATGTCATCTTTAGACTCACTAGCTGTAGGGACTTCTCTATCAAACCATTATATATTATCTTCAACACCATCCCATAGGAATGTATTATCTTTTCTTTTTCATCCCTTGGTGTGATTTACGAGTTCTACAAGAGCCTTTTAGTTATCTTTCAAAGGTCCTTGACTATGATAACCCATTTTTCTTAGAAATTGGTAGCCTTTCCCATATCTTTTAGGATAAATAAGGGTAGCTAAGATGGCTTCATTATTATCCTCTTCCTCTCTATAGATTTAATCTCTAATGACTTGATCTTACTTTTCATCTTCTAGAGGGATTGAGGACTAGAAAAAAGTACCGTAGATAGTTATTGCAGAAGGCAAAGGCTTTATCTTTTTAGATGGTTTGTTGTAAGAACACAAAGAATCATGTAATGCTACAATGGACTCCAAGGTATACTCATCCATTCCAATAGTTATACTTTTTTATTTCTTTTCACATTTTTCAATGATGGTCTAATGTCACTAGAAGGTCAATTATGTAGCACTAGTGACTTTGCAGTAGGAAGCATATTAATAGACATGGAATTCTCTTGGGATCACTATTTATGCACCATTGAATATTAATTTAATACATTGATGGTACATTGATGGTACAACTTAAATTTCATGGATCTATGGCATACCAAACAAAATATTATTAGCTAATGGGTTGTCTAATACTTGTAAGTCCACATCTTTCTTCACATGACCACACATATAGGAATTACAATTAGACCCTTGGAGGATCGTTCAATTTTGTAATATGCTTTTATTGCGATCTTCCATCTAGGATCAATTGAAAATTTAGACATTCCCAATTGTTGAATCCCACTAAAGGAAAAAATATTTAACCCTACACCATTTTCTATCAGTCCTAGTTGGAATCGAGTGTGATAGATTTAAAATTTGTTATGAAGGGAAAGATTATGGGGATGACTAAGAGACTTGTCATATTTATTAGAAAATGTTAGATAGTAAGTTGAGAAAATGTGGTTTAACATAGCTTGGAATATCTCAACATTAATATCAATAGGAACATTAGCAGTGTATAGAACCTTCTCTAGGATGTCTTTGTGCAAAGGAGATAACTTGAGTAACTCAAAGATGGAAATTTGCATAGGATTCCACTATAATTGACTCACAAGTTTGTAACTTGATATAGTAGGTGAAGCCAATTATTTGGAAGATGAGGCATGTTTGGGTACATTATCCACTTTAATAACAACCTTAGATTGCCCCCTAGTGGCACTATTTAAGGTTTTACCATGAGAAGAGGAAGGATCTTCCACCCTAAGGGATGCCTTAGATCTAGTGTCTTTAAATTTTCATGAGGATTACATGTTCTCAAGACCACCTTAGGTTTTTTATCATCAGTATCATAATTGGAATCCTCATCAAATTTGGGATCCATCATGTAAACATCCCTAATAGGTTCCAATATATTGATAATGTTATCTATGTTTGTATATATGTAGCTAATATAGGAATCATTAACCTTGTTGTTGGCTTTAGATGTCTCTTCCTTTTTGTATTTGGGAAATGGTTGTTTAAAAGCCTTATGGTCACAATTTTTAACTAAGCCATCCATGACAACTTTTTGTTCATCAATAAGATCTTGAATGCCATCTTTGAGCTTGTAGCAATTATCTATATTATGACCCTTATTCCTATGGTAATTGCAATATTGGTCAGCTCTCCACCAATCCAATTTTATGGGTTGGTCATAGGGTCAAGAATATTTGAGTAGCATGATAAGCTTATTGGCGAGAAAATTTCTCAAGATCACTTAATATGAGTCGACCATTCATGTGTAAGTGTGTCTTGGTCTAGAGGGTTTCCTCACCTTGTCGAAAGATTGTGATTTTGAGGTCTCTTGTTGTTTGGTAGCACATAAAGCATTTAACAAGTAAAAGGATTGCTCCTTAGTCTTAGGAGCATCTATAATTCTCTCATTAACCACATACTTATTTTTGTTCCAATCCTTTCCCTTATCCTTTCCATTTACATTGTCATTTTTATCCTAGTTGATAACACTGTCACCCTTTTCGATAGCAACATCTTCGATGTGATAGGGACTCTCAATCATATCATTGAATGAGGTAAACAATTTTTTCCTAAGATCATAATATAATTCTAGCACAAGTATGTTAACAAATATGTCAATCTTCTCAATTTTAGGAATTTTTTTTGGATACTGAAATGCCCCACCTAGAGATCCTTGGAAACAAAGATGAAATACAAGCAAGATAATTTTTCTTTTTAAATGTAAGTCTGCAAGATCACAACATACACAAATCACAAAGATCATAATGGAAGACTGACAATCATCCAAACATCAACGTATCTCCAAACACCACTACTAACCAAAAACACAAACAAGAAGACATAAGAGATCAACCAAGCTAAAAGACAAAAGATGACCCCTAAAAATTGGCTAAGTCTAAAATCCTAAAGCCCTAAAATTTGGCTAAGTCTAAATTTCTAAAGCCCTAAAATTTCCTATAATCTTTATCTTAGCCCATAGAGGTTTGAAACCTATCTCAAATGAATCATCACATATACTAAAATATATCTTAAGTATAAGGAACCCCACTAACTACAAAAGACACATGTACACCAAAAAGAGTGCACTTCCCTAAAAGCTTCTATCCAAGGTTTTTCATGGGTTGGAAAGCTTGAATGCCAGCTTAGGGCTCCCTAGTCATAGAGTGTAAAAGTATACAATAAACATAAAATGTCTCTCAACTAAGCCTTAGATATGTTCCCCTCGCTAGTAAACTATGAAATGGGAAAATCTTTGAGCAAGAGCAAGAATGCTAGTGTGAAAGAAACTCTAGATGCATGCAAAGAGAGAATGGAATGTAACTAAGCTAAAATGGAATGCACAATGCAACTAAGCTATAAAAATTAAAGTATTATGGCCATCCTGGTTAAACTATGTGATCTAAGCTACTTGCAAAAAAGGAAGCTACACTATGTACAAACTAAGCTAAGATGCCATGCAAACAAAATGCCATGAATGCAAAGGATGAAGATAAGAAGATGATGCTCTCCACAAGAAGCTCTCAAGCACTCCAATGAAAACCCTACAACATAACAATACTCAAGAGTGTGAATCCTTTGAGGGGAAAAGATCTCTCTCTTTTAAACTGGCACATATGGTAGAGATGAAGATGGAGATGGTGGATGATCAATGATTGAGATTGAAAAGGGAATGGATCTCTGTGCACACACAAGTCAGCCAATAGAAAATGAATTGACTTGTCATATAAGATAAAAGTCTCATAAGCTTTTCTTTTAATTTCAAAAATAGAAAAGAACTTTATGTGTGCACTTTAATTGGGTTAGGATAATGGGGTCTTTTTATTTAATTAAAAGGGGACATGTTCTTTTAATCAAATAATGGACTTAGGATAACATAGTCAAACTATAGGTTATAATCAAATTAATTTATTATTAGCAATTTGGTCTAGGTAAATGGTAAATTAAATCAGCCAAAATGTTGAGAAGGGGGCTAATAGTCTAGATGACCATTTTTGGGTGATAACATTTGCCCCTCTTTGACTAATGTGTGATCAATATGAGAACACATTATGTCAAAGAAAACAAAAGCCAAGTAGGCAGCATAGACATAGATGTTTGATTCTGAAGAATGAAATGTAGAAAGAGATAGTGAATCCTAAATGTACAGCTTGATAGCAATAGTACTAAACACTAGGAAAAGATGATGTCAAAATCCAAGAAAAATAATAACATCTAGCAAAGTAGATAGGTCAGGAGCAAGTGAAAAGATCAATCATATGCTCCTAAGAAATAGATAGCTGTAGCAAGTGATGATAGATTATTTTTGCCCCCTTAGGATTGAAATCAAAATGAGATAAGGGGAATGCAAAAATGAGCTAGATATGAATAAATTGAGATATAGAAATGCCCAAGATGACAGATGAATGATTTGAACCAAAGAGTGACTATTAAGAAGTGATAGAATGCCCCAATTTTACCAGAATTGACCATGAAGGATAAAGCATAAAAATTAGGTCAAATCAAGCGAAAAAATGATTTTAGATATGAAAAGGAAAATAGAAGGAGATATGAAATGTAGAAATGGTGAAGACATGAAGAAATGAAGATCCCCCAGCGATGATTTAGAGATTAGGCCTTAGAAGGTCAGCTAACTACTCAAAAGATGATAGAATTTTAAAATGCAATTTTGACCATCAAGATGAACTCAAATTTCAATTTTGATCCAAAAGTAGATCGAGGACATCAAAATTAGCTAGGGGTACAATTTTTGCACAATTTTGAGAGGTTTAAAAATTTGATCAAAATGAGGTTGGAAGTTATAAATGGGGCCCAAGTGTCATTTTCAAATTCAGTTTGTCTTTTATGAGTTATTGAGAGCTTGTGAGTGTTTGAGAGGTGATGATGGCTTTGTCAAACATTCTTCTTCACCAACTCCATTTCGAGCATAGCCGATTGCACAACTGGCTCGAGTAGTATGGGGCACCAATAAGTAATAACTTTTAACACTTTTTTTGAGCTTTTGTGGTGTCTTCCCAGCTTGCTATGCTCATTGGTGGTATAGGCTTTAGTGAAAGATAGGGGCTAGAAGGGCTTCCCACTAGGATGGGGTTGACTAGTATTTGATCTGATTACATGGCCATGATGGATGGCATGGGGCCCGACAATACTAGTAGAGATGTATCATGAGTTACATGAGATAGTCTATCACAAGGGGCACTCATGGGCATGTGGTGTAGTAGTGTCACATAGATGGGCTTGGAAGCACATTGTAGTGATCTGACCATGAGTGCAACCATGAGAGAAAATCTAGCTATACATCTTTGGCTATAGAGGATTTATCCCCTAGACATGTAGCAGGGATGTGACCTATTATTGGTAGGTGTTTGGTGAGCTGATGGCATTCACATGGTGACCTTATTGAGAGTGCCACAAATGGTCAGATGCATGGGAGCTGGACTATATGAGGTACAATAGACCATTGGTGGGTATGACAATAGATGTAGTGGAGCTATTTATGATTATCCAAGTATGGCGGTAGTTTGTAGAGTGGTAGGTGATATCGGTGGAGACTACCACCTATGCTCAAATGAGGTTAGATGAGGTACAAGGATGGTTGTCGATGTTGGATTATTAGATAGAAGTGTGGGATAGATCAGCACTAGTGATGACTCCTTAGAATAAGCTCCCAGATGTGGTAGATGTAGGGGTAGAGCTAGGATATTTATATGCAAGACAGAGGCACCCATTCCCATAATTTATAGAGCCTAATGTGCTACTTGCAGGAGGGGGACACAGAGGCGATGGAGGTAGAGGTAGAGGTAGAGGCTAATGGAGGTTGGAGAGGGGTCCCAATCAAGGTAGAGGAGGATGCATGCATAGGCCATGAGGGAGATAGAGGAGGAGGAGGAGGAGGTTCCACTAAGGTGATGAGTAGAGGGGAGAGTAGAGGTGTAGGCAGAGCAACTAGCTAGGGATAATGATTAGGATGTGAGGATCCATGCCTTGGAGGTAGAGTTTTAGATAGTTTGAGTAGCCATTGTAGTGTGATACCAATAGTTGATAGATGAGTGAGTACACATGGATGAGCTTCGAAGGGAGCATGACACTGTGAGGCAATAGGAAACACAACATGGTGCATACATTGCATATTATTTTTCCACCTATAGGGGTGTGGTCCTACTAGGGTAGGGACTTGAAAAATAGTTAGAGTAGGCTGGTAGATTAGAGAGTGTGGTAAAACCTCCAGCTAGGAGACATGCTCCACCATTAGGACCACCACCTCCTCCTACTGCAGAGGGTGGGAGTCAGTCATAGGCTAATAGTTTTGACATTTTGATCGTACAACATGTATTTTTGAGATAGATATCCAGATTTTTGATCTCATTTTTTGTATATGCACTATGAAACATTGAGATATATATATGAGATACTGGATTTGATTTGGAAATTTTTGTGTACTTGTCTCATATGAATGTTTTAGCATTTTCATTTTCATGTGATGTTTCAGTTTCTATTTCTTGCTCATGTATGCATCTGGTTGGATACTTATGCTCATGTATCTCTCTTATATATAATGTTGTTACCTCTCATGTGTATGATATAGGCTTTTATGTTTTTGAGAGTATTTGACACTTGGATAGATTGAATGTGATATTTATATTAACCCCTTGTGATGACATGATAGCAAGATAGATATGAAATGAAAGGTCAAGAAGGTGAAAGACATGGTAAAGAAAGCAAAGAAGAGCATAGAAGTAGTAAGCTGATAGGTCCACAAAAAATATAAAGAGAGAGTTCTCCCCATACACAAAAATGCAAGACTAGACTAAAAAATGAACCTAAAATGCAAGTTAATATGAAAAATGGTTTACTGGCAAGGGACGCATAACATTTAGACTCTTATTTCATTATTGAGCTTTTATTAGGGACATCATGAGATCATATAACCATCAATAGTATAACTATGAGGATATGAATATGATTGATATCAAATAGGTATGTGGGAATCCAATCTAAGCATCATAGACATAGAAGTCAAGATGACTACATGATTAGATTCCCTAATTTTGATATAGCAAGATTACACCTGTATCAAGGCATAAATTCCAGAATAACCCTCGAGTGTGGTCTTGCAAAAAAATAGTCAAGGATGATACATTTATAAGTCCAAGTGTCAAATAAGATCAACATGAAATTCTTGAGAACACTATAGACAAATAAAGTATACCCACAAGAAAAAATCAAGAAAATATGCCCCATGCCCCTAGTCTTCTAGTAAATGACATCCTCAAGAGACTATTAGGGAGGGAACACATAGTAAAGAAATTATCATAGATAGCACAAAAAGTAAATAAAGATCAACATAGCTCAATCATTTAAGAGTTTAAGTGTGTGTGTATAAGTCATTTGGCTATTTCTTCAAAGTTTGATCCTGATAGTGAGAAATATTGTGACATCAAAGACTATAGGTAAACTATCTAAAAGTGTTAAGAAACACTTGATTTCTAGTTGGGGAGTAGTGTTGAGAAACACTATTTTTTTTGAGTTGCCAAAGAAACCCTAATGCACAAGGAGACCTCAAATAGGCTAAGCAGTTGTGCCCCTAAGATGAGGACAAGAAACAATTCCAAGCTAGGAAATGTGTTGCAGAGTATGTGATTGAGACTGATAGACATAGGTGCAAGGGTCTGAAGTAGCACCTATTTCTAGGTTTTCACCACTTGGAAATTTGTTTTTAGGACTTTTTTCAAATTTTTTCGATTTTTTTGGTGATGCATCAAAGTTCCTATTTCTAGGTTTTCACTAAGATGATCATTTTTTTTAGGACATTTTCTGATTTTTTGGATTTTTTCAGCATCATATTTGATTTTTTTTGAATTTTTTAGAATGATTTAGAGATTACTAGTTCTCAAGTAGGATCACATCATTTTCTTCCAATGTCTAGCAAGGTGTAGGACATGATAGAGAAAAAAATTGGTGGATAAGAAGAGATGGATAAGAAAGGACTATGAAGCAAGTGAAAGTGATCCTCAAGGATTGACTCCTCAAGAGTACCCAAGCTAGGGAAATATAGCCATATAAATTAGGTTTTGGATAATCAATGGAAGAAATGAGCAAGATAGTGTGTAGGATAAGTAGTGAAGCCAACATGTGCAATAGCATATAGGATAAGTGATGGAAGCCAATGAGCAAGATAGCATGTAGGATAAGAAGTGGAAGCTAATGAGCAAGATAACATGAAAGCATGTAGTTTGAGAGAGTGGATATGTCAAGAGGCCTAAGAACCATGTTTTCCTTTATTGTGATCAAGACTAAGGGATCAACTAGATAGAATAGCAATATGATAGTATAATAAGAATGAAGCTAGATATTTAGGCTATGAATGAATAAGTAAGAAAAATAGAGAATCTCATGGATAAGATAGCCAATACACAAGGATAGCTCAACAATGTCAAGATCAAACAGGGAAGAGGGGATAGATGGATGATGGAAGAATTGCACATGATGCCTGTTTACTAGGTTTTCATCATGGTACTTATCCAAGGTGCCACAAGAAGTAGTTTTCACCATAGGATGAATTTTATTTCTCTTTACTTTTGCTACCAAGGTTCCACAAGAAGTGGTTTTCATCAAGCATATTTTCATTTTTTTTATTTTACTTTTTTACTTTTTCTATTTTTTTAAAATTTTGTTTTAGAAAGAGCTCAAGCTGTTTGAATGTAGATAGTGCTCATATAGGAAAGATAAGTCATGATAATCAAAGACCATAGAAAGGTATGCTCAAAGATGTTGATAGGGTGATGACAGAGAAATGGTAGTAGGAAGATATATTGAGGATAAGAGTTCATGTATGAAAGTAAGTGTAAGCTTTAGAGGATTTCATGAGGGTAGCTAAAATATTGGACAAGATCAACGTTAACACACACCTTGAAGGGTATTGGAATGATGGAGGAATCATGGATGAAATAGCTTGAGGTTTAGATGTATGAGGTGGTAGAAGAGATTTGGAAAAAAGTGGAGTGGAAGGCTTTGGAATATTTTTAGGAATATTTTTGGAAGAAGATGGAATGGAAACCTTTGGAAGCTTTAATGTCAACTTTGAAGTATTTTCAATATTCAAGTCTTTTAAAAGAGACTTGGGAATCTGTATAGCTTTAGATTTTCCTTTGGATGCTTCAAACCACATTTCTTCAATAATGGGTTTAGGAACCCAATTTTTCTTTGATTAAGCTTTTTTAATAGTGGACCTTTGTGGTCTCTTGAATTTATTCTTTGCATTCACATGTCGATTAGATGGGACATAGTGATATTTATTTTTCAATGGATTCTTATGTTTATTCTCGCTTCCAAAAAACTTGGGATTTGTGGATGAATAAGGATGATATGACTGGTTTAGATGGATAGATGGGGGGAAATTTATCAAGGATGAGTGTCTTTGTTGATCTTGAGGTATGATGGGAGAGCTAGGAGAGGAAAATGTAGGAGATGAAGGAACATAAGGTCCCAATATAGATGGAAGGTTTGAAGACTTTAGCTTTGATGGATGAGGACCAAGGATAGACTTGGGAGATGCAAATGGATAGTGAAAAGGGATACCGACATCTTTAGAGTGAGCAACATGGTCAAAGCCATCAATAGAATCATGAGTAGCTTTGATAAGAATAACATTTTTAATAGGAGCAATTAAAGCTTGAGCACAATTTTGAAGTGGATATGGAGAAGTAGAACATGAGGGGATGCTTTGATCTTGACAAGTAGCTTTGGATAGCATAGGAAGAGAATTTTTCTCATAATTTTTAGTAAGCTCAGGGGAGATAATGGAAGTGGTATCTTAATCATACTTAGGAGGTGGATAAGATATAGGATATGGAGGGGAAAAATATTGAAAGAGATGAAAGGGTGCTTGATCTTGATCTTTATCGACATTTATAGCTTCTTATGAAGAGCATCATCTTCTTGTCTTCATCCTTTGCATTCATGGCATTTGGTTTGCATGACATTTTAGCTTAGTTTTCACATAGTGTAGTTTCCTTTTTTGCAAGTAGCTTAGATCACATAGTTTAACTAGGATGGCTGTAATACTTTCATTTGTTTAGCTTAATTGCATTGTGCATTCCATTTTAGCTTAGTTGCATTCCATTCTTGCATTGCATGCATCTTTTTTTCTTTGACACTACCATTCTTGCTCTTGCTCAAAGAATCTCCCATTTCATGGTTTACTAGCAAGGGCTGCATCTCTAAGGCTTAGCTAAGAGCCATTTTATTCTTATTGTATGCTTTTGCACTCCATGACTAGGGAGCCCTAAGCTGAAATTCAAGGTTTCCAACCCATGGAAAACCTTAGATAGAAGGGTTCATGCCAAAAATGTACACTAAAAAGAGTGCACTTCCCTAAACCCTTCTATCCAAGGTTTTCCTTGGGTTGGAAAGCTTGAATGTTGGCTTAGTGCTCCCTAGTCATGGAGTGAAAAATCATACAATAAGCATAAAATAGCTCTCAACTAAGCCTTAGAGATGTAACCCTTGCTAGTAAACCATGAAATGGGAGATTCTTTGAGCAAGAAAAAGAATTCTAGTGTCAAAGAAACTCTAGATGCATGCAATGCAAGAATGGAATGCAACTAAGCTAAAATGGAATGCAACTAAGCTAAAATGGAATGCACAATGCAACTAAGCTAGAAAAATAAAAGTATTATAGCCATCCTAGTTAAATTATTTGATCTAAGCTACTTGAAAAAAAGGAAACTACACTATGTGTAAACTAAGCTAAGATGCCATGCAAACAAAATGTGATAAATGCAAAGGATGAGGACAAGAAGATCTTAGTAGAGCCTTAGAGATGTAGCCCTTGCTAGTAAACCATGAAATGGGAGATTCTTTGAGCAAGAGCAAGAATGCTAGTGTCAAAGAAACTCTAGATGCATGCAATGCAAGAATGGAATGCAACTAAGCTAAAATGGAGATGCACCCCTTGCTAGTAAACCATGAAATAGGAAATTCTTTGAGCAAGAGAAAGAATACTAGTGTCAAAGAAACTCTAGATGCATGCAATGCAAGAATGAAATGAAACTAAGCTAAAATGGAATACATAATGCAACTAAGCTACACAAATGAAAGTATTACAACCATCCTAGTTAAACTATGTGATCTAAGATACTTGCAAAAAAGGAAACTACACTATGTGCAAACTAAGCTAAGAAAGGTTTTCCATGGGTTGGAAAGCTTGAATGTTGGCTTAGGGCTCCCTAGTCATGGAGTGAAAAAACATACAATAAGCATAAAATGGCTCTCAGCTAAGCCTTAGAGATGAAACCCTTGCTAGTAAACCATAAAATGGGAGATTCTTTGAGAAAGAGCAAGAATGCTAGTGTCAAAGAAACTCTAGATGCATGCAATGAAAGAATGGAATGCAACTAAGCTAAAATGGAATGCACAATACACCTAATCTACACAAATGAAAGTATTACAACCATCCTAGTTAAACTATGTGATCTAAGCTACTTGCAAAAAAAGAAACTACACTATGTGAAAACTAAGCTAAGATGCCATGCAAACAAAATCCCATGAATGCAAAGGATGAAGACAAGAAGATCTCAGCTAAGCCTTAGAGATGTAGCCCTTGCTATCCAAGGTTTTCCATTGGTTGGAAAGATTGAATGCCAACTTAGGGATCCCTATTCATGGTGTGCAAAAGCATAGAATAAGCATAAAATGGCTCTCAACTGAGCCTTAGAGATGCAACTCTTGCTAGTAAACCATGAAATAGGAGATTATTTGAGCAAGAGAAAGAATGCTAGTGTGAAAGAAAATCTAGATGCATGCAATGCAAGAATGGAATACATCTAAGCTAAAATGGAATGCACAATGAAACTAAGCTACACAAATGAAAGTATTACAGCCATCTTATTTAACTATGTGATCAAAGTTACTTGCAAAAAAGGAAACTACACTACGTGCAAACTAAGCTAAGATGCCATGCAAAAAAAATGCCATGAATGAAAAGAATGAAGACAAGAAGATGATGCTCTCCACAAGAAGCTCTCAAGCACTCCAATTAAAATCCTGTAGCATAACAATACTCAAGAGTGTGGATCCTTTGAGGGGGAAAGCTCTCTCTCTTAAAGTCACACAGATGGTAGAGATGAAGATGGAGATGGTGGATGATCAATGATTGAGATTGAAAAGGGAATGGATCCATGTGCACACACGAGTTAGCCAATAGAAAATGAGTTGACTTGTCATATAAGATAAAAGTCTCATAAGATTTTCTTTTAATTTCAAAAATAGAAAAGAACTTTATGTGTGCACTTTAAGTGGGTTAGGAGAATGGGGTCTTTTTATTTAATTAAAAGGGGAAATGTTCTTTTAATCAAATAATGGACTTAGGATAGCATAGTCAAACTATAGGTTATAGTCAAATTAATTAATTATTAGCAGTTTGGTCTAGGTAAATGGTAAATTAAATCAGCCAAAATGTCGAGAAGGGGGCTAATAGTCTAGATGACCATTTTTGGGTGATTGCAACACACAATCATAATCAAAATGTGACACCAAAGGATTGAAGAACACTGAAGAGGGTATCTAAAACACTTCCCAAAAAATTCAAGTCTTACGAAAAAGTGCCCGCTACCCACCCACACAGGTTTTTGGAAAAATCTAGTCGATACTTTAAATCAACACTAAGCGATACTTTCTAGTATCGTGTGATATTTCGAAGGAAGTAAGGAAATACTTTTAGGAATTGAGTGATACTTCTCTCAAGGACATGCGATACTTTTCTAGTATCTTATGATAGTTCTTAAAATGACGTGCAATACTTTCCAGTATTGCACGACATAATCCTAATGGGCAAGCGATACTTTATTGTATCACACCATGCTGACACATAGTCACCCAGGTAAAATAAGAAACACTAAAAAGACAATGAAGAAGGTAAAACAAAGTATAAAACCTCCACACCAGGGAGTACCAGATCCACATTTTGAGGCAAGAACACTCAAACCAAACTTGAAAGATAGAAAGAACATCAACTAATCATCTAAAAAATACTAAGAAGTAAAAGTAGAGAAGGAAACATCATAGTGAATTGAAAGCAACACTAAAATAACATAATTAACATTACAATGAACAAAACAACCAAGTATGTGGTTCCTCCCAACATTCAATAAGGTCATAAGACTAGCATGGGCCCTAGCCATCCCGCATGTGTAACATCCCAAGCCACTGACCAGATTGTTGGTACTATCATAATAGGGATGTCACTACTAAATATGCTACAACATAAGCATAAGAAAATCTAACATGCTAGCAAAAAAGCATAAGATAATCCTACAAGTATGTTGGTGTTTGAAAATGTTGGAGGGTTTTCAATTATCCCTATGAGAATATGACACATCTAGGGGTAGCTAACTCCCATTATCAACATATCATTTCAGACACAGGGCCAATTATAAGGCTTGACCCTTCTTCTACTTTAGGCTCTGCTAAACCTAGGGGGGTAGACCTAAGATTCCAATGATACTGTACCAGTGCAAAAACATATCCCTGAATCTATTAAGTAGATACAAGCCCTTATTTCTCCTAGTAATTCATGAAATGACACAGATCTGCAGTAGCTAAATACAAATCTAGAATATTCACAAGCTAAGTGAGGGCATTCTATTATAGCTTTTCAACATATAATGTAAAGTTCATTTGATTTAATAATGTTGAATTTTAACAAAACCTCAGGTATGCAGTAATAAGACCTAATGATCTTGTAATTGATCAATGCCTTAACCATTGGGCAGTCCTATGAATCACAAACATACATATGAATATCTGAGACATATATATGCATCTTCAAATATTTGATCTATCTATTTAACTTATAAATAGACATCAATGCTCAAATTAAATCCCATTCTTACATGATATCCCCATCAGTAAACCTACAACCTTGTTGATTCCTTGAAGTATTTACACAACCCCTTGGGTCATAAGCAACAATGAATAACATACAGCCTTAAGGGACTACAAATACAACCTAAGCACTATGTCAAAGACTATAAAACATTGAAAATTATTTGATAAAGGAGACAGGATTCAACTAAAACTCAATCATCTACTGCTCTTTGTATTATTTCCTTGAAATTATACAATCATATGCATGAAATGAAAAACATGAAACAACCTAACAGATCTGAACTATCTGTGTTAATCTTCCTATTGCTGTTCATACAAGAAGAATTTGCCGAAAGAAAATGGTGTCATAGTCATGGGAATGCAACCAGAACTGGATCCAAAACCTTGGTATCATAGTAATGTGCCAATTTTCTCCAAAGAACTGGAACCAACTAGTTTCTCAGTGACAAAACTGGAACCCCTATAATGAAGGAAAGAATGAAAGATATAGGAGAAGATGAAATTCTTGGATCTGATATGCAACTGCCATCTGTCCACTCGAAAAAACCCTCTCAACAAGTTCAAAACAACTTTCTCTTTTCCCTCAAATTCGAATAAAATCCTTCTCAGTAATGGCTCTAAAAGCATCAAATATCTAAAACTATGATTGAACAAATTTTTGCTTTGATTCTTGATCTTTACCTATGGTAAAAGTGAAAATCAGTTTAAAATTTTACTTCTAAAAGCCAAGAAAGTCTTCTAGAACTAATTTTATTCATATTCAGACTTTACCAGGCCTTCAAAACTACCTTGCAACCACCTTTGATACTTTATGATCAAACCTGTTCACTGCATTTAGAATGCCTTAGATTTTACAAAACTAAGACCTATGCATAATCTGACCCCAAATTTGTAAAATTCATTTTCTCCTGGTTCCAATGGTATACTGCACTACACATTTCTGATAAAAAATGCCCCTGATATAGCCATTCAAAAATCTGTCTCCCATGACTAACTCAGAGCTTTAAAATTCAAAAATTTAAAATATCATATAGTCTAAACTATATAAAAAATTAAAATTTATTTGAATTTTTCATTCTAACCATTCATGCATTTGAAACTTTGACTTTTCACTTTATTTTAAAAATTTTTCTCTGATTCCTCTTTAATCTGTTATCACCACATGTCTGAATCTAATTGACTGAGCAATTTGAAAGTATTTGAATTAATTAATATTTTAATATTAATCAATTTCCTCAATTCTTTTCCTATAGCACTGGAGGCATGCAAATTTTCCTTTATGCTTTTACGTCTTCCTTAACCTTTATGCACATATGTTCAAATTTCCTTTATCACATAGCCCCAAAGCCTCTTCACATTTCCATTTACATGCATACAGGCTCAGTCTTCATCCACGTAACATCGGGGGCCTTGAAAATTTCTCTTACGTTCTTATGGGCATGAGTCTCCTTTACACTCATATGACTTCCAACGTAGTACCAAAGACCTTCAAAATTTATTTCACGCTCTTACAAGCATGAATTGTCTTCATGTTTTGACAAGCTAAGCATAACATCGAGGACCCTTGGAAATTTTCTTACATTCATATGGTGGTCATAACCCCATAGATGCTTTTGCAATCAACTTCCGCTTGCACGCGATGAGCGTAAGATCGTAACAACTTTCAGATTTCCTTGCAATCATACGCAAGGTGAGCTTCTCTGAGTTGGGTGTCAAAATGTTTGAATTTGAACCCGTGGGCCCCACACACAAGGCCATGGCTTCAAAAGCCATGTGTCTTTTAAGACACAATGCTTATGGTGTAAGAAAGTATTTAAACTTTTAAAAGTTTTCTACCTGCTCGATGTGGGATACACCTATTTCTTTGCAAACTTGCTCTTGCTGAGACGTGGTTCTCTATTTTTGGCTTAGCTCACCTATGGCATGAATGACCTCTTCTAAAATCTATGTGGGAGTTTCTTATGATACATCGGCTTCTTCCAATGTGTGGGATGCTTTTTACAAATAGGCTCTAGCTTTCAACTCTTTGTGTGCAGCTTGGATGGTCTTTTTCCAACGTCTCCTTCCTTTTATCGACTATCTAGTAGCTTTGTGTGGGCTTTGCTCTAACTTTTAAAAGCTGCTGACTATTCCCTTCTATGCCTTTGCTACCTGGGTTTGTTATGGCTATAGGTTCAAACTTGTGTGATTCCTTTCTTTGATGACTATCGCCTCAGCCCAAAAATGGCTCCTCTCTAATTTAAAATGCACTGGAGAAGCTCTCCCTATGGTTTTTGGCTTTGGCATGCGTGGAAAGGATCTTTGTTTCCCTTGCGTGAGATGTGGTGGAGGCATTGCGTTTCTACTTTTCATTGATGTTGGCTAAGATGCAATTGGTGTTTGTTCTGCTCCATTGTCGCTGGCTTGGACATCTCCTCTCCAAATGCCTCCTTCTCCAAATAGCTTCTTAGTCTTCCATGGTATAACATTAAACCCTTAGGTCAACTCAAAGTACATAAAATAAGAGTATCAAGAATCTCTTGGATTAAAATAGACAAGGTACATACTACAAAACAAGAGACACTACATCCTCCCCAACTAGCATAGGCTTACTCCTAGAAGCAAGCAAAAAGACAGGGGTGCAATCCCCTTCATTGTGTAGCATCCTCCCAAGTCATAGAGGTCTCATTGCTCGAGTCCCATTGGACCCTTACCTGCTCTATGTCCAAACCTCACAAGGTCACCCTCTAGTGCTATAGGATATGAATGGGCTCCAAAGTAAGTTTCCCATCTGCTACCTACAAAGCATCCTAATCAAGAACATGGGTCACATCTAGACTATACTACATTAAACCAAAAACATGAAAAACATCATGGATGCATGATAGGCTAGGTGGCAATGCTAGTCGATAAACAATAGGACCAATCCTCTTGAGGATCTCATAGGGTTTGACAAAATATGGTGCCAACTTAGAGCCTTTCCCATAATGGATGAGACTTTTCCTTGGACGCACTCACAAAAAAACCCTGTCACCAATAGAAAAGTGATGATCCAACCTATGGGCATCTACATACTTCTTCTACCCATCTTGAGTAGTAACCAAATGCTCCCTAATGTGAACAACCTACTGCTCCATATCCTAAAGCATCTTTGGACCCAAATGAACTCAGTCCTCTAAAAAATCTCAACTCAAAGGAGTACGATATGGTCTACCATATAGGGCCTAAAAAGATGACATGCCAAGAGAACTATGATACCTATTGTTGTATGCAAACTCAAAAAGGTACAAATAGTCCTCCCATTTCACTTGCCTATCCATAACATACATGCAAAGCACATCCTATAGAACTTGATTCAGTCTCTTAGTCTGACCATCAATCTCTAGGTGATAAGCCAAACTAAAATTAAGCTATGCACCAAAGACATGTTGGAGAGATGTCCACAGTGCAAAAGTAAACATTGGATCTCTATTTGAAATGATCCAACGAGGAATCTAGTGCAAAAAAAAAATATTTTCCAAGAAAACATGGGCTATAGAAAAAGCTATGTAGGATGCTCTCATGGGTGAAAAATGTGCTACCTTGGATAATTTGACCACTGTCACCATGATACAATCGTGTCTCTCTGATGACATAGGAAACCCTATGATAAAATCAATAGATATTGTATCCCACTTCCACTCTAGAACAATATGTGAATGCAAAAGACCTACCAGATGTTGATGCTCTACCTTCACTCTTTGGCACTCAAGACATCTAACAACAAAATTAGAAACATCATGCCTCATCCCTACCCAAAAGTATAGCTATTTGAGATCAGCATGCATCTTCTTGACTTTGGGAGGTGTAGAATTTGGTACACAATGCACTTCTGACAAAATCAAGGTACAAAAATCACTTGACATGGGTATATAGATATGCTCCATGTGTCATAGTAGTCCATCAGACTCTAGAACATAACTAAAAAATCTCCCCTCAAGGGTATGTCTAGACTTGATCTCCACCCTCACCTCTTGATACCAAGTGTCACTAAGCAACTCCTCCAATATATAGCTTCAGAATTCCACTCCCAATGACATCAATGATACCTCATGTCACCTCCTACTTAAAGCATCTATGATGACATTCTCCTTCCCTTTAATGTAATTAAAAACAAAGTCATACTCACACAAGAACTCCATCCAACAACGCTATTGTGCATTTAGATTAGCTAAGTAAAGATATACTGTAAGCTCCTATGACCACTATGCAACTCAAACCTATGTCCCAAAAGAAAATGCCTCTAATGGAAAAGTGCATACACTATGGCCACGAGTTCCAAATTATGAGTGGGGTAGTTAAGCTCATGGTCCTTGAGTTTTCTAGACTCATATGCAATAATGTGACCATCCTGCATTAACACCGTACCCATGCCTTCCAATGAAGCATTCATGCAAACCATGAAATCACCTAAAAAATTAGGCACTATAAGGATTGGAGCACTCATAAAACACTCATTAAGAGTATTAAATGTTACCTCACATTTTGGTCTGACTAAACAAACTTCTTCCCTTTCCTTTGAATAGAAGTGATGGGATAAACTACTCGTCAGAAATCCTTCATGAAGTGATAGTAGTAACCCACCAATCCCATAAAACTATGAACTTCTAAGACATTAGTGAATACCACCCAATCCATGATAGCATGAATCTTCTTTAGATCCACTTTAATTGCATCACCAGTGATGATGTGTCCCAAATACTACACCTCTAACTAGAAGAACCCACATTTACTCAAGTTTCCATATAATAGATGGTCCCTCAATAACTATAATACTTAATGTAAATGGACTTCGTGCTCCTCCATAGTCTTTGAATAGATCAATATGTCATCCAAGAATACAATGACATACTGATCAAGGTAGGTGTGAAATAAACCATTCATCAAACTCATAAATACTGATGGTGCATTGGTTGATCGAAAGGGCTCAACCATGAACTCATAATGCCTATACTATGTATGAAAAGCTGTTCAATGAATATCAACCTCTTAGATACAAAGTTGATGGTATCCTAATTTAAGGTCAATCTTTGAGAAAACTCATGCTTCCTTCATCTAATCGAACAAGTTATCTATCCTTGGTAAAGGATAACAATTCTTCACTGTCACCTTATTCAACTGTCAGTAGTCGATCAACAACTATAAAGAACCATCCTTATTCTTCATGAAGATGACTGGTGCACACTATGGGGATACACTAAGATGAATATGGCCCTTGGCCAATAATTTTTCCATCTACAATTTGAGCTCCCTCAAATCTTGAGTAGTCATGCGGTAAGGAGCTCGTGAAATCAGCTCTGCTCTTGGTACAAGATCAATCCAAAAATCAATGTCACACTATGGTAGCATACCTAGAATCTCATCAGGAAACACATTAGCATACTTAGGAAGGAGTGGGTGATCATCAAGTGTCACTGTATGACTCTTAAGTTCCTTAAGATCACTAAGAGACACAAGAAACAACTGACAACCTTTTTGCACACTCTGCTTTAATTGATTAGCTGAGATCATATGAAGTGAGACTATTCTCGCCACTCCCAAAATTTCCACTTACACACTTGTATCATCAACACACTATACCATCTTACAATGATAATCAATGTTTTCCTGATGGGCAGCTAACCAATCCATGCCAAACACAATGTCATATGATCCTAGAGGTAGAATGCATAGATCCATTGTGGTGGTGAAGGTTCCCAAATTCAAAACACAACCACTGACCAACAAGTCTACAACCACTTTGAAACCTATGGCTAACTCAAACTACCACCTATCAACCTAATATATTGCCACTAATCCACATCACTAAATAAGAGATGGCAAATTGAAAGAATTGGAAGCACCAAAGTCAAACAAAACTAAAGTTGAAATACCATGCAATGTACCTGTAGCCTCAACTACCATACTCTGATGATCTACTTGAAAATTATCAACTACCACAAAGATTCTATGATTCCTACCCACATCTCCTATAGTAGGCTTAGATCTCATTGTGCCCTTACTAGGTCCAGAAGATGGTTTAACTAAACAATCAAAAGTTTTATGGCCAGGCTGACCACAAGAGCAATAGTTCCTAAAAAATTTTGAAGTTTGAACCTATTTTGTGACCACCCTGGGTAGTACTAGGATAGGGTGCACTACCCCTACTAGAATTCTATTAAGTAATCAGAGGAGGATGATCCTACTAAGTTTTCTACCCTCAGTTCTGGTTATCTCCTCCCTTACCTGAGGTACCCAAATTTTGTCCACCTTTGGTCCAAAAACCCTTCTGCCAAGATCCACGATGACGACCACCACCTTGGGTGGGTGCAGATTGAGTTTTTCCCTTCCTTAAGGATTGGGAATACTATGTATGCTATACTAAATTCCTTTTACTTTGGTTCTAAGAACTAGATCTGCTATATAAGCCTCTAGCCAAATTTTCCTCAATAATACATGCCTTCTCAACAACGAGAACAAGAGTCCTAGGTTGATGCATATGAACTTCCCCAATAAGGGCATCCTTAAGGCCTAAGATGAAATGATGAGTGAAGAGTAAATTATCATTTTTGTAGCATAAATACTACCCAAGCTCAAAGAATCAAATTTTGTACTAATCCACAGTCATGATACCTTATCAGATTGCATGGAACTCATCAACACGGGCCTCTCTGAACTGAGGAGATAGAAATCTCTCTCAAAACCTCTCCTCAAAGATTTCCTAGGTGAGATCTACAACACTAACCTAAATATTCTAACTCTTAATATTCTACCAAATGGATGTGTGGTTTCTCAAATGCATAATTGCACAACGGGCCCTCATGTTGGTTGAATATGGATACATAGTGAAGCATCACTGCATGTCCAACAACCAAGTTTTAGCCTTGATACCACTTCCCTTGCCATCAAAAAATGGTAGTCTAGATTGCTGAAGAGACTTCATGATATCCAACCTGATGGAATCTTCACTGTTGTAGTCCTTACCACCCCGATAGTGCCCTCTGTCACCTAGTGGAGTATGGAAATTTTCATGTTCATGTTCCTCCTCTCTATGCTCTGAATGATGGGAATCTCCATGATGAGATCCCTCTTCTTGATCATGATCCTATTGGCACTCCTCAATATGAGGGCCCAACTAAGCAAGAATTTCTTGAAGCACTGGCATCAATGCTCCCATGGCATACTAATTATCATTACCCTATTCTCCCTCTCCTTCCTACCGTCCCTCCTCATGGTGTTCATTTCCATGGTTACCACTACAAGTACCACCATGGCCACCAAGTCTACATGCAAGAGGCATCACTATAGGAACAACAAGGTGATGTCAGAAAAGTCAGACCACAAGCATAAGAGTCACAAGCATGAACCAACAAGATATCAAATAATCAACATAATATAACAATAGCCAATGGAAAACAAAACCATAGTGGAAGCATAACACAGAGATCCCAATGTTGGAACATGGGCTCTAATACTAGATGTAATGCTCTACCTAGAGATCCTTAGAAACAAGGATGAAATGCAAGCAAGATAATTTTTTTAAATGTAACTATGCAAGACCATAAAACACATAGATCACAAAGATGGCAATGAAAGACTGACAATCATCCAAACACCAACAGATCTCCAAACACCACTACTAACCCAAAACACAAATAAGAAAACATAAGAGATCAACCAAGCTAAAAGAAAAAAGCTGACTCCTGAAAATTGGCTAAGTCTAAAATCCTGAAGCCCTAAAATTTGGCTAAGTCTAAATTTTTAAAACCCTAAAATTTCCTAGAATCTGTATCTTAGCTTGTAGAGGTATGGAACCTATCTCAAATGAATTGTCCCATATATTAAAATATATTTGAAGTATAAGGAATTAAATATACATAAACTTATACTTGATTGATATATTTTAAACCCCAAAGGACTGACTATGGAAGACACATAACTAGAATCAAAATGTAATACCAAAGAATTGAAGAACACTGAAGAGGGTATCCAAAAAACTTCCCAAAAAATTTAGGTCTTACCAAAAAGTGACTGCTTCCCACCTGCACAAGTTTTTGCAAAAATTTAGGTGATACTTTAAATTAGCATTGGGTGATACATTCTAGTATCATGCGATGTTTCTAAGGAAGCAAGGTGATACTTTTAGGAATTGAGTGATACTTCTCTCAAGGATGTACGATACTTTTCCAATATCATATTATAGTTCTTAAAAGGGGGTGCAATACTTTCCAGTATCACATGATAGAATCCTAATGGACATGTGATACTTTATTGTATCACACCATGTTGACACATGGTTGCCCAGGTAAAACAAGAAACACTTAAAAGACAATGAAGAAGGTAAAAAAAAGTATAAAACCTCCACATCGAGGAGTACCAAATCCATTTACGGGCAAGAACACTCGAACCAAATCTAAAAGACAGAAAGAACATTAGCTAACCATATAAGAAATAGTAAGAAGTAAAAGTATGGAAAGAAACATCGTAGTGAACTAAAAGCAACATTGAAATAACACAATTAACATTTTAATGAACCAAAAAACCAAGTACACGATTCCTCCTAACTATCAATAGTGTCATAAGACCATTGTGGGCCCTAGCCATCCCCTGTGTGTAACATCCCAAGCCACCAATTAGATTGTTGGTACTATCATAATAGGGATGTCACTACTAAACATGCTACAACATAAGCATAAGGAAATCTAACATGCGAGCAACAAAGCATAAGATAATCCTACAAGTAAATAGCATCACCTATCACATGCTAATCATCATAATAAGGAAATGCATTAGTAACTAATGTCATCAAAACATGATATAAAAGCATCCCAATGAAAGTATGTCACTAGAAAGCATACTTTGAAAACCAAAGTACCAAGTGAAACATTCAGGCATGGTCATGCTAGAACAATAGACCATCTCTATACATTGGTCTCTAGTAGTAGTGAAGGTAGCTATGCCTCCCAACCACGTGGCACCCATAGGTCCATACCTATTGTGCTGATGGAGATAATGATCCAACCAAAAACACACGCAGAACAACATCCATGACTAACTCAAATGCCAAGCAATATGATGACTAAATCCAAGACATAGACAATGCATAAACCAAAGGTCCTGGTCAAACATCTCAATGGGCTACTACATAGGGGTTGACATCTTGGAGAATCACTTGGAATTGACAAGCCCAAGCTAATATTGGTAGCATCAAATTCCCAATGGAAGGCACACAATTCCCACTTTTTAATTATCTTATATTTTATTACCACCCAAATGTTTTAATTTAGTTATTACTTATATACAACTTCTTCTTCTAACCAATGGGAAATAGTTACCAGGTTGTAGAATAGAAGCCCCTCCATATGCTACCCTACCCCACCCATGCTCATCCAATGATGAGTGCCCATAGGCATGAAAACTCCCAACCCAACCCCAATGATCATGACTTCTGGAAGTACCATGGAAGATCAAGCCTACAGGTCACCCAAAAAATGTATGTGTATGTATTGATGTGTGGTGCACCACCATCATGAAGATCAAAACACAAGGACTGGATGAGAACACAAGCAGAAAGTCACTCAACCAAAACTAGAATCAAGAGGATAGATGTAACACACATCCCAATGTAGGATAAAAGTTCAATAGTGGTCTAACTGATATTCAAACAGATCATCTAGGTCCACAAACCACATTGTGCTGACTACACAGTGCATCATGCAAAATGAAATAAAAACCCCAAATTTTGGAAATTTTTTGAAACCCCAAATAATAGCTCAAAATCCTAAACCCCCATCCCAAAAATAGGAAAAATGTTCATAGGTGACCAACCAGGAAGAACCAACAAATAGAAATAGAGGGAAACACTAGTTCTTAGCATCCTAACATACTGCTACAAGAAATGAAAGCTAAAATGGAGCAAAAACAATAAATGGTAAGGCCCTACTTGACAGTAAAAGGGGCAAAAGCTAAAACCTACACAATAAAATAAATAACACATCAAATCTACTGAAAGCGATGACAAAGCATAAATTCCCAAAGTTGAATCCAACGAGCCTAACCTCATGAAAAACCCATGGTCATAGCTCCCAGAATGAATATAATTTGAATCCTTTAGAAGAGGATTCTCAAAAAGCTCTCTAAATTCTAAAATCCATATTAGAAAAAGTGAGGAATTAAAATTCTTTTTTCAACACTTATTCACTTTTTGAGTGAATAGTTGATTAGGGCAAATAACCAACTATAGCAGCTAGACTTCGAATTAACCCAAATAAAAATAGGTTATTCTCCGTAACAAAAATTCACCTAAGATAAAGTTTCCAAAAATTAAATTTGAAAAGATTTAAAACTTAAAAACCCAAAATCACAAAAAATCACTTAGCACTTTCGCGATAGGGAAAACCTTTAAATGCACAAACACGCTCATTGGTCTAATCACATAGTGCAGATGAGTTTAGATTTACTAATCGCTGAAGGGTTTTAATTTAAATAATTTAAATAAGGATATGTTGACCATACAAGGATGACATTGGTAGAATATGAATAGTTGAATCACTAACTCCATAAGCCACTTCCAGGGATATAAATCCTACACACTTAAACACACAAGCAAGTGCAATTGCATATAATCTAATAGCCAAAGCAATTAGTGCTAAATAACTAATTAGTCTATTTACACCACTCATGTTCATAGAAAACATAAAGATACATGGATGAAGTAAATCACCATAGCATAAAATCCAACTCATAACATAATCAACAAATATGTCCAATAAACCATATAACCACATATCATCATAGATCTACTATCATTTCAAAATAGCATCAACTTGCAAATATGATAAACTGAACAGTATAGTAGGAAAGCATCTCTGGTGCCAAATCAAGGTATAACATTTGACCCTTAGGTCAACTTAAAGTACATAAAATAAGAGTATCAAGAATCTCTCAAATCAAAATAGACAGGGTATAAACTACAAAGACGAGAGGCACTACATATACCTAGAATGTAGTGATCTCCATCACTGTAAGTACATTGCAAATAGTTCCCCTTATTTTTTTCTTTATGTTGCATAGATCCAACATGGTAATAGGGTATTATATATTGTATGATATTGTTTAATAAATCACTGCACAAGTTCATCAAATATTTTAAGGGGAGGTGAGAATTTCAAAAATATTCCATGGCTTGTCCCCTTAAGCTTCTAGGAAATAGTCTCATGAGGTATGTGTCCTCATGCATGAAATCCATCTTAAGAGCATAGAAGTGACACACATGGTCATGCAGGTCACCATTTCCATCCTATTTGTCATACTTGGGAACCTTGATATCCTAAGGAAATGGCACCATGTAGATACTTCTATCAAATGGAAGAGCACATATGGTTTCTACAAAGGAGTTCTTGAGTTGCTCTTTTTCCATTTGTAGTTGGGCAAGTTGACTTCTTAGCTCTTACATTTCTTTTCTTAGGATCTCAGCATTAGTTGGCTCTCTTTTGAATGATCCTTTGAATATCATAATCATGAGGGAGTTTCCACCCCTAAGAAGTCATGTATTGAAATTAATGATCTCAATTTTTTCTACGGCTTTAAACATGAGTTTTTGGAGAAGTTCATCTTGTTGAAATCTCATGAGGTCCTCACTAGTAACCTCATTATCTACCTCACTCTCATGGTGAAAATATGAGGGTCTAGGTAGTGAGGGATATCCCACAATGTGTGTCCTTGGAGATTGTGGCAAAGTGTTGTTCTCATTATTTACACAAGATGGGTTGTTCATGAAGGGGTTGCTATTGTGTGTACAAAATGTGTCACTCTTCTATAAACCATTATACTCAAGAATACCCATGAAAGAGGACATCTCATGTGTGGGGTCAACATGGATAGAATGCTGATCAAAGTTGATCTTATATTTGCATCCTTTTCTTGCAAATTGGTAAGCCAACTCTATGTCAACAATAATATCTAAAAATAAACTTGGCTGCTGCCAAGAGATTTCCTAAATGTAGTATCTATTAATTGTAAATGTCTGTTTAGCTGGTCAATTGAATGTTGAGTTTCTTTAGTAAAGATATCAATATCACATAATTTTCTATACAAAGAGAAAATGTTATCCAACACTTTCTTCACACTCTCCAGCTTAATTGATAAATTAACCCTTCTTAGTATAATAACACTAGATATTTGGTCTATTTAGTGTGAAATTTCCTTTTAGATCATTCTAATAACTTTACATTTGTCTTTATATCTTCATCTTTATCTTATCAACTATATGTACAAGTTGCTCTAAGATTGACTTATTAGAAAATGAATCTGAAACATCAAAAGCATATACAAAAATATCTCTAATATCATGTAGAACCTATTTTTTCTTATGCTCCCTTCTCAAGGTTTCTTGCCTCGATTTCCTCTTTAGAGCCTCTTGAAGAACAACTATTTCTTCAAGTATGATTGTTTTTGGATCAAACTTGTTGGAATTATTTAGAATAACTAAGAGGGGGGGGGGATCAATTATTCAAGATCTATATGTCCAAATAAAATTTTTACAATTTAGTGAACCCATAAAAATTTCTTAACCATGCCTGCATTCATTGTGAGATAAACTAGATTGCTATGTTACTGTTAAACTAACATGCAAAAATGTAAAACATAAAACATAACACATCCATCAGTACACATGACACAATAATTTAACATGGAAACCCAATTTGGGAAAAACTACCAGTAACATGCTACTCCTTTGTCACTCTTTTGAAGTGATGCCCTATTAAAGGCCAACCCTATTAAAGGTGACAACAAAAACTATTAAAAGTATCCTGGTTAAGGGATTTCAATCACCCTGTTAAAAGTGAGCCTTGTTTGAGGACTTTAGGTCATTCACTTGGAATGCCACCCTATTAAAGGATTTTCCAATGATTGTTAAGTCAACCTTTCTCCAAAGGATTTTCCCTAATCTGATACAATTGTTAGAGAGTAATAGTGGAGTTTGATCTAATAGAACTTACAACCTTATTTGCAAATTATAGATCACTATTTAGTCCTCGACTCTACTTGGCTTCCAATCTTTGTAGTTCTGATAGCTTGTTCACCCTTCAAGTACTCATCTTCATTAAGCCTTCTTGCTTAGTTTTCCATTGTAGATTTCTTCACTTAGGTCACTTGATGAAGCAAACCCTCTTCCTTCACCTTGTCAGATTTTCACATCCAAAAAACTCTCTAACCTCTCAACCTTTTCTTTATGACCAGGCATCCCTAGATATAGGGAATTAGAAATTCTTTTTCCCACTCATTATCCATCTCAAAAATTAGGGATTTTGATGGATTAGGTAGGATACAATGTATCTACCCCATATCATGTCTTCTCTAGAAACTTCTCCTACAATCCATTTGAATTCACCTCCAAAATGGTTTATATAAGATTCTGTGCCCTTAGCTCATCAATTTTATATACCTCCTAATTCACAAGTTCCAAGAAAACAAACTTGTTGGATTTCATTTGGTAAATCTTTGATCTTTTTCATAATGCAGTAGCTCAACATTATCAATTTATTGATGCTCGGCACATACTGTGTTACTCGGCATCAATTGGGTTTTACTGGTGCTCAGTACATACTAAAAATCACTCGGCATCTACTAACTTTCTTGACACCTATTAGTTTTCTTGGCATCCACTAGAAATTACTTTCACTTGGCTCCAACTAACTTTTTGCTTAGCTTGCACTAACTTTACTCAACACCTTCTACCAACTTGGTCAAACTTAGTAAATAAACTTTGTCCAACCTTTTTCTTTTGAACTTTCTAAGTGTAGCCAAACATTTTGTAACCCAAAGTAGATTATCAATACATTATGTTATCATTTTTTGAACTTATTCTTGCACTTCAATACATAATCATAACTCAACTTTTCCTCTAGTACTTTTGTTACATCTTGTTGATCAAATCCTGTTCATCAATCAACTAAGTGATAGTGCTTGAAACATATAAGCAATTGTCTTACCAACATGTAGCAGGTTTGACATTAGTGAAAAAAAAATGATTGAAAACACTTCTTACAATAATTTTCTAACTCAAATAATTTTTTCAATCATATATCAACAATCTCCCTCTTTGGCATTGATGGCAAACCAAACTAATCAACCAGTCAATCAAATGTTAAACTAACTAGGTTAAACCAATAAGGCAATACCAAAAGGAAAGCTTGTGAATAAAAATTCTCCCTCTATCAGCATTTCCTTCTTAGGTTCAAAAATCTTACTTATATGATTCTCTTTTTCCATTGATTAGTAGAATAATAGAATATCTCCCTCTTTTGTTTTTCTACTTTCTCCCTCTTTCTTGCTTCCAGTCTTCTGATCTTTTGATGATGTACCTTCACTTCATTGTTCTTCTTTTACACTGTACTTTCTCCCAAATGTACTTTCTCCATCTAACTTGATCAGTTTACTAAACATTCTCCATCTTTGAAAAAAATACCAAAAACATGTACTCAACACTTGGCATCTTTATATATGCAGAGATAGGATTTTGTAGGCTCTTTAGTTTTCTCCCTCTATCACCTTGCTTGTGACTATTTTGAAATTCTAGCTCTGTAATTACTTTAGGTAGTTCGCTAAAGTAAGATCCACTACATCAATTTGCATGAAATGAATGTCAACTTGTTTGATGCAAGGTATTCCCTCTATCTTTAATATAGCCTATGATAGTGGTATCACCCCTAACTTACCTCTTAGATACTCATAAGCATCCTTAGGTAATGCTTTGGTGAAGATATCAGCAATTTGCTCCTTTGTGTTGATATATTCCATCTTTACCTCATTGTCTTGAATCAACTCCCTTACATAATGATACTTTATTACAATGTGTTTTGTCTTTGTATGCATAACAAGATTCTTTGATATGTTTATAGCACTTGTATTATTACAATAAAGTGTCACTGGTTCAGTGATTTCTTCCTTCATTCCTTTTAGCAACTATTTAATCCATACAATGTTTGTGCAATTGATAGCAACAACAACATACTATACTTTAGTAGTAGATTGTGAAGTATAACTATACTTCTTACTTGTCCATGTAACAAGTTTTTCACCTAAAAAAAATACTCCTCCATTGGTACTCTTTCTATCATCAATATTTCCAACCCAATCAATATTAGTGTAGGCTTTCAGTTCAAACTTTTCATTCTTCTTATAGTATAAGCCATACTCTTCTATTCCTTTTAGGTATCTCCTTATCCTTTTCACTACCATCAAGTGATTCTATCTAGGGCTAGCAAAGAATCTAGCAACTATCCCCATAGCTAATGCAATATTAGGTCTACTATGTACTACATATTGCAATTTTCCAATCATAGATCTATACAATTGTTAGTTGTTCATGAGTCACCAAATTTTAAAATTTTTTCCTTAGATTTTGAAGTGTTTCCTTCATCACTTCACACATTCATCATGATTCAAAGTGTTATACAAATCCTAAATGCTTCCTATCAAGATCCCTTCTTTTGAACCACTTTGAACCACTTTCAAAGTAGTTCAACCAAATGTTTTACTTTAATGGGTTTTCTTGCAAGAAATGTGTGGCAATCCGATAGAGTGTTCTTTTGAATCACTTTGAACCACTTTGAACCTCAGTTCAAAGTAGTTCAAAGTCATTCAATGATAGAGGCATCTTGGTGAAATTGGATTATGGTGTACAATGTGCCATCATTTGGCAAGGCATTGATGGTTATGTCAGAGAGTGATGATTTAAAGGATGTTTTTATTCTCAATGCAAAAATCATCATAATGAGAAAAAGTGGAAAATCTTTGACCGAAACAGGGATTGGATGTTGCAATAAGGCTAATCATTATTGATATAGCCAAAAAGGGGAATTATTAAATGGAATGGTTATATCATAAGGCTTTCGAACATGTGAACTTTAAAAAGGAGTGATTTGTCATTAATGCTTAATAATGAGCTTGTACTTTTACACGTAAGTGCTTTTCCTTCTTAAAATGAGCTTGGATTTCTTTTTTGTTTATTGTGCAAAGAATTGAAAGTTTGGAGAAGAAACTGTTAAGGAAGGGAAAAAATTGTTATTTTTCGACAAATCACAGGTGAGAAACATAGAAGTTCTTATTTTTGTTCTGCAATCTCTGTATTTTCCAAGAAAATTAGTTTGAAGCCTTGCTGTTTTGATTAAGGATGAAGTTTGTTTTACATTTCTTTGGCAATGTTTCATGTTTGAAATGTAGAAAGCCTGTCATAAGTGATATGAACTTAGAGGGTGTTGAGTTAGAGAATTTGCAAGAAAATTTTCTTGAGTATGCGAATAAATCGAAAGGGTGCATGGAGGTTCTAACCAGTGGACTACTTGAAGTTATGACTTTTCCTCCATTTCTTTTAAGTCTTGAGTTGCTCCAAATGTGTATTGACCATTATGATGTTAGGAGAAAATGTATTGTAAGAAAAGATGGTGAAACAATGATCTCAATTTTGAGAGACACTATTGCCTCTATGTTACATCTACCAGAGGGCACTTTTACCAAATTCTCTCTTGTTCAAGCCTAGGTCAAATATCAAGAAACTCCAAACCAATTCTGCAATACCTTGGCTAGGAAATGAATTAAGACCATGTATGGTGGAGGTTCTAGGTTGCCCAAGGTTATCACTAAAGATCACCTCAAACCTCATATTCATGACCTTGTGGTGTTATTTCATAGAGTCAAAGGTTCTATTGATGTTTTCCTCTTTGAGGAATGGATTTATAGATATATAGAAATTATTTTGAAAGGAGAACAATTGATGGACTGGGCAAAGATTATTGCTAGTTCACTAAGGATGCAACTTAAGTATACCAAAGAGTCTAGGGAAAATTTCTATATGGCTTCCTACTTGACTTATTGTATTGCCTATGTTTGTGACCTTACCCCTCTTTCTCACAGAGTCTAGAGTGAAGAAATAATGGTGTACCAATATTGGCCTCTACTACAAAAGGATAAAGCACTGGAGAAATTTGGGAAGGTTCATGATGTGTTAATTGAAAATGTGCATACAACCTTGAAGAAAGCAGCAATGCCTAGGTTGTCTTCTGAAGCTCAAAGGTTGATTCAACAATACAAAATTTATTTCATACAGTTTCCCATGTTCACTTACTTGAGAATAGGTGGATACAAAGAGGAACTTGTAAAACTTCCACAATATGCTTTGGATTGCTTTGTTTTAGCTGAGATTTGCAGGCAACTATTCTCTATTGTTAAAGATAATTTACCATAGGAGGATTGGGAGACAAATTTCCCAATTAAGTTGGGTTCTCTGGTCTCTAATAGTATGATTAATGCTTATGTTATTGGAAGCAATTTTCTTGGATTCAATTTTGGTTCTTATCATAGTAGAAGAAATTTTGATAGTAAAGGATATGTCGTTCAGCTTCTTGGGCTTGTAGGCCACCCATTAGCAACTCATAGTTAGAAGATCTATGGCAAGATTGTAAAGATGAGGAGGAGGTTTTGATGAGAGATCATTCAAGGTTAACATCATAGCAAATTGATTCCCTAAGGTTGAAGTTCAAAATAAAGAGGGTGATTGAGGTTGGCTTTGATATGATCAAACTAGGCTAGGAAGAATCTCATGAATCAAAGTCACTAGTAGTAGATTGGAACCAAGATGAGGAAGATGATATAAATCTAAGAGCTAGATTTATATTTACTTACATAGACAACTGGCTAAAGAAGTAGAACAAGAAAGTTGTCAATGAGCCCTCTTCGGGGGTGGTTTCTTTTGCTAAACCATCATCTTCTGACATCCCACTTTCCTCTCTTGTTGTAGGTAGTGAGTTGGTTCAAGGTAAACAGAGGAGGAAACCTATCCATAGAAAAAATGTGGCTCCTAGGACTAGGTCCTAGGCTAAATCTAAGGCCCTTTAGCAACACAAGGTTCAAATAGAGAAGATGTCAACTCTGGGGCAAGATTTAGTTGATGGTCTCAATTTCTCAAATGGTGCTGATGGTGATGTACAGTTTATTAAGGCTCCTAAGGTGGATCAACCAAAGTTTATGACTCCTACTAGATATCCTTAATCAATTTCTATAGGTCCTACTATCCCTACTTGGTTATCCAACACAATCAACAAGAAAAGAAGTCTACAATCGATTACATCACCTATGAAGGACATTGTAACTAAATTTGCTACATGGGGTTCAAAGGTTAGGAAGTTGAAAATGGATGCCCACCTAACCAAGGACCCAATGATTGGGAAGATCACTACTAAAATAGCCACATACAAATAGAAAAGAGTCTAGAGATATTGATGATGAAGGTTTTAAAGTCACCTTGGTTGAATTAGGGACCATTAATAGAAGCACTAGTAATCACTTTTTCAAATTCTCTACTGACCACATGCTAACTCAATTTGAGAAGGATAGCAAAGAGAAAAATGAAATTAAGGGCATGGTGATGACTATGGCCACTTATATTGATTCCTTGATGATTCTTGGTGCATTGCCAATTTTTCAAGCTCCTCAAGCTTTCAACCCAAATTCTGTAGGAAGTCAACAGATGGTAAGGCAAATGTAGAGAGGAAAGGTTCTAGAAAATACCATGAAGGATTGAGTGGAAGTCATCATCAAAGAAGGTAATAAGTTTATTATGGAATTTATAAATGTATATGCCAAAGGGGAATCACTACTAGGAGAGATTCAAACTTTGATTCGTAGATGAGAAGTAGAGCAAAGCTGATGTCAGGTGATTATTTTTAAAATAACTGAAGTTGAGAGGTTTAGGGTGCTTAAGTTTTTGAATGAGAATCCAATGAAAAATGTAGATCCTTGCATGTTTTTTATCATGAAAAAAAACATGAGTTCCAAGGATTCAATTTATAAGGAGACTATTAAAGAAGTGCAGGGCATCGAGAAAGAAGTCACTGGAATGCACGAAGAACTCCTTAAAGATATGAAAGTAGTAAATACTATAGGAATTTTACAGTTTGATGATGAGAATATGGATTCTAAGACACTAACTAAGAGCTTCAATGAAGCTATTGAGTAGATTAGGGATAATGTGTTGCCTAGCACTGATGACTTCACTACGTTGGCAAACATCGAGTTGATGTTATGTCTCAACAAGAATCTCATGCCATGTTAGAGTTTGAAGATACAAGAATTCAAATGGTAGAAGGATGTGTGTAGGGCCAGGTTGCTGAGTCTAAATTTTTTGCATTCCCATGTAATGTAGGAGTTCATGAACACTTTTAGGAGCTCGAAGTTGGTGTGTCAGACCATGGGTGAGAAAGAGAAGATTGGCAACAAAGCTTGAACAAGATAGTTGTTTTAGTTACATTTTGACACCTATTTTATAACTGCTTTCTTGTTTAAACCAAAATGGTTGGGTTTTTACAGAGGCATTTTGGATTTTTTAATGGAACTATAAATGTTGGGGCATTGAACTGATTAAGGTTAGATACAAATAGTTAAAAACTCTGATAAGTAGATACTTTGAAATAGTAATTGAAAGATAGTATATGGATGTTTTGCATTTTGAATGACTGTTTGCATGAAGAAGGTTTAACACACACACACACACACACATATATATCATCTTGAATTTGGCTTGGAAACTTGGTGTTTGAAGTGTGTAGATCACTATTACTTTGTGAACTTTGGTTTATTGGTTCAAGAGATTTGGTTGCTATTTTTATTGTAAGTTTGTTTCAATTAAGTTGCTAGAATGATTGATATCAATTTATGGTTTTATTCACTCCTTTGAAATAGATATTTTGTGGAAGTATGATTTGATGAATATTTATTTTTATTGTTCAAATTGATTCTTATCTCACTACTTAGGAGTAAGTGAGAGATCCTTATGCACTTTCTGGTAAAAGTGCAAAGATAAATTTTGAATTCATTGAAAATTTCATAAGGAAGCTATACCTTTAAATAAAAAGATAAAATAAAATAACTTGAGATTTTCTCAATTGTTGTGAACATTTTGTGTTTTTTGTACCTTGGGCATAGAGCAAATTTTTTTAAATAGTTGAAAGGACAATCTATTCACCAATAGATTTTTGGCGACTCTACTAGGGAGAGTCCCTTTTGAAGAGAATTTGGTCTTTGAAAAACTATGAATAAAAATGGTTCTCCCTCATAATGAGGTTTTCCCTATATTACAACCTAATATCAAACTTGAATTCAATTTCCTGGGTATTATGCCGAAGTAATCAACAATATCAACAAGTTTTGATTGTTTTAGAAAGAGAAGAAGAAAGAGTTGAGTTATTAAGAAGGTACCAGAAGTTCAAGAAGAAGTGGTTGTTAATAGAATTGCTCAAGCACTTGCAAGACCTTGAACTTAAAACTAAGAAATAGAGCTGGCTACTCGTAGATATACAAGGGGGGAAAGAGAAAAGGGAATCCTTGATGAAAACTTTGAGCCACTGAAGAATCTAAAGTTCTTACCAGATTTTAAAGACCCTAAAAAGAAGAAGATCAAATCTTGAAGTACACCTAGTTCACCACCAAAATAATCTCCTCTTTCACCATTAATACAATCCTTTCTTCCATTAAATAATCTTTTACTAGCTTATATAACCATCCAACCTTTGTAGGTTGTACCAACTAACATGGCTACCAATCAACCTTGGGGGCAAAACATAGGGCCATTGAATCTAGGAGTTAACCTTGTAGCATTACCCAAAGGAGCTACTAAATTTTTACCTAAGTTTAGTGGAGATGGTAAAGTTTCAATAGATGATGATTTAAGTGCCTTTCATTCAGCTTGTTGTGTTATAAGAATTCCTACCCAAGAAGTCACTGTAAGATTGTTTGTTCGAACATTAACTGATGATGTTGCTGATTGGTTCAATCACCTAGTCCATCATTCCATCACTAGCTCGGATGATATGAAAAATGAATTTGAAGGTAGATTCAAGGCTCCTAAAAATGAATGTTCTCTATTTTTTCAACTTAGTCCAGATGAAAAAGGAGATGCATGAACCTATGAGAGAGTTCATTGCTAAGTTTAATAGATTGATTCAAAGAATTCCTACAATGTTTAGACCCAGTGTAGAAAACCAAAAATCATTCTTTATTAACGCTATTCGCCCAAATATAAGTTTTCATCTAATTAGTCATGCCTATGCTGATTTGGCTACTACTTAGAGGTTAGCTATTCAATTAGAAGATACATTTATCACTGCTAGTAAATGGAAAAGAGAAGTACAAACACGTTGAACCACTTCATCTTCTACCCCTACAACCTCTATTTTGTAGAAATTGATGAATGATGTAGAAATGATGAAGAAGAAAGAAAATAAAATACATGGCCCTTATCAAACTCCTTACTAGGACATTCATAGATGAAAACAACCTCAAAATTTTGGTAAAGCTCCCCTATTGACTGCCCCTCAATTAAGGTTACAAATTGAAGAAGCTCCTAAGGAAGCAATGTGTTCTTTTCATATGACTTTAGACCATGATGAATTAGATTGTATTGATTGGCTCAATTGTGTTCAATTAGTGAAAAATGCTCTTACACCAGAACAAATGTTGGAAAATGAGAATGTAGAAGGTGGAGATTTAGGTACTTATTTTCTTGAGTATGAATTTAATTTAGAAAGAGGGGTAACATTTTTATGACACTTCAAGACCCCACTTGAATGGTGATGACTAGAGGTCAAAGAAATCAAAAGTCTTATCTAGTAGCTAGCCCAAATACATCAACTTTTAAAGGAAAGGAACATATACATACTAATCTAACAAAAAATTTAGAGCCAAAAATTCTGTCTAGAAAGGAATTAGTGGACAGTACATCAACATTTGATATTATGGAATTTTGTAAATCCTCTTCTATATCAATTTCTCTGGCTGAGTATCTGAGACTTAATCCTAAGGAGTTGGACAAGTTAGTTCAATATGTAAAGGGAGGCTATACCACTAATGTACATTTTGCCAATGATATCTCTAAGAACCCAAAGGCTGTAAATAAACCTATTTTTGTGTCTGAAAGGTGTACAAAAGATGCCTCTTACCATGAGGTGGTTGCTAACTTTGTTCAAAAGGAAATGAAAGAGAAAAAGCCCAATCCATTTTATACATCATTGCTATTAAATGGCCACAAACTTAGTAATTGCATCATTGATTCTAGAGCATCAGATAATATTATGCCCCAACCTATTGCAAAGGCTCTTGGTCTAGAGCTCAAAAAAACCTTTGGATGTTTCTATTCTATGGATGGGAAACAAGTAATCCTGGTTGGTTAAGTGAAAGATGTACAAGATGTCCTTTATGCTTGTCCTAAAAAAGATTGAAGCTTACCATTCTTGTAGCTGATATACCAACTAGCTATAGAATGCTGCTCAACAAAACTTTCTGTAAGGATATGTGTGGGGAAATTAAAATGGATTAGTCTAAATCCTATATTCTAGTAGGGAAGAAGAAAATAAAGGTAGAGCTCAAGCCAAAGAATAAATATATAGTAGTACCTTCAGATAATCCCAAAGCATAGACATTGTATGAGGAATGTCAGTTTGGAAACTATATTATATTGCCTAAAGAACAGTGCAAAGGAGAAGAGATAGTAACTTGTGAAGAAGCCCTATGGACCCTAGAATTCAATGGAACTATTCAAATTAAGGTTTAGAGGTAGGTGTTATTCTCATTTCACCTTTAGGGGACATTTTTCCCTTCTCTTTTAAATTTGACTTCCCTAATACCAATAACACTGCAAAATATGAAGCATTGCTTCTAGGTCTACATGAAGCCAAAGTGAAAGGAGTGAAGTAGCTAAAGGTGAAGAGTGATGTTGAACTTATTGTGAAATAGGTAAGAAAGAAATTTTCTATTAAAAATGATAGGCTGAAGCATTATAGAAACTTGGTTTGGGATGAAATTGAGTCCTTTGAAGTATTTTCTATTCAATTCATACCTCGCTCCCAAAACACTAAAGCTAATTCTTTTGTTGTTTTAGCATCATTATTGTTATACCTACAAGATTGAGATGATTTATAGGCCTAGAGTTCTAGACAATTTTAACCATTGGCAGGTTTTTAATGATAACACATAATTGAAAGAGTTCATTGAATGTGTTGGAAATTTTGTTGATACCTTCTTTGAGGGATCTCATCATGATGGTAAACCAATTGGAGAGGAATCAACTAAATCTGGGGAAATTATTTAACTCAATGATAATTAGATCCCCAAGGGATTGATTTCTTTGGAACACCTATTTGGAAGGAAGGATGATAGTGCCCTAAAAAGCAATGCTGATTCTGATAAAAATGCAGAAGAACATGATAAAATTAATATAAAATATGAGGAAAATCCTAGATGGATTTCTATTGGTAAGACCTATTTTGAGAGGGAGAAAGATAGGTTGACTAAGCTTCTTACTTAGTATACAGATGTTTTTTCTTGGGGGTATGAAGACTTAAAGAACTTCAAAATGGTGAGTTTTTCCACCATATACCTTTGAAACTAGAGGCAACCACTTTCAGGAAAAAGCTTAGAAATTATAATCCTAAAGTATCTGAAGCTATTTTTAGAGAGGTTGAGAAAATGTTAAAGGCTTGCATAATATACCCCATTCATCATTCAACATGGGTAGTGAACATTGTTCCTGTGAGAAAGAAAAGTGGTGAAATAAGGATTTGTGTATATTTCGGGAACCTGAACAAAGTGAGTCTCAAAGACAACTATGCACTTCCCACTATGGATCATATTTTATAGATGATTGCTGGATCCAAGGCCATGTCAATGCTTGGTGGCTATTCAGGATACAACCAAATTAGCATTGCACTAGAAAATCAACATAAACCAACCTTCATTACTCCATGGGGCACCATTGCTTATAATAGGATGCCATTCAGCTTGATTAATGCAGGAGCGACCTTTCAAAGAGTAATGAATTCATCTTTTAAGGATTTGAGGGACATAATAATTGTGATATATCTTGATGATTTGACTGTTTACTCTAAGAGAAGAAAACATCATTTGAGGGACCTAGAAAAGGTGTTTGATAGATACAAACAACATTGCATATCTTTGAATGCTAAAAAAATTGTGTTCTTTGTGGAAGAAGGCAAACTGCTTAGACATATTGTCTCAAGGGATGGCATAAAGATAGATCTAGAAAGAGTGAAGGCAATACAAAAATTGGCTTTATCCACAACCAAGAGTGATTTGAAGTCCTTCTTTGGTCAAATCAACTTTTTAAGAAGTTTTGTTCTTAAATTCTCTGAAAAGGTGAGGCATATTTTAGAAATGATGAGTGAAAAAAATCCCTTCAAATGTCAAGAAGAAGGTAAGAAGGATTTTTAAGACATTAAAATAAATTTATTTTTCAAATGCTCCTATGCTAGTGAGCCCAAATTTTGGAAAGGACTTCAACTACTATGCTTTAGAGCATTCCTTATCTGGTATTTTGACTGAAAAAGATGATTAGGATAATGAAGCTCCAATTGCCTTCATGGGTGTCCCATTAAAGAAACATCAGTTAAACTATACTCAAATGGAGAAACATGCATTTTCTATGGTGAAAGTGTTGAAGTAATTTAGGTATTATATTTTGCACTCCTATTTAGTTGTATATGTTCCAGAGATAGTAGTTAAGAGTATATTAATTCAGCAAGAAGTTGGAATGAATAAAAGAGTTGTATGGGTAACTAAAGTTTAGGAATATGACTTAACTATTAAGCCTACTTCCTTGGTGAGAGGGCATGGTTTATACAAACTGATAGCTAAGAGTAAAGATCCATCTTTTGATGATGCTAGAAAAACACCTACTATTTTATTGTTCAGCCTTATAGACCCTTGGTTCTCCAATATTGCATATCTTCTAATGCATGGTGAATGTCCCTTGAATATGAGTTACAAAGAAAGGAAAAAATTTAGATTGAAGGCTGCTAAATATGTGATTTCAAATGGTATCCTATATAAAAGAGGAATTGATGAAACCTTTTTAAGGTGTGTAGATACATAACAATAGGAGAAGTTGTTAAAGGCATATCATTTAGATTTTTGTGGGGGACACTTCTCATCTTCAGTAACTACTTTCTAAATTCTCAGGAACTACTTCTACTAGCTTGGTATTTTCAAAGATGCTTAATTTTTTTTAAAAATTGTGAGAAATGTCAACTTTTCACTGGTCATCCTCAGTTAGTAGCCTTACCTCTTAGGCTAGTAGTCATTGATGAACCTTTCCACCAATGGGGTATTGATTTTATTGGAACCTTAAATCCTCCATCAAGTTTGGACACACACACACACACACACACACACACACACACACACACGCACGCACGCACACACACACATGCACACACACACACACACACACACACACACACACACACACACACACACACACACACACACACACACACACACACACACACACATAAATGGCTACTGATTACTTCACCAAATGGGTGGAAGCTATCCCAACCAAAAAAGGCCAATTCTCAGGTGGTGTGTGATTTCTTAATGGAACATATATTTGTCAGGTTTGGAATTCCCCAAAAGATAGTCTTAGACAATGCAACTTACTTTTCATCTGAAGAAATCTCTCTCTTCTACTATGAACATGGCATATCACTAGTCCATTCCTCAAATTATTTTCCACAAGGGAATGGATAGGCAAAGTCCAATAATAAGAATTTGGTAGCTATCATCAAAAAATTGGTGTTTGATAATTCTTAGGACTGGCATAAGAAACTATATGAATCATAATGGGATTGACCGATTACCCCTAAGAAAGCTATAGGTATGGCTCCATTTGAGTTGGTGTATGGAATTGGAGCTCAAGTGTCATTGCCTTTGGAGCTGTTGCCTGCCAGATTACAATCAGTAATTGAAGAACAATTCTTTAAAGATTCTTTGGAGAAAAAGGATAATGTACCTACACAAGCTGGAAGATGAAAGGGATAAGCTAGTTGATCATATCACTAAGCATTAGATGAAGGTAAAGAAAATCTTTCACATAAGAGCCAAACCATGTAGTTTCCTTAAAAATGATGAAGTGCTTCTTTGGGATAAAAGGAGAGAACCAAAGGGGGCACATGGAAAATTTGATTCTCTTTGGAAAGGTCCATTTACCATTTCAAAAGTCATTGGCCCTAATAAATTTTTCCTAAGTTATCAAAATGGAACAATTCTACCTTTCACCTACAATGGGTAGAACTTGAAGTTAATCAAGTTCTGAGTATTGTGAAGTCCCTAGTCATGTACATATCTTTTTTGGTTTTGTTTTTGTTTCTTTTCTTTCTTTTCCTGTTGTCATTCTTTGTGTTAGGTTAGGTTAGTTATTTGTGTTAGGTTAGGTTAGTTCTTATTTTTAGCTTTTTGAGTTCTTTGCGTACTCCCCATACCTAATCCCCAGTTAGAGCCCCTATTAGTTGTCCACGAGTCACCAAATTTTAAAATATTTTCCTTAGATTATGAAGTCTTTCCTTCATTGCTCCATGTATTCATCATCATTTGAAGTTTTGTGAAAATCCTAAATGCTTCTTATCATGGTCCCTTCTTTTGAACCACTTTGAACTTCAGTTCAAAGTAGTTCAACCAAAGGTTTTACGCTAATGGTTTGTCTTGCAAGAAATGTGTGCCAATCCAATAAAGTGTTCTTTTAAATCACTTTAAACCACTTTGAACCTTGATTCAAAGTAGTTCAAGGTCATTCAATGAAAGAGGCATCTTGGTGAAATTAGATTATGGTGTACAATGCACCATCATTTTGTAAGGCATTGATGGTTATGTCAGAGAGTGATGATTTAAAGGATGTTTTTATTCTCAATGCAAATATCACCATTATGAGAAAAAGTGAAAAATCTTCAACTGGAAAAGGGATTGGATGTTGCAATAAGGCTAATCATTATTGATATAGCTAAAAAGAGGAATTATTAAATGGAATGGTTATATCACAAGGCTTTCAAATGTGTGAACTTTAACAAGGACTGATTTGTTATTAATGCCTAATAATGAGCCTGTACTTTTGCACATAAGTGCTTTTCCTTCTTAAAATGAGCTTTGCTTTCTTTTTTATTTATTGTGAGAAGAATTAAAATTTTGGAGAAGAAAATGTTAAGGAAGGAAGGGAAAAAATCATTATTTTTTGGAAAATCACAGGTGAGAAACATAGAAGTTCTTGTTTTTGTTTTGCAATCTCTATATTTCTAAGAAAATCAATTTGAAGCCTTGCTATTTTGATTAAGGATGAAGTTTGTTTTATATTTCTTTAGCAATGTTTCAAGTTTGGAATGTAGAAAGTCTATCATAAGTGATACAAACTTAGAGGGTTTTAAGTTAGAGAATTTGCAAGAAAATTTCCTTGAGTGTGCTGATAAATCAAAATGGTGCATGGAGGTTCTAACCAGTGGACTACTTGAAGCTGTGGCTTTTCCTCTATCTCTTTTGAGTCCTAAGTTGCTCCAAATGTGTATTGACCATTATGATGTTAGGAGAAAATGTATTGTATGCAAAGATGGTGAAACAATGATCTCAATTTCAAGAGACACTATTGCCTCAGTGTTGCATCTACCAGAGGGTACTTTTGCCACATTCTCCCCTATTCAAGCCCAGGCCAAATATCAAGAAACTCCAAACCAATTTTGAAATACCCTGGCTAGGAAATGAACTTCTAGGTTGCCCAAGGTTATAACTAAATATCACCTCAAACCTCATATTCACAACCTTATGGTGTTATTGCATAGAGTCAAAGGTTTTGCTGATGTTTTCCTCTTTGAGAAATGACTATACAGAGATATATAAATTATTTTGAAGGGAGAAAAATGGATGGAATGGGAAGAGATTATTGCTAGTTCACTAAGAATGCAAATTAAGCATGCCAAAGAGTCTAGGGAAAATTTATATATGGCTTCCTACTTGACTTATTGTATTGCCTATGTTTGCAAGCTTACCCCTCTTTCTCACAGAGTCTAGAGTGAAGAAATAATGGTGTACCAATATTTCCCTCTACTGCAAAAGGATAAAGCACTGGATAAGTTTGGGAAGGTTCATGATGTGTTAATTAAGAATGTGCATACAAAATTGAAGAAAGCACCAATGCCTAGGTTTTATTTCGAAGCCTAAAGGTTGATTCAACAATATGGAAGTTATTTCATACAGTTTCCTAGGTTCACTTACTTGAGAATAGGCAAATATGAAGAGGAACCTATAAAACTTTTGCAATATGCTTTGGATTTCTTTATTTTAGCTAAGATTTATAGGCAACTATTCTCTATTGTTAAGGATAATTTACCATAGGAGGATTAGGAGACATCTTTCCCAATTAAGTTGGGTTCTCTGGTCTGTAATAGTATGATTAACACTTCTGTTAAGCAATTTGCTTGGATTCAATTTTGGTTCTTATCATAGTAGAAGAAATTTTGATAGTAAAGGATATGTAGTTTAGTTTCTTCGGCTTATAGGCCACCCATCAACAACTCCATAGTTAGAAGATCTATGGAAAGATTATAAAGATGATGAGGAGGTATTGAGGAGAGATCATTCAAGGTTAACATTACAACAAATCAATTCCCTGAGATTGAAGTTCAAAATAAAGGGTGTGATTGAGGATAGCTCTAATATGATCAAACCAGATTGGGAAGAATCTCATGAATCGAAGTCACTGGTAGTAGATTGGAACCAAGATGAGTAAGAGGATATAAATCTAAGAGCTAGATTTATATTTACTTACATAGATGACTAGCTAAAGAAGAAAAATAAGAAAGTTGTCAATGAACCCTCTTCAAGGGTGGTTTCTTTTTTTGAACCATCATCTTTTGACATCCCACTTTCCTCTCCTATTATAGGTAGTGAGTTGGTTCAAGGTAAACAGAGGGGGATGCCCATCCATATACAAAACATGGCTCCTAAGACTAGGTATTAGGCTAAATCTGAGGCCCTTAAGCAATACAAGGTTCAAATAGAGAAGATGTCAACTCAGGGGTAGGATTCAATCAATGGTCTCAATTTCTGAGATGGTGCTAATGGTGATGTACAGTTCATTGAGGCTGCTAAGGTGGATCAACCAAAGTTTATGATTCCCACTAGAGATCCTCAAGTGATTTCTATAGGTTTTGCTATCCCTGCTTCATTATCCAACATAATCAACAAGAAAAGAAGTCTACAACCAGTTACATCACCTGTGAAGGACATTGTAACTAAATATGTTGTACGAGGTTCAAAGGTTAAGAAGTTGAAAATAGATGCCCACCTAAACAAGGACCCAGTGACCGAGAAGATCACTACTAAAATAGCTACATACAAATATAAAATAGAGTCTAGACATATTGATGATGAAGGTTTCAAAGTTACCTTAGTTGAATTGGGGACCATTAATAGAAGTACTGGTAATCACTTTTTAAAATTCTCTGCTTACTACAAGCTAACTAAATCTGAGAAGGATATCAAAGAGAAAAAGGAACTTAAGGGCATGGTGATGACTATGGCTATGTCTATTGATTCCTTGATGAATCTTGGGGCATTTCTAGTTGTTCAAGCCCCTCAAGCTTTTGACCCAAATTTTTTAGGAAGTCAATAGTTGGTAAGGCAAATGCAGAGAGGAAAGTTGCTAGTAGATGCCATGAAGGATTGGGTGGAATTCATCATCAAAGAAGGTAATAAGTTTATTTTGGAATTCATAAATGTATATGGTGAAGGGGAATCACTACTGGGAGAGATTCAAACTTTGATTCCCTGATGGGAAGCAAAGCAAAGCTAGTGTTAGGCGATTATTTTTCAAATAACTGGCGTCGAGAGGTTTGGGGTGTTTAAGTTTTTGAATGAGAATCCAATGAAAAATGTAGATCCCTGCATGTTATTTATCATGAAATACAACATGAGTGGGAAGGATTTAGTTTATAAGGAGGCAATTAATTAAGTGTAGGGCATCAAGAAAAAAGTCACTGGAATGCACGAAGAACTCCTTAAAGATATGAAAGTAGTAAATCCTATAGGAATTATCTAATTTAATGATGGGAATATGGATTTTGAGATATAACTAAGAGCTTCAATGAAGCTATTTAATAGATTAGGGATAATGAGTCACCTAGTTTCGATGACTTCATTGCATTGGTGAACATTGAGTCGATGTTATGTCTCAACAATAAACTCATGCCGCGTCAAAGTTTTAAGATAAAAAGAATTCAAATGGAAGAGGGATGTGTGTAGTGCTAGGTTGCTAAGTCTAAAAAATCTGCATTCCCATGCAATGCAGGAGTTCATGAACACTTTCATGAGCTAGAAGCTAGTGTGTCAGACTGTGGATGAGGAAGAGAAGACTAGCGGCGAGGCTTGAACAAGATATTTTTTTAGTTACATTTTGACACCTATTTTATAACTACTTTCTTGTTCATAATTATTTCTTGTTTAAATCAAAATGGTTGGGTTTTGATGGAGTCCTTTCAAATTCTTTAATGGAACTATAAATGCTGGGGCATTGAACTGATTAAGGTTTGATAAAGATAGTTAAAAACTTTGATAAGTAGATACTTTGAAATAGTAATCAGAAGATAGTATGTGGATGTTTTGAATTTTGAATGACTGTGTGCATGAAGAAGGTTTAACCTATATATATATATATATATATATCATCTTGAATTTAGCTTGGAAACTTGGTGTTTGAAGCATTTAGATCACTATTACTTTGTGAACTCTGGTTTATTGGTTCAAGATATTTGATTGCTATTTTTACTGTAAGTTCATTTCAATTAAAGTGCTTGAATGATTGATATTAGTTTATGGTGTTATTCATTTTTTTGAAATAGATATTTTGTGGAAGTATGATTTGATGAATATTTCCTTTTATTGTTCGAATTGATTCTTACCTCACTACCTACGAGTAAGTGAGAGATCCTTATGTGCTTTTTGGTAAAAGTGCAAAGATAAATTTTAAATTCATTGAAAATTTCATAAGGAAGTTTTACCTTCAAATACAGAGAGAAAATCAAATAACATGAGATTTCCTCAACTATTGTGAACATTTTGTGTTTTTTCTACCTTGGGCATAGAGTGAATTAGTTAAATAGTTGAAACGATAATCTATTCACCAACAATAATGTTTGATTGACCTTAGTTGATTCATCATTCTTTGATAGTTTGAGTGCTGTTACTATAGGTGTACTAACTAGTTTTGAGTCCTTAAGTCCAAATGTATTTAAAATCTCCTTGAAATATTTTGACTGAGTAATATATATACCATACTTCATTTGATATACTTGTAATCCCACAAAGAATTTGATCTCACCAAACATTGATATTTCAAACTCTTGCTTCATCTAATTTGAAAAATCTTTACACAAAGCATCTCGTTCTCCAAATATTATGTCATCAACAATTTTTCTGGATAACTATATACAATTTTCTTTGTTTTTCTTCATGTACAAATAACTGTTACCATTTGTCCTTTCAAATCCAATCTTGACAAGATAAGTATGAAGTTTCTCATTCCATGCTCTTAGTACTTGTTTCAATCCATACAGGTCTTTGTACAGTTTTCATACCATTCTTTTATTGTTTTTATCAACAAATCCTTCTGGCTATTCTATGTAGACCTCCTCTTCTAATAGTCCATTCAGAAATGTAGACTTGACATCCATCTAGTAAGCTTTGAAACCTTTATAAGTGGCATAAGAAAGAAAAATTCTTACTCCTTCCATTCTTGCAACAAGGGAAAATGTTTCACCATAGTCAATTCCTTCTTCTTGTGCATACCCTTTGCAAACTAGTCTTGCTTTGTTTCTTGTTACTTCACCATTCTCATCTAGCTTGTTCCTGAATACGTATTTTGTTCCAATCATATTCTTGTCTTCTAGTCTAGGAACTAGTCTCTAAGTCTTGTTCTTTTCTATCTACTAAATCTTCCATAACCTTGTACCAATCATCATCTTCCAATGCATCACTGACTATCTTAAGTTCCTTCATACTTAGCAACTATGTTTCACTTCTCAACCTATTTCTTGTCATTGGCCTTGCATCTTTGTCTCTGATAAATTGATTTTTAGGATGGTGTCTTTTGACATATTTGGATAGCCTAGGCTTAGTTCTTGTCACTGCATTCTGTCTTTCAACTTTAGTATCACTATGTGCATCTTTGTTAGGTATTTCAGCATCTCTTTCATATGTGCCAATCTTACAGTCAAATTGTGTATTCTCCTCATTTTACAACTTGGCATTTGAATGCAACTTGACATTCATAGGATGTGACTCCATCATTGTTGATTTGTTGCATGATTTGTGACATCTTCTTCAGTAGGCATTTCTTCATAGTAGTATGCAAATGTCTTGTAATCTTCTGGTTCTTTTGTAGGTTCAGCTTCATGTGCTTCTATAAACTCATCAAAATTCACATTTGCATTCTCCACAATTTTTTTAGTGTTAGTAATTAAACACTTGTAAGCTTTACTTCTTGTGGAGTAACCAAGGAATATAACTTCTTTGCTCTTTGCATCAAACTTTCCACTCCTAACATCTTTAAGAATATAGAATTTTCTTCCAAATACCTTAAAATTTTCACATTAGGTGGATGACTATACCATAGTTCAAAAGGCGTTGAGTAAGTACCTTTCTTTACTTGCACATGGTTCAAAGTGTTTACTGCAGTACTTAAAGCTTCTCTCCAATATTTTAGGGAAACATTTTTCTCCATCATTAATGTTCTAGCACAGTCCATTATTGATCTATTTCTTCTTTTAGCAATTCCATTTTGTGGGGGAGTCCTTGGTGTTGATGTCTATCTTTTAATTCCTCTGTCATTGCAGAACACTTCAAATTCATGTGAAGTGAATTCACCTCCTCTATTTGATCTCAAGCATTTCAAGCTCTACTCAGTTTATTTCTCAACTCTTGCCAAGTACCATTTAAACATTTGAAAAGTATCTAACTTCTATTTTAGGAACATAACAGTCATCATTAAAAAACAACATTACATACCTATCTCCTTTGTAGCTTTGCACTTCAATAGGTCCACACAAATCAATATAAACAATTTCAAGTATTTCCTTAGAGGTATAAGATTTACTTTTAAAGCTTGACTTTGTCATCTTGCCTAGTTGACATTGTTTGCACATTATGTTTTCTAGTTTCTTCATCTTAATAAAACCTCTAACTCTTTTTATATTACTTATACCAATTAGTTTATCAAAGTTAGCATGACATAATCTCTTTTTCCAAAGCCAGACATCATCAAATTTTGCAATAAGACAAGTAGCATCTTTGATATCTAAATAGAATAGATTACTCCTAGTTTGATAATCTTTTCCAATCAGATTTCCATTTGTATCATATATCTTGCCTGACTTATTTTCAAGCTAAAATTTGCACCCCAAATTGTTCAATTGTGACACACTTAACAAGTTATAATTCAATCCTTCAATAGAATAAGCATTGTCACATGATATCTTTTCTGTAAGCTTAATAGACCCTTTTCCTTTTATTGAACATGGCACACCATTACCAAATCTTATAGTATTTCCATCATAACAAGTTAAGGTAATAAACTTAGTTTTGTCTCTAGTCATGTGATGTGAGCATCCACTATCAATGATCCATTTATCTTTCTCGTTCACACAATTCATTAGTGTAGTAGCTTCATCCTCATCTGATTCATCTTTCATTGCAACATATACCATTTCATCATCATTTTCATCAGCAATGTAGCATGACTTTTTGCAGTTATCTCTGTTGTCTCTTCTATCATCTTCTCCTCTATTTTTGTACTTGTTTGCTTCTCTAAAGTTCTTCTTCCATGTGCATCTTGTTGCAATATGGCCAACTTGATTTCAAGTAAAAAAAATGATAGGTAGTTTAGCTTTGAATTTACCTTTTCCTTTGTGGAATCTACTTGCTAGCAATGCTTCCAATTGTTCAATGTCTTCCTCATCTGTACTGTTATCACTGGATACATACTTTATCTTTCTGTTCTTCTTTTTGGGCTTCACTTTCTCAGAATCCTTTAGTAACAATTTAGCTTTGAAAGCTGATTCAATAATCTTTGGTCTGTAGTTGTCAAAATTAGATAACTCAAAAGTAGCGAGTCTACCCACTATACCTTCAAGGGTTAGATCATTTCCTGGTATATATCTTAACTCTTAAATTACAGATACTCTAATGGCATATATAGGAAACAATGTTCTCAAGACTTATCATAGTTTCATCATCTATTTTACTAGTTGCACCTTTTATAGCACTAACAAACTCTTTTATTCTAGCAATATATTGAGCAATTTTTTCACCTTCTTCTATTCTCATGTCATTAAACTTACCTTTGAGGCTCTTTGACTTGGCTCTTTGAACATTTTCGTCTCCTCCATAGATGGTGTTTAGAAAATCCCACATCTGCTTCACACTTTTAAGGTCTTTGATATCATCAAACTCAACATAGCTCAAGGCAGAGGAAATCTCCAACATCACTTGATTGTGCTCTTTCTTTTTCTTCAAATCTTCAACAGTTAGGGCTCCTGTTGCATCAACATGTTCTACTGTAATACAAGTTTGTGCATAGTCTCCAAGTCCTCCAAGGTGTAGCTTCATCAAACTTTTCCATGCAAGAAATTTATCTCTATTCAACTTGGGTACCTCTCTCTTTGACATCTTGATCTTTATGCTTTTAGTATCTTGAAACTAATCCTCTTAAGAAACTAGGCTCTGATACCAATTGTTGGAATTCTTTAGAATAACTAAGAGGGGGGGGGGATGAATCAGTTATTCAAGGTCTAGATATCCAAATAAAACTTTTACAATTTAGTGAACCTATAAGACTTTCTTAACCATGCATGCATACATTGTGAGTTAAACTGGACTGATATGTTATTGTTAAACTAACATGTAGAAATGTAAAACATAAAACATAACACATCCATTAGTAAACATGACACAATGATTTAACATGGAAATCTAATTTGGGAAAAACCACAAGTAACATGCTACTTCTTTCTCACTCTTTTGATGTGATGCACTATTAAAGGCTAACCCTATTAAAGGTTACAACACACACTATTAAATGTAACCTAGTTAAGAGATTTCAATCACCCTATTAAAAGTGAGCCTTGTTAGAGGTCTTTAGGTCATTCACTTGGAATGCTACCCTGTTAAAGGATTTTTCAATGACTATTAAGTCAACCTTTGTCCAAAGGATTTTCCCTAATCTAATACAACTGTTACAGAGTAATAGTAGAGTTTGATTTGATACAACTGACAACCTTACTTGTAGACTACAGATCACTATTTAGTCCTCAACTCTTCTTGGCTTCCAATATTTTTAGTTTTGACAACTTGTTCACCCTTCAAGAATTCATCTTCATTAAGCCTTATTACTTAGTTCACCATTGTAGACTTCTTTACTTAGGTCACTTGATGAAGTAAACCCTCTTCCTTCACCTTGTTAGGTTTTTGCATCCAAAAAATTCTCTGACCTCTTAACCTTTTCTTTATGACCAGACATCCCTAGATATAAGGAATTAGAACTTATTTTTTTTGCTCATTATCCATCTCAAAAATTAGAGTTTTTGATGGATTAGGTAGGATACAATGTATCTAACCCATATCTTGTTTTCTTTAGAAACTTCTCCTAGAATCCATTTGAATTCACCTCCAAAATGATTTACATAAGATTCTATGCTCCCAGCTCATCAATCTTATCTTCCTACTAATTCACAAGTTTCAAGAAAATAAACTTGTTGACTTTCATTTGGAAAATCTTTGATCTTTTTCATAATGTAGTAGCTTGACATTATCAATTTACTAATGCTCGACACATATTGTGTTACTTGACATCAACTAGATTTTATTGGTGCTCAACACATATTGAAAGTTACTCAGCATCTACTAACTTGCTTGGCACCTATTAGTTTTCTTGGCATTCACTAGAAATTGCTTTCACTCGGATCCAATTGACTTTTTGCTTGGCTTGCACTAACTTTACTCAGCACCTTCTACAACCTTGGTCAAGCTTAGCAAATGAACTTTGTCCAAATTTTTTCTTTTGAACTTTCTAAGTGTAGCCAAACATTTTTTAACCCCAAGTAGATTATCAATATATCATGTTATCATTGTCTTAATTGATTCTTGTACTTCAATACATAATCATAACTCAACCTTTCCTCTAGGTACTTTTGTTACATATTGTTGATCAAATCCTCTTCATCAATCAACTCAGGGTAAGTGCTTGAAACATATAAGCAATTGTCTTACCAACATGTAGCAGGTTTGACATCAGTGACAAAACAATGATTAAAAACACTTCTTACAACAATTTTCTAACTCAAATGATCTTTTCAATTGTATATCAACAAAATTGGGGTATAACAATCACTTCATCTAAATTCACATCCTTAAATGATGTAGTCTCATCACTCTTAACTGTACTTGTACTCAACCTTGATATCTGTAATGGTGTAGCTTGAGTACTTGGTCTTTGAAGGGTTTGGCTACTGGGAGGAGGTCTAGTGACTGGTAAAGTGACTAGTATCTATATGAATACCTATTTCTCTATCTTAGAAATCATCTTATCCTCTTTATTTTGTTCAATCTCCTTTTGATCTTTAATGGGTTTCAATGAGGTGAGTGTAGGATTCTTTTCCTTATCCTCTTTCTCTTTATTATCCTCTTTGTCAATTATGACAATTACTGGAAACCATGAGATTTGTAGACTCGAAAGTAATGTAGTTGGGGTATCTGTCTCCTTCTCCTTCATCTTAATAACAATAGTAGGAATTGAAGATGGTGCTTGGTTAAGTTCACCTTTCTGTTCCTAGGTTACACTTTGATTTATATTTTGTTCATGTGATTCCTTCTCCTTAACTTCTACAATATGTGGGGGCACAATAGACATGTCTTGCTATTATGTCTCAGTCAATGCAATTTTAGGCTTTTGAGATTCATCAATCCTTACCAATATAGGATTAGTGCATCAAATAATAGTATTGGTGGATTCTTGTTGCAATTTCTTTAAATCTTCCTCACTTAATGGATTTACATTATGTATAGAGTTATCAGGTATGTCCTCAATAGTCACTGAGCCTTGTTGACTCTTTTTCTCTCCATGTGTAGGATTGGTACTCGATACATTAACATCCTATGCATCTTGTGAACCTTCCTCAATTGTGTCATCCTTCTTTTTTTTCTCTTACAATTGTTGTGGTCAACTCATATATTGTTTTCCAAAGTAATTTTCTTTAGGTTAAAACTTCTTTATCTCTACTTCTCAAAATGTTAAAGGCTCTATATTTAGGAGAAAATCTCCCTTTGTGTTTCTATACAAAATTCATGATCATTTTATTATCAAATTAAGGCATAACTTGAGCTAAATTAGCTTCCCCAATTTGTTTTTCAGTCTCCATACTAAACTTCCATTTTTGCTCAACTCTTTCATATAGACTTTTAGGTAATGAGTTAGCAATCTCTAAAGGAGTTGTCTTAAAAGTATCCATCATATCATAAATATCTTCTTCAATATTGTGCTTATCTCTGTTGTCTAATTTATCAAAATCAATATGTGTAAATCCAGATAAATCTACATTGCTCTTTACATTCTCACATTAATTATTAATATCAGATGAAAGATTGTGGCTTACCACTTTGAATTGACTATTGTCATCTAATTCCATCCTTTCATCATTGAATTATTCTTGAAGTTTCAAACTCCTCTTCAATCTCTTAGCAGGCATGCTTGGCTCTACTATATCATCTTTCTTTTTACCTTTTACTAATTGAGCTTCCTTAGCTTGTGCAGTGACAACTCTTGTGCTTGACCTTGTCAAAGGTGCATCCAGCTTTTGTTTTTCCTTATTTGCCACTTCCTTTGGTTTATCTAATTTCTATTTCTTTTCCTTCCTCTTCTTTTTAGTTTTCTTAGGTTCTTTCTTGGCTTCCTCTTCATCCTCTAAAGCTTGATCTTCTCCTTGTCCTTGTGTAACCTGTAAATGTCCTTGAAGTTCTTCTTCTTCTCCTCCTCCTTCACCGAAATTTTCTTTTAATTTCTTCACCATTTTGTTCTTCTTTTTGATGATGGTGGTAGTTTGCAAGTTTATAGTTATCCATGATTTGGCTTCATCATAATTCCCAAAGGAAGTAGCATCCTTGTCAATCTCTTCTACCAATAATGCAGTTGTAATGTCCCCTTCCTAAAATAATAATAATAACAACAACAACTTATAGAAAAATAAATAATAATAATTTCTAAAATAAATTATGAAAAATAAAATAGCTATATTATCAATATAAAATAATATATAATTTATGTTATCAATAAATCAAATTAAATAATAATTAAGTAAAATACATTTAGTGAGTAATTATTGAGATAGAAATAAGTTATATCCTATAAACTAAAGATTGAATAGGTTTAATAAATAGAGTATTTGACTACCCTTTATCTCTATTTTGTCTCTTCTACCTCTAGCTATGACTTTAACTATTTTGTTACTGTCCCCTAATGGTAGAGCCTTTATTCATACTATAACTTCCCAAATGGCTATATTAGTTTCCACATCTATCCATGTGGCATCTTTGATTCTATTTAACTCTTCAAAGTACTTTCTCCATTTAGCATCTATTACAGCTTTGATCTCTATAGTTATTTTACCCATTTCTAACTCTAGTTTATATAGAAAGTTAATTAAATTATAAACTACTACAATAACTACCTCACCATTGTAGTATGCCATAAAAATAGAGTGCTTCAAAATGTCATCAAAAGAGATTGACAATTCTAACCATTCCTTGACCTCTCTATCACTATCCAATATGCTAGGTATAAAATCTAGTGTTCCTATGGCAATCAACTTCATCTTATTCTATATCAACTATAATTTTCCCACAAAGAAACCATTAAATTCCTTCACTTTATGAATGAACTTCCTAACAAAAATGATTAACCCCTTTGGTAGATCTTTCTTCTATGTAAGCATGGGAACAAGGCTCTCAAAGAATTGGGTGTAAGGGTCCCATGTGGTGAATAAGGGAGATAACAAGGTAATTGTTTAAGAATATTGACAATTTGCCCCTTGTAAAATAAGATAATTGCTATGCACATTCTGTGAGACAAATTTTGGGGAACTTATCTTGTAAATTAGCAAGTTCTTGATGGTTTTGATTTCTATATCCTTGGTGAACTCCAATTCCTTTTCATCAATACACATAGCTTCTATTTTAGGTGTATAGCTCTTTGTTTGTACACCCCTATCTTCAATCTTAGTGGCAGATCTAACAATATTTTTCAACATCACTATCTCATTTTCCAACTGGAGATTTTTCCATTTCAGAACATAAGTTTTCTTCATCTTCTCCTCATAATGCATCCTGATTTTAATGTACCTCTTATAGGCTCCTTCCAACTGCTTTTCTAGAACATCAATTTTGTTCTTCCTTAACAGTGATGCTAAAGTCATCAACCCAAATATCTAGTTTCTTGTTGTGGAATGAACATTCCAAAATATTGCATTTCCTTTGGGGGATTCCTTGATCTCCATGAGGGTTGGCTTCTATTTTTCTAGAGCTAAACACCATATTGCCATAGTTTGGGCATCAATGTTGTATCTAGACCCTCTCAAATGCCCCTACTAGTTCTCATCTTCAAATGAGGTTATTTTTTCTTGCCTCCTCATTTGATCTAATAAGAATGAGGAACTGATATCCAATCTTGGGAATATAATATGTCACTCCTTTGTATCATCTCTCTAGCCTCTTCTATAGTGAGGGTCTCACTTTTAGGATCACACTCTTGTAGTTTCTAAACCATCTCAACTACTACCTCATCAAAGTCACCTGGCTTCATTTGCAATGATAGTTAATTTTAGTTTAACTTAGAAAAAAATATTTTAAATTGTTTTGTTTGATGAAATTTCCATTAGTGATGAATTCATTTGCTTCAATGATTCTATCATCAATCATTTGAGCTTGAAGCTCGAACTTCTTTGCTCTTTGTTTATATTAGTTGCTTGAGCTACCAAGTAGCTTCTCCTTGCATTATAAAAATGTTTACTACTTCTTGGTAGTATCTACAAGGAATTTTCCTTTGCCTTTTGTGGAATCTCTACCATCTTTTATTTTTTTCTCTTCTGATGAGCCCACTTTGAGCCCTCTAGTTGGTCCTCATCATCACTGACTTCAATAATAATTTCTTGCTCAATAGACTCTGGATCTATTCTCTTTCTAACCTCTTTAGGTGCTTGAGATGATATTTCATCAAAAATTTCTATACATTTATTAGATCTAGACCAATAATCCACCTTATGATAGAACCCTTTGAATGATGGATCAACCTTTTTCATTTCCTATTCAAAGCTCACTACATCTCTAGAATTGATCATCCTTTCTCTACAAACATTATCATCCAGGAAATCAGCAATTACATCCTCCTCCCATAGACCTTTGGTTGGAGGCAAATTGTATCACCTCATATGTTTTAATGTAGTCCTCACCACACCATAAGGGTCATATGTTCTGGCAAGGGAAGTTGGCAATTTGTAATCTCTTAAGAAGGAACCAGTCTCCTCAATTACCTTTTTGCCAATATCAAAATCTCCAACCTAGGAGCATCTACATAAAAATGTCCCTTTCCTATCATTTTGGGCAAGATATTCTATATTTAAAGAAATTAACTACTAGAAAAACTCCATTATCCTTAATCTTTTAGGAACATACTTTGGGAGAAGATGGGGTGGCTAAGGGCATCCATAAACCCTCATTACTATGTATTCTTTAAAAAGAATTACACTTCCCTAGTCATGCCCTATTTTCTTTCCCTTATCATAACAAAGATTGGGCTTAAGAAATTTCCTAACACCTCTAGGTACTCTCTCTACTATAGCCCCTAACATATTCATAATAGGGTATAAAAAATCATTGTAGAAAGAAATAGCATTAGAATAATGGTAGAATCTTTGCCATACCCTTGTACACCATTGCACAACTAGTCTTCTCCTAATTCTTTTGTGCTCGCAAAGAAAATTTGATCAATGAATTGTACATTCTTATACATAATTAGGTGCATGTGCAATGAGTAGTGATGGAATTTAAAATTCTCCATCCTTCCTTCTTGTGTTGCAATAATCTCATCATGCATTCTGCCAGCTATGTATGTAACAAAACCATAACCTATAGTAATGTAAGGGTCTTGAATATTCAATGCGATGATGTAGTGTGCACTAGTAGCATTCATGGTTCCATCTAAATCTAGGACTTTGTTTAATACAAATATCTTGTTTCGAAGATACCTTTGAAAATACTTGAGAAGCATAAAGTCTCCCACCTCCTTCTTCTTTGGTATCTCTCCCTTTTCCTTCTTTGACATTGGGATGTATTGGGTCATAGCTCTACCCATGTAGAAATTCTTGTGACTACTAAAATTTTCATTGAATTTATCAATGTCAATTGGTAATGACATAGGTCCTCCCAAGTCAAAAGCCTCTATGAATGTTTCCTTGTCTAATGCACAGAGTATACTTTTATCCCTTCTGTGAAATGACTTGATGATAGGGTTGTATGACTTTATCAATTCCTTTATCAAATCTACATCAACAAAAACTTCAGACATGATTAACTTCCCCAAATTCCTAGTCCATAGGTTGCATATTGGAACCTTTTGCACCTATTCTTGTAGAAGTACCAAAAAATCTTGCTTCCATTTTTGTTAGGTACCTTTGCATCTTTTGAAAAATAGTAGGGATCTCTAAGTGCATGATCATTAGTTGATTGGAGATTGGATAACCCTAGTAAAACCTATAACCTCTCATCTACAATAGGTCTAGGGCTTTTTTCTTTCAATGTAGACTACTCAATTTGTGCTTGTTCTATTAATTCTCCTTTTTTTGCCATGATTCCAAAGTATCACAATGATTATGAATTTTTATACAAGAATTTTGTCTACAACTCAAAATTCACTCTAACACTCCAAACTTGTTGTAGTTGGCAATGAAAATCCTTGTTCTTCTTAGAATTTATCCATTTGTGTAAATGGGAGCATAACATTAATGTCATTAAAATTGATATGCTTAAAATCCTTTCAGTCCTTGAAAAGATGGCGATGTCTTCACTTTTTAACTATTTGTACTTCTAGCTCACATTTCTTTTTCTAGCTCAAACATAGCTATTTTAATTCCATTTTATGCTTTTAAAACTAAAGGTTGCAAAATAGTGATTTCCTTTTATCTCTACTTCTCCATGGTTTCTTACTTTTTTTTTTTTTTTGTTTCTAGCTATGACCATGCAAAAATGGCTACTTTGACTATTTTGAAACTTCTTAACTTGAATCTCTGACTATTATGTTAACATTGCAATGCTACGATGACAATTCAATCTCCACTTGGTAACTCTATTTTTTCATTCACCACATGGGCCTATGAAACAATGAACTCTTCATTCAAGCCTTTATCGCAACCTCACAGCTATTTACTATTTAATTTTATTGACCATGAAGATGTTTCAATAACTGCACCTTTAACCATATTCACATCTTCTCAACCATTTAATCCTTTACTTTATTAACTGTGGCAATCAAGAAAAATTGCTACTTAATATCTATTTGCAACATCACTGCCTTAAAACCAAATAGTGGCTTTACCCTTGCAAACTATTGAAAGCCTTCAAATTTACCTTTCAACAACTTCTTTGTAGTTTATGGTTTAATGATTTTATCACTTACAATACTATGATGACCCAAAATTTGTCCTTGTTACCTCTTTGTAATTGCCATACATATAGCTCCTTTAAACCATGTAATGTCTCAATGACCATCCTAATTGATTGCTACTTTATTTCTTGGCTTTGTGACCAAAGAGTTTAACTAAAACTCAAACTTGCAATGGTGCAATAGATATTTCATTAACTATTAGATTCTCCTAATTGTCTAGATCCCCTTTTGCTTGATCACAACTCAAGTTTCATTATGTGGAATACAGGTTGCAACATTGTGAATTTGGTCTTATCTCTACTTTGCAACTTCAAATTGAGAGTCTATCTTAATGCTTGCAATGTCACAATCACCTCTTCCAATCTAACTACTGTTATCTTTTATGGCTTCATGACTTTGAACCTTAACTCACCTCTTAATCCCACAAAGATGTGATACAAGATATCTCCACTTCTCCACCACAACCTCAGCTCAACTTTAACTTCTTGCAAAGTAGGATCAAATTTTGATTGTTGTGGTTACCCTTCGCATCATCAAAAATTAAAAAATCTTAAGCTTAATACAAGCCTCAACCTTGTAATTTTTGACCAATATTCTCTTTGTGGCTCAAACATGAAAGTTAGCATTGATACCTATGACATTGGGATGACTGCTCTACGACTTTGTGGCTATAAAGATAGTCAAACATCATAATGGAGAGATGAAACAATCAAGAAAATTTTGTGACATCACAACCTAAGAGACTTAGGGATATGACTTATAACATATGAAAATTATAAATAGACTTAGGGATATAAAAATAAATGTATAACCAAAGTTTTTTATGTATCCCTATTTTATACTTGATGTCAATTTATGAATAATTCATCAAAACATAAGACTTGGTTTTTGATTCTAGGGTTTTTTCATGAGGATGGAAACATTTTTAGAAACCCTAAGAAACAAAAACATACTCTTTTCTTGTTTTTCACAAGGTATTACAATTTTTTTTGGCTAAGTGAACATTTAGACCATCATGATACTTGAGTGACTTGGCACACATTGACTAGTCGACATATACTAGTGCTTGATACTTACTATCACATTACTCAACTTGTATTGGCTAGAGGCTTATGCTTGACATAAACTATGCACTCAACTTATGCTGATTTTTTTGGATAATGATCAAGTGTTTTGTCGCTACTTTTCTAAAACCATAATGAGATTAACAAGACTAAGATTGAGAGAATGAGGAGAGAGATCTCCTTTTAAAGAAAAATGGATGATTGAGATTAAGAGAAAAAAGTGGCATAATTAAGGGAGGAGAATGCATCTTAAGTGATCCATGTGCACAAACATATCCACCAATCACAATTACTAGTTGACTTTTGAGAGGGAAAGAAATGTGTGGAGGAGAATTAAAGTTATTTAAAAAATAAAAGATTCCTCTCACATAGAAAATTGTGCATTCATGTGTAGACAAAAATGTCTTTTCTTTTATTTTTAAAATAGGATAAGTGAGAAGTGGGGATTTTTATTTAATTAAAAGGGAGAAAGTTCTTTTAATTAAATAAGAGACTTTGGATAAAGCGGTCAAACCATTGGTTATATTGAATAAATAGATTTTAGAGAATTTTGATCAAGAAAAGTGATTTATGGTCTAGTGTTAGAATAATTTTAAAAGAGAAAAAGGGGTCTTATAATATAAAGGACCATTTTTGGGTGATTACAACTATAGTTTGCATGAGCATGCCTAATCTCAAAGTTGTGTGCACAAGTACTAGTTTAAGCATGTGGGCAAGACATTTCTCTAGTAGTTATATGTCTAGATTCTTCTAGTTTTTCTCTATCCAACCAAGCTTATTCTTCTCTAAGTGCAAAGGGGTCTTCTAGGTAGTGGTTTCACTCTTTAGGATTTATGGTGAGTGAAATACTATCCACTGTAATCACCTAAAAATGGTCACTTAAACTATTAGCCCCCTTCTCAATATTTTGGCTAGATTATTTAATCATTTATATAGGCCAAACTGTTAAAAATCAATTTATATGATTTTAACCTATAGTTTGACTATAATATCCTAAGTCCATATTTTATTAAAAGAAAATGTCCCATTTTAATTCAATAAAAGACCCCATTCAGACCCTGTTCTTCTAACCCACTATAATGTGCACACCTGAAGTCTTTTTCCTATTTATAAATTAAAATAAAAGACTTTTGTTTCACATAGAAAAATTAACTCTCTCTCATTGGTGGAAATGATCTTGCACATAGATCATGCCCAAAGTCAAAACCCAACCTTGATCATCTCATTTCTTGGTCTTGATCTCAACTGTCCATACATCTATAAAATGGATATCTCTCTCCTTCTCTAAGGATCTAATTTTTGAGCTAACATTATGCTACAAGTTTACTTACAAGTTTTCTTTGTGCACTTTGTGGAGAACTTCTATCCTCTTGTCTCAATATTTTATTTTCATACTAGTTTATCTCATTTGCAATAGCTTAGTTTCCTTTTTCAATAGCATACATCACTTAGCTTAATTAACATGGATGTAACACTCTCATTTTGCTTAGTTTGGTTGCATTGTACATCTCATCTTAGCATAATTTCATTCTTGCATTTCATATTTGAGATTTCTTTTAACACTATAACTCTTTCTCTTGTCTAAAGAATCTCCCATTTCATGGTTTACTAGCAAGGGTTGCATCTTTAAGGCTCAACTGAGAGCTATTTCTATGCTTATGCAAACACCTTTACACTCCATGAATAGGGATCTTTGAGCCACCATTTAATCTCTCCAATCTATGGAATACCTTTTATAAAATGGTTTAGAGAAGTGCATAGTTCTAGTGTACATTTTTGGCACCCACCTTGGGGCATAACACTTCTATTTTGCCTCTCTAGCTACATTTAGTTGTGCAATTTTCTTGCTATTTTTGTAATTTTTTTTCACTACAGATAGAATTATTGTGTCATACTTTATCAGTATCATATAATTTTTCTTAGTACTGTAGTGTGATACTTTACTAGTTAAAGTATCACATGACTATTTAGGAAATTGTCACACTAGTGTTGTGAGTTCTATCACATGAGCATACTGAGAAATATTGCATAGAGCATAAATATCATCTCTATATAATGAAAAGTATCATATGATACTCTATCAAAAAAAAATATTTCCCTATCTCAAACTGACTGCTGTTTGAGTTATTTGATCAATTTTGTGTCTTTAAGAATTCTATTTTTGGATTCCTCAGATTTATCCACTTTCTAACAAAGGTCTATTGTAGGTTTTTATCCAATTTTGAACTAACCCTTTCATGAACCAACACATTATTTTATATGGTTACTCTAAAATTACTTATGAAATTGATATAAAATAATGCATGTCAAAGACCTTATGCTAAAAGGCTACTAATTGTTGTTTGTATGACTGCCCAAAAAAAAAAAGCAACTAAGTGTGCTTGTATTTATTCCATTTTATATGCAACAATATACTAGTTGTTTATTTTACATAGGAATATAATCACTTATTCCACTAAAAGCTTGTCACTTGGTAGGAATGTATGCTCTTCACCTTTTGGTGAATCAAAAATCTTGACCTATTTGATATGGCAAGGTGAAGTAAGGGGTAAACAAACTTTCTTGGTGTGTTTGGGGGAAGCAATTGGAATAGGAGAGTATGCTTTTCACCCTTTGGGTGAATAAAAAATCTTGACCTCCAAAAGTGGATCCATTTTGTTACTAGGGAGATATTAGCTTTAGGAGGCCTACCCTTGAGGGATTAATAAGAACAACCGAAGTAGGGACAAGAGAACTTGACTATTCCAACCCACTATAAACTCAAGGCTATCAAGGACACAAAACCTTGGTAGACATATAATTTGTTTCTATATAGTGAAGGTACTTGTGCGATTTTGAGCATGAGGAAAACACTAGGTGGGAGTGCTTAAGGTATTGTTGTGGCTGTGAGGTCTATTACTTGCCACAAGATAAGGTGTCTCATATTGGGAGAAAGGGGAGTGCTATGAATGAAAGCCCTTTCTAAATACCATTAGATAGAAGCTACCTTATTTATCTGCTCAACATCTTAATAGAAGGACCAATCTAAGTGGACTACCTAGATCACCCCAAGATCTTACACTCACCATTTATGTCCCCCTGGTTGTGCCAATGACACCTCTATGAAAAGCCTATATGTTTCATGTGTAACCACTTGGTGTGGGGTGAAGGGGCATCAAGCGCGGGTTAAGGTGTTGAGTAATGAACTATGACCTTAGGTAGTTTTACTTGGAATGTGTATTTGAATGTGAAAAGACTTGTGTAAATGTTCTCAAACATCAAACATGGTATTAAAATTTGTAGGATTTCTCATTTGATATCCCAATTGCTTGTGTTGGAAAGGTTGTTTTCTCCCTTGTCTAATTATTTGATACATGTTCATTTCACTTACTATTTTCAAATTGTGATGTTTTATACTATCCTAAGATGCCAATACTGCATTCTAGTATGAGATATTTAAGAAATCAAATTGAAAAATAGGTTTTTCAAGCTTTAAGTTATATTTTACATAGTTCACTAGCACTTTATTGTATTTCCTTTTGAGAAATATTATGCAATATTTCACACCTACTAAAGTATCACATGACTATTAGAAACTCTATCACATGTTTCTTATTAGGTTTATCACAATGTTTACTAAAAACTATTGGATGAATTGAAAGTATTACCCGACTTTAGAAAGGTCTATCATACAATAATTATTTCTAATCTTGTATTTCCTAGTTTTCTAAGAAATATTTCTGTGTTGCATAAAAATGTAATAAAGGAAATAAACATTAAGCAACTAATGCATCTTCCTAAATTATCATGCAAAACCTCAAAATATGAAATAAGACATGGACATAAACATAACATGAGACAAAAAAGAGTACAAACTATCAAAATAGCACTATGTAAACCTCATGAAATCATCAAGTCTAGATGATTTCATTGCTCATGGGATGTGGTTGCTCACTGTTCCTGTAGCATAACAATGAGGTAGAAGGTGCTTCATGAAAAATGAGGAGAGGGATCTCCTTTTATAGGAAAATGGATGCAACATATGGCTAAGATTGAATGCACGATGGAGGGCTAGGATCCCTCAGGATTGATGAGGTGTCCATGAGGTGGAGGCCAAGTAGACTCCACATGGATTAGGGTTTTGACCATTCAAAGGGGGAAATATGCTCACACATGTGTGAGCAACCTTTGATGGTGACATGATCAATGAGGTGTGAGAAGCATGGCTTCTCACACATGCACGAGACAACTTGATTCTCATGCAAGAGGACACATGTGCAAGAAGTGTGAGAAGGATGGCTTCTCACACATGTGTGAGACAACTTGACTCTCACACAAGAGGACAAGTGTGCAAGAGGCATGCAAGACATGAGGGATGATGAAAGTGTGAACATCTCTCACACATGTGTGAGAATTCTTCACACATTTGTGAGAACACACTTAGGATTAAGAGGAGATTAGCTAGGATGATTATGCAAAGCAAGCATGATGAAGGAAGTGGGTAGGTTTAGCATGATGGGTTAGGTAGGCTAATGAGGTTAGGTGAGGGTTAAATGTAGGAGCCATGTGCTCAAATAGGATTAAATATAATATTTAATTCCTAGTGGGATTAGGAAAGGAGTTAATTAAGTAAACGAAGTACTTAATTAAAAGGAATGGGTTAGGATGCAAGGGGAAGGCTAGGATTTAAATAAACCTTAGTTTATTTAAATCAAGGAAAGGAAAACATAATTAAATAAATGTAAAATTTATTTAATTAAGGTAGGGGAATTAAATAAATAATGAATATTTATTTAATTGGCTAGGAACGGGTTTTGGACAAATTTAGGTGTCTACATTTTCCCCCTCTTTGATATAGTATTAGTAATGTTATATCAAAGAAGAATAAAATATAGTGGCTAGGAGGATAAGACTAGTAGCATGATGCCCCAGTCATGGAAGGATGAGGAAGGATGATGAGGGTGGAAGGGTATGCCCCCTCAAGAGGACATGTGGGTTAGGAGAATATAGATGTTCTCTCAAAATGCAAGGAAGATGGAAGGGAGTTATGCTGCAATGGCATGAACAACCTAAGTTTGATATTGTACTCAACACTATCCACCAAGGTATGAGGAACCAAGATAAAAATGTGTTAAGTACGTGAAAATAGGGGTCTAATACAACCATATGCCTTATGAAACCATGATGTGGAAGACCATGATTCTTGGGACAATAGGATGCAAAGACCATGATACATGCAAAAAATGCTAATGCATACAAGTAATCAAGCAATTGTGCACAAAAGACCAAAAGCAAACGACCATTGTGCCCCTAGTCAAGCTGAAAACCCATTAATGGATTGATTGATAATGATTGATTAAGGATGGAAAAGCTAATGCTAAGCGTAATGCACATCCAAGGATTGGGAAGGATTCATCCCATGATAATGATGTTTGAATATAATAAATGGATTATCAGCTGATTGCGTCAAATTGATGAATTGATTAAATATTGATGGTACAAGATTACAAGATTAGATTGATTGGATTAGTATTGATTTCTTAGTTGATATGTTTTTTGATTTTTTGATTTTATGGTGGATAGAAGAATGAACATAGATGAGATTGGAAGAATATATATTGATAGGATGAAAAATGATGAGAGAAGGATCGATATTGATGTGAAAGAATTAGAAGCATTGAAAATTGATTGAATGAGAGGATAAATGAATTTGATTGAATGGAGGATGGAAGAATTAGGTTGAATGAATGTGAGATAGAATTGAATGGAACCAATGACAAGGGAGAGTCAAGGTAGAGTAAAGCGAGGAGAAGTAATGTGAGGTGGTGGATGATAGGAATGGTGAAAGGATATGAGGGGCTAAATGATATAGTATTGCAAAATGTGGAGCCAAGGACCATGTTTCAAAGGAGTCCAAATGCCCCATTCCAAGGATAGGAAAATGGAAGGAAATATGGTGGGAAAGGAGGCATGAAAATGGGAAAATGGCATGAAGGCTTAGCGTATGGAGGAAGAGAAGGCATGTCTTCTGCCAAAGCATGTATGAACATTTTGATAGTGTGCCTCTAGTACTGATCATGAACATGGGAATGCAAGAAGAATGAATATGGGATATGGGAGGGAGGGATGGAAAAAGGATAATGATATGAAGGGTATAAATGAAATGTGGGATATGAAATGGATAAAAGGTATGGGATAACCAAGACCAAGGACATATGAAAGAGGGATGTAAGCATGTAGGAGTATGGGTGGAAAATGGATGAAATGAACATGACAAGGACTATGGAATAACATTTCAAGATCAAATGTATGGAAGGATTATGGAAGTATGTAGGATAATGTATGGATAATGAGAAAGGGACATGGAAAGTGTATATGGATGGATGAAAGGAAAGTGAAAGTCAAGATCAAAGATGGAGAAGGATGAGGAATGGTAGATGGAAGGATGGAAGAGATGCATGGAAGTTTGGTATGGATGGTCCCCAGTGTAAAGTGCAAGTGGAAGAGGAAAAGTGAATGAATGGATAAGTGGAATTGGAAGACATGGGATAGAAAGGGAGGACTCAAGCATCTATTTTCATGGAATGTATCCCTTGATTTTATTTTTGCTTTTTTATTTTTTATTTTTTTCGAGGAATTTTATCTATTTTCTCATAGAAGTTGGTAAGATAGTGAAAAGAAGGATGACATGGAATGGGGAATGGATGATAATGACTTATGAAAAAGTTTGGATGAAGGAGGTGGAATGGGTGGGAGAAAGACATGGTTGATGGATGCTAGGTTGGGAGACTTGTGGATGGATGGATGAAGGAGGTGGAAAGATCACCATGGGCACACACCTTGAAGGGTGATCAAAAGGAGGAAATTATGGAGGATAGGTAGGAGAAAGTTTGAATTTTGGGATAAAGGGACCCAAAATGGATGATGGAGATGGTGGATTTGAAATGGTGGATTTGGGTATATAAGGACCCAAAATGGATGTGGAAGCCTTTGGAGTAGCCAAATTGGATGCCATTTTGAATCTTTCGTTGAGATTCATTGCTACATTAAGTAGCTTTGGTATCCACAAAAATTTTGCATTTTTGATTTTCAACCTTTGTGGCCTGTTGATTTTGCTTTGGATCAGATTTTTCTTTTCTTGAACATGTCGTTTAGAGGGGACATGTTGATCCTTGTGCTTTTGTGGATTTTTGCCATTATTTTCTTTTTTTGTAGCATCCAATTTGCTTCCATTGGCTATGGTATGGGTGCATGAAGGTAAATGAGATGGAGAGCATATGGATGGTGAACATTGGAAGGAAGTTAAGGATGTGTGCCTTTGTTGATCTGTAATAGGGCCATGAGGGGATAAAGTGGATGGATGTACAAAAGGACCCAAAATGGAAGGAAGGGATGAAGGATTTGGATGTGGGACATAAGGACCTAGAATGGATGGAAGTGAGGAAGGAATGAGAATATGGATATAAGGTCCTAAAATGGACTTGGAAGATGAATGATGGAAAGCTTTAGGTTTGTATGGAGGAATTGTGGAAGGTGTACCAACATCTTGAGACGTTATTTCTTCAATGGGATACTTAGCATGTTCAACACAAGATGCGAGTCCAGGTAGATGAGGTTCATGAGTGGTAGGACCATGTGGAGGATGAGGATCACAAGGGGAATTAGGAGGGATAATAGGATCTTGGGATGGAGTGGGATCATGAAACAAAAATGGAGAGATGCTTTGATCTTGACTTGAAAGAGGATCATGTGGCAGAATGTATGGATCATGAGATGGAATAGGATCATTGAATGGAGTGGAGGGAATGGAGCCATGAGATAGGGTGATTTGATCTTGACATGGAGGAATATTAATGGATGGAGTGGAAGGAAATTTTGCATGAAGGGGAGGACCTATGGAGGCTAACTTGTGAGATGGAGTGGAAGCAATAATGTGCATGGTACATGGAATGCCTTGATCTTGATTAGGAAGGGGATCGTGAGATGGACTAGCAGGGATAAATAGATCTTGAGGGATAGGGGAAGGATGGGATGGAGAAATGCTCAGATCTAGAGGAGAAGAGGCATCTATAATGTCATGCTTTGGAGGAAGGTCATGAGATGGAATTGGGTGTATAACTTTGGGTGATTGGCTCTCTTCATTTTGTATTTTATACTTAGCCAAGAGTGATGTGAAAAACCCCTTACGAGGTGGGGATGAGGTTTGTGGAGGATTAGGATTGTGAAGGGAATTGCATGGAGGAAGAGGAGACATGGCATGAAAAGTGGCCTCTTTCTATTGACTTGCTAAAAGATAATTCTTTAATTGTTCAATTTCCATGGCAAGGGCATTTGTGTTGGAGGAATTGTGTGGGCTATGAATGGATTTGTATGTAGTTGAAGGGTAATGAGATGGGTTTTCCTTGTCAAAGGTAGAGGGATAATGAACTTGAGATGGATTAGATATGGATATGAAGTGTGAAGGATGGATTTGATATGTAGGTTGAGCAGTGTACACTCGAAAGTGTCACACTCTAAACCCTTCTATCCAAACGATTCCATGAGTTCGAAATGCTTGGATGCCAACTTAGAGCTCCCTATCCATGGAGTGAAAGAGAGTATATTTCAAGAATAAAAAGGCTCTCAGATGAGCCTTAGAGATACTCTTCTTTCTTGTAAACCATGCAATGGGAGGTTACAAAGACAAGATGCAAGAATGCAAATGTCCCAAGGAGTTCCTCAAGAATGCAATGCAACTAAAGATTAAGCTAGAATGAATATGAAAAGTGCAGCTATTCTAAGAATGGATGAGAGTGTTACAATCCAAATATTAAGCTATTTGAGATAGATTATTGCAAAATAGAAGCTAAACTAACATGCAACATGAATCTAAGCTAAAATGTTATGGTATGAGAGAATGTAGACAAGAAAGAGAAGTTCTCCACAAAGCTCCAAAGAAACCTATTAGAAAACTTGCAGCATAACAATATTCAAAATGAGGATCGATTGAGGGGGAAAGCTCTCTCCCTTTTAAAGATGTATGGACGGTAGAGATCAAGATGAAGATGGTGGATGATCAACGGTGGAATTTGAAAAGAGGAGTGATCCATGTGCACACACAAATCAACCAATAGAATATAAGTTGACTTGTCATATAAGACAAAAGTCACAAAGCCTTTTCTTTTAATTGCAAAATAGAAAAAGGACTTTATGTGTGCACTTTAAGTGGGTTAGAAGAATGGGGTGTTTTATTTAATTAAAAGGGGACATGTTCTTTTAATCAAATAATGAACTTAGGATAGCATAGTCAAACTATAGGTTATAATCAAATAAATTGATTATTAGCAATTTGGTCTAGATAAATGATTAAATTAATTTAGCCAAAATGCTGAAAAGGGGGCTAATAGTCTAGATGACTATTTTTAGGTGATTACATTTGCCCCTCTTTGACTAATGCATGATCAATCTGGGAACACATTATGTCAAAGAAAATCGAAGCCAAGTAGGCAGTGGTAGATATAGATATCTGATTTCGAAGAGTGAAATGTAGAAATAGATAGCAAGTCCTGAATGTACAGTCTGATAGTGGTAGTACTGAACACTAGGAAAAGATGATGTAAGAATTCAAGAAGAATGCTAAAAATTAGAAAAGCAAATAGAGTGAGAGCAAGTGAGAAGATCAAACAAATGCTCCTAAGTAGTGATAGAGTATTTCTGCCCCCTCGGGATCGAAATTGAAATGAGGTAAGGGGATGCAAAAACTGGCTAGAAATGAGAAAAATAGAATATAGCAATGTCCAAGATGACAGATAGATGATTAGAACCCAAGAATGACTATATAAAAAAAATTGATAAAATGCCCCAGTTTGACTAGAGTTGACCTTGAAGGATATAGAATAAAAATAAGGTCAAAATGAGTAGAAAGGTGATTTTAGACATGAAATAGTGAATTTAAGTAGATATGAAGTATGGAAATGATGAAGACATGAAGAAATGAAGATGCCCCAGTGATGATTCAGAGATTAGACCTCAAAAGGTTAGCTAACTACTTAGAAGAAAGTAGAATTTTAAAAGACAATTTTGACCACCAAGATGAAATTGAATTTGGATTTCGATCCAGAAAATGAATCTAGGACGTCAAAATTATTTAAGAGGTCAAAACTTTATATAATGTGATGAAAAGATAAAAAAGAGATGAAGCAAAAGATTAAGAAGGTGAAAAGACATGAACAAGAAGAAAGTAAAGAAATATATGAAAGGAGTTAGCTGATATGTCCACAAAAAGATGAAGAGAGAGCTCTCCCCATATGCAAGAATGCAAGACTAAGCTAGAAAATGAACCTAAAATGCAAGCTAATATGAAAAGTGGTTTACCAAAAAGAAGCACATAACATTTAGACTCTTAATTTCATCATTGAACATTTATTAGGGACATCATGAGCTCATACAACCATCACTAGTATAACTATGAGGATATGAATATGATTGATATCAGATAGGTATGTGAAAATCCAATCTAAGCATCAAAGACATGTAAGTCAAGATAACTAAGCGATTAGATTCCATAAGTTTAATTTAGCAAGATTACACCTTTATCAAGGCATAAGCACCAGGATAAACCCTGAGTGCGGTCTTGCAAAACAGTCAAGGATGATACATTTGTAAGTTAAAATGTTGAATAGGTCAAGAGTAAATGCTTACAACACTATAGACAAACAAAGTATACCCACAAGTAGAAATCAAGAAAACATGCCCCATGCCCCCAGTCTTCTAGTCAATGACATCCTTGAAAGACTATTAGGGATGGAACATATAGTAAAGAAATCATCATAGACAGCACACAAAGTAGATAAAGATCAACATAGCTCAGTCATTTAAGTGTTAAAGTGCATGTGTGCAAGTCACTTGGCCATTTCTTCCAGACTTGATTCTGATAGTGAGAAATATCGCAACATCAGAGACTCTAGGTAAACTTATCTGAAAAGTGTTAAAAAACACTTGATGTCAAGGTGGGGGAAGTGTTGAGAAACACTATTTTGTGAGTTGTCAAAGGAACCCTAATGCACAAGAATAACTCAATAGGCTAAGTAGTTGTGCCCCTAAGATGAGGACAAGGAACAATTCCAAGCTAGGAAATATGTAGTGAAGTGGATGATTGAGACAGATAGACATAGGTGCGAGGGTTTCAAGTAGCGCCAATTTTTAGGTTTTCACCACTTGACAGATTTTTTCAGGACTTTTTTCAATTTTTTTGTATTTTCAAAGTTTTTTGGTGATACATCAAAGCACCTATTGCTAGGTTTTCACTAAGATGATCATTTTTTCAGGACATTTTCTCATTTTAAGGATTTTTTCAGCATCATATATGATTTTTTGGATTTTTTAGAATAATTTAGAGATCACTAGTTCTTAAGCAAGATCACATCATTTTCTCCCAATGTCTAGCAAGGTATAGGACATGATGGAGAAACAAGCCAGTGGATAAGCAATAATGCATAAGAAAGGAATGTGAAGCAAGTGGAAGTGATCCTCAAGAACTGACTCCTCAAGAGTACCCAAGCTAGGGAAAGAGGTGAAATAGTCATATGAAGCATATTTTGGATAAGAAATGGAAGTAATGAGAAAGATAGCATGTAGAATAAGCAATGAAGCCAACAAGTGAGATAGCATGAAGTGTGTAGTCCAAAAGAGTAGCCATGTCAAGAGACCTATGAGAACCATGTTTCATTTATTATGATCAAGACCAAGGGGTCAACTAGATAGTATAGCAATGGGATAGAACAATAAGAATAAAGCTCAAGATAGAGGCTATGAGTGAATGGGAGAGCACAATAGAAAATCTCATGGATAAGATAGCTACTATGCAAAGATAGCTCAACATTGTCAAGATCAAAGAGAGAAGAGGGGATAGATGGATGATGGAAGAATTACGCTTGATGCCTATTTGCCAGGTTTTCATCATGGTACTTATCCAAGGTACCACAAGATGTAGTTTTCACCATAGGATGCATTTATTTCTCTTTAATTTTGCTACCAAGGTGCCACAAGAAGTGGTTTTCACCAAGGCACATTTTCAATTTTTTTCATTTTTTCATTTTTTTCATTTTTTTTTTTTTTCATTTTTAGAAAGAGCTCAAGCTGTTTGTAGATAGTGCTCCTATAGAAAAGATAAGTCATGATAAGTCGAGACCATACACTAGTATGCTCAAAGATGTTGATAGGGTGATGAAAGAGAAATGGTAGTAGGAAGAGTATATGGAGGATAATAATTCATGTATTGAAAGTAAGTGTAAGCTTTAGAGGATTTTATGAGGGTGGTTGAAATATTGTACAAGATCAACATTGACACACACCTTGAAGGGTATTGGAATGATGGAGGAATCATGGATGAAGTAGCTTGAGGTTTAGATGTATGAGGTGGTAGAAGAGATTTGGAAAAAAGTGGAGTGGAAGGCTTTGGAATATTTTTAGAAAGATTTTTGAAAGAAGATGGAATGGAAGCCTTTGGAAGCTTGAATGTCAACTTTGAAGTATTTTCAATATTCAAGTCTTTTAAAAGAGACTTGGGAATCCATATAGCTTTAGATTTTCCTTCGGATACTTCAAAACACATTTCTTCAATAATGGGTTTAGGAACCCATATTTTCTTTGATTTAGCTTTTTTAATAGTTGACCTTTGTGGTCTCTTTTGTGCATTCTCCTTCTTAGAATTCACATGTTGATTAGATGGGACATAATGATCTTTCTTTTTTAATGGATTCTTATGTTTATTCTCACTTCCAAAGGACTTGGGATTTGTGGATGAATAAGGCTGATATGACTGGTTTAGGTGGATACATGGGTGATAATTCATCAAGGATGAGCATCTTTGTTGATCTTGAGGTATGACGAGAGAGCTAGGAGTGGAAAATGTAGGAGATGACGGAACATAAGGTCCCAATATAGATGGAAGGTTTGAAGGCTTTAGCTTTGATGAATAAGGACCAAGGATAGACTTAGGAGATGCAAATGGATAGTGAAAAGGGATATCAACATCTTTAGAATGAGCAACATGGTCAAAGCCATCAATAGACTCATGAGTAGCTTTGACAGGAGCAACATTTTTAATAGGAGCACTTGAAGCTTGAGTAAAATTTTGAAGTGGATATGGAGAAGTAGAACACGAGGGGACACTTTGATCTTGACAAGTAGCTTTGGATAACATAGGAAGAGAACTTTTCTCATAATTTTCAATAAGCTCAAGGGAGATAGTGGAAGTGATATCTTCATCATACTTAGGAGGTGGACAAGATATAGGATATGGAATGGATTCTTGGAAGTCCACTAGGATCGATCCTTGCACCAAGAAGTTGAGCGGCTAAAAAAGGTAGTGACTAACTTAGAGTTTTTAGATCGGGCTTCCGTTCATAGTGTTCCTCTTGTTCCCAATTACGGGACACCTCACCTTGCGATGAGTAACCAATCTCGCGACCACAAGAGTACCTTAAGAATTCTTGCCTAGTGATCTCCCTATGGTCGAAATCCCATAAGCAATCACACTGGGCGAAGACAAACACTACGTCTACCAAAGTTTTGTGTCCTTGGTACCCTTGAGTTTATAGTGGGTTGGAAGAGCCAGGTAATCGGCTTGTCCCCACTTGGGTCGTTCCTCTCAGGTTGTCCGAGAGCAGACCCTCTAAAGGATTCTAACTACACAAAATGGATCAACTTTTGGAAGTCAAGATTTCTGGTTCACCATAAGGGTGAAGAGAATACTCTCCTATTCCAATAATTTTCTCCCAAGCACGCCAAGAAGATTCAGTTACCCCTTGCTTTTGAAACCAAATGGCAAGTCAAGATTTCTGATTCACCACAAGGGTGAAGAGCATACTCTCCTATTACCAAAAGACTCCAATCACAAGTTTTATGTGCCTATGAAAAATGAACAATTAATCAATGCCACACATGAAAACAAAAAAGCAAGAAATTTTGGGTTTTTATGCTTTGGGCAGCCCTGCAAACAATGTTAGTAGCCCTTGCGCATTTGAAGCTTTGACATGCGTTCTTTTTATGCAATGTTTTAATTTTTCATAAGGATGGCAACCTGCAATCACAACTTGTTAGTACCATAAGTTAGTGTAAAATAGCATAAAAATCTACAATAAAAAGTGGTTAGTTTCCTCAAAAATCCAACTTATCTTCCAACTAAGTGCATGCAAAGAAAGTGCAAATTAATCACAAATGCTCTCATTTTTACTCTTTGATTTTGACCTAGTCAACAAGATTGGACTTTTTTGCTATGATTTCGGATCCAAAAATAGAAATGAAAAGAAAAGACCCCTACTAAAAATTAGAGAGCTTTCCAAAAATGTAAAAAATTCAAAAAAATCTCTTCATTTTCTCCCTAGAGATCAATTTTGTCAAAACAGGCCAAATTCATCAAATTGAATTTTTGATCCTTAATACGACCTCAAAATTCAAAACACAAAGAAAGAACCCCCATTAGAATTAAAAAACCTTTCTGAAAATGTATGTTTTTCCAAAAAATGTGCTGATTTGAGATCAAAAATGGCTTTTTATGAAAAACAAAGAAAAACTCATAACTCTCGAAAATCACATCAAAATGCTCTAAAAATCAGACTGAGACATTTTGAGCACATACCCAAATTGAAAAAAATATTTTAGAACCAAACTCCAAGCGGTTTAAAAGATATGATCAAATCTTTAAACCAACTATGTTTTTGGTCTACAAACCAATCTACTTATGGGTTGGCCTTAAAACCAAAGTGATAATTCTACAAAAGCATTTGATTAGATCCAATATGCTGCTGTAAAAAATCAAAGATGAAAAATAAAAGAAAATGGAGATAGAAACTTGATTCAAGCCCCACGGTGGGCGCCAAAAATGTACACTCGAAAGTGTCACACTCTAAACCCTTCTATCCAAACGATTCCATGAGTTCGAAATGCTTGGATGCCAACTTAGAGCTCCCTATCCATGGAGTGAAGGAGAGTATATTTCAAGAATAAAAAGGCTCTCAGATGAGCCTTAGAGATACTCTTCTTGCTAGTAAACCATGCAATGGGAGGTTCCAAAGACAAGATGCAAGAATGCAAATGTCCCAAGGAGTTCCTCAAGAATGCAATGCAACTAAAGATTAAGCTAGAATGAATATGAAAAGTGCAGCTATTCTAAGCATGGATGAGAGTGTTACAATCCAAATATTAAGCTATTTGAGATAGATTATTGCAAAATAGAAGCTAAACTAACATGCAACATGAATTTAAGCTAAAATGTTATGGTATGAGAGAATGTAGACAAGAAAGAGAAGTTCTCCACAAAGCTCCAAAGAAACCTGTTAGAAAACTTGCAACATAACAATATTCAAAATGAGGATCGATTGAGGGGGAAAGCTCTCTCCCTTTTAAAGATGTATGGACGGTAGAGATCAAGATGAAGATGGTGGATGATCAACGGTGGAATTTGAAAAGAGGAGTGATCCATGTGCACATACAAATCAACCAATAGAATATAAGTTGACTTGTCATATAAGACAAAAGTCACAAAGCCTTTTCTTTTAATTGAAAAATAGAAAAAGGACTTTATGTGTACACTTTAAGTGGGTTAGAAGAATGGGGTGTTTTATTTAATTAAAAGGGGACATGTTCTTTTAATCAAATAATGAACTTAGGATAGCATAGTCAAACTATAGGTTATAATCAAATAAATTGATTATTAGCAATTTGGTCTAGATAAATGATTAAATTAATTTAGCCAAAATGCTAAAAAGGGGGCTAATAGTCTAGATGACTATTTTTAGGTGATTACAAGCAGGAAGTACAACTCCATATTTTCTTTGAAGATTGTCAACCATTTGATTAAGCAAATTCAAATCCATAGATGTTAGAAGAAGAGTGATGAAATATTTGAGGATGGATTGAATATGAACTTAGGACTAGGAGCTTTGGACTTTGTGTTGATTCGAATCGGATTTAATATTGATTTGATTAAATTTGATTGGATTTTATTTGATTTGATTGGATATGATGTGATTGAATTAGGGTTTGATTTGATTTGATAAAAACCCTATCAGATTGTGAACAAGTGAATGTGAGATTTGAATTAAAGTCCAATGTTTATGAAAATGCTCCTATGACCAAAGTAGAAGATTGGTGAAAGATTAAATTAGAAGAAGACGTGAATGAAATTAGGAAGATTGATTATGGAGGAATATGTAGATGGATTAAATTAGAAATTGATTAGAAATGCATGAATTTGACAAGGGGTTGAATTAGAATAATGACAATGTGGAGGATTGAATTAAGAATGCATTATGAGATTGGCAGAAGAAATTGAAGCTGGATGATGATGAAGCATGACTACGATGAATATTAGGAAGTAGATTGAATGACAAGGAAATGATGGGGACAAATGGAGATGATTAAGATGTGGAGGAAATGGTTTGAATGATGAAGATAAGAGATATATGAGGGTGATGACTTGGATGGAAAGAAGATGTGACATGGAATTGATGTGGATAGCTTGACTAGGAGGACCTAAACTAAGACTTGTTTTTGTTGTTTTTGAAATTGTTTTTGATTTTTTTGGATTTTTGAAGTTTTATGATGTTTTTGGGTTTTTCAATTTTGAGATGCAAAATCAAACAAGGAAATATGTACAAGGAAACTGTGTTTCAAACACTCAAGAATGTCAAACACACCAACAATCCTATGAAGTTTTGACTAGGATATACAAGGATCAACTAGAGGGTGTCCTCGATATATGCAAGGTACATAAGGCCCAAATCTGTACATGAAAGAAAGTACTGCCACATAGTTGGGGGGAGACGGTAACCCAAATCTCCTCCTTCACTTCCCAAAGGTATAAAGTTCTTTGGGGCTTAGCCAAGAGTGACAATATTTTACTTCCAAGAGAGGTGTCTTTCGATTCACCTCCCAATTTTTATACTCTGCTAGAACACTGGAGTTGAGGTCATACCAAGGGGTGATGAAATCCCCAAGTAGGCCTCCTAAAAAGAAAAAAAAGACCACTTATTTCTTATACACCCAAGATCACCCGAAGGCATGAGGGGAGAGAATACGTAAGTGGCCTTGGGGTTCAAAAAGAAATGCGTTCGTTCCCAATGAAACTTTAGGTTATGTGATCTACTTGAAGACACACATATTTATAACATACAATGTTCTTTCCAACTTGAAATAGTGCCAATGTAAATGAAAATGAGGATTCGTCAACAAGAAAGTAAATCGAGCGTGTACATAAGCAAAACTGCTAAAAATGAAATCAATTTCCCTTAAGGCATTCAAAATTGTGTGAGTTCATTTTAAGCACTAATTCCAAATGTGATCTAGCCTAGGCATACATGTCCATTATCCCTTAATGCATTTAAGATAGTGTAAGTTCTTTTTAAGCACCAATTTCAAATGTTTGCTAGCCTAAGCATACATGTCCATTCCCTTAAGGCATTCAAGATTGAATTTGATTGTTTTAGCATTTAACCATGCATTCAAAGACAAGTGTTTAAGAATAAAAGTTCATTCTAAAACAAACTTAAAGCAAAACCTGCAAGCAATATAGTTAGTGAGAAAATATCCCTGCAAAACCACAAGTTAGTGCATCAAAAACCTTGCAACGAAAGTGGTAACACAAAGTCTAGACTTTGACAAAAAAGAGAGACATAAACATCATCAAAATCTTATGAAACCAACATCAACACGACAGGCTTAGAATCAGCTTTCTAGTGATATTTCATTTTTTGAAAACAGAGCCCGTATGCTCAAGTTATGAGCAAAAAACCAAAGGCTACTCCTTATGATCTAAAAGGGCATGTGGACTGTTGATGCAGTGTTGACATCAGTGACTTGCAAGAAAAAATTTGACGGTTAGGGACACGTCAAGCAAATTTTTTTTTTTTCAACTTTTTACAAAATAAAATTAAAAAAATGAAATATTGTTCATTACAAAGATAAATTTTATGTTGAAAAAGTAAAATGGACAACGCAATGTTTTGTGTTGTTAAAATGAAAAAATAAAAAAAATAATAATATTAAAATATTTTAAAATTGAAACGTGGGAAGGGAAGGGTTTTGAGTGGGCAGAGGAAGAGCGGGGAGTTAGGGTTGCAAGCCGACAGAGGCAGCCAAAGGAGGTAGTGGCGGGGCGGCTACGCATGAGTTTCAGCAACGATGGCGAGAGGTGGCTGCACGGGAGAGGGGTTAAGTTGTAGGTAGAGTGGCCACGATGTGCAATGGGTAAGTTGCAGGCAGAGCAGCCATGGTGAGGTGGAGCGGCATCCGCACAAACGAGAAGCAGGTGGTGAAGTAGAGGGAAAGGGGCTGCACACAGAGTTTGTGGAGTGAGGCATGGGTTTGGCACAGGTGGGGAGAAGTAGTCGGCGACACGTGGTGGAGGGAAGAGGTGGCACAAGAGGAGGAGAGTCAGAAGGGCGGCAGTTGCAGATGAGCAAATGGGGCTGTGGTTCGTGGGGCGCGAGGACCACAGTGGTTTCAGTAGTGCTGTAGAGAATATCGGGCTGTGGGTCGGGACAGAGGGGGGAAGTAGGGGCCGCGATGACAGTTGCATCGCTTGCGGGCACTGCCATGAGTGGCGTCGCGGGTGGCGCCGTCCTCCTGCAAAAATAAAAATAAAGAGTTGTTAAAAATGTTTTTTTTTTTAAAGATTTTTAATTTTTGATTTTATTATTATGAGACAAAATAAGACCCCCCCCCCCCCCCCCCCCCCCATTTTTTTTTTTTCAAACAATTTATATATTAACACAATGGAGATATTTTATTTTCCCCTAATAATGAATATTTAATGCATATGTACCTTAGAACTTGAAAATAAAGCCATAAGCAAAATATAAAGTGTTTTATGTCAAAAAACTTCCCTTAGGTCCTCCAAATGCAATGATGAGCTTTATGGCTTGATTAGATGCTCCTCATGAAACTTGACCTCCAAATGCAAGTCTTCTACATACAAGCTTGAACACTCACAAAAAACTCAAAAACACATTAGATCGTTAGTTTGAACCCATGAAGTGGGTCCCACCAGGTGTGCCAAAATGTGTTGCATAAAAATGTAATAAAGGAAATAAAAATCAAGCAACTAATGCATCTTCCTACATTATCAAATCTCAAAATATGAAAGAAGACATGGACATAAACATAACATGAGACAAAAAAGAGTATAAACTATCAAAATAGCACTATGCAAACCTCATAAAACCATCAAGTCTAGATGATTTCATTGCTCATGGGATGTGGTTGCTCACTATTCCTGTAGCATAACAATGAGGTAGAAAGTGCTTCATGAAAAATGAGGAGAGGGCTCTCCTTTTATAGGAAAATGGATGCAACAGACAACTAAGATTGAATGAACGATGGAGGGCTAGGATCGCTCAGGATTGATAAGGTGTCCATGAGGTGGAGGCCAAGTAGACTCCACATGGATTAAGGTTTTGACTATTCAAAGGGGGCAACCTTTGATGGTGACATGACCAATGAGGTGTGAGAAGCATGGCTTCTCACACGTGTCAGACAACTTGATTCTCATGCAAGAGGACAAGTGTGCAAGAGGTGTGAGAAGGATGGCTTCTCACACATGTGAGACAACTTGAATCTCACACAAGAGGACAAGTGTGCAAGAAGCATGCAAGACATGAGGGATGAGGAAAGTGTGAACATCTCTCACACATGTGTGAGAACACACTTAGGATTAAGAGGAGATTAGCTAGGATGATTATGCAAAGCATATATGATTAAGGAAGTGGGTAGGTTTAGCATGATGGGTTAGGTAGGCTAATGAGGTTAGGTGAGGGTTACATGTAGGAGCCATATGCTCAAATATGATTAAATGTAATATTTAATTCCTAGTGGGATTGGGAAAGGAGTTAATTAAGTAAATGAAGTACTTAATTAAAAGAAATTCGTTAGGATGCATGGGGAAGTATAGGATTTAAATAAACCTTAGTTTATTTAAATTAAGGAAAGGAAAAAATAATTAAATAAATGTAAAATTTATTTAATTAAGGTAGGGGAATTAAATAAATAATGAATATTTATTTAATTGGCTAGGAATAGGTTTTGGACAAATTTAGGTGTCTACAATTTCCTAGCTTTTTTTCTTTCCAAAACTGAGTCATAATTGCATCATAGCTAATTTAGGGGTGTCATCACTTCATCTTACCCAAGTCTAGTTTAAAATCTTCATGTCAAGTGTTGTTATAAGTTGAAATGATGGGTCTAGTTTGTTAGATAAGAGCTAAAATGTTGCTAATGATCACTTGTCAAAATTTAGTTACCTCACTAATCTAGCTATTTGCTATTGAGCTTCTTGATCAACTTCTTGGCTTGAGTAGTGTTATAAATTATTGAGCACTCTTGACAAGCCACTTTCTTATTTTATCTTTGAAAAGTGATCATTCTTGATTATACAAACTATAATTCTAAAAATCTTCACTTCATCCCATTAGAAAAAGACATGTCCTTACATTCTATTTGCAACTAGGCTTCAAGTCGATTAAGGAAGTTGTGATTCATTCACCTTTGAGCAATTGATAACTCCAACTAGGCATCCTCATAGACAACCTTACGAGAAAGAACCCATCTCTGATAAGATGTTAGAGGCTAACACTTGGCATAATCCTCTCTATGTCTTTTAGAACCCTTTTGATATGCCCTTTGATACTCCTAGGTCCAAAGACAACATGTTAGTCACCATGCATCTTGAAGAGAGGAATCATCACCTAGAGAAACTCTTTTCACATAAAGAAGAGCAAGCACACTTAGAAAAATAAGACTACAAGAGGCTATATGTGTGACCACTAGGGAGAGATCTTATCATCAAGATGAGGCTAATGTTCATGCACATAATGCTGAGAATAGACATGCGCATGGTTACTATAGTAATGTTTTCACTAGAAATCCCACTGGTGACAATGGTGGGAATAACACACCACCTAGGTCTCCAAGAATAAGCACATGCATGTCCATCACCACCTAGACACTCACAATCACATCATGATAGTGAAATAAATGACGAGGTCACTATTGAAGATCTTATGTGATTTCAACAAGATGAGGTTTCCCAAAGACTAATGCTAAAAGCCTTAGAACAAAATGGTGACCAATATTTCCAATACATGACCTCTAGGGGATGGAAGCTCCCCCATGACTTTGAAAATTGACATTTTTGTCAACATTATTGTACCTAAACTATACTTTTACCTTAGAAAACAATTATTCACATTCTTTAATGACATGATTGAAAGTGCTTATTGTATTGAGGATGTTGTCATTAAGAAGGGTGACATTGTGCCAAATAAAGACAAGAATGACAATGGAAATGGAAAGGACAAGAATAAACTATGGAACAAGAAAAAATGTCATCAATGATGGAGTAGTGGACACTCCTAAAAGTAAGGAATCAACCTTCAATCTTTCTAATGCTATCTATGTTGCTAAACAAAAAGAGGCTTCAAAGCTCAACCCTTTGACAAAACGTAAAAGTCTTCTAAACCAAAGCATGTCTACACATCAATGGTATAATTATATGAGGTGGTATTAAAGATCTTGCTTATTAACAATATTATTATGCTACTAGATAAATCCTAACCCTATGATCCAACTATCAAGCCTACTTGGTGGAGTGACGACCACTTTTGCAACTATCGTAGGAGTAAGGGACATAACATCAAAAATTGTTTCAATCTTAAGGATGTTATTCAAGACCTCATTGATGGAGGAAAGGTTGTTATAGATGGCCTAGTTAAAATTTCTAATCATGAAGTCTTTAAGAAACTATTACCTAAATATGAAAAAGGGGAATCATCTCATGCTAACAAGAAAAATCATGATGCCAAGATCAATTACACATAGACTAACATAGATAACTTCGTAAACATGATGGAGCCTATTGAAATCATCTACATGATGAGTCCTAAATTTGACAAGGAACCTAATTGTGACATTGATGACAAGAAGCCTAAGGTAGTTTTGAAAACACATAGTGCTCAACAAATCTATATAGACACTAGGCATAAAGTAATGCTTAATGTGGTAGAAACATCCTCTTCTCATGATGGGACACCCAATGCTATCACTAGGGGGAAATCCAAGGTTGTCCTCAAAGTCAAAAACAATCCCAAGAATGCCTCCTCTTCCAAATAGGTGGCTACTCCATCCATATCTATTTATGATCTTGTTAGTCAAGTACAACTAACCCCAACACAAATTTCCATCTTTGAGTTGCTAGAATTGTCTCCTTTGGACAAGGAGATCCTTGAAAAAGCTTTACACACAACCAATGTTCCTACATATATTGACCTTGAGTGATTCCAAGCTATGGTCAACCATATTTCCTCACTTAACTATCTCACATTCTCCAAAGAAGATGACAAGTCCCTTAGTCATCCCCACAACCTAGCTTTCCACATCAAAGTCTAAATCTTTCGTACTCAAGTTTTTCGAGTCTTGATAGAAAATAGTGTTGGGTTAAATATTATCTCCTTTAATGTTTTCCAATAGCTCAATTTTTTTGAACTTTCTATTGATCCTAGATGAAAAATCACCATCAAGGCATATGATGAAGTTGAATGGTCCTCCAACACCCTAATTATGTTGCCTATCCATATGGGTCCTATTAAGAAAGATGTGGTCTTTCAAGTCTTAGACATCCCAGTTGCATATAATTTGTTGCTAGGAAGATCATGGATCCATGACATGCAAGTTATAGCATCAATGTACCATCAATGCATAAAGTTCCCATTCAATGTTGTAGAGATCATTATTCCAAGGGACAATTCCATGTCCATCAACATATTGACTACCACTAAAATGCTAGTTCCTCATAATCACTCTTCTTTTGAGCTCAAACCATCCCTCAAGGCATGTGAACAAAAATTGAAAATGATGAGCCTAGGTATGGGAGAATATATTATTGATTTCTCCAAGATCTTATGGAAAACCTAATGATAAAATGAAGCCCTCAACTTCTTCCATAACTATATTTGGGAACTTTTTCTAGTTCTTCATTCCTTTAGAAGTAGAAAAGGAAGATCAAGCTATAAGAGATTGGATTTGTAGGGAAGAAGAAGATGTTGAGGAGGTCACTATCACTACTCCCATTTCTCCCAAGCACTATTGGAAAAGACTATAAGCTCTTGAAAAAATGGGCTATTATGGCCAATGATCCCTAAAAGATGATAAGAAAGCTCTTGTAGAATGCCTAAGTCATACTAATGAATACAAAAACATAGATACTACTAGTCTAGGATTTTGGCTAGAGGATGAATTACCAAGGTTTGATAGAAGGCCCCCCATGAGTAATGAGAAGATAATGATCCACCGCTTGGTACTCCTGCTACACAAGAAGAAGACTTCATGCCTCCTACTTTCTTTATTTTGAGAGAGGAACTAATAATCACCAATAATGATGTTTAAGCTTCTACATCTAGACAACATGACTATGATAATGAAGACCCTAATAGAGGAAGGATAATATTAGATAAAATATTTCTCGACTAATAGCCCAAAATCAAAGTACTAATTCTAGTGAATATGAATGGAAATCTCTCTTAGATGCCTCTTGTGAACTAGGAATGAATATCATACATGCCTATCTCACCCAACCCAACATAGTTAACAAGTCTACTCTAGGGTTTGACGAGTTTGGCTTTCAATTTTCTTTAGTGGATCATGATAATCTATATAGATCTCTTGATTTGGATCCCTTTAGATATTTCTCTATGGTCTAATAGAGATAATTCCTTCCACATCAAAAATCTCAATGCTTCCACTTCTCTCTTAGTCACACACCCTAATCCCATAGATTGGTATGTTCAAGACTAAAGACTAGAGCTACCATCTTTTCAAAATGACTATGAGATTGCCTGCAACCTAAAAGCCATTGAACCCATGGTGTCTTCCACTAGGGAACCAAAAATTAACCTGATGGAGACAAATATCAAGTACCTCTATCAAGTATAAAAGAGAAAAATGAAAAAAAAAGTTTAGATAGTGAACACCACATTGTGGTGATGTCTAAACCTCAAAATAGTAAAAATAAATATGTATCCAAGGGTTAAAACCTCTTCGAGGTGCCAAAGGATGAGGTGCTTGGTAGTCTATCAAGCTATTTTCAAGATAGATCTTTTATTCTCATTGAATGTACACAACCTATAAATATTGGCACAGAAGAGTGTCCCAAGATTATTCATGTTGCTCAACCATTATTAGTTGAGGAAAAAGAGAAATTCATTAAGTTGTTCTAGTAAAAGAAGATAAACTAAGGACTTATTTAGACATGCTTGGTCTAGACAAAGATCTTATCATGCATTACCTATATATTTCTCCTGGTGCTAAACCTATCAAGCAAAAAATAAGGAAAATGAACCCTCATGTTGTATTACTAGTGAAAATTAAGCTCAAAAAATTGTTAAGTACAAACTTCATCTGAGCTATTGAATATGCAAAATGGATCTCCAATATTGTGCCTATGTCAAAACATGATAAGTCCATTCATGTATGCATAGATTTCATTGATTTGAACAAGTCATACTTTAATGATGATTTTTCACTTTTGAACATAGACATGATAGTGGACATGATTATAGGTTATGAAATGTACTCCTTAATGGATGGATTTTTTGGATACAATAAATGAAAATTGGCCCTGGGGATCAAGAGAAAACAAATTTTACATGTGCATGGGGTATTTTCTATTGGAATTTCCTATCATTTAGGTTAAAGAATGTAGGAGCCACTTACCAAAGAACTATGACTACTATCTTCCATGACATGATGCATAAGAATATGGAAGATTATGTTGATGACAAATTAGCTAAATCCAAGAAGAGAGATTGCACCATGATGACTTGAGTTTGATATTGGACAACATGAAATAGTTTCAACTTAGGTTAAATCCAAAGTAGTGCACTTTTGGTGTCAAACCAAAAAAATTTCTAGGCTACATCATATCTACAAAGGGCATAGAAGTAAATCTAGAAAAAGTGCAAGCTATTATGGAAATTCCTCTTGCTAAGAACATCCGTCAACTAAGAAGTCTTCAAGGATGTCCTTAATCTATTAGGAGATTTACATCATAGTTAGTTGATAGATCACAATCATTCAATAAAAATTTACACAAAGGATCCACATGTATTTACATGCTATGGATTCTTCCTTAGGAGCATTGCTAGCACAAAGTGCTAAAGATGGAAAGGAACATGCTATATACTACATTAGTTGCACTTTGGTGGCTAATTAAGTAAAATACAATAATATTGAAAAGGCTTGTTTCATAGTGGTATTTGCATCCTAGAAGCTTAAATACTACATGCTTGCTCACACAGTGCATCTTATTGAAAAAAGTGATCCTCTTAAGTATCTACTAAGTAAAGTGGCACTTACTAGATGACTTGCTAAATGGATGATGATTCTTTCAAAATTTGACATTTAGTATGTCAAACATAAAGCCATCAAAGGACAAGCTATAGCTAATCAACTTGCTCAGTTTCTATTACATGACAATGCTCCAATGTAGATTGATTATCCTAATGGCTCTATTATGTATGTCATTGAGAGGACATGAAAAATGTTCTTTGATGGCTCACATACCCATAATGGAGCTAGTGTGGGGATTTTGTTTGTCATAACTCATGGTTGCATGATCCCAAAGTCTTACAAACTCTTGTTTCCATGCACTAACAATATAGAAGAGTATGAGGCTTTGACCAACAAGAATAAAATGGCTCTTGAATGGAGAATCACATAATTACACATCTATGGGGACTCTTAGCCTATCATAAATCAAGTTAATAATGACTATCAAACTAAAGATGACAAGCTCATACCTTACAAGAAATTAATTGATTCCCTTAGGAACTATTTCACATTTGTAACATTCCAACATATTCCTAGAGCATAAAATAAGGTTGCAGATGCTATGACCACTTTAGTGTCTATTCTACAACTACAAAAGCATAAATCTCTCTTTGAATTCTTGGTGGAAGAATTACGACACCTTTCCCATGACTCCCTTGAAAACCATATAATTTTCACTATTTTTGGCCATGAATCCCCTTGCTATTCCACCATATTCTCCTACCTACATGATCAAATCATTCCTGATAACCTCACACACAATAAAAAATGCCAACTCATTTGCTACGCCTCACACAATACCATTGTCTTTGGTGATTTGTATAGAAATGGTCTAGACATAATGCTTGGAAGGTGTCTAGAGATAGAGGATTCTGAAAAGGAATTAGCTAAAGTCCATGATGATATGTGTGGGGCATACTCTAATGACCTTGCACTTGCTCAAACACTACTTAAGGCAGGTTAATATTGGACAAATATGCAAGTTAATGCTATCCAGTATGCCAAATCAAGTATGATGTGTTAGTTACATGAGAACTTGATTCATACTCCTCATTGTGAACTTATCCCTTCTATCACATATTGGCTTTTTCAACAATGGGCCTTTGATTTCGTTGATAAAATTCACCTAAGATTTTCTAGTGGACACAAGTTTATCTTTACAACAACTGAATACTTCACAAAATGGGTTGAAGTTGTTCCCTTATTTGTTTCCATAGGTAAACATGTTTCCTTCTTCATATTCAACTATATCATTTGTCACTATGGTATTCCATCCTCCATTGTCACTGCTAATGGAGGGTAGTTCAAAAATAAGGACCTTAATAAACCTTGTAAGAAACTCAAGATTAAACAACACTACCAATCTATATGCTACCCTTAAGGGAATAGCCAAGATAAGGCCTTAAATAAGATAGTACTAAAGATCCTGCATAGAACAATCCACAAATCAGGTAGGGATTGGCATTTGAAAATCAATCCAACAATATGGGCTTACAAGACTACTATACACACTCCTATAGGGACTACACCTTTTTAAATAGTCCATGGCTCTAAAGTTGTCCTACCTCTAGAAGTCAAGATTCTCTCCTTATGAGTCTCACTACTTAGATTAAACATTGATGATGACCATATATCTATGAGGATTCATGAGCTAGAAACTGTCGATGAGAATCACTAGGCCACTTTTGATCACATGATGACTTACCAAAAAAGGATGTCTACTAGCTATAACAAAAAGGTCAATCCTCATGAGTTATGAGTGGGTGAACTCATTCTTTGAGAGAACCTTAAGAATAAACAACATGGGGAACAAAAGGGGAAATTTGAACCTAATTAGTTGGGTCCTTACATTATCAAAGCAATGTTTGGATCTAGTGCTTATTAATTTTCTACTCCTAAAGATGAACAACTCTCTAAGCAAATAAAAATTTTACATCTAAAGAAATTCTATGCTTTAGGATCTCATGATCCCAAAAAAATCCAAAAAAAAAATTAAATATCTTGAAAAATGATCATCCCAATGAAACCTAGAAATAGGCACTTTGATGTATCACCAATTTTTTTTTTTCAAAAAATACAAAAAAATATAGAAAGTCCTAAAAAAATCTGCCAATGGTCAAAACCTAGAAATAGACACTACTTGAGACCCTCAAACCCATGTCTATCAATCTAACTTCATGCTCATTCATTTCATGATACATTTCTTAGCTTGCGATTGATTCTTGTCCTCATCTTGGAGGCATAGTTGTTTAGCTTATCAGGGTCTTCTTGTATGTCAAGGTTTCTTTGGTAACTCATCTAAAAAATTGTTTCTCAACACTTCCCTTCTTGAAATTGAGTGTTTTTCAACACTTTTTTAGATGTCTTACCTATAGTCTGTTGGAAATAGAGATGGAGTAACTAAGAGGGGAGGGGTAAATCAGTTACCACAAAAATAAATCTAGAGATCCTAAGATGTCTTAAAATATAGTTGCTGACAATCTTATTATCTGGTCCTTCTTTAATATACAAGCTACTATTATCATTAGTTCTTTGAAAACCAATCTGAATAAGATATTTATGCAATCTTTCATACCATGCTCTAGGGGCTTGTTTTAGACCGTACAATGCCTTGTGTAATTTGAAAACCATGTTCTTCTTATCTAGATTAACAAAACCTTTAGGTTGTTCAATGTAAACCTCTTCATCTAGTATACCATTGAGGAATGCTGATTTGACATCCATTTGATAAACTTTGAACCCCTTGTGAGCAGCATATGCTCATAAGGTTTTGAATCCTTCCAATCTTGCAACAGGAGAAAAAGTTTCTCCATAGTCTATTCCTTCTTCTTGAGCATATCCTTTGCATACTAGTCTAGCTTTGTTTCTTGATACCTTACCATCTTCATCCAACTTGTTTCTGAATACCCACTTAGTTCCAATCACATTTTTATCTTTAGGTCTAGGTAAAAGAGTCCATGTCTTGTTTTTCTCTATTTTCTCTATCTCTTCATTCATAGCCTCAATCCAACTATCATTTTCCAATGAATCTTTGACATTTCTAGGTTCAAAATCAGCAAGTAAACAAGTACCTTTCAGCTTATTTCTTGTCATGGTTCCTTCAGATTTATCTCCAATGATCTGATCTGCTGAATGATGTCTCCTCACATACTTAGCTAATATAGGTTCCTTTCCTTTTGAATGGATTTTATTATTATCTTTTTGCATTTCAACTTTAGGCTCTGTCTATTCTGGCTCGGTAGATATTTTCTTGATAGATGTTTGCTTGGTAAATACTTGCTCCGTAGATACTGAATTAAACTCAGTTTGTTGTGGCTCGGTTTGAACTTCCTGTAACTTGGTTACAAATGACTTAAGAGTAGAAGTTTCCTAATTCTCTGATGTAACTGGTACTATATCAGGTTCACTGAAGACAAACCTTTTATAATCTTCTGGTTCCCTTTTGCTTTCTTCTTCAGTCCTTTCTGTAAACTCATCAACTTTCACATGTGCACTTTCTATGACTTTGTGAGTAGACAAGTTCAAACATCTATATGCCTTACTTGTGCATGAGTATCCAAAAAATATACCTTCATCACCCTTTACATCAAATTTTCCTTTTCTAGATTCTTTCAAAATGTAACATTTACTTCCAAATACTTTAAGATAACTTACATTAGATTTATAGCCATACCATAACTCATAGGGGGTTTTGAATGAGTCTTTCTTCAACTGTACTTGATTCAAGGTATAGACTGCAGTGCTGATTGCTTTCTTCCAGTATTTGATAGCAATGCTCTTTTCAATCATTAAAGTTCTTGCACAATCAATGATGGATCTGTTTCTTCTTTCAGCTATTCCATTTTGCTGGGGTGTTCCAAGGGCTGATACCTGTCTTTTGATTCCTCTTTCAATGCAAAAGTTATTGAATTCATGTGAGATGAATTCTCCACCTCTGTCTAACCTCAAGCATTTTAATCTTTTCTCTATTTCCTTTTCTACTCTGGCCAAATACCATTTGAACTTTTCAAATGCTCCTGATTTATTTCTTAGAGACATGACTATCATCATTCTAGAGTAATCATCAACAAAAAGAATGAAGAACTTTTCTCCAGTATAGCTTTCAATTCCAATGGGTCCACATAATTATTATGCACAATTTCTAATATGTCTTCAAATTGATAGTTTTTACTTTTAAAACCAGTCTTTCCCATCTTTCCAATTTGACAATTTTTGCATAGACCAACCTCAAGTTTCTTTATGTTGGGAATGTCTTTTACTTTCCTAAATTTTCTTATCTTTACCAGATTATCAAAGTTTACATGACACAACCTTTTATTCCATAACCAACTTTCTTCAACTTGAGAAATGAAACATGAAAATTCACCTATTTCAAGATAGAACAAGTTACCTTTAGTTTGAGTACTTGATCCAATTAGCTTTCCTTTCCCATCTAGTAGTCATGATTTAACATGTATGAATTCTACTTTGATTCCATTATTGAGTAGCTGTGCCACACTTAACAGATTATGCTTTAGTCCTTCTACCCAATAGGAATTATCACATATAAGTTCTTTGGTTAGAGGGATTCTTCCTCTTCCTTTTATACAACAAGGTTCATTGTTACCAAATCTTACACTGCCACCATCATAGTCTTCAAAGTATTCAAACTTAGTTTTGTCGCCAGTCATGTGATGAGAACAACCACTATCTATGATCCATGTATCATTTTTTCTCATATGAGAAATGAGTGCCATTTCTTCATCATTATCATATTCATCTTTCACAGCAATATAGACAATCTCATCTTCTTCTTCATCATTAGAATCATTAGAATCTTTAGCCATAAAACATGTTTTCTTACCTTTGTCCTTGAATGATTTGAAAAATTTCTTGCCATTCCATTTTTGATCTTTCTTTTCATCTTTATTCTACTTGATTGGACATCTAGCAGTAATATGACCAACTTCTTCAAATAAAAAATAGATTAGGGGTACATTACCTTTGTATTTTCCTATGCCTCTAGAATATTTCCTTGCTAGAAGGGCTTCAATTACTTCAAGATCACTGTCTGAACTTTGGTTTGATTCATCTTCACTTTCTGACTGAGATTTCTTTTTTCCTTTCTCCTTGAGTGAAAGTTTGGCTTCAAATGCTAATTCAATATTCTTGGAAGTTGGAATATAGTTATCAAAGTTGTCCAGTTCAAATGCAGTCAATATTCCAACTATAGCCTCTATATTTATCTTATGATTTGCTTCACATCTTCTTTCTTGAATTGCAAAAACTCTGATTGCATAAATGGGAAGTAGAGTTCTGAGAACATTACTTATAACTGTCTCTTCACTGATATCTCCTCCAAAAGCTTTGACTGCATTGAAACATGCTTTAACTCTTTCAACATATTTTGCAATGTTTTCATCCTCTCTCATCCTCATTTGATCAAATTGTCCTCTCAAACTTTCTGCTTTGGCTCTTCTAACATTATCATCTCCTCTATAGATCTCTTTCAACTTTTCCCACATTTCAAAGGTAAATTTGTAGTCCTTGATATCATCAAAGTCTTCATAACTCAGAGCAGATGCTATATCTATCATCATAATGTTGTGAGTCTTCTTTTCAACAATATCATTGAAAGATAGCGTACCAGTTGGTTCTGCATATTTTTCATCAAGGTACTTCAGTCCTGTATCACCAATGGATGCTAGGTGAAGTCTCATCAGTCCTTGCCATGCTGAGAAGTTATTTTTGTTAAGTCTTGAGATTTCCCTTTTGTAAGATATCCTGATCTTTGCCTTAGATCCTTTAAATCTTATCCTGCAAGCACCAGAAGCTCTAATAACAATTGTTGGAAATAGAGATGGAGTAACTGAGAGGGGAGGGGTGAATCAGTTACCACATCTCTATTTCCAACAATGGTATCAGTGCTTCTGGTGCTTGTAGGATAAGATTTCAAGGATCTAAGCCAAAGATTAGGATGTCTTACAAAAGGAAAATCCCAAGACTTAACAGAAATAACTTCTTAGCATGGCAAGGACTGATGAGACTTCACCTAGCATCCATTGGTGATATAGGACTGAAGTACCTTGATGAAAAATATGCAGAACCAGCTGGTACACTATCTGTCAATGATATTGCTAAAAAGAAGACTCACAACATTATGATGATAGATATAGCATCTGCTCTAAGTTATGAAGAATTTGATGATATCAAGGACTGCAAATCTACCTTTGAAATGTGGGAAAAGCTAAAAGAGATCTATGGAGGAGATGATAATGTTAGAAGAGCCAAAGTAGAAAGTCTGAGAGGACAGTTTGATCGAAGGCAGATTTGCAGTCTTCATATCATCAAATTCTTCATAACTCAGAGTAGATGCTATATCTATCATCATAATGTTGTGAGTCTTCTTTTCAACAATATCATTGACAGATAGTGTACCAGCTGGTTCTGCATATTTTTCATCAAGTTACTTCAGTCCTCTATCACCAATAGATGCTAGGTGAAGTCTCATCAATCCTTGCCATGTTGAGAAGTTATTTCTATTAAGTCTTGGGATTTTCCTTTTGTAAGACATCCTGATCTTTGGCTTAGATCCTTGAAATCTTATCCTACAAGAACCAAAATCTCTGATACAAATTGTTGAAAATAGAGATGGAGTAACTGAGAGGGGAGGGGTGAATTAGTTACCACAAAAATAAATCCACAGATCCTTAGATGTCTTAAAATATACCTACTGAAAATCTCACAAATAAATTTGAAACTTGATAGATGTTTTGATAACTTATTTAGCATTTAAAGAAATAACATGCATGCATAAAGAAATAACACGAACACAAGGGACACCAAATTTAACGTGGAAACCCAATTTGGGAAAAACCACCAAGTAACTAGTTACCAATTTTCACTCTTCTGAAGTGAGCCCTGTTAGGAGCCAACCCTGTTAAAGGTTACAAAACACACTGTTACGTGTGACCCTATTAGAGGATTTGATCACCTTGCTAGAAGTGGCCTTGTCAGAGGTCTTTAAAACAATTCAACTAAATTGTCACCTTGTTAGAGGATTTAAAAAATGGCTATCAAACCAACTCTGTTAAGAGATTTTGAATCACTATTACAATAATTAGAAAACAACAATGAAGTGATCTAAAATATATGCAACTTATCTTTGCTGAATACAGATCTCTATTCTACTTCACTAAATTCTCACTAATCGAATGCAACTTTGCAGCTTCATAGGGATGTCTAATTCTTCCTCAACATTTGCTCATATATTTTCTTATTCATACATTCATACTTTTATGCATCCATGCATATCTACATTTTTTGAATTCACAACTTGACCTTTCAAATATACTTTACAGATTGTCAAGTCAGCTCAATCAACTGAAAAACATAAATTAGTCAGCTGCATAAAACAATTAAACTTAATTCTTTAGAACAATAAAGTTCTTCACTGCCCGACCCAGCTCGGTGACCACTGCTCAGAATGGTTTCTCCAGTGTTAACCAAATGGAGCTTGGTAAACACTGCAAACCTTGCAACTTCCTTTGGAGACCGAGTTAACTCGGTAAATACTGACCTTCTTATGTTTAGCAAGTGAGCTCGGTAAAAGCTAATTTTTCTTAGCTTACCAAGTGAGCTTAGTAAAAGCTAACTTTCCTTCGCTTACATAGTGAGATTGGTAAAAGCTAATTTTTCTTCACTTACCGAATGAGTTTGATAAAAGCTAACGTTTCTTCACTTACCAAGTGAGCTCGGTAAAAGCTAACTTTTCTTTGCTTACCGAGTGAGCTCGGTAAAAGCTAACTTATTGTGTAATATTCAAGAATGCTCAGTAGTCACTATACATTACTTTGCTAACCATCTGAGCTTGGTAGACTCTGTCTAATGGCTGATATGACATTTGTGTAACATCAAAGATAGTACACAATTAACAATTGTATCCAACAATCTCCCTCTTTGGCATTGATGGCAACACAACATGTCATAGCAGAAATGAAATTTGAAAACAAGTCTTTCACTTATATGGCAACACAACATGTTAATATAACAATTCTCCCTCTAAGATAGAAAACTCTCCCTCTTACAGTAATCTCCTTCTATGAAGAAATTGCATAGTAAACTCTTTTGAACAAATTTCAGAGAGATATGACAGTAATAAACTCTCCCTCTTTGACAACACATGCCAAAGACAACTCAAACTCAAATGAATTTCAGTGTACCTTTAGTACTAATTCATATGCATTGTTTCCTGATTATGCTGCATCAACTGATAGATCTTCAATCTGGTATGAGTTGATGCATCACTAAAATTTTATTTTAGTGAACTTCAGATAGGGGAGTGACCCCTAACTTACCTCCTAGATACAAGAATGCATCCTTAGGTAATGGTTTTGTGAATATGTTAGCAATTTGGTCCTTTGTATGAATATATTCCAATCTAATCTCCCTATCTTGCAGCAATTCTCTGACAAAATGATATTTTATTACAATATGCTTAGTTTTGAAATGCATCACTAGATTCTTAGATATGTTGATTGCACTTGTTTTATCATAGAGCATAAAAACTGGTTCTTTGATTTCCATCTTCATGCCTTCCAACAACTGTTTAAACCAAACAATGTTAGAACAGTTTACTGTAGCAACAACATACTCTGCCTCTGCTATGGATTGAGATGTACAATTTTGCTTTTTGCTTGTCCAAGAAACCAACCTTTTTCCAAGAAAGAATGCACCTCCACTTGTACTTTTTCTATCATCAAGGTTTTCTGCCCAATCAGCATCAATAAATACTTTCAAATCCAAATTTCCTCCAAACTTATACCATAAACCATACTCTTCAGTTCCTTTCAAATATCTCATTATTCTTTTGATTGCCATCAAGTGGTTTTCTCTTGGTTTTGCTGAAAATCTTGCTACAATACCAACTGCAAGGGCAATATCTAGTCTAGTATGAACTACATACTACAACTTTCCAATCATAGATCTATACAATGTTTGATCTACTTCTTTTGATTCATCTTCCTTGGTAAGTTTTAATCTAGTACAAATAGGAGTCCCAACTAGTTTACAATCTTCCATTCCAATTTTCTTTAATATCTCCTTGATGTACTTTGATTGAGTAATGTAGATACCATTTTTATTCTGTTGAATTTGAAGACCAACAAAGAATTTGATCTCACCAAATATAGACATTTCAAATTCATTGTTCATTTGTTCTGAGAATTCTTTACATAGATCATCATTCCCTGTGAAAACAGTATCATCTACAAATATTTCTGCCAAGACAATCTTATTATCTGGTCCTTCTTTAATATACAAGCTACTATTATCATTATTTCTTTGAAAACCAATCTAAATAAGATATATATGCAATCTTTCATACCATGTTCTAGGGGCTTGTTTCAGACCATACAATGCCTTGTGTAATTTGCAGACCATGTTCTTCTTATCTAGATTAACAAAAGCTTCAGGTTGTTCAATGTAAACCTCTTCATCCAATATACCATTGAGGAATGCTGATTTGATATCCATTTGATAAACTTTGAATCCCTTGTGAGCAGCATATGCTAGTAAGGTTCTGACTCTTTCCAATCTTGCAACAGGAGAAAAAGTTTCTCCATAGTCTATTCCTTCTTCTTGAGCATATCCTTTGCATACTAGTCTAGCTTTTTTTTTTGATACCTTACCATCTTCATCCAACTTGTTTCTGAATACCCACTTAGTTCCAATCACATTTTTATCTTTAGGTCTAGGTACAAGAGTCCATGTCTTTTTTTTCTCTATTTTCTCTATCGCTTTATTCATATCCTCAATCCAACTATCATTTTCTAATGCATCTTTGACATTTCTAGGTTCAAAATCAGCAAGTAAACAAGTACCTTTCAACTTATTTCTTGTCATGGTTCCTTCAGATTTATCTCCAATGATCTAATCTACTGAATGATGTCTCCTGACATACTTAGCTAATATAGGTTCCTTGCCTTTTGCATGGATTTTATTATTATCTTTTTGCATTTCAACTTCAGGGTTTGTCTATTCTGGCTTGGTAGATATTTTCTCGGTAGATGTTTGCTCGGTAAATACTTGCTAGGTAGATACTAAATTTAACTCAGTTTGCTATGGCTCGGTTTGAACTTCCTGTAACTTGGTTACAGATGACTAGGGAGTAGAAGTTTCTTGATTCTCTGATGTAATTGGTATTGTATCAGGTTCACTGAAGACAAACCTTTTATAATCTTTTGTTTCCCTTTTGCTTTCTTTTTCAGTCCTTTCTGCAAACTCATCAACTTTCACATGTGCACTTTCTATGACTTTGTGAGTAGAAAAGTTCAAACATCTATATGCCTTACTTGTGCATGAGTATCCAAAGAATATACCTTCATCACCTTTTACATCAAATTTTTTTTTTTTAGATTCTTTCAAAATGTAACATTTACTTCCAAATACTTTAAGATAACTTACATTAGGTTTATAGCCATGCCATAACTCATAGGGGGTTTTTAATCTTTTCCTTGTTTCCTTTTCTACTCTGGCCAAATACCATTTGAACTTTTCAAATACTTTTGATTTATTTCTTAGATACATGACTGTCATCATTCTAGAGTAATCATCAACAAAAAGAATGAAGAACTTTTCTCTAGTATAGCTTTCAATTACAATTGGTCCACATAAATCAGTATGCACAATTTCTAATATATCTTCAGACTGATAGTTTTTACTTTTAAAACTAGTCTTTCCCATCTTTCCAATTTGATAATTTTTGCATAGACTGACCTCAGGTTTCTTTATGTTGGGAATGCCTTTTACTTTTTTGAATTTTCTTATCTTTACCAGATTATCAAAGTTTACATGACACAACATTTTATGCCATAACAAATTTCTTCAACTTGAGAAATGAAACATGAACATTCACCTAGTTCAAGATAGAACAAGTTACCTTTAGTTTGAGTACCTGATCAAATTATCTTTCCTTTCCCATCCAGTAGTCTTATTTTACCATGCATGAATTCTACTTTGATTCCATTATTGAGTAGCTACGCCACACTTAACAGATTATGCTTTAGTCCTTCTACCCAATAGGCATTATCACATACAAGCTCTTTGGTTAGAGGGATTCTTCCTCTTCCTTTTATACAACAAGGTTCATTGTTACCAAATCTTACACTGCCACCATCATAGTCTTCAAAGTATTCAAACTTAATTTTGTCACTAGTCATGTGATGAGAACAACCACTATCTATGATCCATGCATTATTTTTGCTCATGTGAGAAATGAGTGCTATTTCTTCATGATTATCAGATTCATCTTTCACAGCAATATAGACAATCTCATCTTCTTCTTCATCATTATAATCATTAGAATCTTTAGTCATAAAACATGTTTTCTTGCCTTTTTCCTTGAATGATTTGAAATCTTTCTTGCCATTCCATTTTTGATCTTTCTTTTCATCTTTATTCTGCTTGTTTGGACATCTAGCAGCAATATGACCAACTTCTTCAAATGAAAAATAGATTAGGGGTACTTTACCTTTGTATTTCCCTCTGCCTCTAGAATATTTCCTTGCTAGAAGGGCTTCAATTACTTCAAGATCACTGTCTGAACTTTGGTTTGATTCATCTTCACTTTCTGACTGAGATTTCTTTTTGCCTTTCTCCTTGAGTGAAAGTTTGGCTTCAAATGCTAATTCAATATTCTTGGAAGTTAGAATATAGTTATCAAAGTTGTCCAATTAAAATGCAGTCAATCTTCCAACTATAGCCTCTAGATTTATTTTATGATTTGCTTCACATCTTCTTTCTTGAATTGTAGAAACTCTGATTGCATAAATGGGAAGTAGAGTTCTGAGAACTTTACTTATAACTGTCTCTTCACTGATATCTCCTCCAGAAGCTTTGATTGCACTGACACATGCTTTAACTCTTTCAACATATTTTGCAATGTTTTCATCCTCTCTCATCCTCATTTGATCAAATTGTCCTCTCAGACTTTCTACTTTGGCTCTTCTAAAATTATCATCTCCTCCATAGATCTCTTTCAGCTTTTCCCACATTTCAAAGGAAAATTTGTAGTCCTTTATATCATCAAATTCTTCATAACTCAGAGCAGATGCTATATCTATCATCATAATGTTGTGAGTCTTCTTTTTAGTAATATCATTGATAGATAGTGTACCAGCTGGTTCTACATATTTTTCATCAAGGTACTTCAGTCTTGTATCACCAATGGATGCTAGGTGAAGTCTCATCAGTCCTTACAATGCTGAGAAGTTATTTTTGTTAAGTCTTGGGATTTCTCTTTTGTAAGACATCTTGATCTTTGGCTTAGATTCTTGAAATCTTATCCTGTAAGCACTAGAAGCTCTGATACCAATTTTTGAAAATAGAGATGGAGTAACTGAGAGGGGAGGGGTGAATTAGTTACCACATCTCTATTTCTAACAATGGTATCAAAGCTTTTGGTGCTTACAGGATAAGATTTCAAGGATCTAAGCCAAAGATTAGGATGTCTTACAAAAGGGAAATCCCAAGACTTAATAGAAATAACTTCTTAGCATGGCAAGGACCGATGAGACTTCACCTAGCATCCATTGGTGATATAGGACTGAAGTACCTTGATGAAAAATATGCAAAACCAACTGGTACACTATCTGTCAATGATATTGCTGAAAAGAAGACTCACAACATTCTGATGATAGATATAGCATCTGCTCTGAGTTATGAAGAATTTAATGATATCAAGGACTACAAATCTGCCTTTGAAATGTGGGAAAAGCTGAAAGAGATCTATAGAAGAGATGATAATGTTAGAAGAGCCAAAGCAGAAAGTCTGAGAGGACAATTTGATCAAAGATAGATTTGTAGTCCTTGATATCATCAATTCTTCATAACTCAGAGCAGATGCTATATCTCTCATCATAATGTTGTGTGTCTTCTTTTTAGCAATATCATTGACAGATAGTGTACCAGCTGGTTCTGCATATTTTTCATCAATGTACTTCAGTCCTGTATCACCAATGGATGCTAGGTGAAGTCTCATTATTCCTTGCCATGCTGAGAAGTTATTTTTTTTAAGTCTTAGGATTTTCCTTTTGTAAGAAATCTTGATCTTTGGCTTAGATCCTTGAAATCTTATCCTGCAAGCACCGAAAGCTTTGATACCAATTGTTGAAAATAGAGATGGAATAACTAAGAGGGGAGGGGTGAATCAATTACCACAAAAATAAATCCACAGATCCTTAGATGTCTTAAAATATAGCTGCTAACAATCTCACAAATAAATCTAAAACTTGATAGATATTCTGATAACTTATTTAGCATTTAAAGAAATAATATGAACACAAGAGACACCAGATTTAACGTGGAAACCCAATTTGGAAAAAATCACCAATTAACTAGTTACCAATTTTCACTCTTCTGAAGTGAGCCCTATTAGGAGCCAACCCTATTAAAGGTTACAAAACACACTGTTAGGTGTGACCCTGTTAGAGGATTTGATCACCTTGTTAGAAGTGGCCTTGTCAGAGGTCTTTAAAACAATTCAACTGAATTGTCACCTTGTTAGAGGATTTACAAAATGGCTATCAAACCAACTCTGTTAAGAGATTTTGAATCACTGTTACAATGATTAGAAAGCAATAATGAAGTGATCTGAAATATATGCAACTTAACTTTGTTGAATACAGATCTCTGTTCTACTTCACTAAATCCTCACTGATTGAATGCAACTTTGCAGCTTCATAGGGATGTCTAATTCTTCCTCAACATTTGCTCATATATTTTCTTATTCATACATTCACACTTTTATGCATCCATGCAAATCTACATTTTTTGAATTCACAACTTGACCTTTCATATATACTTTACAGATTTTTAAATCGGCTCAATCAACTGAAAAACATAAATTAGACTAAAAAACAAAAATTAGTCGGCTGCATAAAACAATTAAACTTAATTCTTTAGAACAATAAAGTTCTTCACTGCCCGACCCAGCTCGGTGACCACTGCTCAGAATGGTTTCCCCAGTGTTAACCAAATGGAGCTTGGTAAACACTGGAAACCTTGCAACTTCCTTCAAAGATTGAGTTATCTCAGTAAATACTGACCTTCCTATGTTTATCGAGTGAGCTCGGTAAAAGCTAACTTTCCTTCGCTTACCGAGTGAGCTTGGTAAAAGCTAATTTTTCTTCACTTATTGAGTGAGTTCGGTAAAAGCTAAATTTTCTTCGCTTATCGAGTGAGCTCGGTAAAAGCTAACTTTCCTTTGCTTATCAAGTGAGCTCGGTAAAAGTTAACTTATTGTGTAATTTTCAAGAATGCTTGATAGTCACTATAACTTGCTTTGCTAACCATCTAAGCTCAGTAGACTCTGTCTGATGGATGATATGACATTTGTGTAACAACAAAGAAAATAGATACAATTGTTAATTGTGTATTTTCTTTGATGTTACACAAATATCATATCAGCCATCAGACAGAGTCTACTGAGCTCAGATGGTTAGCAAAGCAATTTATAGTGACTACCGAGTATTCCCTAACATTACACAATAAGTTAGCTTTTATCAAGCTCATTCGGTAAGCAAAGAAAAGTTAGCTTTTATCGAGCTCACTCGGTAAGTGAAGAAAAGTTAGCTTTTATCAAACTCACTCGATAAGAGAAGAAAAATTAGCTTTTATCGAGCTCACTCGGTAAGCGAAGGAAAGTTAGCTTTTACCGAGCTCACTAGGTAAGCGAAGAAAAATTATCTTTTACTGAGCTCACTCGGTAAACATAGAAAGTTCAGTATTTACTGAGTTAACTCAATCTTTGAAAGAAGTTTCAAGGTTTGCAGTGTTTACCAAGCTCCATTTGGTTAACACTGGGAAAACCATTCTGAGTAGTGGTCACTGAGCTGGGTCGGGCAGTGAAGAACTTTATTGTTCTAAAGAATTAAGTTTAATTATTTTATGCAGCCGACTGATTTATGTTTTTTAGTTGATTGAGCTGACTTGACAATCTGTAAGGTATATATGAAAGGTCAAGTTGTGAATTCAAAAAATGTAGATGTGCATGGATGCATAAAAGTGTGAATGTATGAATAAGAAAATATATGAGCAAATGTTGAGGAAGAATTAGACATCCCTATGAAGCTACAAAGTTGCATTCTATCAGTGAGGATTTAGTGAAGCAGAAAAGAGATCTGTATTCAGCAAAGATAAATTGCATATATTTCAGATCACTTTATTGTTGCTTTCTAATCATTGTAACAGTGATTCAAAATCTCTTAACAGAGTTGGTTTGATAGCCATTTTGTAAATTCTCTAACAAGGTGACAATTTAGTTGAATTGTTTTAAAGACCTCTGACAAGGCCACTTCTAACAAGGTAATCAAATCCTCTAATAGGGTCACACCTAATAGTGTGTTTTGTAACCTTTAACAAGGTTGGCTCCTAATAGGGCTCACTTTAGAAGAGTGAAAATTGGTAACTAGTTATTTGGTGGTTTTTCCCAAATTAAGTTTTCATGTTAAATCTGGTGTCTCTTGTGTTCATTTTATTTCTTTATACATGCATGTTATTTCTTTAAATGCTAAATAAGTTATCAAAACATCTATCAAGTTTCAAATTTATTTGTGAGATTGTCTTGGCAGAAATATTTGTAGATGATACTATTTTCACAGGGAATGATGATCTGTGCAAAGAATTCTCAAAACAAATGAACACGAAATTTGAAATGTCTATGTTTGGTGAGATCAAATTTTTTGTTAGTCTTCAAATTCAACAAAATAAAAATGGTATCTACATTACTCAATTAAAGTACATCAAGGAGATATTAAAAAAAATTGGAATGGAAGATTGTAAACCAGTTGGGACTCCTATGTGTACTGGATTAAAACTTACCAGAGAAGATGAATCAAAAGAAGTAGATCAAACATTGTATAGATCTATGATTGGAAAGTTGTAGTATGTAGTTCATACTAGACCAGATATTGCCCTTGCAGTTGGTATTGTAGCATGATTTTTAGAAAAACCAAGAGAAAACCACTTGATGGCAATCAAAAGAATAATGAGAAATTTGAAAGGAATTGAAGAGTATGGTTTATGGTATAAGTTTGGAGAAATTTTGGATTTGAAAGTATTTACTGATGCTGATTGGGCAGGAAACCTTGATGAAAAAAAAAGTACAAGTGGAGGTGCATTCTTTCTTGGAAAAAGGTTGGTTTCTTGGACAAGCAAAAAGCAGAATTGTACATCTCAATCCACAACAGAGGCAAAGTATGTTGCTACAGTAGTAAACTGTTCTAACATTGTTTGGTTTAAATAGTTGTTAGAAGGCATGAAGATGGAAATCAAAGAACCAGTTGTTATGTTTTGTGATAATACAAGTGTAATCAACATATCTAAGAATCTAGTGATGCATTCCAAAACCAAGCATATTGCAATAAAATATCACTTTGTCAGAGAATTGGTGCAAGATAAGGAGATTAGATTGGAAAATATTCATACGAAGGACCAAATTGCTGACATATTCACAAAACTATTACCTAAGGATGCATTCTTGTATCTAAGAGGTAAGTTAGGGGTCACTCCCCTCTCTAAAGTTCACTAAAATAAAATTTTAGTGATGCATCAACTCATACCAGATTGAAGATCTATCAGTTGATGCAACATAATCAGGAGACATTGCATATGAATCAATACTAAAGGTACACTAAAATTCATTTGAGTTTGAGTTTTCTTTGGCATGTTTTGTCAAAGAGGGAGAGTTTATTACTGTCATATCTCTCTGAAATTTGTTCAAAAGAGTTTCTATGCAATTTCTTCATAGAAGGAGATTATTGTAAGAGGGAGAGTTTTCTATTTTAGAGGGAGAATTGTTATATTGACATGTTGTGTTGCCATATAAGTGAAAGACTTGTTTTCAAATTTCATTTTTGCTATGACATGTTGTGTTGCTATCAATGCCAAAGAGGGAGATTGTTGGATACAATTGTTAATTGTGTATTGTCTTTGATGTTACACAAATGTCATATCAGCCATCAGACAGAGTCTACCGAGCTTAGATGGTTAGCAAAGCAATTTATAGTGACTATCGAGCATTCTTGAATGTTACACAATAAGTTAGCTTTTACCAAGCTCACTCGGTAAGCGAAAGAAAGTTAGCTTTTACCGAGCTCACTCGATAAGTGAAGAAAAGTTAGCTTTTATCAAACTCATTTAGTAAGAAAAGAAAAATTAATTTTTACCGAGCTCACTCGATAAGTGAAGGAAAGTTAGCTTTTACTGAGCTCACTCGGTAAGCGAAGAAAAATTAGCTTTCACCGAGCTCACTCGGTAAACATAGGAAGGTCAGTATTAACCGAGTTAACTCAGTCTTCGAAGGAAGTTGCAAGGTTTGCAGTGTTTACCAAGCTCCATTTGGTTAACACTGGGAAAACCATTCTGAGCAGTGGTCACCGAGCTGGGTCAGGCAGTGAAGAACTTTATTATTCTAAAGAATTAAGTTTAATTGTTTTATGCAGCTGACTGATTTATGTTTTTCAGTCGATTGAGCTAACTTGACAATCTGTAAGGTATATATGAAAGGTCAAGTTGTGAATTGAAAAAATTTAGATTTGCATGGACGCATAAAAGTGTGAATGTATGAATAAGCAAATATATGAGCAAATGTTGAGGAAGAATTAGACATCCATATGAAGCTGCAAAGTTGCATTCGATTAGTGAGGATTTAGTGAAGTAGAACAGAGATCTGTATTCAGCAAAGATAAGTTGCATATATTTTAGATCACTTCATTGTTGCTTTCTAATCATTGTAATAGTGATTCAAAATCTCTTAACAGAGTTGGTTTGACAGCCATTTTGTAAATCCTTTAACAAGGTGACAATTTAGTTGAATTGATTTAAAGACCTCTGACAAGGCCACTTCTAACAAGGTGATCAAATCCTCTAACAGGGTCACACCTAATAGTGTGTTTTGTAACCTTAACAGGGTTGGCTCCTAACAGGGCTCACTTTAGAAGAGTGAAAATTGGTAACTAGTTACTTGGTGGTTTTTCTCAAATTGGGTTTCCACGTTAAATCTGGTGTCTCTTGTGTTCATGTTATTTATTTATGCATGCATGGTATTTCTTTAAATGCTAAATAAGTTATTAGAACATCTATCAAGTTTTAGATTTATTTGTGAGATTGTCAGCAGCTATATTTTAAGACATCTAAGGATCTGTGGATTTATTTTTGTGGTAATTGATTCACCCCTCCCCTCTGACTTACTCCATCTATATTTCCAACATAGTCTAGGATGCTATAGTATTTCTCACTATTAGATGTGAGTCTTGAAGAAATGGCCATGTGACTTACACACACACACACACACACACACATTTAAAAATTAAACTTTCTGAGACATCATGAGCTTTATCTTCTTTGCGTGATGTCTATGAAGATTTCTTTGCTGAGTGTTGGCTTTCTAATAGTCTTTCAAGGATGTCATGGACTAGAAGACTAGGGGCATGGGGCATCTTTCAATTTTTTTTTTGATTATGAGTGTACTTTGTTATTTTAAGGTGTTGAGAGCCCTTATTCTTGTTCTACTTGACACTTTGGGCCTACAAGGTCTCATACTTGTCTATTTTTGCAAGATTAGTCTCGGGGGTTATCCAGGCACTTATGCCTAGATACAAGTGTCATCTTGCTATACTAAACTTAGGGGATCTACCTACATTAGTCATCTTGACTTACATGTCTTTGATGGTTAGGATGGATTTCCACATACATATCTAATATAGATCATATTCATATCCTCATAGTTATACTAGTGAGAATTGTATGGTCTTTTAATGTCCCTAATAATGCTCAGGGATGAAATTAGAGTCTAAATGTTTTGTGTCCCTTGCAAATAAATCATTTTTTATACTAGTTTGCATTATAGGATTGTTCGACCTTAGTCTTGAATTTTTTATATGGAGAGATCTCTCTCTTCTTCTTTAACTAAGATGTCATCTAATTGCATTCATCTCTTCTCACTCTTCCCCTCGATCATGTATTTCATCTCTTACTCTTGACATCTACTCTTTTGATTCTATTATACTTGTCATCACAAAGGGTTGATCTCATCATTAGATCTAATTTATCCAAGTATCACATTTTCAAAACATGAGCTATATTATAAATGTGAGAGCTAAAACACCTATGATAGAGATCCATTAACATAAAAACTAGAAAATTGAGAACACAAGAGAGAAACATCACATAGAAACAAAAAAACAAGTGCTAAAACATCTATATAAATACATCATATGAGCATAACATGAGACAAGTACAAAAATGATATCAATCAAATCTAGTATTTCGCACACACACACACACACACACACACACACACACACACACACACACACACACACACACACACACAACACACACACACACACATCAAGAATACATGTACATGTGAGATCTAAAATCTAGATAAATGTCTCAAAATACATATGACATCAAAAAGTGTCACAAGGACATCAACCTAGACCTAACCCTAGACCTAAGACTGACTCTTTCTCTCCTAGGCTAGTGGTGGTCATGGGGGTAGAGCTTGTCTCATATCTAGGGTTGTATAATACCTTCTAATCTCCTTGCCTACTCTATGTAGTCATACAATCCCTACCATGGTAGTACCACACCCCTATATGCAACATATTAATAAGTTTCTCATGCTCTATGATGCTTTACCTCCCAACTTGTTGCATCCCTCTCCCTATGGAGCTCCTCACTATGTGCTCACTCATCAATGAGTTGTTGATCCCACACAACAATGGTGATCAATTCTTCTTGAACATTTGCCTTTAGTGCTCAAATTTGAGCATCTCTAACATCCTCTCCATTTCCTCCCATCAATTACTCCCATCATGGCTCTACCCTCTCCACCCTCCTTAACCTAAGTGGCTTCTCTACCTCCTCAAGGTCCTCCTCCTCCTCCTAGCCAGCTTCATGCCCACATCTATCTCTTTGTAGCCCCTCAAGAACTACTCCCCACCTCCATCCATTTCACCCCTCTGGATGTACCTCCTCCATGTCCCAGACATCATTGCCCTTTCCCATTGCCTCAAGTAGTGCATTTGGTTATATAGACCAAGGAAATGGATGCCTCTATTTACCAGATATGGAAAATAGTCCCAAGGCTCCTATTGCAAAAATGTTGTATCTCTTAATGTTACCTAATAGTCTAACATTAGTAGCCATCCCTGATCCTCCTCTCCTTAGAAGTAGGAATATGTGGTAGTCTTGATAGATATCACCTATCTCTACCCAAACTATCTCGAGACCTGACTAATCACATAGTGCTCTACAATATAGGAGTATCTCTTAGCAAGTGGTCCATTTTAGCATGTATACTCTAGCTCCCATGTGTCAGCCCATCTCACACATTATGTATATGGTCTCCACATAAATGATGTCAGATCATCAAATATTCTCCTATAATAAGTGATGTCCCCACTATACATGTAAATAAATAGATGACTCTTCTCTCATGGTTGCACTCGAGGCTGCACCACTGCTTTGTACTCCTAGGATCAAATTTGAGCTAGAACTACACCATAGGACCATGTACGCCCCTCTCAAAATGAAATCTCATGGTTCATATCTAGAAGAATAGAGGGTCCCCATACCATTCTCTAGGGCTGCCCAATCAATTCGGCTACCAATTGGCCCCAACCTAAAGGGAATCCCTTTGATGAGGCAAAGTAATGTCTCAAATTTGATAAAATTTTATAGTTTGAACTTACTCTTTGAGCCTTGTGAAATTTTTTTCCAAAAAAATTGTTTTAAATATCTTGTGAACTTATGTCAGATATAGCTAGAACTTATTAAACCTATGGATAGTGGGTATGACATACTTTGCTTAATATTATAGATAGAATGCATTATTTCATATAAATATTTTAAGCTATGTTCTAATATTTGAATGAGAGTAGGAATGTTTTCGTGCATATGTGTTTCAGATGTTTCTAATTTTTGAGAAATGGAGAAGTGGCACAAAGAGTGGTGGTTATCCTATTAAAGGAAGGAAGATGATGAAGACTAATCTTAGCAAAGGAAGTCCAGATCAATTTCTAAGGATAATCCGTGCTTGTAGAGGAGTTATTATTCCAAAAAAACTAGGAAGACCCAACTTGCTATGTTTCTTGTGAGCTACTATTCTATTGCTTAATCAACATTCAATCTCATGGTTGACATTCGACCTTCTTTTTTGGCGATGTTTGTTCATGGCTTTTATGTCATGTTTTTAATAAGTACCCAATCCTCTATTTAATGGATTTGGGGGATCACCTTAATGGAGGGAATGAAAAAGTATACAATGCTAGTTTAAAGTTTGGAATTTACTCTTTTGTGTTCTTCATGAATTATTCAGTGATGTAATCAAAGAAAGATTTTAATAAGAGAGTGATTTTGGAATACTTGTTGTGTTCTTAGTTAGTTGAAGCCAACCAAGGGGGCCCACTTGAGAGGTGGAATAGATTTAGGTAGAGTAGATTCATTCCTTGTAATTTCCTGTTCAAGATAGATTTACTATATTACTCCTGCAACATTATTAATGTGAAAGTTCATGTAGCACTTGCAAAAAATGATCATGGTGGATGTTTAAATTTTCAACTAGTTTAGATTCAATTTTCAAAGCTTTCCTTAGCTATACATTGTTAGTCCAAGTGTGTTTATAGTTTTGTATTAGTAATATAGATTTCTTTCATGCATTTTACCTTCTTGCAGCATAGGTGTTAATATTCTTAAAGGAACTTAGTGCACATACTGTGCTGACCCATCTCAAGTCCTACATCCCTGGGTTGGCAATTCAAATGTATTTCATGATGGAATAGGTAGTCTTCAAAATAGATATGGTATCCTTAAGAAAGAAAATGATGCAATTACCTTCATCTTTTATGAAACCCATACATTTTTAACTCCATTTTCGAGGATGGTGTCAACCTAGGAACCTTCATAAGTCGTTTATTTTCAGATTAGTTTGTTAGCTAGAAACTACAAAATTGAGGGCTTGATTAATAAGTCACCAATTTAATTTCATGCATCGAAGAGGAAGACAACAAGATGAATATGGAAAATTTCTTCCACGAGAGTCTATTAATCTAAATGATGAAATTGAAGAAGAAGCTGAGTTGCCTTTTGAGGATGCAAACCCTATTTCTCCTATAGAATCATCCTCTAGAGTAGAACCTTTAGATATAAGAGGTCTTCAACCTTTTGCTGAAATTTTGGAAAGTTTCCTTGATAGTGCTACTCCAAATCCACTTGTTGTTAACAATCCAATACCTAATGTTCCTTTTTAGTAGCAACCTCATAATCAAATACCTCTAGTGATGGCACAACCTACTTTTCCATTTCCTCTCCCAAGCCTCATAACTAATGTTAATCTCAAAAATATACCCTTAGCTACTCTTCCAAAATTTTATGGCCTTGCAATTAAGGACCCTGATACTTTCTTGTTTGAGTTTGACATACTCTATCATAGCTTTGAATACAAAATTGATGCCCATAAGCTCAAGTTTTTTCCAACAACACTTAAAGAATCAACCTTATGATGATTCATGGGTTTAGGAGCCAATGAAATAGGTACTTAGGATGAAATGCAAAGTCTATTTTTGGATAAATACAAAGAATATTGCCAGGCAAATGATTCAAGAGGAGATGATATCTTTAGAATATCACAAAAGAAAAATGAAACATTGGAAGACTATGTTTCATGTTTCCTATATATATACTGTAGAAGAACCCTCAACATGTATTGGCAGAGGATTCACAAAAGCTAGTCTTCTTGAGAGGGGTGAATGATAATTACCTAGAAGCACTAGACCTAATGGCTAGTAAATGTATATCAATATTCTTGGGATGACCTCAAGAAAATCTATCTTAACTACTCAAGGTCAATTATGAGGAAAGGAAGAGGACATTGGTCCACAACCACTAAAGGGATTGGTCAGGGTATTTCAAAACTCAAGATATCTAATCTACTCTCAAATTTTTAGCAGGACATCATAAAAGATGTCACTACACATCTCAACATAATGACTACAATAAGAAGCATACATAAGCTGAGTTGCAGTTAGTTGAGTATTGTCCACATTGCTAGAAGTAGAAGAAAGATTTCCAATGCAAATTGGTCGCTAGCATGGAGAACCAACATCTTTCAACTGAGTACATCAAGATAGATGGGGAGGATGAGTAAGTATTCTTCATTTCTCAACACCAACCATGGGCCCAACATCAAAGTATTCCTCAAGATGCTTTACAAAATTAAAATCTATATGGTAATCAATGGAAAAATCATACTACCCAAGGTCCTCTACAATATAGTCAACCTAATAGGAATAATTCCTTGAAAAATAATCCCCAATAGTCTTAATGGCTTCAAAATTCCCAACCTTCCTAGCCAAACTAGAAAAACAACTAGTCATATAACTAGCCAAATAATCAATGATTGAATTAGCAGAACCAATGGCAACCACCCGAAGGGAATTGGAAATTTACAAACCAATGGAGAGGACCTCAGCAATGACCTAACCAAAATACTAGTAATCCAAAATTACCACCTCTAGTCTAAGAACCTACACTAATGCCACCACTTGCAAGTTTTGGACCTCAAAAGTAGACTTAGTTGCCTACACAACCTTAGTGAAATCCAAATAACTAGCAACCACAACAACCCATGTATTCTACTTATGCTCAACAATGTCCTGCTTATGCTCTAAATGTTGAAGATATACATTTGAGATTTGGTACAACCCTACTAGTGCCTAAACTACCTCTCATAACTGAAATACTAGATACTCCTACAATATTAGAACCCACAATTTCTCAACCATAAGTGGTTGAACCAACCAATGTAACTAGCTCAGCTCAAACTCAAATAGCAGATCAACCTTTTTTTTCACAAAAGCTCATACAAAGTAAACCTACACAAATAGAGGAACAATCCATGGACATCATTGATTAGTTAAAGAACATGCATGTCCAAATACCTTTATTACAAGCTATTAAGGATGTTCCTATTTATGGAAAAGCCATCAAAGAAGCCTATCTAAAAAAGCCAAGGAGAAAGAAAAAGGACCCAACTACAGTTCATGTTGTAGGACAATTGGCGAACATTATGTTAGGAAAATTGATTATTCCTAAATATTTTGATCCATGAAGTCTAGTTGTGAATGTGATTATAAATGGTCAATTTGTTAAAAATACTTTGATTGATCTTGGTGCTACTATAAATATTATTTCTAAGGATACTACGAAAAAGCTGAATGTAGAAGAGATAAGAGCTACCCCAATAATTTTGCAAATTGTAGATAGTTCTACTCTCACTCCTAATGGGATGATAGAAGAAATAGTAACCACCCTAAACTCTCTAGAGTACCCTATAGATTTCATGATTTTGTCCCCAAAAGTCAATTTATCTAGTTACCCTATCATTTTAGGATGACCATGGTTAGCTACAACTAATGAAAATATAATTTGTAGGTCAAGGAGTATGACCATATCAGGTGGACAGGAAACAAAGAAATATGATCTATATCCTCCAGCATAACCACAACCAAATTTGAGTACATCTGTATGGCTAAATTTAGGGGACAAAGAAGAAGAGTTAAACTTTATAGCACAACTTATGATCTTACATAGATAGTCTTTTCTGAAGCTATAGGAAGAATATTTAGTAATTCAAAGTATTCTTAATAATACTTGTGTGATAGAAAAGGATGTATCTAGAATTTCTATGTTAGAATTAACTACATATGAGGAATGTAAGGAGAGTTGTTTCCTACCCAAGGAGCTAGACATTATCCATTAGCTTTTACTATTTGAACTAGATACAAGTCCAATCTCTAAAGCTACTATGGTTGATCTCACAACTACTATTGAGTTGTCAAAGAGTCATAATCTCCATGTCAATCCCAAATTGCCTTCTACATAGATGAAACAATTAATAGAGCTTCTTTAAAAACATGAAAAAGCTTTTGCATGGGACTATGGGGATATGAAAGGGTTAAGTCCTACATTATGCACTCATAGAATATACATCAATGAAGGGTGATTGACACTCCATCAACCCCAGAGAATGACTAATCCAACACTCAGAGAAATAGATAAAACTAAATTGCAAAAGTTGCTTGATGTTGGTTTTATATACCCTATATCTGATAGAAGATGGGTTTCACCTCTGGTTATAGTACTTAATAAGGGAGGAAAATGGTAGATTTTTGTTGATTACAAAGAATTGAATAAGGCAACCAAGAAGGATCACTTTTTTTTACCCTTCATTGATCAAGTTCTAAACATTTTAACTGGTAAGAAATATTTTTCTTTCCTAGATGGGTACAGTTGTTATAATTAGATAAGTATAGCCCCTGAAGATCAAAATAAAACCACATTTAAATGCCCATGGGGTACTTTTGCATATTTTGTCTTGTCATTTGGCCTGTGTAATGCCCTTGCAACATTTCAAAGAGCTATCATCAATATTTTTCTAATTTATTACATGATTGTATGGAAATATACATGGATGATTTCACAACATTTGGAGTCACCTTTGAAGAAGCCTTGATAAATATTGAAAAGGTTCTTGTCCAATGCAAAGAACATAATGTATCACTCAATAGTGAGTAATGTTTCATGCTCATGTAGGAAGGAGTGGTGCTTGATCATTCTATATAGCTACAGGAATACAAGTGGACTCAGCTAAGATAGAGGTAATTCTAACATTGCCCATACCTACAAAATCAAAGGACATAAGACATTTTTTAGGTCATGCTAGCTATTATAGGTGTTTCATAAAAGATTTTAGTAAAATAGCTAGTCCTTTGTATACACTTTTGACTAAGGAAGTTGAATTCATTTGGACACTAGAATGTAATGAAGCCTTCCTGTAGCTTAAGAAACTCCCCACTATGACACTAGTTTTAAAGGGACTTGATTGGTAAATTCTATTTCATATTCATATTGATGTGTCAGACTATGCTGCAGGTGTTGTATTAGGAAAAAAGCTTGCTAATCTTGAAAATTCCATCTACTATATTAGTAAAAGCCTTTATGAATCTAAACTAAATTAAAAAGTAACTGAAAAAGAGCTTTTAGATGTAGTTTATGCATTGAACAAATTCAGACATTATGTAACTAGATATCCTATTTTTGCTCATATTGACCACTCATCTATAAGGTACTTAATGAGAAAACCTGCTGTAACTGGTAAATTAGCAAGATGACTCTTGTTGTTATAGGAGTTTGATATTACCATTATTGATAAGCCGAGCAACTCCAACATATTTTTTGATTATTTATCTAGACTGCACATTGCTATTGAAGATCCAACTCCCATTGAAGATACTTTTCTAAATGAGCACTTGTTCCACATAGAAACTCATAAACCATGGTATGCAAACATAGCAAATTATCTGGAAAAAATGAAAAATGTAAGAGATGAGAAAGTGGCTAAATTCTTATATGAGGAAATATTTACATGCTATAGAGTTCCCAGAGAACTTGTCATAGATCAAGGCACCTAGTTCACATCAAAATTGATCACTGATGTTATGAAAGAATATAGCATGAGACATAGAAAATCTAGTCCTTATCATCTTCAAGCAAATGGCCAAGCAGATGTTACCAACAGAGAAATTGAGGCCATTTTGACTAAGACAATACAAATACATAGAAAGGATTGGAATAACAAATTAACTAAAGTTGTTTGGGCATACTAAACTACATGGAAGACAACCAATAGATTTACTCCATATTTGAACTTGTGCATGGAAAAAAAACAATATTTCCTATTAAATTTGAACATAAAACACTGCACACTACTTTGGAATTGAACATTAATCTTCCTATAGCACAAGCATAGAGACTTCTCCAGTTGAATTCACTAGATGAAATGAGAAAGATAACTTTGGAAAGAATAGAGACCATTAAAGAAAAGTGTAAGTAGTGGCATGATGGACATATTCATAATAAAAAATTCCAAGGGGGAGATTAGGCTCTCCTATATGATTCTCACTTCAAAGAGAATCCAAGGAAGTTGAGACTCAGTGATTCAAGCCTTATGAAATTCAATATGTATCTGACAATGGAGTAGTCCAACTAAAAACCATTTATTTTGTCTAGTTCAAGTTACTTGTAAATGGCCATAGGTTGCACCTCTATCATAAACCACACACCAAGGATGAGTTCCTACAATAGTTCCAACCAACTAGTTTACTAGCTCCTACAAACACAGTTCCTATAACAAAGGGTGAAAACCTTCCTTCTGTAGCAATATCATGACAAAATTTTGAGGAGTCCTCATAATAAAACCTAATTTAATATGAGGTCCATTCTTTCATTCATTTTTCTTTTTCTTCATATCAACTCATCTCATTTCTCTATCTACCATCCACTCACACTCCATGTCACCCACAAATTCTATTTTTACTGCTTTCAATAAATCATACCATTAGCACCTTTTTTTGCAGTTACCAGGCTTCACCACCTCATCAATTTGTGAACGTAAGCTCTCAATTTTTTAGGTACAACAATTTTTACTCTTTATTTATTTTTAGCACATAGGTTTTGATATTTATATATAATACTGCATTAAATGTATCGTATAAGTCTTAAGCTGATTTCTTATTCCTATGCCAAAATTTTTAAAGTGTAGACACTTGTCAAATTTTAGTGGGGGGCTAAGAAACTGTATTAATTTTCAAATTTCATCTCCATGTTACCCTAGTCATGTCCACATTATAGGCTATGCTTTGGTGGTAGTCTGGTATTTTTCTTTAATTTTTAAAATCTTTATGTATCTGCTGTACCTTTTCATTATGATGTTGGGAAAGATCTCTTGTGTTTGACATGATTGAAAGGACTAAGAGTTATTATGAGAACACTTTTAGTTATACCTTGTTGTCCTTCATAATTAATTGCATCATTATTTTACATGCTGAACACAATGGAGTCTTGTTAAGAGAATGTGGCAACAACATTTCTTAGAAAGATCAATTTGAAATTTTGAGAAGAGGAAATTTGTAGGGGTAAAAGGGGTAAATTTTATTAGAGTGGTGAGAGTAGAGAAAATCAAAGCTAGACATTTTGAATATGGGAGGACGCTTATGGAAGTATGATCCAATTATTCGTAGTATTTTACTTGCAGACGTTGAGGCAGTCTGATGATTTCATGCCTGTGGATGACTTGGCTACTTCTTACAATTAACTGAGCTCAATGAAGAAGTAGCAAAAAAGTTTATGAGAATGATTGATGAAGGGGAAGCCATAGTATGGGATTAAGAGTGATTGCTACTAAGGAGCGGATAGAAAAAGTCATAAGACTACCAGCAATTGGGGAGTATTATCCAAATGAATACAATGCTAGGTCTTCATAGGCACAATTCTTTCAGCCAGGTTACCCTCAACAAGACATTTCAAAGCAAGGGTGTAAAAGAATTTCTTTTCTTGCTCCATATCTAGAATTGGCAACCCACATTGTTAGGTATTTGACCTATGAAGGTAGGTTTTCAAACTTGCATGCTCATCATCTTAAGCTACTCAGTTGTATCAGACATAAAATTCAAGTTAATGTCCCCAATTTTCTTTATAATATGCTGTGTATTAGTGCTAAAGAAACTCAAAAAGGAAATGCAAATTCTATTTCTCATCATGCCCTCATCAAACTTTTAGTTGAAAAGTCTCTTAGGGAATATTCCCCTATATCATGGGCAAAATTTATTGAATTTAAAACCTTGTAGCCTCAAGCCAACCTTGTTCCAAAAAATTTAGTAAATGAGGAAGAAATCATAGAGCCTAATTAGAATCTAGTTGAAATAGAAAAAGAACCCTTTCCTAATAAGCCCGTTGAGCCTATTTTAGAGGATGATATACCTAGCTCTTCTAGAGACAAAGGCAAGCATAAGGTTAGTAAAGAAAGTCCTAATCTTGAAAATGAAGCCCAAAAGCCCTCTATTAAAGTAAAAAATAGAAAAAGGTCTATTCCTACAGTAGCCACTCTTGCAACATCTACTCTAGTCATGCCTAAACCAAAGTGGACCTGCAAAGCGGTTGAAGCTAAAGAGGTTCCTGTGCATAGAAGCCCTCGTATGCGAGGTTGACTATCTCCAATTTCTATTGAAAACCTAAATGCCCCAATTTCAAAGTCTCACATAGAATTAGTAGTTGACAATATTCTAGATGAGTCTCATGTGCAATTGGAACCACAAAATGTGGAAACACAAAATGTGAAACACATGAAAATGAACCTATCAATGAGATATCACAAGAGAATTAGGGAATGTGTCAATCAAATCCCATTGCTATTCCAAAAAAAGCCCCTAACAATGATCAACCTAACATGCTACCAGTCCCTAAATATTCTAATGTTTCTCTCATACCTTATAAATCCTCCTAGTACACCCAAAATTTCCAACAAGTTGCCAAAGAACAAAAGATGTAACCTATGGCTCAAGAATTTACTTCATCCACAATTCAATTGATATTGTTTGGTCTATACAATTATTTCATTTTTCAAAAGGCCTTGTGGAGACAAGAAAGAGACCAAATGCAAAAGGCAATATTTGACAGAGATGAGGAAATTGAATCATTGAAAGAGAAACTTGAGAAATAGACACAAAAGATGAATAAATCTTTAAAACTAGTTGACTAGGTAATGGCCTGTAGGCCACCACCAAGGGTGTATACCATTTGTTTGAAGGAGAAGTTTCAATTATTTGAATTGATGATGATAATGAGAGATATTTATTGTGAATTTAAAAATGCTCCAGATTTTTATAATGTGTATCAAACTTTTCCTTCATGGCACAAGAAATTGTTGTGTGAACTCTATTTGCATAATTTTATAATTCCACATGAGATAGAATGGAACCCTTTGTTTTACATAGGGGATGTTCAACTCAGGTTTTTGATGTCCTTGATGCATAATGAGAAAAATTATGATAGGCAGTTGGATACCTATAGAGGTTTTGAGAAATCTGAACCATTAGCACTACGGGCTAAATCATGCAAGCCTGATGATCTTCTAAGAGACTAGTTCAGATTAACCTATGGAAGATGGAAACTAAATATTAGAGAGAAAGTGTTTGCAAAAAGGGAAAAGGTTTAAAGAGAATATCAAACACTTCCAAACTTTACACAACGATGAGAAATTGTAGGGCTTAGAAATTGATGGAATCGACTACTAGAAGCCTTCAAAAAGGCCTAACCACATAGCCTCTTCAATTATGAGGAAACAATTGATAAGGTGGCTAAATATATGCAACTTAGAAGATAAATCAGAAAATATCTATAGATGCCATTAATTTTTCAGCCTCCTACCCTTCTTTGGCCTCTGTATGAAAATGATGCTACCAGACTAGGTATATAGGTTGAAGAACCCTTGGGTGAACATTGGAGACACACCAGAGGGTTTTTCTACACTTTTAGAGGTGGAAAATAGGAGAAAAGTACAGTGGGAGATTTTAGAGCCTTGGAAAATAAGTACAATGCTTGAGGACAAGCATTTGCATAGTGGGGGGTAGATGTTGAGGCATATTAATGTCTCAATTTTGATATAGTTTTTATAGTTTGAACTTACTCTTTGATCCTTGTAAAAAAAATTTCCAAAACATTTGTTTTAAATATCTTGTGAACTTATGTCGAATACAACTAGAACTTATTAAACCTATGGATAGTGGATATGACATACTTTGCTTAATATATGACATACTTTGCTTAACATTATACATAGAATGTAGTATTTCATATAAATATTTTAAGCTATGTTCTAATATTTGAATAAGAGTAGGAATGTTATCATGCATATGTGTTTTAGATGTTTCTAATTTTCAAGAAATGGAGAAGTAGTGCAAAGAGTGGTGGTTACTATATTAAAGGAAGGAAGATAATGAAGACTTATCATGGCCAAGAAAGCACAGATTAATTCCTATAGATAAGCCACACCTGTAGAGGAGTTATTGTTCTAGAAAAACCAAGAAGAGTTGACTTGCTATATTGCCTATGAGCTTCTATTCTATTGCTTAATCAATGTTCTATGTCATGGTTGACATTTCACCTTCTTTTTTGGCAATGTTTGTTCACGAATTTTATGTCATGTTTTTAATAAGTACCCAATCCTCTATATAATGGATTTTGGGGATCATCTTAGTGGAGGGAATGAAAAAGTAGACAATGCTAATTTAAGGTTTGGAAGTTACTCTTTTCTATTCTTCATGAATTATTTAATGATGTAATCAAAGAAAAATTTTAATGAGAGAGTGATTTTGGAATACTTGTTGTGTTCTTAGTTAGTTGAAGCCAACCAAGGGGGCCCACTTGGGAGGTGGAATAGATTTAGGTAGAGTAGATTCATTCCTTGAAATTTCCTATTTCAAGATAGATTTACTATATTACTCTTGCAACATTATTACTGTGAAAGTTCTTGCAGTACTTGCGAAAAATGATCATGGTGGATGTTTGAATTGTTATCTAGTTTAGATTCATTTTTCAAAGCTTTCCTTAGCTATCCATTGTTAGTCCAAGTGTGTTTACCAATCTATATCAGTGATATAGATTCCTTTCATGCATTTTATCTTCTTACAACATAGGTGTTAATACTCTTAAAGGAACTTAGTGCACATATTGTGCTAACCCATTTCAAGTCCTACATCCCTGGGTTGACAATTCAAATGTATTTCATGATGGATTAGGTAGTCTTCAAATAGATATGGTATCCTTAAGAAAGATAATGGTGTGATTTTTTGGATACAATTTTTGAATTGTGTATTGTCTTTGATATCACACAAATGTCATATCAGTCATCAAACCGAGTCTACCAAGCTCAGTTAGTCATCAAGGAAAAGGATAGAGTCTACCAAGCTCAATTGATCAGCAAGGCAAATGATAAAGTCTACTAAGCTTAGTTGGTTATCAAGGTAAAGGATATAGTCTACCAAGCTTAGAAGGTTAGTAAAAAAAATTTGTAGTGTCTACCAAGTAAATAGTTGTTACCAAGCTCACTCGGTCATCAAAGGGAAATATGGAAGAAATAGTTCTTACCGAGCTCTTACAAACGAAGAAGAAATTTAGCTCTTATCGAGTTAACTTGGTAACCCAAGGATTTTTTAGAAGTTGTAATGTTAACCAAGTTAAGATGATTAACTCAGGAAATTTTTGGAAGCAGTATCTACCAAGCAGGGTCGGCTAGTGAAGAATTTCATTGATTTTTGAAATAAAGTCCATTTTTCTAAAGTAATATTTGTAGCCAACTAATGTATGGTTTATTGGTAAATGTAACATATGAATGAGCCAACTTGATAATCTGAATGGTATAAATAATAAGTCAAGTTGTGAATTCTAAGTGTGAGTGATGGACTTGATGTGAGATGAAGACTGATTATTGTAGAAGCAAATTTTGAAGAATGATTAGAGATAATTGAGGAACAACAAAGCTATACTTGATCAAGGAGGATATATGATAAACAGAGACCTGTAATCAGAAAAACTAGTTGCATCTTAATTTAGGTCAATGAAGGTCATATCATTGTTACTTTCTAACAATTGTAGCAATGATTTCAAATCTCTTAATAGAGTTGGTTTAACAATCATTTTGTAGATCCTCTAACAAGGTGATAGTTTAGTTGAATTGTCCTAAAGACCTCTAGCAAGGCCACTCCTAATAGGGTGATCAAATCCTCTAACAGGGTCACACCTAACAATGTGTATTGTAACCTTTAACAGGGTTGGCTCCTAATAGGGCTCACTTTAGAAGAGTGAAAAATTAATAGCTAGTTACTTGGTGGTTTTTCTCATATTGGGTTTCCACATTAAATCTGGTGTCTTGTGTTCATTTTATTTAACTTTTGCATGCATATTAATAATTACAAATGCTAGATGACCAACAACTAGTTAATCTACCAAGTTACAACATTCTTACAATGTTTATCAAGTATCAATAGTAAATAAGTATTAAAGACATCTAAGGGATCTATGGATTTGTTTTTTTGGTAACTAATTCACCCCCACTCTTAGTTACTCTATCTATAATTCCAATAGTGATTATCTTCATCTATTATAAAACCCATGTACCCTTCTAGCTCTTGTCAATTACAAGAGCTTGGGAAACTAGTGAACACATGAGGAAGGCTAAGGGATACTAATCCCCATACTCATCTATGAGTCTCTCCCAATTGAGATGGTGGTCTAGGATGGTGAAATCCTCAAAAAAATGATGTACCACTAATCTACCCTCTATTGGGGTCTAACCATAGTAAACCTATGACATGCAAAAGCTTACATTAGTATGCCTCATATAAAAATTAGGAACCTAAAAGAAAAAATCTCAAGACATATCTATCACACTCATTGAATCCTCATGACATGGAATACGTAGGATGTGATACACATCCTTGAGGGTGATCATGGCCTCACTAGTTGGAAAATGGAAGGTGTTATGCTCACTATGCCACCTCTTGGCCAATGTTGTCAATAACGCATGGTTTACCTGAATATGGGGCATGTGCAGAAACCAACTTAAACCCATGCTCTCTATTGCTTCAATCTCATCATCATCTATGTGGCAAATGACAAGTAACCCAACCACCTTGGGGGATCTGATCAACAATGTCAAGAAATCTATTTGCATAATCAAAACAAGCAACAATGAAGCCTCAGTATTAACCATAATAGATCAAGTGACATCATAAAAAACTAAACATGAAGGAAAAAAATAGTCACATCCTCAAAATATACATCTAAACATGGAAAAATGCTCAAAAATTAGTTGTGTGAGACTTATAATAATTGTACGATACATTCTATTGATATAGTGTCGTGCAATATTTCTTAAACTACATGTGTGATACTTTTAGCTTTGATGATACTTCACATTGTGTTGTACATGATTTGGGTGCTTCCCATATGGTACATCTCATAATGCCCATGCGATACATTTTGGTCATCTAAAGTATCACATGATACTTCTTATGATAGGCATGCAATGATTTAAGTATTACATAATATTTTGTACAAAATGCATTAAACACCATAAAAAAATGCTAAAAAGAGCATTAAATGATGAAAAAGATCAATTTTTTTGAAAACTTACTAGGGCCTTGTAGTCTGTAGGTTAGTTGTACAATTGATTGCACTCAAAATGGTGGCAGTAAGTTGGAGTGCCTGCTAAAGCCATCACTTTCTCTTAAACCACTCAAAAGATCTCAAATTCACAAAAGATAAAATGAGTTGAAAATAACCCTTGAACCCCTTATATAGTCCTTTAACCTAATTTTGACCCATTTTAAAAATCCTTGGAATTCTACAAAAATTGCAACTTTAGCTAATTTTGACATCTTGGATCCATTTCTGGGATCAAATTTGAAATCTAAGTTCATCTTGCTGGTCAAAATCATATTTTCAAATTCTATCCTCTTCTATGTAGTTAGATGACCTTTTGAGGTCTAATCTTCAAATCTTCACTAAGGCATCTTCATGTTTTCATGTCTTCATCATTTCTACACTTCTTACTCACTTCAATTCACATCATTTCACTTCTTGACCATCTTTATACTCGATTTGACCTAACTTTCATAGTTTATCCTTCTTGGTCAACTCTAGTCAAGTTGGGACACTCTATCACTTCCTTATGGACACTCTTTGGTTTTAATCATAGTTTTATCATCACGAACCTTGCTCTATCTCAATTTGATCAAATCTTTCTCATTCCTAAATTTTCTTTACCTCATTTTTATTTTGATCCTAAGGGGACATGAATATTTAATAATGGCTTGCTTGTTATATCTATATATTTCTCAAGAGCATATGCTTGACCTTTCCATTTTCTTTTAATTTATTATGATTTCTTGATGTTAGTATTCTTCTTGAGTTCTTATATCACTTCTCTCTCCTAGTGTTCAATACTGTCACTACTAGGTTGTGCATTTAGGACTTGCTATCTAATTTTGTGTTTTTTCTTTCTTTTGAAATCAAATCTCTTTATCAAAGAACATGGAATTGAAGGGACAATTTGAGCTTAATTGGTTAGGTCCTTACATCTTTACGACCATATTTGGATATGGTGTTTATCAACTTTCTACTCAAGAAGGGGAACAAGTCTTTGAGCCTATCAATATCCCACACCTAAAGAAGTTCTATGCTTAAGGCTCTCATGGCTCAACCATTTGTACATTATCCTATGATCTTAAAAAAAAATATCAAATATGATGCTGAAAAAATCCTAAAAAATAGAAAATCTCCTAAAAAAGAGCATCTTAGTGAAAACCTAGCAATAGGAACTTTGATGCATTTCCAAAAAAATCAATCCTTTTTTTTTGCAAAAAGTCCTAAAAAAATTTGCCAAGTGGTGAAAACTTGGAAACAGGCACTACTTGAGACCCTCACACCTATTTCTATCAGTCTCACTTAATGCTCATTCATTTCATGATATCTTTCCTAGCTTGGAAGCAACCCTTGTCCTCATCTAGAAGGCACACCTACTTAGCTTATCAAAATCCTCTTGTGTGTTAGAATTTCTCTGGAAATTTATCTAACGTAGTGTTTCTCAACACTTCCCCCTTAACATCAAGTATTTATCAACACTTTTTGGATATCTTACCTATGGTCTAGGATGATATGATATTTCTCACTATCATATGTGAGTCTTGAAGAAATGGCCATGTGACACACACACACACACACACACACACACACACACACACACACACACACACACACACACACACACACACACACACACACACACACACACACACACACACACACACTTAAAAATTAAACTTGCTAAGACATGTTGAACTTTATTTTCTTTGTGTGTTGTCTATGATGATTTCTTTTTTGAGTGTTCCCTCCCTAATAGTCTTTCAAGGATGCCGTGGACTAGAAGATTGGGGGCATGGGACATGTTTTAATTGTTTTATTCTTGTGGGCATAAGGTGTTGAGATATTTGCGCTTGTCCTACTTGTCACTTTGGGCCTATAATGTATCATCCTTTTCTATTTTTGCAAGACCACAATTTTGGGTTATCCTAGTGCTTATTCCCTAATATAGGGTTAATCTTGCTATACTAAACTTAGGGAATCTAACTATATTTGTCATCTTGTCCCACATGTCTTTGATGCTTAATTAGGTTGGATTCCCACATACCTATCTGATATAGATCATATTCATATCCTCATAGTTATACTAGTGAATATTGGATGATCTTTTGATGTCCCTAATAACGCTTAATGATGAAATTAGAGTCTAAAAATTATGTGTCTCTTGCAAGTAAACCACTTTACATATTAGTTTTAATTTGTAAGATCATTCTAGCTTAGTATTGAATTTTAGATATGGAAAGAACACTCTCTTAATCTTTCATGGACACATCAGCTAACTACATTCATCTTCTCTTACTTCTTCTTGATCATATCTTGGCATCTTCTCTTGGCTTTCACTCATCTCTTTCCTATCCTATCATCACAAGTGGTTAGTCTTATCATCACATTTATCTAACCTTTTGGATCTCTTAATTATCCTTTTTGACCTTAGCTAATTTTGACATCCTCAATCCATTTTTGGGATTAAAATCAAAATCAAAGTTCATTTTGATGGTCAAAATCATATTTTAAAGTTATGTCTCCTTCTATGTAGTTGGCTAACCTTTTGAGGTCTAATCTTAAAATATTCACTAGGACATCTTCATTTATCCATGCCTTTACAATTTCTACAATTCTTACCTACTCCAATTCACCTCATATCATCTTTCTACTCAATTTGACCTACTTTTCATAGTTTATCCTTCTTGGTCAACTCTAGTAAAACTGGGACATTCTATGATCACTGATCACTCTTTAGTTTCAATCACTTATATATCATCATGGACCTTACCTTATCTCAATTTTATCATACCTTCCTTATTTTTTCATCCCCTTTACCTCATTTCAATTTTGATCCTAAGGGGGTAGGAATATTCTATCATCGCTTGCTTGCTATAGCTTTCTATTTATTAGGAGCATACCATTTGCTCTCGATCTATCTTCTTTTCTTTATGTTAGTACTCTTTTTGAGTATTGATATCATCTCTTTCTCTCTCTCTCTCTCTCTCTTAGTGTCCAATAATGTCACTACTAGGTTGTACATTTAGGACTTGCTATCTAATTCTACATTTTTGTTCTTTGAAATCATATCTCTCTATCTATTGCTACCTACTTGTATTCTTTATTCTTTGACATAATGGGCTTCCAAATTGATAACAAATAAGTCAAAGAGGGGAAATTTTAATCACCTAAAAATGGTCACTTAGATTATTAGCCCCCTTCTTAGTATTTTGGATTATTTAATCATTTTCTTAGGATAAATTACTAAAGATTAATTTATTTGATTTTAACCTATAGTTTGACTATAATATCCTAAGCCCATATTTGATTAAAAGAACATGTCCCCTTTTAATTAAATAAAAGACCCCATTATTCTAACCCACTGTAATATGCATCCATGAAGTCTTTTTCCTATTTACAAATAAAAAGAAAAGACTGTCTCACATGAAAAGTCAACTTTCTCTCATTGCTAGAAATGATGTTGCACATGGATCATGTCAACATTCAACCCCCAACCTTGATCATCTCATTTATTGATCTTGATCTCAATCATCCATACACTTATGAAAGGGAGATCTCTCTCCTTCTCTAAGGATTTAGTTTTTGAGCTAATGTTATGCTACAAGTTTACTTATGGGTTTTCTTGGAGCACTTTGTGGAGAACTTCTATCCTCTTGTCTCATTATTTGCATTTCATAGTAGTTTAGCTCATTTACAATAGCTTAGTTTCCTTTTTTAATATCATAGATCACTTATCTTAATTAGCATGGATGTAACACTCTCATTTTTCTTAGTTTAGTTGCATTGTGCATATCATCTTAACACAAATTCATTCTTGCATAGCATATTTGAGAGTTCCTTGACACTAGAACTCTTTCTTTTGTCTAAATAATCTCCCATTTCATGGTTGACTAGCAAGGGTTGCATATCTAAGGCTCAACTAAGAGCTATTTCTATCCTTATACACACACCTTTGTACTCCATGACTAGGGAGCTCTAAGCTTTCATTCAAGCTCTCCAATCTATGGAATACTTTGGATGGAAGGGTTTAGAGAAGTGTGCAATTTTAATGTACATCCTCTACCCTAGGAGTGCCAAAGGGTGTATCAAAGGAACTATTAAAGTGATAAAGTAGGTTATTCCAAGTAGTGGTGCTAGCCCCTTCTCTTGAATCAGCTTTGAGGAAGTTAATCGCAAGAAACTCTACACACTTCCTGAAGTGAGAAATTATGAACCAAAAGTGAAACCATCATGGTGGAATGATGATGACTATTATGAGTTTCATAGAGAAAAGGGACATAAAATAATGATTTTGAAAGGTTGAAGAATGTGATACAAGATTTGGTAGAGAGTGTTGAAGTAAAGATTGATACACATACCTCAAATGAGACACATACTGCGTTCAAATATCCACTTCTAGATCATGAGGAAGGAAATTTCTCCAATAATAAAAGTGACAATCAAGCTAGTTACAATGAAACATCCTACATGTACATTAAAAACATAACTAAATGTGATCCTTCTTAGTATTATGCCAATGACATTAAATTTCATGAGAAGGATGAATCCAAACATGTTAATGTTACCAGTAGAAATCAAGCCAAGGTCACACTACAAGGTGTCTTATCTAGACCATCTATTTCTCAAAAAAAATTTATATATGTACCAAAGTCTACATCTGAGTTATCAAAGCAATATAACATTTTGGATTCATTAGAACTTTTATAGTTTTTAATATACCATAGAAAAATTCTTAAAAGAGCTCTTCTAGAAACCACAATCCCATGAATCTAGATCATGATCAATTCCAAGTTATGGTGGGAAATTTGACCACACCACATTTCATATCTTTTATAGAACATGATAATCTTTCCATTCATCAACCTCATAAAGCTCCACTCCATATTGATGTCATTGTACAAAATCACAAAATCAAAAGAGTTCTCATAGATGGAGAAGTTGGCTTGAATATCTATAATTTAAAACTAGTCCTTGCTTTAGGATTTTCTAAAAATGTTGTGGATCCTAAAAAGAAAATCATAATTAAAGCTTATTATGAGTAAGAAAGGGAATTGAAAGGACCAATGATTTTACCTATAAGAGTTGGTCCTCTATTCAAAGATGTACCTTGTTAAGTTTTTGATATGAAATACATAACATTCTATTAGGACATCCTTGGATTCACTCTATGGAAGCAATACCCTCAGTATTTCATTAATGTTTGAAGTTTCCTCATAATGGACACAATAGCACAATCTAATATCCAAATCCTTTTTAGTATTGAAATATAGTGAAACCATCAACATAATCTTTAGTACTACATAATTGAGCTATATTAGCATTTATCACTCATGACCTTAGTAATGTAGTATCTACTTCTAAGTTGTTCAACCTAAAGGTTGATGTCAAATAACAAAACATGGGAGAATATAACTTGGGGAAAAAATTGGTACCATAGAATTATCCCTATCTCCTAGATCATATGGGATATAATTGATAAAAGAAAAAAAGTTGGAACTCCCTCCCACTACTCTTTTTGCCACTATAATAAGCGGGGGAACTTTGACTAATGAAGAAAACAACATTTTTTTGAGAAATTTATCTATAGGGAGAAGAAACAAGATATTATCAAGTATGAAAACATATCACTTGAACATTATGGAAAATGATATGCTATCTTAGCAAAAATGTGATACAAAGGAAGTTGACCTATCAGTTTGTAAAGAGAAGGTGTCTTACAACCAAATTTAAAGAATCTAAATTATCAAAGAGATACCATAGGAATGGGATATAGACCAAATCAAATGAGTATATCCAAAGGAATACAAAAGGTTACACTTGAATTTCTCAACCAAATTAGAGATAAACAAGATGATAGTAATGCTAATGAGGATGATTCTAATGCTTATGAATGGGATGAGCCATGTATTATCACTAAAGATATGAAAATAGATGTTGTTAATAATTATATTAGATTGTACCATGAGGGTTAAAGTTCACAGTCAAAATCATTAGATTTAATCACATATTATGCTAATTGTGAAAACTATGAGGAAAGAGAGATTTACAATGAATCAGACATTTCAAATGAGAATATGGAAATAGACCTTGCCGATACATTCATAAATCTTAAGAATTTCTCCATGAATACCATTACCACCTTCAAATTGGACCCAAATGATCCATTGCCAATTTTACATCTTGAGCTTATAGATTGGGATTCACCTCCTATTCCTAAACTTGATGTTTTCCATAATGATGATGCAATTATAAACTATCTTGGGATCATAGATCATTTACCATTGGGAGATCACAAGATAGGGTTTCCTATTGAAATCAATGACATGGATTACTTTGGTGAGAGTGCTAATCCTTTTAGTCATAAAAATGTAAAAATAATCAATAGATATAATGGTGAAAACCACTCTGTGGTAGTATTATATCCAAAAATAGTGAAAAGAAAAGACATGTTTGAGGGTGAAAACCTCTCTGAGATGCCTAAGGATAAAATGATTGAGATTCTTCCTAATTATTTATATTGATAGAAATTAATGATACTCATTAAACTAACAGTCCCTATTAATATTGGAATAGAGGAATCTTAACATATTCTAAAGGTAGTTGCATCTTTCTCAAAATCACAAAGAGAACAATTTCTATATTTTTTGATATCTAAAAAATAAAATTTGCATGGTCATATATTGATATTCCTAGTTTGGATCCAAACCTGTAATGTACCATTTATCTATATCTCCAAGGATCTAACAAATGAACCAAAAAATTAGAAAGATGCATCCACATATTACACTCCTAGTCAAAGAAGAGATGAATAAATTACTGGATGAATGGTCTATTAGAGAAATTGATTATTCAGAGTGAATATCAAATATTGTTCCTATTCCAAAGCTAGAAAAATCTATCAAAATATGTACAAATTTCAAAAATCTTAACAAGGCTTGTCCAAAAGATGATTTTCCCTTGCCCAAATTGACATAATTAGATCTTACAAGAGGACATGAAATGTTTTCATTAATGAAAGAATTCTTTGGTTATAATAAAATAAAGGTTGCATGAGAATACCAGGAGAAGACCACCTTTATTTGTCCTTAGGGAACTTATTGTTGGAATGTAATGTCTTTTAGACAAGTGCTACTTATCAAAGGGCTATGAATATAATTTTCCATGACATGATGCATGCCATAATGGAATATTATTTTGATGAAATTCTAGGAAAATTAAAAAAAAAGAAGATCATTTGAAAGTTTTGGATAAGATATTTACCATAATGGATAACTACAATGTTAGATTGAATCCTAAGAAAGACACTTTGATATTACATCTATAAAATTGTTGGGATACATAATTCCTACAAAAGGGATAGAAGTTTATCCTGAAAAAGTTAAATAATTAATGGAGATGTCACCACCAAAAAATATAAGTCAGTTGAGATCATTACAAGGATAGTTGCAATCCATCAAAATATTTGTTTCACAGTTGCTAGACAAAAGTCATCCATTTATTACACAAGAATGTACCATTTCAATGAGATGCTTTTTGTTAACAAGATTTTGACAAGATAAAGCAATACCTAAGAAATCCACCAAAATTGATGTCACCTATACCTAGAAAACCACTCTTGTTATACATATCAATTACTAAAAATTCTTTGGGATCCTTAATGGGAAAACAAGATGATGAAGGAAGAGAGAAGGTTATTTATTATATCAGTCACACTTTACTAGATTACAAACATAACTATTCATCAATTGAGTGAGAATGCCTTGTAGTAGTTTTTTCTTCACAAAAAATATGAAATTACATGTTATCTCATATATTCAAGCTAATTGCAAAGGCCAATCCCTTAAAGTATTTACTTAGTAAATCAACATTGACAAGGAAATTGGCAAAGTGGGTTATGGTGCTAAGTGAGTTTTACATAGAGTATGTGGATTGAAAGGACATAAAGGGACAAGTTATTGTGAAACAATTAGCATATGCACCATTATCAGATGAACATCATATACATGGTGAATTCCCAAATATAGAAATCATGAAATTATCTATACAAACTTGGATATTGAACTTTGATGGATCATACACCCAAAATGGTTCTAGAGTAGAAGTATTATTTGTTACCCCACAAGGATGCACAACACCCAAGTCCTATAAGTTGTTATTTCTCTATATGAATAAAATGGTATAAAATGAAGCATTGATGATAGGACTTAAAATGGTAGTACAATGGATACTCATAGTTGATCATTAATCAAGTTACTGCTAAGTATCAAACCAAAGATGATAATTTATTACCATATAAATGTATGGTGGATGACTCCAAATAGTATTTCATAATGATCACATTTGAGAAGATTCTATGATAGGATAATAAAGCTTTAGATGCCATGGAAATAATTTCTTCATTGCTTGATATGGATGACACACAAGAACATTTTGATTTCTTAGTGGAATCTCTTTCTTATCCTTCCTATGATGATCTTGATTCTAGAATTATATGTCATCTTGAGGGTCAAGATTATCCAATTTATGGAAAAATATATTCCTACTTGAAAGATGATGTCTTACCATCTAACCTATCCCAAAAAAAAAAGTGAACCTTCCTTCATGAACCATCTTTTTACACATTAGTTGCTGACACCCTATATTGATGAGTTTTTTACAACACTCTCTTATGTTGTTTGGAATATGATGACTCCCAAACTACTTTGTGAGAAGTGCATATGGGTATTGTAGGACTAGAAAATGGGCTAATGTCTAACATATTATGAGCAAATAAAAAACTCACTAAACATATATTGACACCCTCTAGTCTACCATGAAAGCCAAATAAACAAAAGGAAGAAACACAATGTTAAAAACCCCCTTTTTCATTTGTAGCTCCCATGTCCTTCTTTCTTCTCCATATGATGTAGCTCCAAATTGCCTATAATGCACACAATTAGGAAGAAAAAAACCTATCGTAGTGATAATACTATGAGAACACTAGAAGATGTGATTTTAGCGAGAGAGAGAGAGAGAGAGAGAGAGAGAGAGAGAGAGAGAGAGAGAGAGAGAGAGAGAGAGAGAGAGAGCCAAGACTAAGAAACTAGGGACTCAAGGAATTAAGATTTTAGGGACTGGAAATGAGATGAAGAATGCTCATTTTATAATCAACATGAAAGATGAGAGAATTGGACTTTTCACTTTGGATATGCAACTTGGCAAGATATTCCTTTGAGAATCCATGATGCATATGGCACAAGATGCCAAATGTAGGATTGTATGATGCTTTGTAAGTCAAAGATGGCTATAAATGGAAGAGGATCTACGACGTGTCATATGACACCTCAAACCCACTCAAAGCCAAGAATTTATGACAATGGAAGCCAAATGTGGATGTGCATAAGGAATAAGAATATATGGATTATGACATATCTTAGCCAAGTATAAAGGGAGAATCCATGATGTGTCGTGCCTATGTGTCATGATGATGTCAATATTATGTGGAATATTTGAATTAAAAATCTATTATTCCACACAAATAGAAATTAGTAAAAAATGGAATTAAGGGTGGAAAAAATGAGTTAGGAAATTGAGAATTTTCATCGTTTGCGAATTATGAATCAATTAATTAATAAAATTAATTAATTGAGGATTTTAGTTAGGAAGAAAAATTAATAAAATGACATAGGATTAAATTATGGGTTATTTAATCCTATAGAGAAAATTAGTAGATGATTGGCCATTTTGATTAAATAACTGTGACAGTATCCTTTGATGAAATTTGATGATAATGGAGATCGACTACGATGATGATGGATAGGCCAAAGCCATGGTCAAATTTATTGATTGATGAAATTGATAACATGCCAAGGACACATGACATGAATTGAGGACACATAAAATTTAATTGACATTGTAAAATGCTACAGGATCAAACTTGGTTGATAGGGTTGATCATAATAACATTGATGGACACTATCAATGTTATTAAATGGTTGATAATGCCATGATCCAACACTAAGAGACTTGACAATGTGAAATATTAAATGATGTGAATGATAGTTTGACCTAGCACTGAGAGCCATGACAATACTAAAGTCAAATTGATAAGATTTGATAGATTGATAGGTTTCCAAGGGACTAAAAGCCACAAAAATTCCTAGTATTGGACAAATGATGATAGATATGGGATGTTTGACACATTCTAGGTTGATTAAGACTAATTTTGGGTGATTCTGCATTGATTTGGGGGTGATTCCAATTTGATTTGATATGATTTTGAGTTGATTTGAAATAGTTTCAAAATGATATGGAATTGATGTAAAAGAGGATAAAAAAGATGAAAGACACTATTGAGATATGATCAAGTTGGCCAAAATATTGGAGTTAGTGGAATGATAAAGTGGAATGAGTTAGTATGAAAATATGATGAAACCATAGATGCAAACCATTTTTGAGAATCTACATTTTCCCCTCTTTGATACAATGTGATTTAGAGTTTTGTGTCAAAGAATGTTGAAGAAAAATTCATAACAACATGCCCCATAATGGTGATATATATTAGTGCCCCCTCAAGAAATTGACCTACATAGGTATATGATAGGTCAATTTCATTGACAGTGAGAAGAAAAAACCATAGCAACTGATAGATTGCAAATTAGAGCTAAAACATGAAAGTTATGGGTTCTAGAGTGCAATAAGGCATTGTGACCAACATAGAAAAGGCCTCTTGCACATCCATCTAGGTAGAAGAAAATATAAAAAGGCTTGGATAGGGTTTTGAAAGTCATTTTCACCTTTACTTTTCTCTAGAGCAAACATAATGGATCGGTTACCTAGGGAGCAACACCATGGTGAATGATTGTGTACCTATTGATGATGGGTAGACATAGGACCTATGATGAGTACATCAAGGCCTTCTTTGTGCTTTTTATGCTTTTTAGGCACTTAGGATTCAATCAGGGTCAAGTAGGGTCAAATGGGGATTTTGAGGCCAGGTTAGGCATCAAAATGCCCCAACTATGCCCAAAATGCAGCCAACTACATAGTAGGCAGACTTGGGATGCCCAAGTGTGCACTGAGCACACTTGGTATGACCAAGTGTGCCATGGGCATAGTTGGGGGCCCCAACTGCGCCCTAGGATGCTCTAGGGCTCCGAATGAGGTCTAGATGGGCCCAGATTGACCTAAAACTCAAGGTAGACTATCATGACCCTAGGGGGATGTTATAATAGTGTTAAAATGTAGTCAAAGGTGGTCAAAGTGGTCAAAATTGGTCAAACTTAGGGTAGATGTAGGCAAACTTAGGTAAATGTTGATAGAGAACAATGCAAAGGGCCCAAAAGGGTCAAACAGACTCAAAATGACCCAAAACTTGGACCACATATTCAAAACCCTAGGAAGAGTTGAAAAAGTAGATTAACTTAGGTCAGAATGGTTAGAAAAAAGTCAAACCTAGTCAAACCTAGTTTAGATGGAGGAAAAAGGCTGACGGATGGATAGGATAGGGTCAAAATGATGCAAATGAGCTTGAAATAACCTAAAATTTAGTAGACATGTTAAAACCCCTAGAAAGAGTTCAAAACATAAGTCAAATTAGTCAAAAATTCTTAGAAATAAGTAAAACTTAGTCAAACTAGAGTCAAAGTAGGTCAAACTTGGGTCAAAAGTAGGATAAACTAGATACAAAACTATAGAAGGTTGACATAGGCTATATGATTATGTAGGAGGATCTACCCCTATTAAAAAAAAGGGGGCATAGGCCGTAGGGTCTTATCTTACATCACCAAATGATAGCTAGTGGGTGGGGGATCTTAGCTGGTCTTGGTTTATATCATATACTTTTATGCCAGAGGTGAGGGGCAACAGAGCCCTACTAATAACATTGACTGAGAGATGGCACTTAGTGACTAGTTTGTTCCATTTATTGATAGGAGAGGCTGTAATGACCTTAGAGGATGTATGGTGCATCCTAAGGATACCAATTCATGGGGAGTTAGTAGTATATAACCCAACAACTAGGCGAGTAGCATTACATTGATTGTTCAGATTTTGAGATGCAAAGCTGGGGATCTGAGATTATGAGATTGGATGGGACCTATTGGTGGTACACAATTAGTATTTGATAGTGGTGATCTATTGGGTAATCGGTGAGCTATTGATATTGGATAGGTAGGGGCATGGATTTCCCATTGGATGGGGCTGCCTGCTAGAGTTGATGATTATGGAGGGGACTATGTTTTCTTAGGACCCATGCATGTTAGGGATGTTGTATTACTATCTTTCCTGGGGCCCATGCATGTTAGTAATGTTGTATTACTATCTACATCAAGTAGCCTATAGAGGTGGGTTGAGATTTAGTACTGAGGGTACACTATTACAAATCTAGGCATACGAGCACATTGTAATATTTCATCCACTTGTAGAGAGGGAGCTAGTGGAGGATATGCTGTATGCATATGGTTATATAGGCATACTAGCATGAGGACCACTAGGGTACATGAGGTACTTCTAACATTAGCTAGACACTATGACTAATTGTAGGACAAGAAAATGGGCTAATGTCTAAGATACTATGAGAAGATCACAAACTCACTAAACATATATTGAAACCCTCTAGTCTAGAATGAAAGCCAAATAAACAAAAGGAAAAAACACAATGGTAAAAGCCCCCTCTTTCATTTCTAGCTCCCATGTCCTTCTTTCTTCTCCATATGATGTAGCTCCAAATTTTCTATAATGCATACAATTAGGAAGGAAAAAACCTATGGTAGTGATAATGCTATGAGAATACTAGAAGATGTAATTTTATCTTGAGAGAGAGAGAGAGAGAGAGAGAGAGAGAGAGAGCCAAGAATAAGAAACTAGGGACTCAAGGACTTAAGATTTTAGGGACTGGAAATGAGAGGAAGAATGCCCATTTTATAATCAACATGAAAGATGAGAGCGTTGGACTTGTCACCTTGGATATATGACTTGGCAAGAGATTCCTTTGAGAAACAATGATGCATATGATACAAGATGCCAAATGTAGGATTATATGATGCTTTAGAAGATAAATGTGTCTATAAATGGAAGAGGATCTATGATGTGTCATATGATACCTCAAACCCACTTAAAGCCAAGAATCTATGAAAATGAAAGCCAAATATGGATGTACATAAGGAATAAGAATATATGGATTATGAAATATCTTAGCCAAGTGTAAAGGGAGAATCCATGATGTGTCATGCCCATGTGTCATTATGATGTCAATATTATGCAGAATATTTGAATTAAAAATTCATTATTCCACACAAATAAAAATTAGTAAAAAAATGGAATTAATGGTGGAAAATATGAGTTAGGAAATTGAGAATTTCCATGGTTTGTGAATGATGAATCAATTAATTAATAAAATTACTCAATTGAGGATGTTAGTTAGGAATAACAATTAATAAAATGACATAGGATTAAATTATGGGTTATTTAATCCTATAGAGAAAATTAGTAGATGATTGGCCACTTTGATTAAATAAGTGAGACAGTATCCTTTGATTAAATGTGACAATAATGGAGATTGAATAGGATGATGATAGATAGGCCAAAGCCATGGTCAAATTGATTGATTGATGAAAATGATAACATGCCAAGGACACATGACATGAATTGAGGACATGTAACATTTAACTAACATTGTAAAATGCTACAAGATCGAGCTTGATTGATAGGTTTGATCATAATAACATCCATGGCCATTATCAATGTTATTAAATGGTTGATAATTCCATGATCTGACATTGAGAGACTTGACAATGTGAAAGATTGGATGACATGAATGGTAGTTTGACTTAGCCTTGAGAGCCATGATAGTACTAAGGTTAGATTGATAAGATTTGATAGATTGATAGGTTTCCAAGGAACTAAAAGCCACAAAAATGACTAGGATTAGACAAATAATGATAGATTTGGGATGTTTGACACATTATAGGTTGATTAAGATTGATTCTAGGTGATTCTAGGTTGATTTGGGGTGATTTCAAGTTGATTTGATATGATTTTGAGTTGATTTAAAATGGTTTTGAAATGATATGAAATTGATGTAAAAGAGGATATGAATGATGACAAACACTATTGAGATATGATCAAGTTGGCCAAAATATTGAAGTTAGGGGAATGATAAAGTGGAATGAGTTAGTATGAAAATGTGATGAAACTGTAGATGCAAACCATTTTTTAGTGTTTATAGGTACATCCAGGTCACACTCAAGTGGTCTTTCTTTGGCCAAGAAGATTATGTGTATGGGTTATTAATGGCTTGCAATGGACTCTAATTCCTTTCAATATGCTAGCAAGTGCAAAAAGTGTTAGATACATGGGAATATTATTCATGCATCTTCTTAGGACCTTCATATATTTACAATAATATATCCATTTAGTTAGTGGGGATTTGACCTCATAGGGAAATTCATCCATCTTCTTCCAATGACCATCAATACATAATCAATGCAACTGGATATTTCACAAAATGGGTTGAGGCCATTCCACTCATAACCATTGCATGAAAGAAAATCTCCATATTTATCCTTAACTATATCATCTATAGATATGGTATTCTAATTTCCATAGTCATAGATCATGGTTAACTAATGCAAGAGCATCTAGAGGTATAAGGGCAATCCTATGTCACCCAAAAAAAAATGTACTTAGACTTAGTTTCTGTTTCATGTGTTTTCATTTCTAGATACCTATTTGGGTCAAATAAAGGTTCCAACTCTCATAGTTCCACTATCAGTGTTCTAGGATAGAGTATTTAAACACCTTGGGATATGTGTAAATGCCAAAAAATAGGAGTATGTAATTGAGCCATCATTTTGGTGAACGAGGAGGTGTAAATTGGCCAGATGAATGTAGTTATAATTTAGAGCATTCCAGAAAAAGAATTAGGTGAAAAGGCCCCACAATTTGAAAGTTATTGCAGTTTTTCGAGTTTTGGAGACCTCCTAAGAATGCTTCAAAGTTAGGTTAGGGGCATTAAATGACCTCAAAAAGGGTTGAAAAATGGGGGATGAGCAAATCTGGTCCATAGGGCTATAGAGCACTTCGAGAGCTTTCCAAAAATGTAAACGATTCATCAATCAGAGCTATGGTTCAAAAGTTATGCCTCCTGAAAGTTCAGTTACTATTTTTGGATTCTTCTAGATTTGCGTTGACTTCTAACGCAGCTTCTGGAGCCTTCTATTTGGTCAGTGGATGCCTACTAGCACTTTCTAGAATTTATTCCTAGTCCTTAACCCTCTAAGGTCTATTTAAGGACATTTCTGGCATTGTAAAAGGCAATTCAGAGTGGAATTTGAGAGGAGGTACTGAAAGGAGAAATTATCTCCAGATTTATGATATTTTAAGCCCTTAGGGCATGTTTTGAAGTCTATTTTCTCTGTACTGAATGCACTAGCTTATTTCACAATTAATACAATTTCCCTTTTCCTATTGTGTCCATTCTGTGCGTGGGTTGTGTCCCCATCATAAACAATTTCAAAATAAGGATATCAAATAACTATGTGAGAAGTATCATATCACCCATCATTCCTCCACCATTTATTATCCACAACTCAATGGTCAAGTTGAGGAATCTAATAAAACCATTATCAAGATTCTTAAAAATATTGTCAATCGTGTTAGTTGTGACTAGCATGTTTAGATCAGTCCAACAGTATGGGCCTACTCTACACATATTTTTACTCCTACTAGAGCCACACCTTATTCCCTAGTCTTTAGTTCAAAAGATATACTTCCCATTGAGGTTGAATTACCCTCTCTCATAGTGACATTAAGAGATCTTATTCTACACGAAGAGTACAGAGTATCACGATTACAAGAAAATGAATTGCTAGATGAAAGGAGACATAAAGTCTTTGACCATTTGAAGACTTATAAAAAATAAACATCTCATCATTACAACAACAAAATAAAACCTAGAGACTCTAAAGTGGGTGGCCTAGTTCTAAAATACAATCTGAATAATCAAGCAACTATAGAAAAAAAAGAAAAATTTGAAGTAAACTGGCTAGGTCCTTTTGTGATTACTATTTCTTATAGATCTGGGGCATATCTCTTATCAACTTTTGAAGGTGAGCTATTAGATGAGCCTATTGACAACATGCACCTTAAGAAGTTCTATGTCTAAAAATCCTAGTGCAAGGGGTAAACAAATGCAAACAATTTGAAAAATGTGAAAATGGAAAAGTAAGTGGTGAAAACCTAGCTATTAGGATTCTTTTGAATTCTGAATCTCATTGTATGTATCCATAATAAAATTTCTCGCTATTAATTTCCTAGTCTATACATATCCATATAAAATTGGCTACCTATGTGGTCTACCCTGTATATATCCATAATAAAGTTCCATCATGGCTTGGTTATGGATTAGAGTCTTCATCCATGAATTTATCCATTCATAATAAGTTATTCCAATACCTTACTAGGGACATGTCCTCAACCTAGTTCTTGAAGTGGATCTTTGAAAAGTCATGACTCAAAAGAGGACAAATGGGATTACATTTTAACAATCTTCAGGTAACAAAAAATGATCAAAATGAACTCCAATAATGAAATCAAATGTTGAATAATATCTTGGGACAATCAATCAAAATGTTACCTACATAAAACATTCAACTTATCCAAACATCTCAACAGTCACATAAAAACCATAACAAGATCTTTGGCAAGATGTTTATATATCCAGTGATAGCTTTGATTGATTATTAGAGTAGTTCCATTCATCAATTTGATTTCATTATTATGATGTTCCTATCTTATTCTAGGATGTCTCATTGGAATGAGTTAATCACTCCCATACACCATGTGACTAGAATAGCCAAGATTTTTTTGATTGCAATCAACTAGACTTTTACTTTGGGGTGTTTGTACATAAGTACCTTCATATATCTAATAAGCATTATATGGTGACTACTTAGTTTGTGATGTTATTTCTTGGATTACTATGTGCCACACATACCTTGACTCTAAATATCAGTTCATAAGCTGAATTAGGAAACATTCCATGTCTGTTGATGATACAAGTGAAACTCAAGTTATCTTAGTTTAATTATACCTAGGTACTTGTCAAACTTATGATATTAAAATCCATATAAGAAATACCCTAGTCATCCTAGTTTAATTACATGATGATGCTTGTGTTATCTTACAAAAATTAAGAGCTCAATGATGATACAAAACCATGTTACCTCAGATCAAATTCTACAAAACAAATGGAGATTATAAATATTAGTGTTACATTTACATATTCATTCACTTTTACATCCCATATATATTCATCTCATTTGTATGTGAGGCTTCTTTTATAGATCATGGGTCCATTCTTATAAAGATTCTAACTCTTCCATTAGGTATTTTAGGCTGAGAAATGGTTATTATTATTATGATTGAAACTATTGAATATAAAAAAAAAAAATTGTAGTCCATATAGTATTCCATGATTAGAAGGTTCATTTACTTCTTAACATTGTTCATATCATTTTATCATTTTATCATAGGTAATCATAATAATTAATTTTATTTGCATTTATTTAGAAAATTTCCATATTAAGGTATCATTTATAAATCATACAAATCATAACATCTTGCACCGATATCCATTTATTCATTTAACCTAGAATTTAGTGCTATACATATTAACATTTGTTCATAAATCACATTGGAATCATCCATATAGTATAATAAGAATCCATAAATGGTCAAAATAATAGCATTAATGCATCATTTAAAAATCATCATGTACCATTTAGAAACAATGCATACAATAGATCATCCATACTACATTACAAAAAACATAATAGATGCATACCACATATAGAAAGATAGAAACATCACAACATATCACATAAGTGCATACCATTATAGGAGAAAATCAACACATGTATATAACTACATATGATCAAAATCACAACATCATACATCCTTCATATGTTAGTATCAATAATATCATTATAAAAAATGAGGTACCGAATGTCCATGCATGATAAAAAATAATATTCAAAGTCTAGATGTGCAATAGCTAATGACATCATCATATAATAGCAAAAGGTCTCAAAGTACATAGTCCATAAAAATAAAAAGTATCTATCAAAAGTCTATACAAAGTGTCTAAATAGCACTCCCACTAGACTCATCATCTCTATCTATGTACTGAGTCACAAATGGTCCTATCCCTACTACTTAGTTGGTCTCTCTACCCATCTCTATTTGCCTCCCATTCTTAGGACTAGGAAGTCTTGAGGCTACATCTTTACTCTCTATGTGTGCTATGGATGAAAATATACCTTCATAGGAGCTCTTTCTAAAGCTCCCAATGTATTGGCTCTTAGGAATGACTCTCTCATATGCCTCCTTCTAGTAGGTAATCTCCCTCCCTACCAACTCTCAACATTCAATCTCAAGCTCTTTGCATTAAAACCCAAGTTTTGATCCCTCTTGATTTGTTCTAGTAGAGTCTCAATTGTACCCAAATCTCAAGAGCTCTATCTTTCTCTTTTAGTGCCTCTACCAACTATCCTTCTAAATGCTCTATCCTTTGCTCTACCTACTAAACTCTAGCAACTTGTCTCTCCACTTCCATTGCTCCATCTAAATCCATCTCCTCTGGAACATGCATAAGAATATAAGGGTCCTCATGTCCAATGTCCATATCCTTCAAGAATTCCTATGTTAGGTCCTCCTATATGAGTCTATCAATCTCCTCTCTCTGTCCTCCTAGTTAGGATACTTGTATTGGTAGTTGTCTTAGTATTGGTTGGTGTTAGGGTGGCTCTACTCGAGCTCTATTCATATACACTCTCCTCTTATCTTGCCTATCTCCTCCACCCTCATCTCCATCATTTCCATCACCTCTCCCTTTTCCTTTGCCTGAGACTAGTCCCCAACAACCCTCTCTACCACAATGTTTCCTCTTCTATCCTCTCCTATCTACTTTGCCAATTGGAGGTGGTTCATTTGGAGAATAAATCCTCATAATTGAATGTGGTTGTAGAAATTTCTAATATTCTTTGGTTATACCTAGATCCATAATATCTCTCTTCATCATCCATGACTGAAATGGTATATGTAAGAAATATTGTCTAACCACCTCATAGGAAGACATATTTCCCATGTTCCTCCTCTCCTGATATGTCTGACAAAAATCTTTCACACCCTAGGGCATCCTCTATAATAATCTAAACTATCTCTAGACATGACCCACAAGCCACCTCTCTACTTGGCAAAATTATTGTATTGGAAACTAAGCTTTATGTGTATGGATTATACGTCCATCATAGAAACCAATACTATCCATTAGAACCATTTCCTTAATCAACTAGGGATGTAAACTTGAAAATGATGTCTACAAAGTATATGCTTTAAGCCTCTTTAACTATCATTTTCTATCCTATAAAATTAAGAACATGGATACTTAATCTATGTGCCAATCTAAGAAAACTTAACTAAATGATAGAAATGAATTATAAGAAGAACCCTACATTATTTTCCCTTGCTACAGGAACAACTACTGTTTCTATTACCAATGTCTATAGAAACACAAGAGGTCTTACTTAATCCTATTACAAGGGAAACTATTTCTACTAGCTAGGTTCACTTACCAAGTGGGCCCCCTTGGATAAGTGAACAATAAAAATTAAAAACTTCAAAGATTCACACAAAACAATAATAACTTATATTGATATCAACTCATAAAAATATTACAAACTGGAAATGATAGTTTATACTTGAAGGAGAAATGTTATTGCAATAACAAACTCTGTTGAACTAACTCAAAGCCTTATTTAACATCTTATTTAGAGAAACTACATAAAACTAACTTCCAAAGATCTAGCTTCAACATCGAGAACTTAAAAATGCAATTATTACATCATGGTACACATCTTCAATGGAACGAGTCTTAAACAAATTACATAAGTACTTCTATATTTGTCCAATAGTTTGATGCTAGACTAATCTAGTCTTTAATAACTCATAAATATTAGGTAATTAAAAAAATATACTACTAATGTATCTATATGCACTCCTTCCTTTGACTCATTACTGCAATTAGATTAGTATACATGCAATAACTCAGAACACAAATTTACTTAATTGATTCATGATAGACATTCAATACATATATTAATCCTTGCTCACAATGCATAGCTGCATGAACCTACCCACTAAAAGTAAGAAAGGAAAAATGGTATGGACATCCATAGATCACACATAGATAATCCTATTCTTCTATATAAGTTCCAACCATAGTAGTATATTTAGGAAATCATATTGTGTCATGAAGCTTATGGAAAAGAAAGGTAGTTATAAGTTTATACAGATCATTATAGTTAAAAGTAGTTCAACTTAAACATAAAACATCATAGATGATTAAAATTTGGAACAAGACAAATTTAAATCTAGAACAAGATAGATTTTGGCCATATCTTTCAGGAGAAAAAGGAGATTTCAAATAAGCTTAGTTCTATTCAAGATTCAATTTAACAAGATGGGTCTAATGAATAATATAGGAATATTGAGATGTCTATTTTAACTAATTTGCATAATATTATAAGTAAAACAGATAATTTTTGGAAGCAAAGATCAAGGATTAACTAGCTTAAAGAGGGTGATCAGAATACCAGGTTTTTTTACCTTTCACTCTTAAGCACAGAGCTAATAACAAGATTTCAAGAATTAAAAAGGGATAGGATACTTTTACTAGGGAGAATGATATTTCTACTAAAGCTATTTCTTTTTTCTCTTCTCTTCTTTCTTGGGATCCCATGTTATCAGTGGTGGATTAGAATGAAATTGTGTCTTGTCTCCCTTAGATTATCCTACCTCATCACAATTAAATGTTGAGGGAAATTCCTAAAGCTCAAGAGGTGAAACAATCTTTGTTTTCATTGCCAACTGATAAAGCTCCTGGGCCAAATGGCTTTCCTACTTTCTTTTTTCAAGTTTATTAGGAGGTGGTTATGGAAGATGTGGTTAAGGCTATTTAAGAATTTTTTGGGGCTAGAATCCTTCTTAAAGAAATTAATTCTACTTTTTTAGTTATCATTTCCAAAGTTCCAGGGGATGATTCTATGGAGCAATTTAGGCCTATAAGTCTTTTTAACTCTTTCTACAAGATCATTTTGAAGGTGTTAACTATCATAATTCTAAATGTTCTTCCTTTAATCATTTCTTAGCAATAGACTAGTTTTGTCCCTGGTAGGCAAATTTGGGATTCTATCATGATGGTTCATGAAGTTATTCACTCCCTTAAAGCAGGTAAAAGGGAAGGTTTGTTACTCAAGCTGGACCTTTCAAAGGCCTATGACTGGGTGGACTAGACTTTCCTTGATTCTATCCTCCAAGCTTTTGGCTTTGATCAATTTGTTTGCAAGCTTATTTGTCAACTTATTTCTAGTTCTTTGCTTGCCATTTTGGTTAATGGGGTTCCTTATGATTTCTTCAAACCTTCAAGAGTTTTAAGGCAGGGGACCCTCTCTCTCCTATTCTATTCATTATTTTGGATAATTTTATTGGTAGGTTGATTGAGAAGAAAAGATAGGAAGGGAGACTAAGAGGGATTAGGTCCTCTTCTGGGAATGTTTCTTTTACTCATCAACAGTTTGTGGATGACACTATTATGGGAGGGGAATCTTCTGTTAAGGAAGCTAAAGTGATTAAGGATCTTTTGGATGTGTATATCAGAGGTTTAGGCCAGCTAATTAACTAGGAGAAGAATTTAGTTTTCTTTATTAATACTCCTATTTATAGACAAATAAAGATAGCTAAGATTCTTGGGTGTGGGATTGGTAAGCTACCCTCAAGCTTTCTTGGTCTCCCAATGGGAACTAAGCCTCTTGATTCTTTCTAGAATGGGTTTCTCGATAGGTTTAGGAAGAAGTTGGTTGGGTAGAAAGGAGCCACACTAAGCCAAGAAGTTAAATGTCTTTTGGTTAAGTTTAATCTTCAAAATCTCCTAATGTATGCCCTGAGCCTCTATGGGATACTGGCCAAATTTGCTGACAAAATGGAAAAGATCTAGAGAGATTTTCTATGGTCTAGTCTTGAGGAACATAAAAGATGTCCTTTAGTGGCTTGGGATAATTTTTGCATCCCTAAGAGCTACGATGGTCTTGGTATAGGTAAATTAAAACTTCTCAATAAGGCTCTCCTAGCCAAACAAATATAGCACATTTTTAATAGTATGAGGGAATGGAGAGATATTTTAGAGGAGAAGTATATTAGAAGGCATTCTCTAAAGTTATTTCTCAATAATGTTGACATACTAAATGATTTAGTCATTTGGAATGGTATCCTTAAGGCAAGAGATCTGGAAAAAGCTAAGACTAAGTGGAAAGTGGGTAATGGTGATGCCATTCTCTTCTAGCATGATAACTAGTTGATTTAGGGCCCTCTAATTAATAATCCTATTTATGGGAATTGGAAAAATTTTTGTATCAAGAAATTTGGATTAAATTTTAGAGACTACAGAATAGACCAAGGATGGAGAGACTTGGCTTTTATCTTGAATGATCTCAAACTGATAATATTGATGCTAAACTCAATGATTCTAAATAATAAGAGGGATGGACTAATATGGGAAGATAATCCTAATGGTTGTTACTTAGCTTATTTGGGATATAATTCTCTTTGGAGTTTGAAGGGGAAACCTCCTTGGGCCAAGGCATGAGTGCTTGGCCTTACTCCAAAGATTAATATGTTTTTCTGGCTAGCTTTAGAAAATAAAATTCTTACACTGGAAAACTTAAACAAAAGAGGCCACTATATCCCAAACAGATGTATTTTGTGTAAACAACAAGAGGAGTCAATTAATCATATGTTTATCCATTGTCCTTAATCCAAGGATGTTTGAGACCTTATTAGAAAGAATTTTGGCATTAGTTGGTGCAAGCCACGTAATGTGCTATATTTGTTTTTGTCAATGGAATAACATGTATAAAGGCACAAACTTGCATGATCTAAGCACTTGGTATTTGCTTCACTTTTTTTTGAGAGTTTGGAAGGAAAGAAATAATAGAATATTTAGAGCTAGGAAGGAACCCACTTATGTTCTGGCAGATAAAATTAATAGGCATATGAGGGAAAATTACCAAATTAGAAAGGGGGGAGACATTGAAGATGGGGGGTAAGAAAAAGTGTGGCATAAAGAAAACTTTGATGGCATAGAAAAAGGGAATCCTAGTCCCTTAGGATGTTGAGGCATTATAAGAAACTACTACAGTGAAGGGATTGTTGCTTTATCTTACCCATTGAGACATCAGACAAACCATTATGCTAAAGCCAGTACAACTCTCCACAGGGTGAAATTAGTTTTGGGCAAGGGAGTTAAAAAACTATGGTTGGAGGGGGACTCAAATAACATCATCATATGTATTAAAGGGTCTATCCAACCATCATTTAAAATTGCTAACATCATTGAATAAGTCTATTTAACACTAGGTAAATTTGACAACATCCATGTCAATCACAAATATTGGGAGGCAAGCTTAGTGGCTGATTGGTTTACCAATGACATAGTAAAGAAAGACATTGTGATGATTTGGAATACTAGTGGGAATATTATGGTAGGTACAAAAAGCCTAATTGAATTGGAAAAAATCCAAGGAGGTATAAGGGAAATCCAAAGATAATTATGAATATAAATGAGAATATGGGTGTAAGTAAGTGCAATAATGGTAAATACGAATGGAACAGGAAGATGATGTTATTAGTGTCAAATCAACACATTTTATTGGTTGATTTTTGCATGTACCATTTTAGTGGCATTGAAAGAAAAAGTGGTGAAAATCAAAGCGATATCCATCAGAGTATTCAGAGGGTTGAGAAAGGGTTTTAGAGGAAAGAGTTTATGAGAATAGTTAGTGCTAAGATTACAGAGATGGTGGGGGAAAGAAGTAGGAAAGAACTAGTAGGTGAGGTAGAAAAATGGAAGCAAAGAACTAAAGTGTGGGAGAAATTAGAAAAGGGAGGAATTTCTAAATATATAGCTAAGTTCCATGGATATGACCCTACAATTATTGATCTTATGGTAAATTCATGGAAAGATGAAAGGTTCAAAGTCGAAAGGGTCTTATATTAGGTGACTGTGGACATCATTGCTCATATAACTAAAATTTTGGATGAAGGACTAAAGTTTAATAGAGATAAGAAGGTGTCTACGAATGTTGCAAAAGACTTCGCAAAAAAGAAAAAAGAAAAGAAGGAACTAGTCAAGAGTGAAACATACTACGAGATGGATTCGATAAAGAAACTATGGAGGTATGTTTTGAGGGCTATTGTTGAGTATATATCTTTAGACATGAGATTTGATAGGGTTAGAATAGATTATTTTGTTTTGCTCAATCATTTTCCTTATGGGATTAAGGTCTCTTTCCCTTTTTATTTATATACTTCCATGCATAAGAATATTTCTATGCACAAGAAAATGCCTACATTGAATCTAACCCTACATGAGGGTTTACTACTTTTGATTTATGAGCATTTCAAGGCTCACTATAGAAGAAAAACCCCCACCTAGGTAGTTGCAACATCTAAGGAGATGGGGAGTTCAATCTTCTCATATGACATAGATAATGTTCAGAGTATAAGTTCGGAGGATGAAGATGCTAACCCTTCATCTAGAAATAAGGCTAAGGATTTTGAGAAGAAATTTCCTTTGTCAACTAAATCCCTATGTAGGAAAAGTCCCAAGGGGATTGGGTTTAAAATTTTTGGTCAAGGAGATGAGGAGTATAGTAAGGAAGGGGATGATATGGTTACTATTGAAGAGAATAAGGAGAAGGAGGATGTCAAGAGGGAGGAGCTGGTAGCTAAAAAATAGAGGAGGTCTAAGAAGGAGGATGTGCCCCTAGAGGGGAAAATGGATCCTGGGCTAGAGATCACAACCATTCCTCTTTCCCTAGTTTCCCCTCCTTAGGAACATGACAAGGAGAAGACAAAGGATGAGAGTGGAGAGGAAATTATAAAGGATAGGTACATTGCCTGGAAATTTTTTAAGGTTAGAACATAAAAAATGGGAATTGTGAGGGAAACCATGAACCCCCAAATCCTTGAAGGTAAAGAAGGAAATCTCTAGATGGAGGAACTCATTGATCCAGCCCTAGTAGCTATTATTGATAATGCAAGGGAAATTCACACAAATTTGATAAATAATGCTAGAAATAGTATGATTAACAATTTTAGGTCAAATAAATGGTTCTACCATGAACTAGAGGAGGTCAAAGAAAGAGTGGATCAGTTGGAAAACCAAGGGAAGAAGTTAGAACATGGAAATTTGAAAGATCATGGGGATGGCCTCAAATTGGTGGAAAAAAGAATTCAGAATCTGGAAAATTACAATCATAATTTAGCAAACTAGATGATTTCAATTTTGAATTCTCTTAATAAAAATATCTCTTCTCTTGCTAGAAAGCTAAAAGCTAGGGGTTTCCTGGATTATAGTGAGGAAAAGGATAGACACAAAGATAGGATGGATAAGGACATGACTATGGAGATTACCTTCAACAACTTGGATCAGCTAGGTTGGAAGAAGTAGGAGCATATGGGTAAGGAGATCTAGAAATCCCATGAAGTAGTGAAAATGATGCAGGAGTTGGAAAGAAAGGTAGAGGAGTCACAAAGGTTTTTCATTTCTTGTCTTTTGGACTATCCAGTTTCTATAGTTTTTGCTTTTTGGCTTTTTTCCTATCTGTTGATCTGGCCTTTTGGTTGGCTGTAGTACTGTGGCTGGGCTTTTGTTGCTTATTATCAACCTTTTGTTATGATTGGACTACGGCTAGGCTTTTGTTACTTATTATCAACCTTTTGATATTTATTAACTTTTGGGTTTCAAGATCCCTATAAAACCTACTTTTCTTATCAACAACATAAAACATCACATAAAAAACCATAAAAACCTATGGACTCATGACATTCCTTGAGCCCATCGTTCCCCCCAACTTAGAAGTTGGTTGGTCCTCTAGACAAAATCTAGTTCTTGACACTAGCCTTTTAACCTAAAATCTTCTGTAGTACTGGGTCTAGTTCCTCCATTCTGCCAACTCCAATAATAGTTGTTAGAATCCTTAAACCTTTCCTAGGCTTGTACCTTAGCAACCATGTTGTGTGCATTAATAGCCTCATTGATTCCCAACAATGAATGCATTAATAGAGGAGGCTAAAACTTGAGTGGAATCCAAAAACTACATCTAGTCTTCCCCAACATAACATACCATGGTGCACACCTACTTGCCATAAAAAAGTTCTATGGAGAATGTAACTTTTTAACCTACAAATCCCTAAGAAGTGTTATCCATCACTAAATGATTGACCTTTCTACCTCTGGTAACTCATTAGCTTGTATTTTACTAAACTTTGAGTAAGAAGATTCTCTTAGAGGTTTGATTTATTTCTCCCCTTTCTCATAATTTGTAATTTTTAGAAAATCATAATAGTATGTTCAAGAATCTTTTTCTTTAGGCCTTAAGTAAAATAGTTTGGAGTTTTCTACTTCTCTATATAGTTTTTCCTAATTTTATCTTATGATTTTAGAATGAGCCTAGGACATGAATGCTCTTAATTGGATATCTTCCACATACATCAAAAGGATTACATTCCCTATCATTAGGGATCACTAAATAGTGCATATAGAGTTCACACAATAGATTCTTAATGGCTACAAGAGATTGTTGGAATGCATGATAAAATTCATATGGAGTATTTAGGGAAGAATTAAGACCTTACACAATTTGATTCATTTGATAGTTCAACATCTTCTCTTTTAGGAACAAAGTGTAAACTTGATACGGTGGTCCACATTGGAGAAGTTCAATAATCAACTTAGTAAACTGTGTAACTTTTCCTTCTAAAATCATAGTTTTTTCTTCTCAATTCAATAATTTTCTCTATTGATTATTTATAACTCATTGCATCCCCTTCTTTTCCTCTAACAACATAGCTTTCTCTATTAAAAAGTGTTGGTATAAACTCATTCCTACTGCTAATGGTTTAGAGAGCTCTAGTGGCAGTATAGGTCCTTGATCATTAACATCAACCCACTCAAAATTATTATTACCATTAATTCCTTCAAGAGGAGCTTTAGCAATAGATTTTCCCTTCCATACTACAAAACCTCTTTCAAGGTTTTTAGAAAGTATCTATTGTGAAGAAAATCCTTCTTCCATTTTTTTTCTAGCTTGAACTAAGGTTTCCAACCCTTCACTAGCCATTTCCCTAAGGATTTTCTCAACAATTTTTATATTGACTATAGGAAAATTTTCATCTAGGTCTTGTGGATCATTGATTTTAGGTTCTATAGGTTCATCTCTAGATATAGAAACATATCCACTGTCTAATTCACATATAACTTTGAGAATGCGTTTCTTTCTTTTGAACCAAAAAATTACCATGGCCTAAATCACTATCACTACTGTCATCTCCTACACAAACAACATCTTCTTGGTTTTGGTTAGGATTGTGAAGTGGACTTCCTAAGTCTTTCCTTAACTCTTTTGATTGTGCACATTCAGAAATTCTTGCATCATTTTTTAAGGGTATTGTTTTGAGCAATTTTATCTACAAGAGTGTCTATGGTAATAAAATTCCTAGAAATCCTCTCACTCCTCATAGGAATTTTAATAGGAGTTTTAGACACCTTTTTTCATTTCTTTGAAAACCCTTATTTAGCATGACTTGTAGGAGTATCCTTTGGAACTCCTTTTTCAATAGAAGGTGAGAGAGACAAAATATTATCATAATTATCCTTTATTTTTTGTATGTGATCTAGGTTAGGTTCTTCTTGTTCTTGAACTAAATCACTTTCAACCCTACATATAGAAGACCTAGTTTGAACACTATCCTTGGATTGAGGTAAAGTGGGATTTTTGCGAGCTTATTTCCCTTTTCTTTTTTCCTCTCTAGGGATGGATGGTATTTTTCTACTATCTTCTTCATTTTCTACCTAGGTGAGGGCTCATTAGACACATTATGCTCAACAATTTTTATAGTGCTAGTTGTCATAGCAACCCTTCTTCCTACTCCTAAACCTCCTAGGCTCACTAAGTGTTGGAAAGAATTCATCCTTTTACAAAAAATCATACCAAGAAATAGTAGAAACTTACCTTTAACACCCTTTCTATTATAAATTTAATAAAATGATGATGGGAAAATGAGTTAGGCTTACCTTCCTACACATATACATTTTATTTTTTGAGTAACTGAACAAGAAATGTGGAAGGTTGATAGGTCTATTATTATGCCTTAAAAAACTAAGGAGTTTAAAATGAACACCATGCTACCACTGATGCCTCCCCTCATAGATAATGCACATCATAATATAGAAGGTACACTAATTACAGTGTTCTTGCACATACATCCTCCTTGTCCCTTTCTTCCTATCCACTTCCAGTGATCTATTTGTATATAGGGTGAATTGGGCCCTCATTGTTTGTGGGTCCATATACTCTTCAAAATGTTCCCCTTCTAATGGAAACCCTGAGACTTCCAAAATTATCTCTGGAATGTATTCAACCTTGAGCCCTTTTACCATAGCTATTCCATTACTGAATGAGCTAATAAATAGAAAAGAAACTTCATCAAATCCCAAGTAGTAAGCTTCTGAAAATACTAAAATCAATGAGGAGTTTCAAACAATTGATGACAAACATTATCTTGAGAATAATGTCATGAAATTTAGATTCATGCTATATCAAACCACCCCCCATGATTATATTAGTAAAAGACCCGAATGCAAATTTTAACATTCTTTAGAATAAATGCAAAATAAAGAGACAACTTCACAATTTGTAGAGTATATGCATTCAAAGACAACATAGAACAAAAGGTTGTAAAAATTTTAGAAAATAACCTGTCATCCAATAATGTCATGTCATTATTAAATTTGTACTTTTTTTCTCAAACTCCCATAAATGAAATTTATGTGTGTACTTTCAAATAAAAGGAATGTGTCACATTAACTTAATAAATGAAGAGGGAATGATATTTCATATCTTCACATAATAACCTAAAATATATTATACTACTTATAATTACAATATTTATATGAAAAATAAAAACATACACACAGTTCCCCCTCTCCCCAAATTAAAAGAGAGAATGGGTCGCACCATGCAATGTGAGAAAAGAATGAAATGAAATTAAAAGGAAAATTCATGAAATTACAGAAATACATGAGGGAAAAAGAAAATGCATGGTATGAACTAGTGGAATTGTAGTGGATACTTGCATCACTGTAAACTTGTATGGTGAAGTAGAAAAGTGAAATGGATGGGTGAGAGAGAAAGAAGATGAGATGAAAGTATTATGGAGAAAGTGAAGATTTATTATGAGCTTTGAGAAGAGTCAAAGTAATGATGAAATTTGAGTACAAGACTTAGGTTGAACTACTACATGAGAATTTTCAAAAAAAAACTGTTGCAAGAAGTCCTCTTGAGATTGGGGTTTATTGTAAATTTTGAGCCAATGACCATTAACCAAAAGTTTGAATTGAACTAAAATGATTGTAGCTAGTTACACTATGCCATTATCATAGATTATTTAAATCTCATAGAGTCCTAACCATCTGGTTTGTAATTTTTCTTGATGGTGTCGATATCTTGAATCATAGAGGAGTACCTAGTCATCCACATTGAATTGCTTTGAGCCTTAATAAATTTATCATGCCATTTCTTGAATTGAATTTGAATCAATTTGATATTTTACAATACACATTTTTTATACTCATCAAGTCCATTTAGCTACACAATGAGTTCTCATTGAGTAGAATGGATGTCTATATTGAGTTCCAAGGTAGTGTAGAGTGTTTTATGTTCAAACTCAATACATATCATTTCTATTTTACCATAGACTAGGTCAAAAGGAGTAAATCCTATTTTAGTCTTTGATGTTGTTCTATATGCCCATAATGCTTCCAACAGCCTAGTTGCACAATATTTCTTCTGTATTTGAACAATTTTTGTCAAAATGGTTTCCAATTCTCTGGTGCTTATCTCAACTTGTTTGTTAGCTTGTGGATGGTAAGGAGAGACTTACCATGTTGAATGGTATATTGAGTCATGAGGGTAGTGATGAGATTAGATGTAAACTATTCTCCTTTATCTACCACCAATTCTTTAGGAACTCCAAATCTTGTAAATATGACTTCATAGAAGAATTCTCCAACATTGTTATCTCTTGCATGTTTTATAGGTTTTGCATCTGCCAATTTAGTGACATAGTCAATGCAAACCAAAATATATGACTTACCTTTGGAGGGAGGATCAATTGGTCCAACATAATCTATTCCTCATTTGTCAAATGGAGTAAGAACTACTTGTGGTTGTAGGGGCATTTCATCATATTTGGTTGTTCATCCCATATGTTGGCATCTATCACACTTCTTTGTATATTTTGTTGCATCCTTGTGTACAGTTGGCTAGTAGTACCTAGTTGTCAGATTCTTGAATGATTTTCTTTTGGTTGTAAAATTTCCTTCACATGGTTCATCATGTTGGCCATATAGGATATCATAAGTTTCATCCTCCCCAAGGCATTTACTCATTACTTGACTAGGTCTAGTATAAAACATACACCCAACTATCCAAGAAAAGTTGAAACTCTTTTTAGCTAGAAGCTTTTTATCCTTGGGAGAGAAATGAGGATGAGTTCTCCTTGTAGTAAGATAATTGGCAATGTTAGTATACCATGGATGATGTGCTATTAGGGAGAACAAGCACTCATCTAGAAAACTATCATCAATAAGTTTAGGATCATCAGGGACTTACAACCTTGAAAGTAAATTAGCTACAACATTGGATTTTCCTAGCTTGTCTATGACTATGATATCAAATTCCTATATAAGTAGTAACCATCATGCTATTTTTTTTGAAATAGATGGATTATTGATAAGGTACTTGACTACAACACAGCTAGTGTGCACAAAGATTTCATATTCATTGATATAATGTATGAACTTATTGAGAGCATAAATCACAGCCAACAATGCTTTTTCTATGATAGTATAGTTGAGTTCAACTTGTATATTTTTATTAATATAATAAATAACGTGTTCAACAATCCATTCTTTTTGGCCTAACACAACTCCTATAGCATAATCTGAAGTATCAATATGAATATGGAATGGAATGTTCCAATCAGGACATCTGAGTACATTTGCTTTAGTTAATACATTCTTAAGATGTTAAAATGATTTGTCACATTCTAAATTCCAAAAGAAATCATAATCTTTCTTTAACAAATCATATAGTGGACCTTCTATTTGATTGAGGTCTTTCATGAGTCTTCTATAGTAACTAACATGACCTAGGAAGCTTTTGACATCCTTTTTCTTTTCTAGTGTGGGGAGAGTACTAATTACTTCTATCTTTTGGGGATTATCTTGAATTCTAGTTGAAGAAATATAATGATCCAATACAACACCTTCCTCCATAATCATATAACACTTCTCACTTTTCAATGGAAGGTTGTGTTCTTGACATCTTTTCAATAATTTATCCAAATTGGATTTAGATTCATCAAAGGTAGAGCCATAAACAGTGAAATCATCCATGTAGATTTCCATACAACTAACAAAAATATTAGAGAAAATTCTTATTACTGCTCTTTGAAAAGTAGCAAGAGCATTGCAGAACCAAAATGGTAATACTTAATAGGAAAATGTTCCCTAGAGATAGGTAAAAGTTTTTTTTGTCCTAATCTTCTAGTGTTATTTGTATCTAGTTATACCCACTAAATCCATCCAAAAAAAGAAAAATATATTTTCCCAACCAAGTTATCAAGAACTTGATCAATAAAAGGTAATGGGAAATGATCCTTCTTTAGTGGATGTATTAAGTTCTTTGTAATCTACACATACTCTCTATTTACCTCCTTTCTTAGGGAAAATCACTAAAGGTGAGACCCACTGACTATTAGAAATAGGGTAGATGAATCCAACATTAAAAATTTTTTGCAATTCATTTTTTACAATATCACATAATGTAAGATTCACTCTTCCTTGAGGTTGTCTGATAGGCTTACATTCTGATGTAATGTAAATTTTGTGAGTGTGGAGTTTTGGGTCTAATCCTTTCATGTCTATGTAATTGCATGCAAATATTTTTTGATTGTATTGTAACAAATCAAATGTACTTTTGAAATTTTTAGGAGTAACGTTCTTATTGAATTTGAGCTCCTTTCTTGGACCAGTTTCAACTCTAATGACTTTATCAACCATAGCTAACTCATCAAAGTTAGAAGACCTAATTTCATGAGGTAACAAGGTATGTATGTAACTAGTGGTTATAGGAAAGTTGGTGGTGTCCTTAGGAGGAAGAATTATTTGTAATGAACAACTCTAGTCACTACACAAAGTGGTATCTTCACCACATTCTTTTGATAGGATGGCTAGTGTTGGATACAATTAAGTAATTGTGTATTGTCTTTGATGTTACACAAATGTCATATCAGTTATCAAACAGAGTCTACCGAGTTCTATCAACCAGGAAAACAGTTTACAGAGTTTATCGAGCTCAGTCGGTTAGTAAAAGCCTTTTGCAGTGTATACCGAGCGTTCCTGTATGTCACACGGTGAGTTAGTGTTAATCGAGTTCACTCGATAAGATAAGGAAAGTTTAGTTCTTATCGAGATCACTCGGGTATCAAAGGATTTTGTAGCGAACGGTTAGTGTTAATCGAGTGTTCACGGTAAGCTAAGGAAAGCTGAGTTTTCACCGAGCTCACTCGGTAGTCGAAAGATAGCTTTTACCGAGTCCAGTCAGTTTCCAAAGGAAGTGGCAGGTTTACCGAATTCCTCGGTAATTTTAGTTTTTACCGAGTTCTACCGGTTAACACAGGAAGGAATTTTTTGTTCTGTATTGATCGAGCAGCGTCGGCCAGTGAAGAATTTTGTTTTTTAGTTCAAGCCGACTTTGGAATATGGTTCGTCAAGTTGGTTGGGCAAGCCAACTTTGGAATTGTTTTGACAAGTTGGTTGGGCCGACCTGGTATTATGAATAATATATAAAGAGGTGCTCAAGATGAAAAAAAATAGTAGAGGAGAGAATGAATATACAAATAGTGCAAGGAAGTGCAAGGAAGAGACTTGCGTGTGCCTAAGCAGAATTGAGCAGAGGGAAATCTTGGAGCTGCAGAGATATATTTGATCAGTAAGGATCTTGTGGAGCGAAACTGAGATCTGTATTCAGCAAGATAAGTTGCATGTATTTTCAGATCATTAATTGTTGCTTTCTAACCATTGTAATAGTGATTCTAAAATCTCCTAACAGAGTTGGTTTAACAGCCATTTCATAAATCCTTTAACAGGGTGGCAATTCAGTTGAATTGTTCAAAAAGACCTCTTACAAGGCCACTCCTAACAGGGTGATTAAATCCTCTAACAGGGTTACACCTAACAGTGTGTTTTGTAACCTTTAACAGGGTTGGCTCCTAACAGGGCTCACTTCAGAAGAGTGAAAATTGGTGACTAGTTGCTGGTGGTTTTTCCCATATTGGGTTTCCACGTAAATCTGGTGTCTACTGTGTTAATGATTACTTTCTTTTGCATAGTCGCTTATTTCAGTAAATGCTTCATAAATTAACTAAACACCTATCAAGTTTTAAGCAATGATTTTTGTAGCAGCAGCAACTAAGTTTAAGGCATCTTTGGGACTTTTGAAAATATTTTTGTGGTAACTGATTCACCCCTCCCCTCTCAGTTACACCATCTTCATTTTCCAACAATTGGTATCAGAGCTTTTGGTACTTGCAGAAGAAGATTTCAAAGATTTAAGCCAAAGATCAAGATGTCTTATAAGAGGGAAATCCCAAGGCTTAACCGAAACAACTTCTTAGCATGGCAGGGATTAATGAGACTTCATCTAGCTTCCATTGGTGACACTGGTCTGAAATATCTTGATGAGAAATATGTAGAACCATCAGGTACATTATCAGTCAATGACATTGCTATAAAGAAGACTCATAACATTATGATGATTGATATTGCATCTGCCTTAAGTTATGAAGAGTTTGATGATGTCAAGGACTGCACTACTGCCTATGAAATGTGGGAAAGACTGAAAGAGATCTATGGTGGAGATGACAATGTTAGAAGAGCCAAAGCTGAAAGTCTGAGAGGACAGTTCGATCAGATGAAAATGAAAGAAGATGAAAATATTGCCAAATATGTTGAAAGAATTAAAGCATGTGTCAGTGCTATCAAAGCTTCTGGAGGAAGTATCAGTGAAGAGACAGTCATAAGTAAAGTTCTTAGAACTCTACTTCCAGTTTATGCCATCAGGGTATTAGCCATTCAAGAAAGAAGGTGTGAGGCCAATCACAAGATAAACCTAGAGGCCATAGTTGGAAGATTGACAACATTTGAATTAGATAATTTTGATAATTATGTTCCAGCTGCAAAGAACATTGAGTTTGCATTTGAAGCCAAGCTTTCACTCAAGGACAAAGGCAAAAAGAAGAAGGAATCTCAGTTAGAAAGTGAAGATCAATCAGATCAGAGCTCTGACAGCGACCTTGAAGTAATTGAAGCCCTACTTGCAAAGAAATATTCAAGAGGAAGAGGTAAATACAGAGGTAAAGTACCCCTAATCTACTTTTCATGTGAAGAAGTCAGTCATATTGCTGCAAGGTGTCCAAACAAGAAAGATAAAGATGAAAAGAAAGATAATAAATGGAATAGTAAGAAAGATTTCAAATCATTTAAAGATAAAAATAAGAAATCATGTTTTATGGCTAAAGATTCTAATGATTCTAATGATGAAGAAGATGATGAGATTGTTTACATTGCTGTAAAAGATGAATCTGACAATGAAGAAATGGCACTCATCTCTCACATAAGTAAGAATGATACATGGATCATTGATAGTGTCTGCTCACATCATATGACTGGAGATAAAACAAAGTTTGATCAATTTGAAGAGTATGATGGTGGCAGTGTAAGATTTGGAAACAATGAACCTTGTTGCATCAAAGGAAAAGGAAGAATCACTCTAACCCAGGAACTTGTATGTGATAATGCTTATTGGGTAGAAGGACTAAGGCACAATTTATTGAGTGTGGCACAGTTACTCAACAATGGACTCAAAGTAGAATTCATCCAAGGCAAAGCAAGACTGCTAAACGGTAAAGGAAAGCTGATTGGATCTGGTATTCAAACTAAAGATAACTTGTTCTATCTTGAACTTGATGAACATTCATGTTTTATTGTTCAAATAGAAGAGAGTTGGTTATGGCATAAAAGATTATGTCATGTGAATTTTGACAATCTGGTAAAGATAAGCAAATTCAAGAAAGTGAGAGGCATTCCTGATTTAAAGAAATCAGAGGTCGGTTTATGCAAGAATTGTCAAATTGGAAAGATGGGTAAGTCTAGTTTCAAAAGCAAAAATTATCAGTCTGAAGATTTATTAGAAATTGTGCATACTGACTTATGTGGACCTATTGAAACTAAAAGCTATACTGGTGAAAAATATTTCATTCTTCTTGTTGATGATTATTCAAGAATGATGACCATCATGTACCTAAGGAACAAATCAGAAGCATTTGAAAAGTTCAAATGGTATTTGGCAAGAGTAGAAAAAGAAACAGGGAAAAGATTGAAATGCCTAAGGTCAGACAGAGGTGGTGAATTTATTTCACATGAATTTAATAACTTTTGTATTGAAAGAGGAATCAAAAGACAGGTTTCAGCACCAGGTACACTTGAACAAAATGGCATAGCTGAAAGAAGGAACAGATCCATCATGGATTGTGCAAGAACCTTGATGATAGAAAAAAATGTTGCTATCAAATACTGGAAGGAGGCTATCAGTACAGAAGTTCATACCTTAAACCGAGTACAGTTAAAAAAGGACTCATTCAAAACTCCCTACGAAATATGGTATGGCTATAAACCCAATGTAAGTTATCTGAAAGTATTTGGAAGCAAATGTTATATCTTGAAAGAATCTAGAAAAGGAAAATTTGATGTAAAAGGTGATGAAGGTATATTTCTTGGATACTCATGTAAGAGTAAAGCATATAGATGCTTAAACTTATCTACTCATAAAGTCATAGAAAGTATACATGTGAAAGTTGATGAATTTGCAGAAAAGACTAAAGAAGAAAGCAGAAAAGAACCAGAAGATTACAAAAGATTCGTCTTCAGTGATTCAAATATAATATCAACTGCATCTAAAAATCAAAAATCTTCTTCTATCGAGTCATCACTAACCGAGTTGCAGGAAACATCTACCAAGCCAACATCTACCGAGCCAACGTCTACCGAGTCAAAAAATACCGAGTTAGAAATTACCGAGCCTGAGGTAACCGAGCAGGTACATACCGTGCCAGTTGATACCGAGCCAGACCAAACCGAGCAAGGAGGAGAAATGCAAGAAGATAACGACAAAATTCATCCAAAAGAAAAAGAACCTGTTCTAGCCAAATATGTCAGGAGACATCATTCAGCAGATCAGATCATTGGAAATAAATCTGATGGAACCATCACAAGAAGTAAGTTGAAAGGTACTTGTTTACTTGCTAATTTTGAACCTAGAACTGTCAAAGATGCATTAGAAAATGATAATTGGATTGAAGCAATGAATGAAAAAATAGAGCAGATAGAGAAAAACAAAACATGGACTCTTATACCCAGGCCTAAAGACAAAAATGTAATCGGTACAAAGTGGGTTTTCAGAAATAAGTTGGATGAAAATGGTAAAGTATCAAGAAACAAAGCTAGATTAGTGTGCAAAGGATATTCTCAAGAAGAAGGCATAGATTATGGAGAAACTTTCGCTCCCGTTGCTAGATTGGAAGGTGTTAGAACCTTACTAGCATATGCTGCCTACAAAGGATTTACAGTTTATCAGATGGATGTCAAGTCAGCATTTCTAAATGGTATACCGGATGAAGAGGTCTACATTGAACAACCTAAAGGTTTTATTGATCCAGATAAAAAGAACATGGTTTGCAAATTGCACAAGGCATTGTATGGTCTGAAACAAGCCCCTAGAGCATGGTATGAAAGATTGCATAGCTATCTTATTCAAATTGGATTTCAAAGAAATAATGATAACAGTAGTTTGTATATCAAGGAAGGACCAGAAAATAAGATTGTCCTGGCAGAAATATTTGTAGGTGATACTATTTTTACAGGGAATGATGATCTTTGCAAAGAATTTTCAGAACAAATGAGCAAGGAATTTGAAATGTCAATGTTTAGTGAAATCAAATTCTTTGTGGGACTTCAAATTCAGCAGAACAAGAATGGTATCTACATCACTCAAGAAAAATATATCAAAGAGATATTGAAAAAGTTTGGTATGGAAGACTGTAAACTAGTTGGAACTCCCATGTGTACTGGACTAAAACTTACCAAAGAAGATGATTCAAAGGAAATAGATCAGACATTGTATAGATCTATGATTGGAAAGTTGCAATATGTAGTTCATACTAGACCAGATATTGCTCTTGCAGTTGGAATTGTGGCAAGATTTTCAGCCAAACCAAGAGAAAATCACATGATGGCAATCAAGAGAATAATGAGATATCTGAAAGGAACTGAAGATTATGGATTATGGTATAAACTTGGAGGAAACCTAGACTTAAAAGTGTTTACTGATGCTGATTGGGCAGGAAACCTTGACGACAAAAAAAGCACAAGTGGAGGTGCATTCTTTCTTGGAAAGAGGTTGGTTTCTTGGATAAGCAAAAAGCAAAATTGTACAGCTCAATCAACAGCAGAGGCAGAGGATGTTGCTGCAGCAGTAAACTATTCTAATATTGTTTGGTTCAAGCAATTGCTACAAGGCATGAAGATGGAAATCAAGGAACCAGTCATCATGTTTTGTGATAACACAAGTGCAATCAATATATCTAAAAATCCAGTAATGCATTCTAAGACTAAGCACATTGCAATCAAGTATCACTTTGTCAGAGAATTGGTGTAGGACAAGGAAATTAGATTGGAATATGTACATACAAAAGAACAGATTGCTGACATATTCACAAAGCCTTTACCTAAGGATGCATTTTTGTATCTCAGAGGTAAGTTCGAGGTTATTCCCCTATCTGAAGTTCACTAAAATAAGTTTTAGTGATGCATCAGCTCTTACAAAATTGAACAATCATTAGTTGATGCAGCAAATCAAGGAAATATTGCATATGAATCAGTACTAAAGGTACCATGAAATTCATTTGAAATTAGATGGTCTTTGGCATGTGTTGTCAAAGAGGGAGATTTTTACTGTCATATCTTTTCCGAAATCTGAAATTTGATTAAGTAATTTCTTCACAGAGGGAGATTACTATAAGAGGGAGAGTTCTCTATCTTAGAGGGAGAATTGTTAATTGTGTTGTGTTGCAATAGACTTGCCTTCAAATTTCATTTCTGCTATGACATGTTGTGTTGCCATCAATGCCAAAGAGGGAGATTGTTGGATACAATTAAGTAATTGTGTATTGCCTTTGATGTTACACAAATGTCATATCAATTATCAGACAGAGTCTACCGAGTTCTATCAACCAGGAAAATAGTTTACAGAGTTTACCGAGCTCAGTCGGTCAGTAAAAGGCTTTTGCAGTGTATACCGAGCGTTCCTGTATGTCACACGGTGAGTTAGTGTTAACTGAGTTCACTCGGTAAGATAAGGAAAGTTTAGTTCTTACCGAGATCACTTGGGTATCAAAGGATTTTGTAGCGAACGGTTAGTGTTAACCGAGTTCACATGGTAAGCTAAGGAAAGCCGAGTTTTCACCCAGCTCACTCGGTAGTCGAAAGACAGCTTTTACCGAGTCCAGTCGGTTTCCAAAGGAAGTGGCAGGTTTACCGAATTTCCCGGTAATTGTAGTTTTTACCGAGTTCTGCCGGTTAACACAAGAAGGAAGTTTTTGTTCTGTATTGACCGAGCAGCATCGGCCAGTGAAGAATTTTGTTTTTTAGTTCAAGCCGACTTTGGAATATGGTTCATCAAGTTGGTTGGGCAAGCCGACTTTGGAATTGTTTTGACAAGTTGGTTGGGCCGACCTGGTATTATGAATAATATATAAAGAGGTGCTCAAGATGAAAAAAAATAGTAGAGGAGAGAATGAATATACGAATAGTGCAAGGAAGTGCAAGGAAGAGACTTGCGTGTGCCTAAGCAGAATTGAGCAGAGGGAAATCTTGGAGCTGCAGAGATATATTTGATCAGTAAGGATCTTGTGGAGCAAAACTGAGATCTGTATTTAGCAAGATAAGTTGCATGTATTTTTAGATCATTCATTGTTGCTTTCTAACCATTGTAACAGTGATTCCAAAATCTCCTAATAGAGTTGGTTTAACAGCCATTTCATAAATCCTTTAACAGGGTGGCAATTCAGTTGAATTGTTCAAAAAGACCTCTTACAAGGCCACTCCTAATAGGGTGATTAAATCCTCTCAGTTACACCATCTTCATTTTCCAACAGGCTAGAAGGATATCATCATCATTTTGAGAAATCATAAATGGTTTTATTTCAATCATCATGAGCTTATTTAATGAATTTATTTATAGTTCATCATCTCCTAAATTAGGCCAAATAGTTTGGTCATCTTGCAAGAGTGGTTTAGCAGGAGAGTACAAAGTGAATTTCTTAATAGTGGATTCATTGGAAATGGTCATTTTTCCTGATTGAAAAACAATATAAGCATCTATTGTAGCTATCTAAGGATTGCCTAAGATAATATGATACCCCCCCAAAGTTCCTTTAGGTGATAAAATGACAAAATCTACCAGATATTCCCAAGAATCCAAAGTAACTATGACATATTCTATCACCCCATCATGCTTTATTGTGGAACTATCAACAAGCTGAATTATGGTAGGAGTTTCTTGAATATCAATGATATTAAGGTGAAGAACCACTTCCCTAGTCATAACATTAATAGATGCACCTAAATCTACTAAAGCATTCTGCACTTGTGTTCCATTGACATAGACTATGACAACTAGAATCCCTAGATCAGAATATTTTGGAACTATTGATTTGTCCAGGATAAGGTCAGATAGTTGTCCCATGACATGGATAATTTTGGGATCCTTTCTTTTTCTACTAGGTTGTTTTATATAGGCCTCTTTAATAGCTTTGGTATATGCTAGGATTTCCTTGAGGGCATCTAGCAATGGTATTGTGACACTCATTTTCTTTAATTGAGTGAGCAATTCTCCTAAAGAAGGGTTTTCAAGCATGCTTGATGCTTGAGAAAGTCTTTGTGGAAATGGTGATAACAATATTGTAGGAGGATGTGATGGCATAAAAAGGGATTCTTAATTCAATATTTCATTAGAAGAACCTCTTTTATTATTGGCCTTTTAGGATTTGGAAGAGTGGTTCTAGAATGAAGGTGTATATCATTGATTGAATAGGTTTGTTGTTGAGTATCATTGGAAGAGTATACTTGTTTTTGGGTAGTCATGTTGTTTGGATTTGATGTAGGCTAAGCATGTAATTAAGCTTGTTTGGATGGATTATAATTAGCTATAGGAGTAAGTGGCATTAGATCTTGCTACTAAGGTTGTGGAAAGTTATTATATTGGTGATTAGGTCACCACTAAGATGACTATTGATAGTTATTCTATGGGGCTTGCCATTGATTGGACTATTGCTACCAATTTTTATTAATATGACATCACATTTAGAAGGTCCCAAAACCCTTAAATTATCTCTTGTTTCATCCAAATTAGATATTTGAGGTGAAATCTAAAGGAATTTGAATTTTGAAGGTGTGATGACGATGCTTAGAAAATATAACTACAGAGGTGATTTTCAAACAATGATATCTCACTCATCTAGACTCTTTTTTTTTGGGATAGAATTTCATGATTGACAGATTGCTGTAGGTTGTTTGTGATCTCTATTCCTATTTTTTTCTAAAAATTATAAATCCTAATTTTTACAACTTTAAAGGCTTTGTTTGGGCTCATACAAACACATTTTTAGGTAATGTCTTTTTTTGAAAGTGCATATTCTTTGTCTACTTTCCAGATCTGGTATTGGTTTGGAAAAATTATTAGTAGACCTTGTACATGTTTGATACAATTGTTCAATTATGTGTTGTCTTTGATGTAACAAAAATGTCATACCAATCATCAGATAGAGTCTACCAAGCTCAGAAGGTCAGCAAGGCAAAGGATAGTGTCTATCAAGCTCATAAGGTCAGCAAGGCAAAGGAAAGTGTCTACTTAGATTACTTGGTCATCAAAGGAAATGTGGCAAAAATAGTTCTTACCGAGCTTACTCGGTCATCAAAGGAAATGTGGTAGAAATAGTTCTTGCCAAGCTCACTTGGTCATTAAATGAAATGTGGAAAAAATAGTTCTTACTAAGCTCACTTGGTCATCAAAGGAAATGTGGTAGAAGTAGTTCTTACCGAGCTCTCATGAAGGAATTCAATTCTTACCAAGTAAACTCAGCAACCAAAGAATTTTATGGATATTGCAATGTTAATCGAGTCAAGAAGGTTAACATAGGAAAATTTTGAAAGCAGTATTTATCGAGTAGGGTCGACCAGTAAAGGATTTCATTATTTTATGAAATAACATTTATTTGTTTAGATCAATATTTGTAGCCGACTGATGTATGGTTTATTGGAAAATGTAACATGTAAATGGGCTGACTTAACAATTTGAATGGTATAAGTAAGAGTCAAGTTGTGAATTCTAAGTGTGTGAAAGAGTGTGGAATTAATGTGATATGAAGACTAATAATTGTGGAAGCAAATTTGAAGGATGATCAGAGATCATTGAGGAGTAGCAGAGCCATATTTGATCAAGGAGGATCTAATAATGTTGAACAGAGACTTGTAGCCAACAAATTTAGTTGCATCTTGTTCAGGTCAATTCATTGTTTCTTTCTAACCATTTTAGTAGTGATTTCAACTATCTTAACAGAGTTGATTTAACAACCATTTTGTAAATCCTCTAACAAGGTGACAGTTTAGTTGAATTGTTCTAAAGACCTCTAGCAAGGCTACTCCTAATAGGGTGATTAAATCCTCTAACAGGGTCACACCTAATAGTGTGTATTGCAACCTTTAATAGGGTTGGCTCTTAATAGGGCTCACTTTAGAAGAGTGAAAAATTGGTGACTAGTTACTTGGTAGTTTTTTCCATATTGGGTTTCCATGTTAAATTTGGTGTCTCTTGTGTTCATTCTATTTTCAATTGCATGCATGTTTACTTGAAGATAAGTAACAATTTAATTTACCAAGTATCATTAGTACCTAGATCTTTAGGACATCTAAGGGATCTTTGGATTAATTTTTGTGAGTAACTGATTCACCCCCCCTCTTAGTTACTCTACCTTTAATTCCAAAAATTGATATTAGAGCTCTTGGTGCTTATAGGAAAAGATTTCAAGGATCTAAACTAAAGATTAGGATGTCTTACAAAAGGGAAATTCCAAGACTTAATAGGGACAAATTCTCAACATGGAAAGGATTGATGAGATTTCATCTGGCTTCTATTGGTGATACAAGGCTAAAGTACCTCGATGAAAAATATGAAGAACCTTCTGGTACATTATCTGTCAATGATATTGCTGAAAAGAAGACTCACAACAACATGATGATAGATATATCATCTGCTCTGAGTTATGAAGAATTTGATGTCATCAAGGATTGCAAAACTACCTTTGAAATGTGGAACAAGCTGAAAGAAATCTATGGAGGAGATGATAATGTGAGAAGAGCCAAAGCAGAAAGTTTGAGGGACAATTTGATCAAATGAGGATGAGAGAGGATGAAAAAATTGCAAAGTATGTTGAAAGAGTTAAAGCACATGTTAGTGTAATCAAAGCATCTAGAGGAGATATCAATGAAGAGATAGTTATAAGTAAAGTTCTTAGAACTCTACTTCGCATTTATGCAATTAGAGTCTCTACAATTCAAGAAAGAAGATGTGAGGTAAATCATAAAATAAATTTAGAGGCCATAGTTGGAAGATTGATTGTATTTGAGCTAGACAACTATGACAATTATGTTCCAGCTACCAAAAATTTTGAATCAACATTTGAAGCCAAGATTTCACTCAAAGAAAAAGGGAAAAAGATGAAGGATCCATAATTAGACAGTGATGAAGAATTAGAACAAAGTTTAGACAGTGATCTTGAGGTGGTTGAAGCTCTACTAGCAAGAAAATATTCAAGAGGCAAAGGGTAATATAAAGGTAAAGTTCCTCTATACTGCTTTTCTTGTGAAGAAATTGGACATATTGCTACTAGGTGCCCAAATAAGTAGAATAAGGATGAGAAGAGAGGTCACAAGTACAATGGAAAGAAAGACTTCAAATCATTCAAGGATAAAGGTAAGAAAACATGTTTCATGGCTAAAGATTCTAATGATTCAAATGGTGAAGAAGAAGAAGAAATTATCTACATTGCTGTGAAAGATGAGTTTGATAATGATGAAGAAATGGCACTCATTTCTCATATGAGTAGAAATGATACATGGATCATAGATAGAGATTGTTCTCATCACATGACTGGTGATAAAACTAAGTTTGAATACTTTGAAGACTATGATGGTGGCAGTGTAAGATTTGGTAACAATGAACCTTGTTGTATAAGAGGAAAAGGAAGAATCTCACTAACCAAGGAACTTGTATGTGATAATGCATATTGGGTAGAAGAACTAAAGCATAATTTGTTGAGTGTGGCACAACTACTCAATAATGGACTCAAAATAGAATTTGTGCATGGAAAATAAAGATTGTTGGATGGCAAAGGAAAGTTGATTAGATCAGGCACTCAAAAAAAAGGTAACTTATTTTATCTTGAACTTGGTGAATGTTCATGTTTCATTACTCAAATTGAAGAAAGTAGGTTATAGCATAAAAGGTTATGTCATGTAAACTTTGAAAATTTGATAAAGATCAGTAAATTCAAGAAAGTAAGAGGTATTCCTAACATAAAGAAACCTAAGGTTGGTCTATGCAAGAATTGTCAAATTAGTAAAATGGGAAAAACTAGTTTTAAAAGCAAGAACTATCAGATTGAAGAAGTTCTAGAAATTGTGCATACTAATTTGTGTGGACCTATTGGCATTGAAAGTTATAGTGGTGAAAAATTCTTCATTCTATTTGTTGATGATTATTCAAGAATGATGAATTCCATGTACCTAAGAGAGAAATCAAAAGCATTTGAAAAGTTCAAATGGTATTTGGCCAGAGTAGAAAAGGAAACAGGCAAAAGACTGAAATACTTAAGGTCTGACAAAGGTGGTAAATTCATTTCACATGATTTCAATAACTTTTGCATTGAAAGGAAAATCAAAAGACATGTTTCAAAACTTGAAACTCCTGAACAAAATAGAAAAGCAGAAAGAAAGAATAGATTTATCATGGATTATTCAAGAACTTTAATGATTAAGAAAAGCATTCCTATCAAATTCTAGAAGGAAGCTATCAGCACTGCAGTTCATACCTTGAACTGAGTATAGCTGAAAAATGACTCATTCAAAACACCCTATGAGTTGTGGTATGGCTACAAACCCAATGTAAGTTATCTAAAAGTATTTGGAAGCAAATGTTACATTTTGAAAGAATATAGAAAAGGTAAATTTGATGTAAGAAGTGATGAAGGAATATTTTTTGGATACTTTTGCAAAAGCAAAGCATATAGATGTTTGAACTTATCTACTCACAAAGTCATAGAAAGTGTACATGTGAAAGTTGATGAGTTTCTAGAAAGAATAGAAGAAGAAAGAAAAAAGGAACTTGAAGACTACATAAGATTTGTTTACATTGAGCCTTATATAATGCCATGTATACCTATTAATCAGGAATTCTCAACTCTAGAGTCTTCACTAACCAAGACATAGGAAGTTCAAATTGAGCTAATGCCTCCTGAGTTGCAAGAAATCGAGTTGCAAATAGAAGCTATTGAGTTAGCATCGACTGAGCCAAAGCAACCAAAATCTAAACCATAAGTTGAAACATAGAAGGATAATAGTGCAAGTCATTCAAAAGGCAAGGAGCCTATGTTAGCCAAGTATGTCAAAAAGCATCATGCACCAGATCAGATCATTGGAGATAAATTAGAAGAAACAATGACAAGAAGTAAGTTGAAAGGCACTTGTTTACTTGCTGATTTTGAACTTAGAAATGTCAAAGATGCACTAGAAAATGAAAGTTGGATTGAAACTATGAATGAAGAGATAGAATAGATAGAGAAAAACAAAACATGAACTTTGCACCTAGACCCAAAGACAAAAATGTGATTGGAACAAAGTGGCTATTCAGAAACAAAGTAAATGAAAATGGTAAGGTATCAAGGAACAAAGCTAGACTGGGATGCAAAGGATACTCTCAAGAAGAAGGTGTAGACTATGGAGAAACTTTTTCCATTGTTGCAGGATTGGAAGGTGTCAGAACCTTACTTGCATATGTTGCATTCAAAGGATTCAAAGTTTATCTCATGTATGTCAAGTCAACATTTATCAATGGCATATTGGATGAAGAGGTTTACATTGAACAGCCTGAAGGTTTTGTTGATCCAGAAAAGAAGGACATGGTTTGGAAATTGCATAAAGCATTATATGGTCTGAAATAAGCCCCTAGAGCATGGTATGAAAGATTGCATAACTATCTTATTCAGATTGGTTTTCAAAGAACTAATGACAACAGTAGTTTGTACATAAAGGAAGGACCAAATAATAAGATTGTTTTGGTAGAAATATTCATAGATGATACTTTGTTCATAGGAAATGATGATCTTTGCAAAGAATTTTTAGAACAAATGAACAAGGAATTTGAAATGTCAATGTTTGGTGAAATCAAATTCTTTGTTGGTCTTCAAATTCAATAGAGTAAGAATGGCATCTACATCACTCAATCTAAATACACCAGGGAGATACTGAAAAAGTTTGGTATGGAAGACTATAAACTAGTTGGGACTCCTATGTGTACTAGATTAAAACTAACCAAGGATGATGAATCAAAGCAAGTAGATCAGACATTGTATAGATCTATGATTGGAAAGTTGCAATATGTAGTGCACACAAGACTAGACATTGCCCTTGTAGTAGGAATTGTAGCAAGATTCTCAACAAAACCAAAAGAAAATCATAGGATGACAATCAAAAGGATCATGAGATACTTAAAAGGAACTGAAGATTATGGATTATGGTATAAACTTGGAGGAAATTTGGATTTAAAGGTGTTCACTAATGCAGATTGAGCAAGAAATATTGATGATAGAAAGAGCACAAGTGGAGGAGATTTCTTTCTTGGAAAAAGGTTGGTTTCTTGGACAAGAAAAAAACATAATTATACATCTCAATCCACAGCGGAGGCTGAATATGTTGCAACAACAATCAATTGCTCAAACATTGTGTTGTTTAAAAAATTATTGGAAGGTATGAAGCAAGAAATCAAAGAACTTGTTGTTATGCTTTGTGATAACACAAGTGCAATTAACATCTCCAAGAATCTAGTGATGCATTCAAAATCCAAGCATATTGCCATAAAGTATCACTTTGTTAGAGAACTGGTATAAGAAAAGGAAATCAGATTGGAATATGTCCATACAAAGGAACAAATTATTGACATATTCACAAAGCCTTTACCTAAGGATGCATTCTTGTATCTAAGAGGTAAGTTAGGGGTCATTCCCCTATTTGAAGCTCACTAAAATACAGTTCTAGTGATGCATCAACAGGGACAAAATTAAAGATCTATCAATTGATGCAACAAACCACTAAAGTCATTGCATATGAATTAGTACATCAGGTATAATGCTATTCAGTTGTTTTGAGTTTTCTTTGGCATGTGTTGTCAAAGAGGGAGAGTATATTGTCATATCTTTCTAAAATTTGCATAAGAATAAGAGTTTGTGTAAGAGGGAGAGATTATTATGAAAGAGAGAGTTTGTTGTATTTGAAGAAGAAAGGGAAGTATTATATCAGTAAAAGACTTGTTTTCAAATTTCATTTTGCTATGAGATGTTGTGTTGCCATCAATGCCAAAGAGGGAGATTGTTGGATACAATTGTTCAATTGTGTGTTGTCTTTGATGTCACACAAATGTCATATCAATCATCAAATAAAGTCTACCGAGCTCAGAAGGTCAGCAAGGCAAAGGACAGTGTCTACCAAGCTTAGAAGGTTAGCAAGGCAAAGTATAGTGTCTACTGAGATTACTTGGTCATCAAAGGAAATGTGGCAAAAATAATTCTTACTGAGCTCACTTGGTCATCAAAGGAAATGTGGCAGAAATAGTTCTTACCGAGCTCACTTGGTCATCAAAGGAAATGTGGCAAAAATAGTTCTTACCAAGCTCACTCATTCATTAAAGAAAATGTGGTAGAACCAATTCTTACCGAGCTCTCATGAAGGAATTTAGTTCTTACCAAGTAAAATCAGTAGCCAAAGGATTTTATAGATATTGCAATGTTAATCGAGTCAATAAGAATAACTTAGGAAATTTGTGAAAGTAGTATTTACTGAGCATGGTCGACCAGTAAAGGATTTCATTGTTTTATGAAATAACATTTATTTGTTTAGAGCAATATTTGTAGCCCACTGATGTATGGTTTATTGGTAAATGTAACATGTAAATGGGCCAACTTAACAATTTGGTATAAGTAAGAGGTCAAGTTGTGAATTCTAAGTGTGTGGAAGAGTGTGGAATTAATGTGATATGAAGACTGATAATTGTGGAAGTAAAATTGAAGGATGATCAGAGATCATTGAGGAGCAGTAGAGCCATATTTGATTAAGGAGGATCTAATAATGCTAAACAGAGACCCGTAGCCAACAAATTCAGTTGCATCTTGTTCAAGTCAATTTATTTTTTCTTTCTAACCATTGTAGTAGTGATTTCAAATCTCTTAATAGAGTTGGTTTAATAGCCATTTTATAAATCCTCTAACAAGGTGATAGTTTAGTTGAATTGTTCTAAAGAGCTCTAGCAAGGCCACTCCTAATAGGGTGATTAAATCCTCTAACAAGGTCACACCTAATAGTGTGTATTGTAACCTTTAATAGGGTTGGCTCCTACCAGGGCTCACTTCACAAGAGTAAAAAATTGCTGACTAGTTATTTGGTGGTTTTTCCCATATTGGGTTTCCACGTTAAATTTGGTGTCTCTTGTGTTCATTCTATTTTCAATTGCATGCATGTTTTCTTGAAGATAAGTAATAATTTAATTTACCAAGTATTAGCAGTAACTAGATCTTTAAGACATCTAAGGGATTTGTGGATTAATTTTTGTCAGTAATTGATTCACCCCCCCTCTCAGTTTCTCTACCTTTAATTCCAACAATACATTCATAATTTGCTCTCATTTTGACCTATTAGGTGCTTGCACTTTGTGGATCCTTTAGTTCTTGTGTCCTAATTGTATTGAGCCTTTTCTTGCTTCAAAGTTGTTTTGTAATAATCATAATCAAAATTCCCTTTTGGCCAAATTGAGAAAGTTGTAATTGTACATGCACTAACTATAAAGCACCAAAGCATTCTCTAGGGGGGTTTATTTGATTCATTTAATTTTTGGGGTACATTATTAATGTAACCATGAAACATCATGTTGTCATAGAGTTAATTAGGGATAATTATGCATCATGGGAAAAAGGCATCATCAAAAATTATAGATGGCTTAATATCTCACCTAATCTTTATGGTGTCATACTTTAACCATTGGGAGTTAAAGCACAAACCTGTGTCACCTTTTATAAAGAAACAGGATATTAGAATATGACAGTTCAACATTAATGACAAAAATAATAGTATTTATGTTTAGAATTTGTAGATGATGTAAATAGATGAAACGTATAGAATTGGATCAATTTTATGCCTATAATTTTTTAAATATTTTTTTGGAATAAGAATTTATTCATTTTATTTTATTGTGAAGTCCCTTTTTTAACGATAAAAAATATAGGGTGTAGTTCTTGTCAAACAAATATATGAAAATCATCTATTTTTGTTTTGATTTAAAAAATATCTTATAAATGACATGTATAGCTAGGGAAAAAAATAATAATAATTATTTTTGATGTATATTTTATTTTTTATAAGTACTCAAGCTTGGCCTTATCAGAATCCAATAGTTTTTTCCTCTTTTCAAAACTTCCCTATCAAGTCTTGACCTTCTCGAAAAAAATTACATATTCATGAAGAGGATTCTCTCCTCTAGAGATAAATATAATTTTTAATTTTTTTATATCATTTACTATTTTTTCTCTTTTTTGAAGGAGCATCTTTTGAAATGTTGAAATATCAACTTATAATATTTTAAAATTATAACATATTATAACTAATCAAAACACTCAAAAATTTATATAATGACGATATTGAATTTGAGATCTATGAAAGGGTATTTTTAGTTTATGAAAAAAAATAGAGTTTTGATAGAGAAATGAGATTTGACCAAAACAAGTTTTGGTATCCTAAATGGTGGCATAGATCTGTGCTTCCTCTCTCCCAGAATGGAATCTTATTTGGGAAAACTTTGGAGATTTAAATAGTCCTCCCGTTGTAGCTAATCCAGTTGCATTTTGTCTCATTCCACTTGCTGATGTAGATAATATTCCCTATAATGATGATACATTTGAGTTTATTATAGATCTTTCAAAAATGGAGTTTCATGATGAGCGAAAACCAAAATTTGCATCGCTTCCTCCTCCAGTTGAAATAACATATAATATTGTTCTTGATATTACTCACATGGATTTAGGTGATTCAGTACAATGAAACATTCCTAATCTTCTAGTTACAAATCCTTGGAATTACTTCTTAACTGACATTGGAGGTTTATTTATGGAGTCCTACATTGAGGATTTGGGAGACATCTAGGTGATGATATACACATTTTGTTTGTTGAGGATAATCCTTCTTCAGTTATTGCAAGGGAACACTCTAACCCTCATGATTCACCACTTGATCCTTCTTTCAAGTTTGATATGATTGTGGATACTTTCTTACAACATTTGGAGGAGGTCTCTTTCACTTTAGATAAGACATTTCAGACTTTTGAGATTGGTATTCATGAGTCTCGAACTTCACTTGAGATGTCATATTGCATGGTTGATCATACTCATGTGTTATAGGTTCTCACCTAGTTTCTTGAGACATCAATCATTCTAAAGGTTCCTCCTACTAATTGTGGAGGATTCTCTGATACACCTATAACACCATTCCTTCCTAAAGGGAGGAATATTATCCAATTTTCATGGTGTAGCTTCTACATTGATCCATGAGCATTTATCATGGGTGTGGATTCTACTTTGAAGGTGGGCTTCTTTGATTCTCTTCAAACTTATTTTAAGGAGACATCATTATCTTTGGGAGTTTGAACCAAATTCTTAAATTATTAGTCAACATTGGTTCCATTTTTTCAACCTTCTTCTTTTTGAATTTATCCTCATTAGGTCATGGCATCTTCATCAATCAAGGACATGGTGACACATCTTCAGACTTTAGAGAATTCCTACTTCAAATGGATTCCCCTTTAGTCTTCTTATTCACATTGGGAAGCATTTTACATTTATATTTGGTGTTTTTTTTTTCTAGAGGGGAGAAATGTTGTTTGTAGACATTGGATTATCTAATATCTTTAATTACTTTCCATACTTGTAGGAGTTCAGTCACTTTGGGGGGTGTTTTATTTCTCCTTGTTTCCTTCCTATGGAGGGATTATATATTTTATAAGCATGATTTATATCAAAATAGGGGGTCTTGATTGCTCCATCCATGCATACATCTTGTTTCTCCTTATAATCTCTCTTTTTGGGGGAGGGTTTTTCCCATGTGGTTTTCCCTCTTTCTCCACTTTATGAAATATTGCATTGCATATCTCTTGCACTTGTAGTTTGTACATGGGTACCTACCATGGCCTAATATTTGAGACCCATATTGTATCATCTTGTAGCTATTGTGAGATTAAGTACATTCCCATTAGTTATACTTAAGGTGGATTTTTGGTGTGAATAAGTATTTACTATTTACACTTTACTTAAGTTTACTTAGGTTAATGCATTTTCATATTAGTTTTCATGTAGACACCTAGGATTTTTCATATGCATATGAGTTTTCATGTTGACAACACAATAGTTTACATTTTATTTGAGTACATGTTATCTCACACCTCTATTTTTGGAATACAAATTTATATTCTTATCCTCTCATGGGCACACATACTTTCATGCACCATGGAGGATAATCCACATTTGGTGGACATGTGCTTAGTTGTTATGATTATCTCTTGTGTGACTCCTAGTCATCTTGATTGCCTTTATATATATATACACTTCTATGATGTATTCATCTAAATCTAAAAAATATTATAATTTGATCAATATTAAATCATTTGTTTGATTATATTATTTTGTCTCTCTTTGTATTGAGCTTCTTGATCTTGGCAATTTTATTCTTTTTCTTAGGCAAATTCTTACATGGTATCAGAGCTTGAGGCAGATTCTTACAACCATAATAATATAATGAGTTGTAACAAACTTCTTAAATGTAATATAATAGCTCCCCTAATACTAATAATAGGTATTATAATAGCATATTAAGTGTTATTATTATCCTAATTCTCATCCTAACAACTATGCTATCATAAGTGTGCCCCTAACCATAACTCTATATCTAACCCTAACTCAATGTGTAATCCTAGTTATAACCCAAATTCTATGTCTAACCCTTCATTTATCCTATGTTTGATCTTAATCCTAATCATAACCCTAGATCTAGCCCTAGCCTTAATGCTAACCTTAATCATAATCATAACTCTAATTGTAACCCTAATCATACTAGTAAATGTAACCCTTTCCCTAATTATAGTTTCTAAGCCTTATATCTAACCCTAATGCTAACTCTACTCCTAATCATATGTCCAACTCTTTCCCCAATCATAATTCTTAAGCCTTAAATATATATCTAAATCAACTAATATTTCTTGATCCTAACCCTAATCTTATGCCCAACCCTTCACTTAAGTGAAAAACCATTACCCCAAGTCTACTATTAAGTATAACATTAACTATAATTCTAATATTTTCCATATCGGTAGTGTGCCCCTAATTATAGCTCTATATCTAACCCTAACTCAATGAGAAATCCTAGTCCTAAACCTAATCCTATGTCCATCCCTTTACTTATCCTATGTATGATCCTATTCCTATCCCTAACCCTATTCCTAATCATAAGCAGTACCCTAATCCTAACCATACTCCTAAATGTGACCCTTTCCTCAATCATAATTCCTATGTATAATTGTACTATTGAATCTAAACCTTAATCATAAGCTCAACTATAATCCTAATCCCAACACTAATATTTATTGTAAGCCTAATAATATTCATAATGTTGGCTCTAATTGTAACACTTTCTATAACCCTACTTATAACCTTATGCAAAAACCTAACCCTAATTGTAAGCCTACTTATCACCTTAAAAATTAACTTATTGTATCTTTGAATCTTATAATAACACTAACACTAACCCTAACCCTAACCCCGGATACCTAGACCTAAATCTAAGTGTAACACTAATCATATTTCTAATACTATGTCTAATTGTAACCCTTTCTATAACTCTACTCCTAACTCTAACCTTTTTTTTGTAACAGTATCCTTAAAATCATAACAACTCTTAAAGTTATGCAAACTAAATACTACATATGTAATTAAAAAAATGAGGAATAAGTTTATACTAACTTTAACAAAATATGCAACTATAATTAAAATTAATTACTAATATGATACTGACCTTATAAATTTTTTTAAAAAATAAGAAAAAAAAAAAAAATATATATATATACATATACATATACATACATACATACATACATACATATACACAGACATAGACATAGATATGTGTGTATATATATATATACACACATATACATATACATATATAAACATATATGTATATGCATATGTATATATATGTATACACACATGTATATGTATTAGTATTTTTTGAATAAGTATTAAAATCATAAGTATTAATTTGCCATGCAGACCATGTGAAAAGCTTTGTGATACTTGAAAGTCACTAAAAAACTTCATAGAAAAGCCAACTTATTTGTTAGTGGTTAGAAGCATAAATATCGGATATTTATTGTTCATTAATTAAATCTACTAGACTTACTTATCAAGAGAACCACACCAAACTAGAAGATGACAAAGAACCCATAAAATGAAATAAAGGAGACAAAACTAAACCACTTGTAAAGGAAGCCATTATTTCTTAAAAATTATTTACCTAAGAACTACCATACATTCATCCATAAATATCTTCCAATGTGAGTTTTGACTAGAATCTAACATTAAAAAATAAGCTCACAGGATACTTCATGAGAAGCTTGAATATAGGGGATATGAAAAGAGCCCAAACAGTTAATCTTCTGGGATTTGAGGAGGAGAAGAGGGATTCTCAATTTTAGATAGATATTCTTCTTTAGGAAGCAAGAATTCCAAGCATTGCATGGTGATTTTATTATCAGTCTCCCAAGCCCCAATTTGATCTTTAGCTACATATTGTTCCAACCAACTGCTAACTCTAGTTCTCTTAACATGTGTAAAACAAAGAAGAAAACATACATTCCTTTGCAAAATGGGAAACCACTCAATCATCCTGGCTTGATCGCAAGAGGTAATTATTGAGAAGAGAGGGACTAGTTATTTTTCCTATAAGGAGATGTTGTAATGGCATGGTTGAGACATCAAAGATCTTCTCTAAAGTTAGCTACATCTTTTTCTAGATTACCCAAATATTCAAGCTTGAAAAGACACCTCACTAAAGTGTTCATGGACCCATTATCCAAATCCACCAAGCTAGCAATCACTATGAACATAGTTGGGATGTCATTGGGCACTCGATACCAATCATAATTCATAATGAATTCATTACCCAATGCTCTGAATACAACCCTTATAATTGGAAAGTGTGTAGTAAGGAGGACTTCTTTGAGGCAAGTATCAATAATTGGTACATCAAAGAAAATTTGATCAAAGGGGCTCTGAGTTTGATGATGATATCCATCTTAGAAGTTAAAATCCTACCCAATATGCTATTTAAGGCCTATTGTCACAAAATTTTGCACCCTTGTCCAAATTTTTTACCTAAGGACAACCTTGTGAAGCATGGAAACAACCTCCAAGCTATGGGACTTCAACTATGAGGTTGAGTCTCTAGAGAAGGTCAACTTCCTTTGCTATTAGAATGCACCTAACTAATCTTGGAGAGGAAAAGGGAGAAGGAATGCATAGAAAACAAATCTACCTATTCTAACTTAAGGGGTGATGCACCAAGATAGAGTGTTGACCTTATCTCTACCCATAAATGCAAAATTGACCAGTTATTTATAGATTCAGACTTTTTTTAATTCAACAACCACATATAGATTAGACAACAAAGGAATGCTATAGGAAGAAACTTTACTTAATACTATTCAAATGTCAAAAGTAGATACAATCATGCAAATTGTAGAATATAGACGAAAACATTAACTAGAGGCAAAGGAATCTTCCATAGTGTGTTAATGGCTAAAAGAGACTTCACATAGGATTACAATGGGTTAGAGGCATGAGAAATTATAGTAGTTTGCATAGAAGTAATACTAGATAATAAGAGAAAGATCCACACTTATAAACATTAGAAATTTTTTCTTTATAGCTCAGGCATAACTAACATATTTCTAACTAAAGTTACTACATAACCACTTCCATTAAATTCTCAAAGAATAATCAAGATGATCTAAATAGTAGATTTTATTTGGTATACTTGCAAAGGCATGAAAATCATGAACAACCCTAAGAAGAGAAAACTCTAAAGTGATGGAAATAGAATCAATTAATGGTAAAAATCCTCAAAGTGGATGATCAAATGGTGGAAAGAGTGTCCATTGCATGGTTTAAAACCTAGCATTAAAATAGAGTGGTTGGGATTGATTATAAATATTGGATTTTACAAGAAACCCAATTTTCCTTTATTTTTGGCTTACAAATCAGCACGGTCAATAGTTAAACAAAGTTCTACAGCCAACATGAGCCATGTGGATTAATAGCATTATTTCCTTTTACCACCTCACAAGGTCTTCATAAGTTTGATTTCCCCATTGGACAACTAACTGCACCACCTTCTAAACTTGACTACAACGACTTCTAGAACTGTGAACTAACTGTGATGTGGCTACAATGCTATTTCCTTAACTGGGCCCACTGGGACATGTGGCCATTTGTTTCTTATCTATGTTGCCTAATTTAAAAGCAAGTCCATAATGTAGGCAAGCAATGATCATCAATCACCAAATGATTGATGATCATGAAAGACTCTAGTTATTACTATGCTTGCTCTTAAAACTTTTAGGCCCACTAAATACTCGACATCCACCTTTGCAAACACATAAACCCTTGACCAATCAAGATAGAACAACTGACACATTTTTTCTGCCTGGCAACTACCTAGCATTCCCTTCCAACCTTGTCCCACACCGAAGAATAGGACCACATGTCCACATGTCAAAATCTCACTTTCCCACATTGTTAGAGAATTTGGCAAAATGTAGAATGCAAGACAATGATTACTAATATAATTCTAGCCATATTACAACTCAAATTGGCATGTCAGCATAGTCAAAAGATGGCCCATAAAAAAGAAGCAAGGTGCCACCCTAGATGTGTGGAAAAAGGCTGCTTCCCCACATTCGTAAAAGACCTTGCATCTTGATAAAGCAAGAAAACACCCATAGTTGATCCTAGGAGATCTGAAGATGAATGAAATATGTAGGGGCCAAAAATAACTTAGGAAAATATGGAAATATTATAAGGTTTTTATTTAATTTATTTCATATTTCCATGGAATTTTTTAATATTAAAGGTTGGATGTGATCGTTTAACATTTGAATTCAACTATGGCAATTTTAGTGGGAAGGCAAATTCGGCCAACAAGGCCCCTTTTTTACGCTCTAGATTCTAGAAGACTGTACCTCTTTCCTAAGGCCCTTGGTATCCCTAGTGTGCTAAGGAAGAGAAAAACCTATATGGTTGGGGACCTCACTCATGGAAAAAAGCTAGGTTTACACTTTTGTGTTGTTCTGGGGTTAATAGGTAAGAATAAGCCTTATAATTTTCAAGATAAAAATCATACCAACTAGAGATAGAGGCAAGCCACATACCCTTTCCATTTTCTTATGCTTCAAATTTAAAGATTTTCCAAACACATTAATGAAAAAATAATAAATTCACATATCAAATTATTCATAGAGCTCTTAAGAGGAGAATAGTCATCATAGAAAGAAGATAATTTGGTGAAGGAGACAATGAAACTAAAAATGAAGCCCATAACACTTTTAGAATAACATTTCAAGGCTAATTGTATCCGATATAAGATTACTAAATATTAATAATGAAAAAATACCATTAGTCTTGGTTTAACCATGGAAGAAAAGTTCATGTTCATATTGAGAAGAAGTATTATCAAATTACTAATGTCATTAGAAAAAGTCAATTGTACCCAAAAGCTACAAAGTCTGTGACTAATTCTGGATTTAAAAAGTGTTGAATACATATCTAGGATGTAAGAGCATTATCCCTATATATTATTCAACTATATTACTATCTTGTAATCAAAATTTGACATAACATAGCCTACCCTTATCTAACACAAAATTTTCAAAAATGTACCTAGCTCCATTCTAAGCTATTGCTAGAACTTTTTTCTTTGTTTGCCCTTCCTACTTTCTTGACCACTAATGTACCTTCTCTAGAATATTTTACTTTCAATTATCCTGGAGAAAAATCCTCCTTAATGTCACCTACTTCATCCTCAAAGTCCAAAATTGTCACATTTGTATAATTCAAAAATGTCCTCATATCCTTCTATACCTTATTCCTTAAAATACTTGATGAACCACACTTACTCTAACCTTTAAACATGAAAGAGAGCCATCAGTAAATTGAGGTGTCTCATTTTCATATTTTTTTCCTCGTAGAAGATTTCCCAACTATCTAGGGTCAAAATGGAAAACTTTAGGACTAGTTTGTCTTTCACCTCCCTCTTGTCATAGTTTTTCTTCCTAGGAGCTGTTGAATTTGAGTCAATGTTCCTTATGACTTTGTCCATATCAACTAGATACTTCTTGTGGAAAAAATTACTACATATATTCTCAGTTATTTCCTTATCTCTCTCAAAGAACATAGTAATGGCTAGAAACATAAATGTGATATCCAAGTCCACCCTAGTTTTGTTGGTGTTTTGCAAATATTCTTCCCTAAAGATCTTCAATACAACATCCATTACCAAAAAATGAGGAAAACAAATAATACCTCTGAAAGATTCCTTTATTAAAAAACCCCTGACCTCTGTTTGGTTCTTCTTACTTCACATCCTTAGGATGATATCAATTATCTTCCAAGGTTCTCAAGAAACTCCCATTGATGAAAATCATAGATTTTAATACTGAAAAAGGGTGATGGTCCTTAAATAGACCATTAATATTTGCATCTTCTTTGAAAAGATGGAAGGGTATTGCATCATAATTAGGAGAGATGCATTTAAAATAATTGCATCCTTTCTTTATTCTTGATCACTTAACTTGCTAAGATTTCATGTGTGCTAACGAGATCATGAAATGTGGAGGTGAGATAACTATCAATAAATCATTAACTCAACTAGGTACACCAACATCACTTTAATAATGATAGAAAAATAGTTGGAATAAGACTTATAGCAATAGAAAATTAGTAATACCCAGATTAGCTAGCTCATTAGCTTGTTTATTTCCTTCTCAGTATATGTGATTAAAGGTGGTTTTATAAAAAGAGTTTCAAATCTCTAGTGCCTTAGCCAATATTGCATCCAATCTCCAATTTGAAAGGGATCCTTTTCTAAGTGCATTTATGATAATTGTTGAATTGCCCCCCACTTCCAACTTTTTAATTTTAAAGGACTTATGTAATGCTAAAAATTTGATTTATGCACTTAACTCTACCCTATTATTAGTAGCTTCCCCCAAATATTTAGAGATGCTTGTTATTTCTTTGCCTTTATCATTAGATATACTACAACCTATGCCCACTAAACTAGGTTTCCCCTTCGAAGCCCCATAAAAGTTAACCTTGAACTATCCTACCTTTGTAGGCATCCAAACACATTCTCGTCTTTTTTGAATACTATGTGGTTCTCCCATCCCTATATAGTCTAGAATTTTTAAATCCGTCCATCTTCCTTGCATTTTTTCATCCCAACTTATCATTCTAGATGATTTTATTTGATATTTAAGCAACCTATTATTGGTAAATTCAATGATTTCCAATTCTATCTTATTCACTAATTGGGAAGGGGGCATAAGTCTCTCTTGAAAGATTCTCCTATTCCTCTCCTTCTATAATTCTTTGGGAACTATGGAAGGGGAGGAAATCTAAAGGCAATGATAAATACTATCAGATTGAAGAAAATGCCAAGCAAAGAGCATACTCTGGATAGAGTTAGGAAAAGATAAACTTACACCCAATTGTTGACAAAATAGTGACAACAAGTGTTGACATAAGAAAAATGAAGGAAGAGATGATCTACCAATTATTCTACTAATTCATAGAGATGACATCTAGTTAGACCTAAAAAATCTAGTTTTTAATGTCTTTCTCCAACAAGAGTTCATTGATGGAGAACAATCCATGTGAAAAAACTAGCCTTAGGGAGACAAAATTTATCCCAACATAATTTTAATGGGAGTGTGGATTTAGGGATTCCCTAAAGAGATTCCAAGTATATGTAGCCCAACTTTGTGTTGTATTTTCCATCCTTCCTACCATCCAAAATTAAATGGTCTTACCTCCTTTAAAGGACATATTTCTTGAATGGAGGATGGATGTTAGAAGGAGATTTTATTTCTCAGGGAGAGCTTCAAAATTTAAGTCCTTCTAGTGTGAGTTAAGTCCACTATCTTCAAATATGACATAATCATGGACCCTTGAACCCAAAAGTTCTTTAAGATGAGATATTATAAGCCCTAGGGTTACATAATGTGATAGGGCTTTATAACCAACCCATGATTCCTCCCAAAATAGGGCTTCCTTATCATCTCCAAGGTGCCAAGATAGTTTATCTTGGATGATGATTCTACATTTTAATAAGAAATTCCAAAATCTAGAGCCTTTAGGAGGATTGAGTTCTCTAAAAATATTAATAGGATCCAGGGAGGAATGATATTTCTTTGTTAAGATCTTACCGCATTTGAGTTGAGGAAACCTAAGCATCTTCCACAGAAACCTTCCTGCAATGCAAGGCTTTGGAGGTTAATGTTCTTGATGTCAGTACAACCCATGTCTCTAGAGAAACATACTTGACCTCATAAAAATAGAGGGATTCTTTTTTATTATCTGTAATGCCTTGCCAAAAGAAGGTTCTAATGAGTTTAGTAAGTTCATTTAGCTTATTATTAGATAGGTCAATACATGATATCTGATAGACAGGTTGGTCTGACATCATTGAAGATACCATTATTTTCCTACCTACAGAAGATATCCATTTTCCTTTCTTTCCAATTATTTTTTACTTAATTTTCTCTTCTATTGTTTCCCAGAGCCTAGAAATCTTCTTACCAAAATTAAAAGGGAGGCCTAAATATCTATAGGGAAGGGATCCTTTGTTAAAACTTGGAATATTATAGATTACAAACTCCAACTCGAGTGTTGTGTTGAAGAAAAAAAATCATATTTTTCTTTGTTAACCTCTTGGCTAGATGTTGAAGTATAAGAATCTAACCTATCTTTCAAGATTTGAGATTCCTTTATTGAGATTTTCCCAAAAATCATTTTATCATCTACAAAATGTTGATGGGTGGATAGGTCTATATTACTGGTAATAGAGATGCCTTTATTATCCTCTGTTAGCCTATCCTATAAGATAAATCTTCCTAATGCCTTTGTTATTAAGATGAAGAGAAAGGGGAAATAGGATCTCCATTCCTTAGTCATTGGGATGTATTGAAAAAGCCTACTAGAGTACTATTAATAAGGACTGGCATCTTCGAGTTTGAGATACATTGAAAGATATTTGACCCATTGCTTCTAGAAATTTGTATAAGAACCTCAATTGATCCTGTCATATGCTTTTTTGAATATCCAACTTGATGAGAATGCTGAGGAATTTTTTTGTTTGTACTAAATGAATTGTTTCTTGGGCTAAAATAAAACCACTATATATGGATCTCATAGGGATGAAATCCAATTTTCCTTTGCTAATTACACTAGTTAGGATATTTTGGAGCCTATGAGCTATTTTTTTTGTAAAAGGCTTATAAAGGATATTACATAGAGCAATAGGCTTGTAATAATTGAAAGATTCCACTTTGTCTTTTTTAGGGATAAGAGAAATAGTTCTATTATTAACTTCACATAGAAGTTTACTTGAGTTTATCATACCCTCTAGTGTTCTAGTAATATCATCTCACATAAAGTGCCAACATTTTTGAAAGAAACCAATAGAGAAGCTATCTAGCCCAGGGGACTTGTCTAGATGCATTAGCTTGAGTTTTGTTTCTACTTCATCTTAAGTGATTTTTCCAACTAAAAACTTATTTTTTTCATCCAAAATAAGCTTAGGGATATTGGCAAAAATGTTTCATTGAGAAGGAAAGTTGGAGGTAACTCCATTATTGTAAATATCTTCAAAATCAGACATTGCTTCCAAGTTTATTTCCTCCGGTGAGTTTTTAATATAACCATAAGATCCTTTTATGGAGAAAATCTCATTCAAAGCTTTCCTTTGTTTAGAAGTTTTGTGGGACTTTTTATGTTATTGTCTCCTTCTCCTAACCAAATCTCTCTTGATTTTTGTATCTAGAAGAGCTCTTATTTTCATAGGAGTTCCTCATAATTTAGCATCAGTTCTTTTTCTTCTAGAAATTGTTCCTCCCGTATACCATTTTTCATGACTTTCTCATTAAGGGTTGCAAGTTTATTTCTATAGTTAACTTATCCTCAAATATATTTCCAAAAAAAATTAAATTCCATTCCTTCAAATTTCTCTTAATAATTTTTTATTTATTCATTAGTTGAAATAACTTTGAACGCGATACATATGTTTCCCTCCACCATTTTGTCATCCTTGAGCCACATTTGATCAAACATAAAAGGAAAATTACTATGTCTTTTATGTTCCATAATTCATAGCTCCACATAGTGGTGGTCTGACCCTAAGATTGGTTTGAATTTAATTTGAAGTGAAAAAGCGGCCAAAGTTAAGTCCCCATGGATCAAGAATCTATCTAATTTCTCTAAAATGTTAATAAATCCCTTTCATCTATTATTCTATGTAAAGGTATTATCATGAGATGCTACTTCCAACAAACCTACTCTATTTAAATAGTTGAAGAATTCTTTTGATGCAAGAAGAAGAGAAGTAGAGTTGCCTCTTTTTTTTGAGGATTTTAGGATAGCATTAAAATCTCCCCCAAGATGGTCAGATCATATTTCCCTTCACCTAATCTAGTTTCCAGCTCAGTCCATAATTGGATTTTGTTAGCATTTTTATAGGGCCATATATGTTGAATATCCTATAACTAAAGCTAGACCAAATGCCCTTGACTAACCTACTCATCCAGTATTTGTTTGCTTCCATCGAGGTAATGGATACATTCCTAGGCTCCCAAATAAAATCTAAGCCCCCTAATTCTCCTATGGTTGGGGACCCACTAACCTCCCTCCATCCTAGGGATCTACTTAATTTTCCCAATTCTTGACTGTCAAGTTTGGTTTCCTAGAGAAGAAAGATGTTACCTTTAGTATTGGAAATGCAACTCTTAAGGAGCCACTACTTGTTAGGGGAATTAAGCACCCTAAGATTCCATATAATGAAATTCATGGTCCCTTGGGAAGGCTCTTCCCCTTTCTAGCTTGTATAGTGTTTGTTAGCTTGGTTTGGCCTCTTATGATTCCATCTTTCTGGTAGAGCTCCTACATTGATTTCCTATCTTTTTTTTTTGCTACTTTGGCATAGCCTGATGTCTTTTTGCTAGATATAATTTCTCCCAAACCCAATGGTGCATTCCTATCCTCTACCAAGTTTTTTAAGAGCTCTCTTTCATTAGCAAGATTAATGACTTCCTTACCTCCTCTTCTTCCCTTATTTTTGAAATTAGTAGAGATTTCTAGAGTTCCAATTCATCTTCATTCATAGATTTCATTAATAAATTGATTCATAAGGTCCTCAATTAGCGCATTGACATCTACTTCCTTTATTTTAGGAGTCTCAATATAAATTTTCTCAAGGATATCATCTATTATATGATCTATTTTGGGAGATAAGGGTAGAGGGGAGTAAGACACCCTATTCTCCTCTACCTCATTGATAACAAATTTGAGATAGGGAAGAGAGGAAAAACATTCTCCTTCTTCTAGTTCCTCCCTAGATGTGATTATGAAACCTTCACCCATCTCATTTAGAACAATTTTAATTTCTTTTACTACATTATTAGTCTCCCTTAGGGGGGATTGAGGTGAAACATCATTATGATTCTTAAAGTATCCCTCAACTAATTTTTGTTTGATGAAAATGATCTTATCACCAATTAAAATATCTAGGGTTTTGAAATCTATGGTATTGACATTGGTTTTGACTATGATAATTGTTGACATAAGGTCAGTTTGTCTATTAGTGACTTATACTTAGTCAATATATAGTTGCTACCAAGTTTCTTAGTTGCTATCGAGCTTTAGAAACTATGAATAGTTTATGCTGAGTTGTTTAGTACAAGTGATCGAAACTCTAGTGTTAACCAAATTCCATAGTGTTAATTGAATTTCATAGTGTTAACCATGATCTCCAATGTCTACCAAGCTAGAAGTGTTAGTGATATGAATGTAGTGTTAATCGAGCCATGGAGTGTCAATCGAGTGATTCAATATATGCTGAGTTTTGTAGTATTCACTAAGTCACACAATGTTGACTAAGTTCAAGCTACTTGGAAGTGATCAATATGAATTGATCCTCTTTGAAAATTAAGTGCCAAATTTTTTTGAGTGTTGAAAGTGGTTGCCAAGTATCTAAACATCATTGAGTTTGTCTTCAGAACCCAAGTTACAATAGTTGGGCCAACTTTGTGTATTTTGGTGAAAATTGTATTGTAGCTGACTCCAATAAGTTGCGATTTGGATTGGTATATATGTAATGCATTGTATCATATCCAAATATGGAGTATAAGTATATGAGAAGTAAAAATGAGAATTAAAGAAGGCTACAAGTAGTATAAGGGACACCAAATTATTATCTATCACAACAAGGTGATCATTGCAATTCAAGGAATCTCAACCAACAAATTAGAGTTACAGATCAAAGATCAGCCACTAGTTCATCCTAATAGGTGCATCAATCAAATCCTTTAATAGGGTAGAATTAATAGTCATTGATAAATCTCTTTATAGAGTGCATACTTCATTATACTATTTGTAAATCCTTTAACAATGTGGACCTCACAATCTTTATTGCTCCTAAGAGAGCATATTATCTTCAAAACGCCTCCACCTACACTTCAAGAACAGTTAGAGGAATTGGAAGGAGGAGCTCAAATGGAAAATTTCAAATCTCTTAGATATGAAACTAGGAATACAAATGAGAAAAGAAGGTCGAGGACATGATGATGATAAAATTGGGAAAATGGAAGTGCTCACATGATCAACTTGTACAAAAAATTCCTAATGAGCTTATGCAAGCAATCAAGCCTAGGTGGAAGCATGAATATAAGACTACAAAAGACATGTTTGAATAGACTTCAAGGAAACTCATGCCGATTCTTAGTGAAAAAGAGCTGAAAGAATCTATGAAGAAAAATGAAGAAAAGCTCACTCTTAAATTCAACACATGTATGATATTGATGAAATATTGAATATGTGGTGAAGACAGCTACAACCACATGGAAGAATATTTACAAACTACATCAACCTAGTGATTTTGTTGTTCATGTTAATGACAAAGATGACAATGATGATGAGGAGAAAGAATAGGAAGCTACTAGAGGAAGTGTTCCAGAGATTCAAAGTATTGAGGAAATTGATACAGAAAAGATTATAGTAATAGTAATGGATTCATTTCTTCATTCTTTGAGAAAAGCTTCAATGTAATCTAGCTCCGAGAAAGCTTCTACTGAGTTTTTTGTGACTACCACTACAACACCATGCACCCGACCAAGCTCAAGATCTATTTAGCTATGTATTCCATCAACTAAAGTGGCTAGCACTTCATTTACTAAGTAACAAGTACCTCTTTCATCAAGTTTTATCATGAAACAACAAGGTATTTCTACTATTAGTGCCATATCTACATTTTTTCTCTTGTCCCTCTATTCTACTATTGCTTTTACTCCAAAAATAACTAGTACAATAATAGTTGAGAACAAGTCTCAACTGAGTACTAAAGTTTCAAATAAGGATAAGGGAAATGAAGAAGATATTGATCTAGATGAGGATATAGTTATTTTGAATTGGGATATCTCTACTCTAAATCCTAATCAAATGAACACCATGGGTCAGTTATCATAAAAGAGAACTAAGCAACAAAAGCTTAAAGAAGAGAGGAGAAATAAAACCCAGGTGCTTGAAGATGTAAAGGACATATTTGTAAGTGCACTAAGAATTGAGATTGATAATACTCAACCTATTTTGGATCAATTAGAAAAAATTGGCTAGAAATTCAATGAAGACTTGAATGGATAAGATAACTTTCTACAAAGAGTAGAAAGAAAATTTGAAGACAAGGTATTGGAACAAGCGACACAAGAAATTGCAATAAACCAAGTAGAATTCTCTACTACTCTTGTCTCATTGGAGACATTTGTAAACAAGGTCACTTCATTGTTTGTTAAGTTGTGTGACACATCTATCTTCACATAAGACATTAAAATAAAACTATCAAAGATAGATGAAGACATGAAGGCAAGTGTACATCAATTGTCACTTAACTTGCAAAACCTCTTTCATCTCCCTACCCATTTGATCTGATATGATTTTCATCATTACTTTGTAACTAATTTGTAAAATATCTCTTGCTGAATGATGAAATCCTTTATTTTCCAAAATATCTGATACGCATCAAGAATGCTGATAAACTCCATTTAACTGACTTAGAAATGAGCCCAACTACATTTTCAATATCTTTTATGCCTATTCAGGTCATTATCTTGCTAAAAATAAAAATTAGTCATTGATATTTGAATGTGGTTGCAGATTAGGTGTCTGAGACAAAACCTCATGTAGCTTGAACAAACTATTTCCTGTGCAAAAACTAACTTCAAAATCAAAAAATTCAAATTCTCCCAATTTCAGTGATATATAACATTGCATATTTAGCCTTTCAAAAACCCCTAGAAAGTCAATTTGAAAATCACTCTCCTGGTAGAAGGTTCAGGCTTGCAATTTTAAATTTTCAAAAATTTAAAAAAATTCCAATGTTTGAACTTTAGAAAGAGGCATTTTGATTTAAAATGATCTGACATGCACTTTATTTGAGGAAATAATAAAATATTATTTTTTATTATTTTCAAACTTTCCCTTACTCTTCAAATTTGGGGTCAACCTTTGTTTGACTGGGTGCTATGTGGCACTTTGTGATTGGTTGACCCCTCTCCAATTAGCTCACACATCACTGCCATGTCACCATCTACCTGGACCTCGTGCCACATGTCCCCTTCTCGTACTTTCACATTTTTAAACTCATGAGCATCTATGGAGTGTGGGCGTGTGCTGGCCGTTGGATCATGACATGTGTCACGATCTGAGTGCTTCTCACCTAGGTCTACTATCAAGTGCCACCTCACCACATGTGGGACTTGCTGCCATGTGGCAGTGTCCCACATTCCCACATTACCTATCTAGTGTGCATGTTGATTTTGCAGGTATGCCCCCACCATTCGATCAAACGAGTGGCATCATCTTGGAGTTTGGTCTATTCTGATGCCATGTCAACTTGCTTGCATTTTGGTTTAAACTAATACCTTCATACCCTACCAGCTATCTACGTGCATATCAACCATGGGTGGCCCCACATGCAAGAGTGCTTTTCCTTTGAAAAGGCATGTCTTTGAAGACAACACACAAAGTGTGTGTTAGAATATTTAAAGAGGTTAAGTGCCTACCATAAGAGAAATGTGGGATATATCTACTTTTATAACTATTCTTGTGCCTTTTTCTCATGCATGGGCTACTTAATGTGCCTTCCTCTCAACCAATCTCCCTGCTGCATGGAGATAATATTAGCATCTAAATCAAGATTTTGGACTAACATTTTCAAATAGATTGGGAATGTTTTCAAACAGATTGGTGGCTTCCCTATTTGAATATGGTGACTTCTTTCTTCTTGACATCTATGCTCCTTTTATTATGTTCTCACTAGTCTATGTGGAGCTCATCTTCTTAACATGGGCGTCTTCCTTTAAAAGAAACTCTTTCCTCCTCTCTTCGTGCATCTTTAACCGACAGCTTTCTGTATGCGTGAGGATCTCTTATACATGGAGTCTTTCCTTGTTTTAGCATGGACTTCCAGACCTATCACTGATGTTCTTCTTTTCAAAAATTCCTCTGCTATTCGCTGGCTGCTCCCCTTTTTTCAAATGTATGGCCCAGTTCCTCTATTCTTTTTATGTGCTTCCCCTTTTAAAAATGCATGACCTCCTTTTAATGGCATGTTCACTTTCTATGGCTTTGTCTTTATTCTGCTCTTCAAGATCCCTGCCTGATGCATGGTTTTTCTTTATTGCATGGTCCCTCTACCATGTGTTAGGATATGCCTTCATGTTTGAAGCTGTGGGCTATTCTGCCTACGTGGATTTTCTTTGGCCCTGACTACCTCTTTCCTCTGACACTTGTCACTATATCTTATTTTGTTTATATGATACATAGTGAGTGAAGTCTACATTGGAACATCAAGAAATAATTGGCTTGAAATGGAGCAATATGTATGATTCTCTTTACAAAGTAAGAAGGCATTTTCCACCCCACAGCTTTGTTCCTCTACCTCAGCTTTCAAATTTGGCCCTTGAAGTACTCTCATAAGCACACAAAGGATATTAGTGCAATATTGAAGAGATTTCATGAAGAAATGTTGTGTCCAAACACATTTGGCTTGTCTAATAATCATCATAATAATCACGAACATCTTGTCTTTAAATACTTTTAATCTCATGAAAACTTATCAAACTAATGAAAAAAGGTCGGGCCCCAAAGTGGGTCTGGTTTAAAAAAAATTCATTTATGAATGACAGAATCCTCAAACTAGCATGTTAACCTTTTAATATCCACTGGAATTGATTTTGATCATTAATTGATCATTAAAATCTCATTTTATCATTTTTTGCAAACTAACACTTTTGTGCCAGGAGGTTTGTTGATTGGCCTTAAAAATTGACCCAAACACTTGACAGAGCTCTAAAAATTGGCACACTAACTCTCTATTATACATACTCCTACCCCATCAAATATCATCTCATGAAGAATTTAGGGTCAAAAGATATTCACTTTCAAAGTTGACCTCTTAAAATCACCTGCAGATAAACATGTCAGAAAGCAATAAACTGGGTTCAGATTTGGCTTTGAAAACTAGGCAAATGGACACTTGGGAGAACAAAACTTGGGGTTATGGTTCTCTATCATGAGGTGAGTATAGATCTGGGATTTGGGATTGTGATGAATAACTAGGCACAAATGGTGAGCTGTCAAAGTGGGCTACTTGGATTTTGCAGACTGGAAGCACTGACACAAAAGTAATTTTTGCAAATGAAATTGACCTCGAAAAGTGTGCAAACAGATTCGTCATGACTTTAAAAATAGCACACTTAAAGTATTTTTGGAGGAAAATATAGTGGTACAATCCATTTGATCTCACCTATCACAGATTAGGAGTTATGATGTCATCAACAGGGCTTCAGACAAAACTACATTTGCTGACACCAGTAAAAAGATAGAAATTGCATTTGAAAACTAATCAAATGGATTCCCCATAAGATAAAACTTGAAACATAACAAGTATTTGACATCTATAATACAACACAAAAGGAATTTTAGCATTATGGTCAACTAGGTCAAAATTACAACTCATTAAATAGGGCTTCCCAGAATTCAAAATTAATTGCAAAAGCATGAAAATAATAACTAACCAACTTTGAGGGATTCAAAATCTAGTCAAACAGACTCAAAATGAATCAAAATATGAAAAATAGGCTCTCAAGTATGGGAACTAAATACTCCCAAAGTAGTGATTCATGAAACAATTCTGGGCACGAGATATTTAGATGCAAACATAGCCTCCTGTTGTTGTTTGACACTTAGGGTGAAATGTAGATTTGGTAATTGCTCAAAATGAGACTTCATGAAATGGCTTAGAGTGACAATTTAACATCATGGAACACATAGATGCACTAAATGAAATGTGTTAGAAATATTAAACACCTCATGGGGCTCAAAGGTACAACTAGGTACAAACTCATTGAAAAGCATTTATAGGGCTCAATTTTCTCAATAGTGCTCAAAATTTGGGCTACAATTTTGAGTGCAAACCGAAATAATGACAAGAAGTAAGTTGAAAGACACTTGTTTACTTGCTGATTTTGAACCCAGAAATGTCAAAGATGCATTAGAAAATGAAAGTTGGATTGAAGCTATGAATGAAGAGGTAGAACAGATAGAGAAAAACAAAACATGGACTCTTGTACCTAGACCTAAAGACAAAAATGTGATTGAAACTAAGTGGGTATTCAAAAACAAGTTAAATGAAGATGGTCAGGTGTTAAAGAAAAAAGCTAGACTGGTATGCAAATGATACTCTCAAGAAGAAGGTGTAGACTATGGAGAGACTTTTGCTCCTGTTGCAAGATTGGAAGGTGTCGAAACCTTACTTGCATATGCTACATACAAAGGATTCAAAGTTTATCAGATGGATGTCAAGTCAGCATTTCTCAATGGCATATTGGATGAAGAGGTTTACATTGAACAACCTGAAGGTTTTGTTGATCCAAACAAGAAGGACATGGTCTATAAATAGCATAACGCATTATATGGTCTGAAACAAGCCCCTAGAGCATGGTATCAAATATTACATAACTATCTTTTTCAAATTGGTTTTCAAAGAACTAATGATAATAGTAGCTTGTATATCAAGGAAGGTCTAGATAATAAGATTGTTTTGGTAGAAATATTTGTAGATGATACTTTGTTCACAAGAAATGATGATCTTTGCAAAGAATTTTTAGAACAAATGAACAAGGAATTTGAAATGTCAATGTTTGATGAAATTTATTTCTTTGTTGGTCTTCAAATTCAGCAGAATAAGAATGACATCTACATCACTCAATCCAAATACATCAAGGAGATACTAAATTTTTTTGGAATGCAAGACTGCAAACCAGTTGGAACTTCTATGTGTACTAGATTGAAACTTACCAAGGATGATGAATCAAAGGAAGTGGATTAGACATTATATAGATCTATGATTGGAAAGTTGTAGTATGTAGTGCACACAAGACCAGACATTGCCTTTGCAATAGGAATTGTAGCAAGATTTCTTTGCAAAACCAAAAGAAAATCACATGATGGCAATAAAAGGATCATGAGATATTTAAAAGGAACTGAAGATTATGGGTTATGATATAAACTTGGAGAAAATTTGAATTTAAAAGTATTCACTGATGCAGATTGGGCAGGGAATGTTGATGACAGAAAGAGTACAAGTGGAGGCACTTTCTTTCTTGTAAATAGGTTGGTTTCCTAGACAAGTAAAAAGTAGAACTATACATCCTAGCTACAACAGAGGCCGAATATGTTGTAGCAATAGTAAACTACTCAAACATTGTGTGGTTCAAACAATTATTGGAAGGTATGAAGCAAGAAATCAAAGAACCTTTTGTTATGTTTTGTGACAACACAAGTGCAATTAACATATCCAAGAATCTAGTAATGCATTCAAAAACCAATCATATTGCTATAAAGTATCACTTTGTTAGAGAATTGGTACAAGAAAATGAAATCAGATTGGAATATGTCCATATAAAGGAACAAATTGCTGACATATTCACAAAGCCTTTACCTAAGGATGCATTCTTGTATCTAAGAGGTAAGTTAGGGGTCATTCCCCTATCTGAAGCTCACTAAAATACAATTTTAGTGATGCATCAATAGGAATAGAATTGAAAATCTATTAGTTGATGCAACAAAGTAATGAAGACATTGCATATGAATTAGTACATCAAGTACAATGCTATTCATTTGATTTGTATTATCTTTGGCATGTGTTGTCAAAGAGGGAGAGTATACTATCATATCTTTCTAAAATTTGCAAGAAAAAGAGAGCTTGTGTAAGAGGGAGAGATTATTATGAAAGAGGGAGATTACTGTATTTGGGAAGTTTGGTATAAGAGGAAGAAGCATTCTTTCAGAAAAGACTTGTTTTCAAATTTCATTCTGCTATGACATGTTGTATTTCCATCAATGCCAAAGAGGGAGATTGTTGGACACAATTGCTCAATTGTGTGTTGTCTTTGATGTTACACAAATGTTATATCAGTTATCAGTCAGAGTCTACCAAGCTTAGATGATCAGCAAGGTACGAGACAAAGTTCATTGAGCTTAGAAGGTCAGCAAAGAAGGTTTGCAGTGTCTACCGAGCATTCTTAGATTTTACCTTGCATAGGCAGTTGTTACGGAGCTTTCAAGGTTAGCAAAGGAAATTTAGATGTTACCAAGCTCACTCGATCATCAAGAGAAAGTAGTGCAGGAAATATTTCTAACCAATCTTTCATGGATGGTGAAGGAAATTTAGTTCTTATCAAGTTCACTCAGCAGCCAAAGGATTTTGCAAAAAATGCAGTGTTGACCGAGTTGAGATGGTTAACTCAGGAAATTATTTCTAGATGTAGTATTTACTGAGCAAGGTTGGCCAATGAAGGATTCCATTATTTTGTGAAATAAGGTTTATTTGTTTAATTTATTATTTGTAGCTGACTAATAAATATTTTATTGGTAAATGTAACTTGTGAATGAGCCAACTTGATAATCTGAATGGTATATATAAGAGGTCAATTTGCAAATTCTAAGTGTAAGTGATGGATTTGATGGAATGCAAATAAGAAGGAAGACTGATTAATGTGAAAGAAAATTTTGAATGATGATCAAAGATCATTGAGGAGTATCAAAGCTATACTTGATTGAAAGGATCTAATAGTGCAAAATAGAGATCTATAACCAGCAAATTCAATTGCATCTTATTTAGGTCAATTCATTGTTACTTTCTAACCATTGTAGCAATGATTTCAAAATCTCTTAACACAGTTGTTTTAATAGCCATTTTGTAAATCCTATAACAAGGTGATAGTTTAGTTGAATTTTTCTAAAGACCTCTAGCAAGGCCACTCCTAACAAGGTGATTAAATCCTCTAACAGGGTCACACCTAATAGTGTGTATTGTAACCTTTAATAGGGTTGGCTCCTAATAGGGCTCACTTCAGAAGAGTGAAAATTGGTAGCTAGTTACTTGATGGTTTTTCCCATATTGGATTTCCACATTAAATCTGGTGTCTCTCATGTTCATTTTATTTACTTTTGAAAGTATATTAATAATTATGAATGCTAGATGATTAGTAACAAGTTAATCTACCAAGTTACAAAATTCTTACAGTGTTTATTGAGTATCAACAGCAACTAGTTACTCAAGACATCTAAGGGATCTATAGATTTGTTTTGTGGTAATTGATTCACCCCACCCCTTCCCCCCCCTTCTCAGTTACTCCATCTATAATTCCAACACAAAGATGTGGGATCAAGAGTTGCAAAATTAGCTAGAGCATCAATAACACAAGGCATATATATAGATAGTGAGAGAGAGTGACATAATATTATGTAGCTTATGTAGGTGTAGTCCCAAAGGCAATAGAGAAGGTGCCCCACTTCTTGGAGTATGCAAGAGAATAAGAGGGTGCACAAGCACCAGCTAGAATAGATGTGCCTCCTCTTCCTCCTCCACTTGGGGATGAAGGGGAAGGATGTAGTTAGCCAACTCTCTTCTATTTTTTTTTTATAATACATATGAGATGTATCAACATCCTTTTGTAGCATTTTGACATTGACAGTGCTCGAGTAGTACACATGTTTGTATCAATTGTACATTTTGACTCCATTGGATATATATTGTTGGAATTCTTTAGAATAACTAAGAGTGGGGGGAGGGGGGGGGTAACTTAGTTACCAAGGCTCAAATGTATAAATTAAACTTTTCAATGCTTGGTAGACCCATATCCATAAAAATTCAACATGCATGCAACCATTAGATCATACAATACTTAAACTTTGTAGGTTACTTTCCTAGGTCAAAATAAATTTGCACAAATATAAACATGAAACACCATAAGAACATTTACACAATTTGACACAAGGATTTTACATGGAAACCCAATTTTGGAAAAACTACTAGTAACATGCTACTAATTCTCACTCTTTTGAAGTGATGCCCTATGAAAGGCCAACCCTATTAAGGGTTACAATACACACTGTTAAATGTGACCTGGTTAAAAGATTTCAATCACCTTGTTAGGAGTGAGCTTTGTTAGAGGACTTTAAACCATTCCATTATAATGTCACCTTGTTAAAGAATTTACAAATGACTATTAGGTCAACCTTAATTGAAAGGGTTTTATCCACACTAGTATACTTATTAGAAAGTAATAGTAGGACTTGATCTGATAATAAATTACAACTCAATTGTAGATTATAGATCTCCATTTCAGTCCTCCATTTTGATTGGCATTAATACACTTCATTTTTGATAGCTTGTTCACCATTCAAGTATTCATACCCTTTTGCCTTCTTCCTTTGTATTCCAACTACAGTCTCTTCTATTTGGCCACTGAATGAAGCAATACCCTAGGCTCCTTGTCTTCCTTAGGTTCTCGCACATGACAACCATTGCTTCTTACTAGCTATCTAAATAAATAAAGAATTTATATATTTTTCTACTTAACCACAATCATCCATCTTAGGGTTAGGTAGGCCTAGGTAGGATTCAATGAATCTACCCACTTTTCTATTTGGTTCCTCTAGAAACTTCCTCTACAATCTTACTTGTATTGACCTCAAAAATGGTTTACCTTGAATTCTATGCCACTAGCTCATCATAGTTATCTTCCACATGCTTTACATAATTCAAGAAATCAAAATAATTAGCTTAGATTTGTCAAATCTTTGATTCAACACTATTTGCTATCACTCATCATCTTTACTATTTTGTCACTCAACCAATGCTAAAGTTTACTGATGCTTGACACCAACTAAAATTTACTTGGTATATACTAAAAATCATTTAAAAAACACTATTTTTCATCTTTTCTTGGGACCTCTTATTTTCACTCAGTTTCTACTAATATCTGCTCAGCTTGCACGAACTGCTTGGCAAGGCTTGGCAGACACTTTTCTTACTTGATCTTCTTCTTGTCTTAACTTGAGTAATCTTTCATTTTAACCTTTAAGTAGATAAAAAATAAACTATAGTATCAATGTATTACTCGGTCTTAGTGCTTCTTTTTATATACCAAATAACTCAACCTTTCTCTAGGTGCTATTGTGATCTCCTCTTTTCAAATCCTCTTCATCAATTAAGTAAATGATAGCTTTCAGACCAAAAAGTAAATGTCTCACTAATAGGTAAATCTTTTAGGCTTGGTAGACACTTTTCTTACTTGATCTTCTTCCTGTCTTAACTTGAGTAATCTTTCATTTTAGGCTTTAAGTAGATAAACAATACACTATAGTATCAATGTCTTACTTGGTCTTAGTGCTTCTTTTTACATACCAAATAACTCAACCTTTCTCTAGGTGCTATTGTGATCTCCTCTTTTCAAATCCTCTTCATCAATTAAGTAAATGATGGCTTTCAAACCAAAAAGTAATTGTCTCACTAGCAGGTATAACATCATTGGAAAAATAATGATATTTCATTATAGGTTCTTCACTTCAAAACAATATCATATCAACAATCTCCCTCTTTGGCATTGATGAACAACAATACCAAAAAGAAAATAATATCTTTGAAATTTCTCCCTCTATCAATATATGTCCTTCCTTTGCATAGGGTAATGTGAGCTTTGTTAGTCTCCTTCAATGCATCTCTCTTATATATCCCTCATTAGAATATCTCTCCCTCTTTTTGATAATACCCTTATCTCTCTTATATCTCCCTCTTTGACAATAATGCTAAAGACTTGTCATCTTTGTATGTAGATACAATCAATTCAAGTTTTCCCTCTATCACCTTGCATGTAACTGTAAGTCTTCTAATTAAGCTCCTTCATTACTTTAGGCAACACCTAAAGTAAGATCCACTCCACCAAGTTGTAAGATACAACATTCAACTTGGTTGATTAAGGGCACTACTTATATTTCTTAAGTAGCTTTGGATAGGGGTATTACCCCTAGTTTACTTCTAAGATATTCATGTGCATCCTTAGGTAAAGCTTTTGTGGCTATGTCAGCTATCTATTATTTTGTATTCACATATTCCATCCTCACTTCTTTGTCTTGAATCAACTCTCTCAAGTAATAATACTTGATTGCAATGTACTTACTCTTTGCATGCATCATAGGGTTCTTTGATATGTTTATAGCACTTATATCATCACAATAAAGTACCATAAGTTTAGTGATTTCCTCCTTCATACCTTTGAGTAGTTGTTTGATCCATACCACATTTGTACAGTTTACTACAACATCCACATATTCAACTTTAGTAGTAGATTTAGATATATTATTTTGTTTCTTAGTATTCTAGGTGACCAATCTCTTTCCTAAGAAAAATACTCCGTTGCTTGTGCTCTTTCTGTCATCAATGTTTCCAAACCAATCAACATCTATATAGGCTCTGAGCTCAAATTTTTCATTTTTTTGGTAATATAGTCCATATTCTTTTGTTCCTTCAAATATCTCATAATTCTCTTAACAACCATCAAATGATTCTCCTTAGGATTTGCAGAAAATATTACAACAATCTCAACAACTAATGCAATGTTAGGTCTTCTATGTACTACATATTGCAATTTCCCAATCATAGACCTATATAATGTTTGATTCACATCAATAAGAATCATCATTATTTTAAAGTTTATGTCCTGTTACCATTGAAGTGCTAACTAGTTTTGAATCCTCTTAACCGAAATTTTTTAATATTTCATTCACATACTTAGACTGAGTGATGTATATACCATATTTCATCTGATATACTTACAAACCAACAAAGAACGTGATCTCTCCAAACATAGACATCTCAAATTCTTTCTTCATTTCATTTGCAAATGCCTTACATAATGCATCTTGAACTCCAAATATGATATCATCAACAAAAAATTCAGCTATTAAAATACTTTTACCTCCTTCTATCTTTAAGTATAGATTGTTTGTATCATCAGTCTTCTCAAAATATAACTTCACAAGATAAATGTGAAGCCTTTCATACCATGCTCTTGGGGCTTGCTTTAAACCATATAAAGCTTCGTGTACTCTACATACCATGCTCTTGTTATTTGGATCAACAAATCCTTCATGTTGTTCTATATAAAACTCTTCTTCTAATATACCATTAAAAAATGATGAATTCACATCCATTTGATAAACTCTGAAACCTTTGTATGCAGAGTAAGAAAGTAGAGTTCTTACTCCTTTCAATCTTGCAACTAGGAAAAATGTTTCTCCATAGTCTATTCCTTCTTGTGTATACCCCTTGCAAACTAATCTTGCCTTATTTCTTGTTACTTCATTATTCTCATCTAACTTTTTTTTGTATACCCACTTGGTTCCATTCACATTCTTGTTCTCTAGTCTAGGAACTAGAGTCCATGTATTGTTCTTCTCAATATGATCAATCTCTTGTTTCATGGCTTTATTCTAGTCCTCATTCTCTAAGGCATATTTCATGTCTTAGGCTCATGAATTCTCAACAAACATGTGTCACTTCTCAACCTATTCCTTGTCATTGGTCTAGCTTCTTTATCTCCAATAATTTGTTTAGCAAGGTGATGTCTTTTGACATAGTTTGACAATCTTGGTTCTGCTCTTCTTTCTTCAATAATTCTGTCAACTTTAGAATCACTATGTACTTCTCTATCAAATAAATTGGAATTCCTTTCATGTACACTTATCTCATAATCAAAATACACTTATGCTTCTATTGCAACTCAACATTCATTGTATGTAACTGGGTAGTCACTAAAACTTGTTGTTAATTTACAACTTAGTTTACAACACCTTCATCAATAGGAATACCTTCATAATAGTATATATTTGTACTCTTTAGGTTCCTTCATAGGTTCAACTTCATGTACCTTTGTATTTTCATCAAACTTCACATTTTCACTTTCCACAACTTTGTTGGTGTTAGTATTCAAACATTTATAAGCTTTACTTGTTGTGGAATAGCCAAGGAGTATACCTTCTTCTCTTTTAGCATCTAGTTTACTATTCCTGAATTCCTTAGGAATGTAGCACTTGTTTCCAAATACTTTAAAATATTTTACATTGGGTGAGGATCTATACCATAGTTCAAGGTATAGATAGTAGTACTTACAACTTCTCTCTAGTATTTCAAAGAAACATTCTTCTACATCATGATTGTTCTAGAATAATCTATTATAAATATATTCCTCCTTTCAAAAATCCCATTTTGTGGAGGGGTCCTAGGTGTAGAAGTTTGTCTCTTGATTTCTCTATCATTATAGAACATCTCAACCTCATTTAATGTAAATTCTCCACCTTTGTTAGATCTCAAACATTTCAAACATTTTTCTATCTCCTTTTCAACTCTAGCTAAGTACCACTTAAACATTTAGAAAGAATCAAATTTTTGTTTCAAAAATATAATATTCATCATCCTAGAATAATCATCAACAAATTGGATAATGTACTTATCACCTTTGTAGATTTTTACATCAATTGGTCCACACAAATCAATATGAACTAATTCCTAAATTTCTTTAGAGGTGAGAGTCTTGGTCTTGAAACTAGACTTTGTCATCTTCCCTAATCGACATTATTTATAAATTATATTGTTAGGTTTCTTTAGTTTAGGCAAACCTCTAACTCTTTTCATGTTACTAATACTAAATAAGTTATCAAAGTTAACATGACATAAATTCTTGTGTCATAGCCACACATCATCAAATTCTACAACAAGACAAGTAGCATCATTCATGTCAAGATAAAATAGATTGCCTCTAATCTGATCACCTTTTCCAATTAGTTTCCCATCAATGTCATAGACCTTTGCTATCTTTTTCTCAAACTCAACTTTGCAACTTGAACCATTCAGTTGTGACACACTCAAATAGTTATAGTTAAGTCCTTCTACATAATAATCATTATTAGACATGATCTTTTCTATGAGTTTGATTGATCAATTACCTTTGATTAGATAGGGTGCATCATTACCAAATCTTACACTATTTTCATTTTCATAATTAAGGATAATGAACTTACCTTTATCTCCTATCATGTGATGTGAACACCCATTGTCAACAATCCATCTATCACTCTTGTTCACATAATATACTATTGGAATTTACAAGTGGGGAGATTTACTTTTGAGAGGGGGGTGAATCAAAAGTAACTAACTTTAACCCTATTTAAAATCTTTTAGCTAATAACATTCACATGCATCTAATTCATCTAATAAACATGAAAGTAAAAGACATTCATAAAAATAGATAACATAAGATTTTGTAACCCAAAAACCCTCCAAAATGAAAAGGTAAAATTGGGATGGGGATGACACCCACAAAATATCACTATAGCAATATGTAACTTGTTCAAAGTTACAAAGTTTGACCACTTCTAATGGTCTTCCCTATGAAAGGCCGATCCTATTAAAGACTTTACACACTGTTAAAAGTGACTTGATAAAAGGATTTAAAAACATTCACTTGGAATGCTACCTTGCTAAAGGATTTACAATCCTATTAAGGATCTATATGGTTGCTAATCCAATATAGCTGCTAAGCCAACCTATCAACATAGGATTTCAATTCTCACAATACAATGGTTAGAAAGTATGGTAGAATGTCTTGACCTGATAACTTGCAATCCTCAATTGCTGATTCTAGATCCTTGTTTAGCTTTGATTTCTCTAATCCTTGCTTGATTTGATATGTCACTCTTCGAAACTTTAATACTCTATTCTTGATCAACTAGATTTTGCAATGTTGCTCTGTTCTTCACTAAGTCTTTTCACCCTTCAACACTTTGCTATAATTCACCCATACTCTTCTCTCTTGCACATACACAATGGGGTTTTTCCCCCCTTTTAAAGATTTCAAAGGCTTAGGGTTAGGTATGAATCAATGACCAATATTATATCTTCATTTCCCACTCAATTCTTGCACTTTTCCTATTGGTTCCATGCCTTATCCATTTTTCTTATTGGCTACATGCTGATTACATAGTAATGCAAAATATTCGATCTTATCTTCAAGATCCTTCTATATTTATTCTATGTTAGGTTCAAAAATGGTTTACATCTAAGTTTGTGAAGGTACAAACTCATATGTTGATTCTGTGTTACTTGACACTTACTAGTTGCTGATACTCGACACATATAGAAATTATGTCTCACTCAGAATCTATAGCATTTCTATTTCACTCAACATCTATACTTTGCTTAGAACCTATAGTGACTTGGCACTTGAACTTCACTTGGCACCTAATGTTCTCTTCGCACCTGAAGTTCACTCAACACTTGAAGTTCACTCGACACCTATTGAATTCTTTGGCTTGGCACACATTGTAGCTTAGCTTCTATATTATACTTGGCATCATCTTGAGAATTTTTTAAGTGTGTTGACACTCAGTTGTCAAAACTAATCTGAGATTAAAAATCTCCCCCTTTGACATGAGTGGCAAAAACACTTAGCTAAACATTATGAATCTGATCTCTATGAGTATACTACACATTCCATTCAACATATGTACAAGACTTCAAAAACTTGTTCAAAATTCTATATACCTTAAAATCTTGTAACTCCCCTTGAGCTAATGTGCCATTTTTGTAACCAAAACTCTTGTGCTGAATTTGTCTCATACTGATGTATCTGATACTATTTTCTTTGTTTACTTTATCATTCTTTTGCCTCTATTTTTGTGTACCCTATTTCTACTTGTACTCTATATCTATTGCCTTTTCACATCTTGTAGTTTTACATCCGATTAGGTTTATTCCCTTATTATTTCCTCAAAATATGAATTTGAATATCTCCTCTTTGTATATTCTTTATTACTTCCATCAAAGAATGTATTATCTCCCATTCTTATTCACATCTCCCCCAAAACATTATATCTCCCCATTTCTATTTACACATTATATCTCCTCCTTTTTGACACTTATGTCAAAGGTTCCTAAGAATGAATAGAATATTTTGCTAAAAAAAAATTATTTACCTCCATAATCATCTTAAGAGAAGCATCCCAATTATCTAAAACAATTTCCAGTGATTTGTGCTAGATGGTTGTCTCTACTACAAGATGTACAAGGCCTTCTAGGGTAGAAAGATTAGGGTATTTCTTTAGAACATTTTCTACATAGGCCTATTCCTTATGGAGTACTTCTAAATGAAGAGTAATTAAAGATTGAGTCTACATCAATTTGGCCTTGATATTGGCCTCTTCTACTATCAATACAGCTAACTCTTTTTGTGTGTGAAGCGTAGTTGCAAAATGCTTCTCACTCTGAGCTGGATCTTTGGGTAGCTATGTGCTAGAAATATTGAGATTTCATTCCAAGGTTACTATCCTATGGCTAGTTTCTTGTGTGAAATATGATGAGTCACACAATTTGGAGTACAATGAGAATACATTCCCAAGTACTATTTTTTCCTTTTCAATCTTCTTAGCCAATTCAGCTTGTGAAAGTTCTATTTCACTAGATATCTTATCATTAACTTTCATTTGAAACTTCTTTTCAGACCATTCTAATAATTTAACATTAGTTTCAAGGTCTTCATTCTATACCTAGTCCACTATGTTGGACAATTGCTCCAAGATGGACTAGGTTTCATCAGGTACTTGCAAGCTAGATGCATCAAGAAATATATCTTTGATTTCTACAAGTGCTTGCTTCTCTCTATACTCATTTATGAGTATCTCTTTTTTATTCCTTCTCTCTAGTGCCTCTTATCTGTGCTAAATTCATTGTCTTGGAGTCATAGCTAGGTATTACTATTTCTTCATCAAGTGTAGGGTCTCCATATTGAAGTACCCTTGCAACCTTGGTTTAGCTCAAGCTTGGTGCTAAGATTTGTAGTGGTACTACATTAGTGCTCATTTTTTTAGTAGGAGTCCTTGAGGTAGGAAAGCTCACCAATGTATGTATTGCCTCCTACTCCTTAGGGGTTTTCTCCTCCTCTTTCTTCTCTTCTCTACTACCTTGACCAATAATGATGATTTGAGGAGGTGCACCTTGGCTTTCTGCTATAGGAACATCTTGTCCTACTTGTTCCTTTGCTGGCTCCTCAATAGTTGTTGTCATCTTGACTATAGAATCAACCTTAGCACTTGTATCCTATATTTCTTGCTCTTTTTTTGATCTATTGTAGTTGTGGGAGGTTGTGAAGGTGGTTTTTGTGTATTCACCTTCTCCCTAGTGATTTCTACTACAACCTTTTGCAACTCATCTACACTCACCAAAATTGGATTAGTACATAGTTGTGATTGTAGTGTAGTTTGGTGAAGGATCTTTTTGAGATTTTTTATAGTCAATGGATTGATGTTTTCAGCTAAAGTTTTAGAAACATCCTTGACAATTATAGTCTCTACAGGTGTTGTACGTGGAGGACTTGGTGGTGGCAGTTGGGTGTCTTGGTCATTCTGTTCTGGTTGCTGCTCTTCAATTGTTGCCTCTTCACCCTATGTCTTCTCCATTGTTTCTTCTTCTTCTGTCTCTCCTTCCTCATCTTTCCCATTTTCTTCTTCTTCATCATTTCTCCCCTCAAATGGGTCTTCCTACCCTTCCTTTACAATTGTCCATTCATAAATTAGTTTCCACATTTGTGTAGACTTTTGCACAACATATTCTATTTGGTTTTGCAAAATTCTAAAGGCTTTATATTTGGGTGCAAATTTGCTCCCATGTTTCTTACTAGTTTTTGTTATTTGACCTTTAGTTAGGTTTGGCATTACATGAGCCAATGTAAACTCCCTTATTTCCTTTTCCATTTTGAGAAAATAATGTCATTAATTTTTAACTATAGGCATTGAATTGTCTAGTTCAAGTGGGGTGGTCTTGAACTTAGCCATCATAGTGTAGATAGACTCTTCCAATAAGTTTTGTTGTTCCTTTGACAATTTATTGAAACAAGTGGTCTTTAGACTAGTTAAATCAGCATTGTCTCTAATGTTACAATTTTTTTCCAATTTAGATTGGGTAGAACGTCTTACCAATCTGAATTGATCTTCATTAGACTTTGTCTTTTCATCATCTAATTTAGGAGGTGCAACATACTTTCTTCTCTTCTTCTACTCTACAAGCCTTCCTTGTTCTATTGCCTTTTTCTTCTCATGTTCCTTAGCTACCCAAGTTGTAGCCTTGGTATCTACCCTTGTAGTTGGCTTGGTTAAGCTTGGCTTTGTTGGCTTCTTCTTCCCCTTGGGCTATGCAGTTGACTATTTTTGATCTTTTCTTTTCTTGGAATCTAGCTTTGGTGCTTCCTACTTGGCTCATTCCTCCTCTTCAACATCCTCCCCCATACCTTGGATTATAGCAAGTGGCCCCTGACCTTGTTCCTCCTCATCATCCTTGACTTCTTTACCTTCTTCTTCTGCTACTTCTATAGTGCCTTCCCCAAATTTGGCCTTTAGCTTCTTAACAAGTTTATCCTTCTTTTTCAGAGTGGAGGTAGTCTTTAACTCCATATCCACTTTTGATCTCACCACATCATAGGTTTCAAAATATGGTGTATTTTTGTCTATTTCCTTTGCAAATAGTGCAGTTATTGCTGCTGATGCCTCATCTATATTTATTTCATAGCCAAGAGGCTTAACCATATCACTCTTGGTATAGCAACTTGTATGTATGTGTAACCAATATCTACAAGAAAACATACATCATTTACATGTTTCTCTACTAAGGAGACTGGAATTCTTAGCCTTTGCTTCATTGACTTCTTGAAGTCTTTAAAATAGCTAGTCATTAATGTCTCAAAATTAGTTCCCATCTAGTCTATGTATTCATTAACTTGAGTTATTATTGGCCTATTAGTTTTCCATGCAACTTTACCAAAAGAAGGAAACTCATTTTGAACATAAAAGAATATACAAATCAAAATAGCACCAAATTTGTATTGGGTTCCCTTGGTTCTCCTGATTGCTACTAAAAAATTCTCATTAATCTATTGTAGTTGTAGTTCTGCATGATCATAAGTATGATCCTTTTTCACCAATTTGTAGCCTACATCTACTACAATGCAAGGCACACTGTTGAGCTTGCTAGATTGGTAGAATTTGTGTGCAATAATCCTAACAACAAAATCAACAAGATGGTCTTGAATGGTATCAATTGTCATCTCTCTCTTGTTCCACTTAGCACTAGTATTTTTCTCAATTGCTTCCTTTGCATCACTCCTAAGTGTCTTTAGCCAATCCAGGGTTGGGTACCCTATCACTCTATGCACAATTCTCTTTGTAATTTCACTGGGCCATCCTCCAACCATAAGTTTCCATCATGTATTTTTCTTAGCACTAGTATGATCCATTCAATTTTGAAAATAGTGGGGAATTCTAGGGCTTGCATCAAACCCTTCTTCTCAACAATCTAGTATTATTCCTTTAACACTCCATTTTCACATAGTCTCTCATAGGCTTCCCTCATTTCCATGTCACCTATGGCTCCAATCTTGCAATTATAGAATTTTCTTACATCTTAAACCACAACTACTTTGGGGGGTATGATAGATAGGGCTCCAACTAGGTCATTCTTATATGCTACTTCTAGTATTGGGTAGAAATTTGGTTGTTTGACCTCATTGGACACAAGCTAGACCTCAAATGGTTCCTTCTCCTGAGTTTTCCTAGAGCTAGAACCTATTTTTGTAATCTAGGGTTTGTATGCAAAGAAAATATGAAACTTTTTAGCTCAACACAAACATAAATATCTCAAGATCAATGAAATCATGTTTAAATGCTATTAAAATCTTCTTAGACATTGGATTCTCTACTTTGGACTCACTCTATAGTTTTTCTCATCTTTGCTCTTTGTTTGTGATGAGGTAAAATGATTGAAAAAATGATAGTATACCCTATTTTCATTACATTTAATGCTTAGTGCAATTACAATTGTCCACTTAGCTTCTGAAGGATTCTACACTACTCGATTTCCATAGGATTTTCATCGCTTGACATCCATAGGAGTATTACCCACTTAGCTTCAACTAAATTTTTCTCTTTACTCAGCTTTCACTACTAGCTTAGCTCCAACTAATCATTCAACTTCTACTAATTTTGATAGTTAACTCGACATACATTGGAATTTTACTTAGCTTCTGAGGGCAACTTAGCAACACTTGTAAAATCTTGAAGATTCAACTTTGCCTCTTTAATCATGTTGTTCTCTTCTTTTTAGTACTTTCTTGTTTAGGAACTGATGTATGATAAAGCTTTGTAAATCAGTTCCTCATACCTTCTTTTTACTTAGTTTGATGAAGTGTGATCACTTGACCTTTTTGGTGAAGTGATCTCTTCATTTTTTGTGTTGTATCCATCTTTCTTCTTCCATGTCTTATTCAGTTCTCCTTTGATGTGTTCAACATCTACCTTCTCTTTGCCTTTGTTGTTCTTTGCATTGGGTGCCTTTGACATTGTTGGGCAATTCCTACTGACATGACTAGTCTTCAAACAACTAAAACATGTGGTTTGGCTCAACCATCTATTTTAGTTCCCTTTGAAATGTGTTCTTATGAAATTTCCAAGAATGTGTAAATATTTTTGACAGTAATGATAGCTATACCTAGTGTTGTAGTCTCAATTGTAGTGATGTCTACCTTCCCTTACTGCCTTATTTGGTGTCCACATAGGCTTTGATCTACACTCAAAAGCTCTATGTTTGTACTTCTTGCAATTGTAGCAGTGACCTTCAAATCTTAGTGTTCTAATAATCCTTGTCCTATAGTTGTGTGCTTGATGTCCTTGCTTTTTTCACTTAAGAAAATGACTTGCATCCTTAGGTTTATCATGTTGATGGGCATTCTTTCTCCTACATACATTAGAGGTATGTCCCTTTTTACAACATAAATGACAAGTAGGTTTAGTGTTCTTACCTTTGTTATTCCTTTCTTTTGTAGTCTTGGATGACTCTCCTTGTTTAGTGTTGATGTATCCTAGTCTTGAAGTATCATTGCTAGCCCTTGGTGATTTCAATAGCTACTCAAATTACTTGATGGCCTTATTAGGTTTTTTGAAGCTCTCTACAATCATCCAAGTCATTTTTTAGTTGTTCATTTTGCATCTTCAGTGTAGAGATCTCAATATCCTTGATATTCAATTCATGATGTGCATTTATCATCTAACTTATGGTGTCTAGCTGCATGTTTGATATTATTTCAAGTTTAATTGACTTCTCTTCCATTCTATTGGCAAGGTTTCTTTTGTCTTCTTCTAACATTTCCTTGTCTTCAATGGCTTTTTTCTTCTATTTAGTCACCTCACAAAGCATCATAGCTTGTGATTCTTGTTCAAGCTTGAGTGTTCTAATTTCTTTTGCTTGAGCTCTATTCTTCTCCATTAGGTCTGCTATTTTTGCATCAAACTCTTTAGAATATCCATTTGAAAACATATTTGAGGTGTCAATCTCCTTATATTGTGTATCATTCTTAGCTATGACAATCTCTCTTCTTCTCTTTAAGGATTTTCTTAGTTCCTCTCTAGCTTCTTCCAAAGCATGTAAAGCAAGTTGTATATCAATTGCCTGATTCTCTATGATCTTCCCAAGTTTGTAAACTTCCATTTCTAGATATTTTCTCAGAGCTATAAGGCTCCTCCTTGTGTGAACTAGGCTATAATACCAATTGTTGGAATTTACAAGTGGGGAGATTTACTTCTGAGAGGAGGGGGGGGGGGGGTGAATTAGAAGTAACTAACTTTAACCCTATTTAAAATCTTTTAGCTGATAATATTCAAATGCATCTAATTCATCTAATAAACATGAAAGTAAAAGACATGCATGAAAATAGATAACACAAGATTTGGTAACCTAGAGACCCTCCAAAATGAGAAGGTAAAACTGGGGTGGGGATGACACCCACAAAGTATCACTGTAACAATATGTAACTTGTTCAAGGTTACAAAGTTTGACCACTTCCAATGGTCTTCCCTATGAAAGGCTTGTCCTATTAAAGAATTTACACCCTAGTAAAAGTGACCTGATAAAAGGATTTACAAACATTCACTTGGAATCCTACCCTACTAAAGGATTTACAATCTTGTTAAGGATCTACAATATGGCTACTAAGCCAATATAACTGCTAAGCCAACCTATCAACATAAGATTTCCATTCTCACAATACAATGGTTAGAAAGTATGGTAGGATGTCTTGACCTAATAACTTACAATCCTCAATTGTTGATTCTAGATTCTTGTTCAACTTTGACTGCTCTAATCCTTGCTTGATCTGATATTTCACTCTTTGAAACTCTAATACTCTATTCTTGATCAATTGGATTTTGCAATGTTTCTTTATTCTTCACTAAGTCTTTTCACCCTTCAACACTTCACTGTAATTGACCCATACTCTTCTCTCTCATGCATACACAATGGGGTTTCATCCTCCTTTCAAATATTTTGAAGGCTTAGGGTTAGGTATAAATCTATGACCAATATTAAATCTTTATTTCCCACTCAATTTTTTGCACTTTTCCTATTGGTTGCATGCCTTCTCCATTTTTCTTATTAGATGCATGTTGATTACATAGGTAATGCAAAAGATTCGATCTTATCTTCAAGATCCTTCAAGATTCATCCTATGTCAGATTCAAGAATGGTTTATATTTGAGTATGTAAAGGTACAAACTCATATGTTCATTCTATGTTACTCGACACTTACTAGTTGTTGATGCTTGACAAATATAGAAATTTTGTCTCACTCGACATCTATAGCATTTTTATTTCACTCAGCATCTATACTTTTCTCGGCACCTATAGTGACTTAGCACTTGAACTTCACTCGGCACCTAAAGTTCACTTGGCACCTAAAGTTCACTCAACACCTATTGAATTCTTTGGCTCAACACACACTGTAGCTCAACTTCTGTATTATACTTAGCATCATCTTGTGAATTGGTTAAGTGTGTTGACATTCAATTGTCAAAACCAATCTGAGACTAACATATACTAGTGCAATTACCTCATTAGAATCAAAATTATCCTTTGCTACAACATACACCTCATCATGGTCATTAGATCCATCTTTGGTTTCCTCCTCAACAATATAGGAAGACTTCTTTCCTTTATCTTTATAATTGTTGTTTTCCTCATGTCTTTTATTTCTATTTTTATCTCCACTTCTATTGCTCTCCTTCCCTTGGCATCTAGCAACAATATGACCAACCTTATTACAATTAAAGAACATGATAGGTAGCTTACCTTTTAATTGTCCTTTGCCTCTATGAAATCTCTTTGCCAACAATGCTTCAAGTTGTTCTACATCTTCCTCATTTGTATCATTGTCACTAGAAACATATTTGACCTTTTTCATTTGCTCTTTAGGTTTCTATAATGATAGTTTAGCTTTGAAAGTAGATTCAAAATTTTTAGTTTTGATATTATCAAAATTAGAGTGTTTAAAAGTAGAGAGCCTATCAGGACTTAGAATTGAAGCCCTAATTTTGAGTACCATCCTAAAAATTGAGCTCTATAAGCACATTTAATGCATGTGTACCTGTATGTACTTTTGAGGCCTAAAAGGTGTTTAATTTTTCTAACACTTTTTATTAAGTATATCCATGTATCCATGAAGATAAATTATCATTTTGGGTCAATTCGTTAAGTTTTGTTTTGAGCAATGTTCAAATCTACATTTTTGCTTGTGTCAAATAGTGACGAAAGCCTAGTTTGCATTTGAATATCTCAAACTGACTGATGTTTCATTACTCACCACTTTGGGAATGTTTAGTATGCATATTAAAAAACCTATGTTTCATATTTCAAGTCATGTCAACATTTTTTGACTAGGTTTTGAATCCCTTAAAGTCAATTGTTTACTATTGTCATGTTGATGTAAATTGTTCATAATTTTGGGAAGCTTTGTTTGACCAGTTATAACTTTGACCTAGTTGAGTGAAATGAGAAAAATCATTTTGAATTACATTCTAGAGGTTAGAGATCTACTATGTTTCATATTTTAGCTCTAATGAATTTATTTGGTCAGTTTTTGAACATGATTCCATATGCAATTTGTAAAATTTTACTAGTGTCAAGAAGTGTAGATTGATCAATACCCCTGTTTAGGACATCATAACTCTAAATTAATGATAGGTGAGATTAAATGGATTGTACCACTATGTTCTACTCTAAAAAATTTTTAAGTGTGCAATTTTTCAAGTCTTGACGAATCTGTTTGCACACTTTCCTAAGTTTATTTTCTTTGCAAAAGTCACTTTCCTGCCACTATTTTTAGTTTTGCAAATTCGAGTACCGCACTTTGACCGCTCACCAAATTTTCCTAGTTATTTTTCATGAGACAAAATCATAGATTTATACTCTCCTCATGATAGTGAACCAATGCCCCATTTTTCATTCCCTCAAGTGTCAATTTGACCTATTTCCAAAGCCAAAATTGAATGTGTTTTATTGTTTTCTGACATGTTTGCTTGCAGGCAGGTTCACAAAGGCAACTTTGATGGTCAATATCTTTTGATCCCAAAGTCATCATGGGACAAGATCTGATAGGGTGCATGAGTGTGCAAAAAAGTATTAACATGTTAGATCCCAAGGCCCAATTATCTATTTTGATCATTTCTAAGGCCAATTAGAGGACTCCTTAGCACAAAGTTGACAAATTGCATAAAATGGTAAAATGAGTTATAATGGTTATTTTAGTGGTCAGAATTAATTATAATCAATGCAAGATGTTCAGTAGGATAGTTTGATACATCAAGTGTTTCAATTCAAAAAAAAATTAGTTGGACCCACTTTAGGGGCTCGACTAAATTCCTTTAGGTTGACAATGTGTTGAGGTAGAAAATACTACCAAGCCCAAGGTTGGTGACAATTCAGTAAATTTATCATGTGTTCAAAAATATTTTAAAATGAAATGGGTATATGGGGATCATACACATAGTTAAATAGGAAGATTTGAGTATGCTTAAGATTCACTTGTTGATGTCCATCTTCTATCAGTCATCCATGATTTTGTTCTAATACTTGAGATGTTAGAGGTATTTGTATGTACAAGAAAAACCATCTTTCTTATTATGCATTTTGATTTTACAAGGAAATAAAACTCTAATGGTTGATGAATATATATGAGATGTTGCCTTGTAAAGGGAAGTGACTATTAAATTTGAGAAAGGGGCACTTATCTACACAAGGTTCAAACATTATTGTTTGTAGAGGATCATAGTATGAAAGTGATTTCTTATTTGTGAAAACATGATTAATGATTTCCTTATGGCCATAGGACAAGAATATTTGGCTTGGAGCACTAGTTTATTGTGTTTTAAAAGGGGCATTATATTAACTTCTTACTTGTGCCAAGGTTTGAAACATGGGTGGTGACAACAAGGACAGTGGCTTACAACAATCACATAATTTCTTCCTAAAGTTTTGAGAATGGTCAATAACACTCTTGACTAACCTACTTCCACATCATATAGAGATAGAAAAGAATGGAGCCAATCAAATTTCATGTGGGAGGAAATTCACAACTATGTGATTTTATATGCTACTCAATCAAAAAATTAGTACCCAAGTTCCTAGAAGCAGTATGTGTGATTGAAGATGAGTTAGCCTTTAGCATGTGAATTGGATTCACCCTAATTTGATAGTCAAATTTTGACCATAGGTAGATGAATGTTGATATTCAGCTAGTTCAGAGATAAAAATGCATAAGATACATCACCAAGTGTTTAGCCAGACTGAGATACATGTAGAGAAAATATGCCAAAGCTGGGACCTAGCTTAGTTAGCATTGCCTTGACTAACCATTTCCCAATAATTTCTACCTAACTATTCATTATATGTTGGAAATTTTTATGTTTCATAAAGTTGCACAATTGAAGGAAAGGGCTAGACATGCACATTGAGAGAAAGGAGAGTCTTCATATAGCGATAAGATGTTTGATGACTTAGTAAGGAGGCATGAAAAACTAGATTGGGAATCATTGAAGACATTGATCAAAAAGAGGAAAACCATGTATGGAGGTGTTTTCATTGGACTCAAAGCAATAAAACTTAGCTTCTCACAAGTCACAATAGCTAGAGTGGTCTAGAGCTTGGTATATTCATCCAGTTGTGTTCATGTGTAGAAAGTGGTATCTTTTAATAGCTTGACTCTATTTTATTATGAAAAAACCAACTAGATTTTGCTTCTAAGAGCCATGGATTATCAATCTACATGACAAGTGGATCTGAGATTCATAGATTTGATCATGGTCATATGATGAAAACTAAAATCATGCATGGCTAAGGGTTCTGAATAGGGGTGTTTGTCCTTCACCAATCAGAAATATAAATGGATCCCATTATTTATGATATGGCATCTGCACTTGAGGTCCACATATCTCCCTAATACGCTACAAGTCCTATGATTTTATAAAAAGTATGTTTCAAAGAAGGGAATTCATATGTTTGGTAGAGCCATGAATCCCAATGAGGAGCTTATTCTCAATTTATGTCATTGATAATAGCACATACAACCACATGTGGGGGAAATTATCAATAAAGTATTAAAATAGAGGGTTGTAGATGAATGAAAATATGTAGAAATCATAGGAAATGAAGGAGCATGTGGAATTTTTATCCCAACATACAATTGTATAGTGTCTTCAAGACACTTGGATTTTGTAGTCAATACCTCATACATGGGCTATAGCCAGCCAGAGGGAGACAATATGAAATTTTGATAGGACATGCTAAATGAGGATGATGACATGGCCCAAGATTGATGATGTGGAAACTCTAATAGCCAACCAAATGATGACAAATGGTAGCCCAATAATGAATTATAGAGTGACACATGGAAGGCATTTCCAGGCTTGACACAAAAACTAAGGTACTAACATGATGAAGTAGGACACACGATAGCTAGTTGCATTCTTGAAAGAAACATGGAAGTCTGGTGACTAGGATGTGAGAATGTGACATGCTAACACGTGGCATTGGGTGGTGAGATGACATCAAATAAAGCGACTAGACAGGATGATTACACATGGTAGATTATATGAACATTGTTATCTTGAAAGATAAAGTTGCAAGGATGATAAAAAAATGAGAAAGAGAGGACGCAACACATGGTAGTGGGCCTAAGTGGAAATGGTAGTCTAGTTGACCAATCAGGAAGTACCACATGACAATGATGTGGTAGGTGCACTCAATAGATGATGACATGGCACTGACCATATGGTAAGAGAACCAATGAAATGGTGACACATGGTAGCATGCTAGGTGAAAAGTGGAAAATTTTAAGACCAATCAGAGGGTGCCACATGGTGACCAAGTGGCAGATGATGGTGTAGAATTGACAAATCACATGTTGCCATGTGACATAGGGAAGTCAAACAAGTTTGACTTGAATTGGTAATGGAGATAAAAAATTAGTTTAGAAAATAATATTTTATTATTATTCTTTTTTATTCTAAATGTATAGTAGGTCTTTTAAATAATCTTTGGATTATAACCTAAAGTTTGAACTTTAGGAAAAATTAAATACTTGTAATAAGATGCAGACCTAAGATCCTTACTAGGGGCCCAATTTTCAAACTAAGATTTTGGACATATCCGATGTGCCAACATAGCACTATCATATACCATTGAAATTGAGAAAGAATGAACTTTCTAGTTTTGAGGTTTTTTTTTCATAGGAAGTCATTAGTTCTAGTTATTTAGGGTTTTCTACTAGATGCTCATTTTTCAATCACATTCAAGTATAACAATTCAAATTACATTTTTAGTAAAGATGGTGAATTGGATGTGTGCCAAAGGAATTAGGAATGCATTTAGGGATGGATTTTCTAACCTCCAAGTTGGTTTAATGAATGATATATCAACATTTCATATGTATATCTAATGTTTTTGTTAGGACAAGGCTTTCTCATTAGTTAGAGGAGATATTTTGAGTTTGTTGAGACATTGATGAAATTCCTTTCCGACTTTGGTTATAGAGAGAAGAGAGATATTTTGCAATAGTAGGGAATGTAGATTCAAGTGGACACATGTCACTTCTAGATCAGATCTATCTTCTTCTTCCTTTCCTATATCTTACTTTTTCTCTCTCATTGTAAGGGTTCCAATTCTATTTATGCAACTGTGATACTGCCTAGTTTAGTCTTGTTATTGTGAGACCATTATTCTTTAGCATTCTCTCTTGTATGAACAATAATAAATGAAGTTAATGTAGATAATTTTGATCTATTTAGTAATTTTATGGGTCGTTTACATACATCTTGAATGTATAGTTTCAAACAAATGAATACAATGATCAGTAAACTTCTTAGTTTCATTTTGATGCCCATCTCCTATCTCTATAATTTGCAATATTTTGTGGTTTAGGGACAAAGAACTTAGACCCTTTTTCATCCCCTTAAGGTTGTATATCTAGTATGTTTTGTTGTTGGAACAAAGAGCCAAGTATACTTGATATATTTGATAGGGTTTCTAGTTATTTGGGAAGATATTTCATGAGATTGAGTTCATTGTGAATGCTGATGTCTGATTCCCAAAGTGATAGGATAGATCTAATATCTTGATGTATGGAATATGCCACTAATATCATAGATGTATGTGTTTGATTTATGGAACTACCTAATAGATCAGGCACTAATTAGCTACAAGATCAATTTTTTATTATTATTGCATAATTAGGGATTAGCTGAATCAAAATTATTATCATCCATTTCCCTTTTTATTTAAGAGCTAAAAGGATGCCCTCACTTAGCTTGTAGATTTCATAGGATTTGAAATTTTCTACTACACATCTTTGTCTTTGCATAAATATAGGAGAAATAAAGGTTTTATCTACTTTGTTTATATTTAGTGTATGCTTTTGAACAATTTGTACCATATGAAGAATCTATAGGTATACCCACCTAGGTTCTGTAGAGCCTAAAGTAGAAGAAGGGTCTAGCCTTATAGTTGGCCCGGTGTCTGAAAGGATATGTTGTAGATGGGAATTAGTTGTCCCTAGATGTATTATGTTCTCATTAGGATAATTTAAAGAATAATATTTTAAAACCCCAACATATCCTATCCATCAACCCTTCAAGGGATAGATTGCCACCAGTTATACATCTTAGTTCTTGTATGGCAGAAACTCTAATAGCATAGATAGGAAGCAATGTTCTTAGTACTTTTCTTATCATAGTCTCATCATCAATGATTACATTATATTCTCTAATAGAATTAACACCATCTTTTATTCTAGAGCAATATTGAACAAAGTTCTCATCTTCTTGCATGCTCATGTCATCAAACTTCCCACTTAGACTTTTAGATTTAGTCCTTAGAACATTTATACCTCCTCTATAAATTTTGTGTAAAGCATCCCACATCTTCTTTGAAGTGTCATAATCCTTGATGTAATCAAAATTTCAGTAACTTAGGGTAGAAGCAATCTCCAACATTGTCTATTTGTGTTCTTTCTTCTTTTTTAGATCATCAGTAGTTAAAGCTCCAATAGGATCAACATGCTCAATGGTGATGGTAGATTGTGCATGGTCTCCAAGACCTCCTAGGTGTAGCCTCATCAAACTTTTCCATGTAGAAAAGTTTTCCTTTTTAAACTTGGAACCTCTCTTTTAGACATCTCTAACCTATTTCTTTAAGTACTTTCAAAATGATCCTCTCAAGCACTGTGGCTCCCATACTAATTGTTAGAATTCTTTTGAATTAGTTATCCAAGGTCTAGATATATAAATAAAACTTTTCAATGCTTAGTAGACCCATATCCATATAAACTCAACATGCATGCATCTATTAGATCATACAATACTTAAACTTTGTAGGTTACTATCCTAGGTCAAAACAACTTTGCATAGATGTAAACATGAAACACCATAAGAATATTCACACAATTTGACACAAGGATTTCACATGGAAACTCAATTTGGGAAAAACCACCAGTAACATGCTACTAATTCTCACTCTTCTAAAGTGATGCCCTGTAAATGGCTAACCCTAGTAGAGGTTACAATACATATTGTTAAATGTGACCTAGTTAAAGGGTTTCAATCACCCTATTAGAAGTGAACCTTGTTAGAGGACTTTAGACCATTCCATTAGAATTTCACCTGGTTATAGGATTTAAAAATGACTATTAGGTCAACCTTAATCCAAAGGATATTATCCACATTGGTACAATTATTAGAAAGCAATGGTAGGACTTGATTTGATAAAAACTTACAACTCAATTTTAGATTACAGATTTCTATTTTAGTCCTCCATTCTTCTTGGCATTCATACACTTTAGCTCTGATAGCTTGTTCACCCTTCAACCTTCTTGCTTTGCATGCCAACTGTGGTCTCTTATGTTTGGCCACTAAATGAAGCAATACCCTAGACTCCTTTTCTTCCTTAGGTTCTCACACATGACAACCTTTTCTTCTAACCAACTATCTCTATAAATAGATAATTTAGATCTTTTGTCACTTAACCACAATTGTCCATTTTAGGGTTAGGTAGGATTCAATAAATCCACACACTTTTCCATTTGGTTCCTCTAGAAACTTCCTCTACAATCTTCCTTATATCCACCTCAAAATAGTTTACCTTGAATTTTGTGCCACGCTCATCATTGTTATCTTCCACACACTTCACATGATTTAAGAAATGAAAATAGTTAGCTCAAATTTGTCAAATATTTTATCTAACACTATTTTCTATCACTTGAAAACTATATTATTGTTTCACTTAGCAAAAAATAAAGTTTACTGATACTCAACACCAACTAAACTTTACTCATCATTTACCAAAAATCACTTGACTTGCACTATTTTTCACTTTTCTCGACACCACTTGATTTTCACTCAACTTCTACTAATTTCTGCTAAGCTTGCACTAACTACTTGACATGGCTTTGTAGACACTTTTCTTACTTGATCTTCTTCTAGAGATAACTTGAGTAATATTTTATGATTATTTAGAGATTTGTGGCACCAAACTTGGCCATACTAATTGGAACACATTTATGATATTTTCTAACCACTATTACACCTTTTTAGTTGAAGGATTGGACATCCTTTACTACTAAAGTACTATACTAATCTTCATTAAATATCAATTCGAGAGGATGAACTTGAGATGAAGTATACAAAGCATATGCTCTAGCCTCTAATACCTTGAATAAAATAGCCATTAAGGAAATGTATTTTATCAGAAAGAAAGACAACTATTGAATGCTTGGAAGGAAACTTCTAATTACTTAACCATACATCTATACACCTACTACTATAGGAACAGTAACTAGTTCTATTTCCAATGGCTACTAGAATAGTAGTTCTAAACTTAACTTAGAAAACTAAGTCTGACTCCTAATTCACTTAAGTAAACTTCACCTTTTGCATGGACCCCCATGGAAGAATGAAGAAAATATTAACTCAGATAGAAGTGTAGAAATTTAGTAAACTCATGTATTCATTTAGATAGGCAATGTTACACTTGCTTGAAAAATAGAATGTCTGATAACTCTAGAAATCTATTTTCTACTTCACCTTTTGGATACAAACAAAGTCTTATTTAAAAGGAAGGGAATAAAAAATTCCTACAATCATGACTTCCTCATAAAGGATAGTTCATTACAACTCAAGATTTATGCAAGCATGCAACATAAAAACATCATGTATCTCCTTAAATTCTAGTAAATACAAAGCATAGTGGATGCTAGATTTTCTCTACTATCTGACTTTAATAACTTCTAGGAATCTAGGTACTATGTAACAATTCCTTGCATGTTTAACTGATTGCCTAGACCCTTTCTTTCATGCTTAGCTACTTCATCAAGTCCCTCTTATTCTATTGGAACAGGTCCCTTTTCTATGCCACTGAATAGGTCCCTTATTATTTCACTTAAATAGCTCCCTTCTAGTTTTGCTGCTAAGTTTTTGGCTATAATGGTGCTTTGACGCATCTCCTTTAATACTTGCAATTCTGCAGTGCTAGTCCTTTGCTTGAGCTATTTTAACCAATTTTGACTTGGCTTGGATACCTGTTGTCATCATTTAATAGACACAAGACTTCCTACAAGAATTTATTTATATGTATTAATTTGTAAAGAAAAAGCATTAATATTCAATTAATAGTCTTTGCAATCTTTTCGATTGTAGGAAGATCTACCCATCCCAAAACATTCATGAAGAAATATTTTTATCAACAAAATGAACCCTTTTTAGACATAATTCTGATTATCATTTCTATGCCATATGTTCATATCTTATACATCAAAAAGTACAAAATACTATACTTAAAGGATGACAAAGTTCAACATGTTATAAACAAATGTTCACAAAAAGGGTAAAAAAGAAATCTATTTCTTCATGTCATCATTTTCCCCCCTAACCAACTTAATAATGGTCCCTTCAACATTTATAAATTTCTAATCCTCATCTGTAGCCTAAGATCATTGGTGATCTTTTCTCTTGATTCATTAGCTCTATAGTTAAAGTATCCATGATTATATTTTAGCCTTTCCCATTTCTGATCTTCAATGGCCATATTATAACCAGTAAAAGAATCATGCTTTCTAAGTATAGGATGTAGGAGTATTGGTGGTTGGGAATGAAGAGGAACCCAATAATTCTTTTGACCTCTTCCTAGCATCATATACCTGGGCATCTTGCTAATATCCAACTCCAAATTTTGAGGAGAGTGCAATTCCCTTATTTTTAGATCTTCTGACAATCAGACCCATCTTTGAGTAGAAGCCCTTATGGCTTCAGGAGTAATTTTGGAACAATGTTGTTCCCAATCTAGAAATGCCTGTTCTTAGATAGGATAAATTTTAGCAGCACCACTTTCATTATTTTCAATATAAAGCCAATCAAAGAACACCCTATGAGTATTTTTTAGCTTAGGCTAAATGTACAGTGGTTCCAACATTTCTTTTTCCCTATAAGTGGCACCCTAATTCTCTCAACTGATCTCATTCTACATCCATGACATGATTGCTCTGAACTGTACATCCCCCACATATAACAGTGAATTCTAATCCCTATTATCTGGAACAAAAAGGTTATGAACATATAGCTCATATAGGATATTCTGTAGAGCCATTGGGACTGATTTGAATGCTTTAAAAAATTCATGGGGAGTGTGTAAAGAAGGATTTAACCCCTAGGTAATTCAAGACAATTGAAAATTAATCATTTTCTCCTTTAAGAATAGTGTATAAACTAGAGATGGTGACCTATAGTTTATAGGCTCTAGAATAAGTTCTATAACCTTTGTGACATGTTGTTGTAGGACCATGATTTCACTGTCTTTTTCTTCAATTTGTTGTGCCTATTCCTTTATAGTTCTGAGCAGTTGTTTCCTCTCTAGGTTCATGTTTTCCTTTTCCCGTTGAAACTATTGGTATAAGCTAAGATTGATTGTTAATGGAGTAGAAATTTCTATTGGTGTGTGGTGATGAACAATAGGGCTATTGTCCTCAAAATGGTGATGAGCAATAGGGCTACCAATTTTATAGGGGTCATGAGTAGCAAGACTGTCAACTTTTTCTAAAGGCACATTTTTTGAAGGTATATTTCCTGAAGGCACAATAGCTATTGTATATAGCACCATAGCCTTATTAGTTTGAAATTTCTCAAAAATTTCTTGGACCATTTCCTATGGAAATGATGGATACTCTTCTGGTGGAAAATCTTTAGCTTCTTGTGCTTGTTGTTCAAAACCAGAAATTATTTTCTCTAAAGAGTCTGTATCATTATCAATATTAACAAGGCTAATATTAGGGCTATTTGGATTTGGAGAAGCTTTCTTAGGAACATTTCCATGTGTAGGGATATGGATTACATGCTCTGGATATTGTGCAAGCATATGCATTAGAAATTCTAAATCAATAGGTGGAATGGAAGATTCAATATTCAAGCTTACTCCAAACAATTTGGTAACTTGTCATGGGGTAGAGATTGTTTGTTTAACCTTATTATCAACATATTTTCCTTTATTAAGATTTGGTATGGTTTCCTATGGCATTAGAGGTGCTTCCTCCAAACCTTTCCCTATGGTATCTGTGTGATTTTCTCCTTTTAGAGGTTGAAGCCTCTGAAGGTGGAGTTCTTTTTTTTTGTAATATTGGGTGTGGACATAGAAGCTAAAGCTTCTTGAACTATTTTATATACTACCTTTCTAACTCTTATGATAGTTTTCTCTCATATCCCCATTCCCTACCCTTTAGGCCCACTCCTTTGGGGTCCCACTATTTTGAGTTTTATAAAATCATCCCATGTCCCTATATGTTGCCTAGTCAATTCCCTTTCAACTATGGCTATTATTAAATAATGGTGGGACATTGACTGGGTTTTACCTTATTGCACATAGGCAGCTTGCCTTTTGACAATATTGTAAATAAAAGTAGGGAGATTTATAGAATAGTCACCATGCTGCAAACCACTCAAAATCTTCAAATGAACATCATGTAAATAGGTATACTACCCTTCACAAGTAAAATACCTTATGATAAACTCTATAGGTTGAATGAATTGAAGGGGAAGAGATAACCATAATGTACTTTGCTTCTTGTTTTCCTCCAACCAAGGGTCTCCATACACTGTGAATTGTGCCTTTGTAGCTTGTGCATCCATATCTTCTGTCCATTGTTCCCTATTTGTAGGTAGACCAGTAACCTCTACCACCACCTATTTTGTATATTCTATCTAGACACCCTTGATGGTTGCATCTTGTAGCATATTATGAAATTACAGTGCAATTTCTTGATCAAATTGCTTGAGGTTGAGGCGGTAAGCTAACCAACCCCATTGTTGAAAAAAATTAGATGTTGCTAGATCTGCCAACAAGACTCTATGATCTATTGGTTCATGTTGTTGAGGTTCTCCACCCATATTATCCTTTGAAGAATTCTATAGCTGATGAATTCATTGTGGGTGATTGAAAATTTGAGTGGAAATAGCTATAGGGGTTTTTAGTGTAACAATGGAGTATGAAAAAAAAAACAAGTTTAAAGCCCTTTTTAGCACTCTAAAAATCATATCCTTTAGTACTTCATGGTGGTATTTTAATCACCAAAACATAATGAGGATAAAGATCATGTTCAAAACATATGCCATATTAATGAGGGGTTATGTACTTTGTGAAATCATAATTTAATCGTTAGTTTATTTTTAATTTTTTTTGCACAACACAAAAGTACAAAGGGCCGCTAGCTCATTACTAAGGTGACTTTTCCCCCATACATCCTACATGCCAAATTAAGATCAAATTATGATTTTGATTTTCCCTCGCCCCAACTTATCAGAGACTGGGTCCCACTAGACCTTAGAGATTGCAAATTCTAAAAATTGAAATAACATACTTTTCTAAACAAATAATAAATTAAATAAATGCAAAGGGGTCAAGTGTAACCAACCTAGGAAGGGTGCTCCAAGTAGTATCATACTATAGAAATTCATGAAGTGGAGTGGTAATGAAAAGACAAGATGAGATGGAGTGAGGTGGAAAAAGAAATGGATTTCACATAAAATGTGAAATTTTATTATGAAGGCCTTGAAATAAATTCAAGGGGCTACAGGCATCTGAGTGGAAGACTCAGACAAAGTAGTTGTAGGAAGGGATGTTTCTATTATGTTGAACTATTGAAGAAATTCCTCCTAGGTTACTAGTTTGTGATATAGCTTTAAATGATGTTCATTAACCAGATCAATTGTTGATAGTTGAACTGCTCCATTGTTAAAAACTGTGACAATTTCATATGGACCAAGCCATCTCGTCTAAAATTTCCCTTGGTGGTGCTAATATCTAGAGTCATACAGGAGCACCCAATCACCAATAGAGAACTCTCTATCTTTAATGAATTGATCATGCCACTACTTCCTCTGACTCTGAATTAGTTTTGTGTTGTGAAGGGCTAACTTCCACCATTAATCTAACTCATTTAGATGCCAAATGCAATCCTATTGTGTTGCAGGATGAGTAATACCAAATTCCAAAGCTATCTGTAGACTCTTATGTTCCAATTCAATGGGCATGATAGTTGCTTTCCTATATAGGAGCTCAAAAGGCATAAACCCTATAGTAGATTTCCATGCTATTATGTATGCCCATAAAGCTTCAGGAAGTCAAGTTGCCCAATCTTTCCTATGCAAGGACACTATTTTAGTGAGTATGTTTTCCAACTCTCTATTTGTCACTTCAACCTGTCCATTGGCCTATGGATGATACGGGGAAGATTTTCCATGCCTAATTTTGTATTCCTCCATGAGAGTAGCTATCAAATTAGATGTAAATTGAGGACCTTGATCTAATTGTAATTCTCTTGGGATGCCAAACCTTGTAAAGATACATTCATATAGGAACTTTGTAACATTATTATAATGAGGGTGCTTTATTGGTTTTGCTTCTGCCCATTTGGTGACATAATCAGTGCAAACTAGGATGTAACTCTTCACTTTTGAAGGTGGCTCAATAGGGGCATTTCATCTATTTTCATTGTTCGACCCATTCTCTAACATTTTTCACATCTTTTGGTATATTGAGCTGCATCCTTGTGAGGCGTGGGCCAGTAGTAGCCTATATTTAAAATCTTTAATGCAATTCTCTTGGAAGCAAAGTGGCCACTGCAAGGTTCATCATGACAAGCACAAAGAACATCATAAGTCTCATCGTCTCTGAGACATCTTCATGTCACTTGATCTGGTCCAGTATAAAACATGAACCTAGAGATCCATGAAAATTTGAAACTCTTCTCTACCAAAAATCATCTTTCCTTTGTAGAGAAATGTGGAGGTGTTTTACCAGTTGTTAGGTAGTTGGCAATGTCAGCATACCAATGGTTTTGTGCCAACAAAAGAAAGAGATGCTCATCAGGAAAGTTTTCTGCTATGGCTATAGGATCATCAGGTGTTTGAAGACAAGATAAGTAATCAGCTACAACATTTTCCTTACTTGGTTTGTCAATAATGATAATATCAATTTCTTGCATCAATAGTAACCATCAAGCAAAACATCTAGAGATTGCTAGTTCATTCATCAGATATTTTATGGAAGAGTGATCTGTATGTACAAATATATGGTAGCCTATAACATAATGTTTGAATTTATTTAGAGCATATATTCCAATGATCAATTCTTTCTCAGTTATAGTTTAATTATACTCATCTCCTTAGAGATTTTTATTGATACAGTAAATTGCATGTTCCACTAAATCCATTTTTTGGCCAAGCACTACTCTAATTGCATGATTTGACGCATCAGTGTGTATGTGAAAAGGTAGCTCCCAATTTGGTCCTTGGAGAAATGGTGTTGTTGAGAGGACTTCCTTAAGCTATAGGAAGGCTTTTGTTCAATTAGAATTTCATATGAACTCTGCATCTTTTTGAAGCAAGTTATATAGAGGGGTTGCAATTTGATTGAAGTCCTTAATAAAATGTTGATAGTACCCTGTATGTCCTAGAAAAATCCTGACTTCTTTCAACTTAGCCGGTATGACCAATGTGCATATAATCTTTATCTTTGTTGGATCTACTTCAATTCCTTTGGGGGAAATAAAGTGTCCCAAGACCACACCTTTCGGCATCATCATGAAACACTTTTCACTATTTAAGGATAGATTGCAGTCTTTACATCTTTGCAAAACCTTTTCCAAGTTTTATTTGGTTTCTTCAAATGTCTACCCATATGTGGTGAAGTCATCCATATAAACCTCCAAGAAGTCTATAGATATATTAGAAAAAATACTAATAACAACTCTTCAAAAGTTGCAGTTGCATTGCACAAACAAAATGGTAGGATAGAATAAGAAAATGTTCCCCATGGACATGTGAATGTGGTCTTGTTCTATTCCTCTGGTGCTATCTAGATTTCATTGTAGCTGGTAAACCCATCCAAGAAGGAAAAGTACTTTTTTCCTGCGAGATTGTCAAGAACCTGATCTACAAATGGTAGTGGGAAATGATCCTTCTTGGTAGCTGAGTTGGGTTCTCTAAAATCTATGCAAACTCACCATTTTACCTCCTTCTTTGGAATAATAACCAATGATGAAACCCATTGACTATCTAAAATAGGATAAATAAAGCCAACATTGAGTAACTTTTGTAGTTCATTTTTGACAATATCTCGTAATGTTGGGTTTATCCTACATTAAGGTTATCTTACAGGTTTGCAAGTAGGACTTATATAGATCCTATGAGTATAGAGTGTGGGGTCTAAACCTTTCATATCTATATATTCCTAGGCCAAAGAATCTTGGTTTTTTTGTAACAGCTACAGGATGGCATTTTATTGTGACTGAGATAAGGATTTAGTCACATTTAGTTCTCTCCCTAGGGAAATTTCTATTTTATCTACTTTTTCAACCATTGAAATTTGAGAAATTGGTGGTGAATCTATTTCATGTGGTAGGAGTGAGTGTAGAAGCTATGCAAACTCATAATAGTGGAGTTCATAGGGTAATGGCAAAATATTTTCTAAAACACAAGCTTCTTCAGAACATGTATCAGGTTGTATGCCATACTCATTTAATATGATGGAAGAAATGACTTCATCCTCTTATTTAGTGCTTACAAATGAGTCTCTTGAGATTATCATCAATTTTTTAATAGAATTCATGTCCATATCAAAATCACCTAAATTGGGCCAGACAACTTGATCATTCTGAAGCAAAGGCTGAGCAGGAGAATACAAGGTTAATTTTTTAGTATTCATACCATTCAAGATGGTCATTTTCCCTTATCAACAAACAATATAAGCATCTATTGTGGCTAACTATGGGCACCCTAGAATGATAGGATATCCTCTAGTACTTGTTTTTGGAGAGAGTACCACAAAATCAAATGGGTAATCCCATGAATGTAGTGTAATAGTGACATCTTCTAACATACCATCAAGAATGATGGTTGAACTATCTACTAATTGAAAAATTGTTGGTGTTTCTTTGAGACCAATGATATGTATTTTGGACATGACTTCCCTGGTCATTACATTGATGGATGCTCCTAAGTTTACTAGGGCACTTTGCACTTGTATTCCTTGGATGGCAAGTGTTACTACTAGACTTCCAGGGTTGGCATACTTGGGTATATTAAGATTATCAAGCATAAGATCAGAGAGTTGACCACGGACATGGATAGTCTTTGGGTCCTTTTTCCTTTGTAGATTTTTAGTACATGCTTCTTTGATAGCTTTGGTATATATAGGTACTTCCTTTAGTGCTTCAAGAAAGAGAATTTTTACTTTCATTTGCTTGAGTTATTCAAGAAAATCCAGTGTGGCTTGAGTTTCAACCAGAAGAGCTTACTCTATTAACCTACCAAGAAATGGTGGTTTCTTTGTTGTAGGAGAGACAATAGTTGTAGGATCTTGAATTGACTCAGTAGAGGTATCATCAACTTCTGTTATAATGGGCTATTGAGGTGATGTGAGTGTTGTTCCAGACTATAAATGAATGTCATTTAAGGTAATGGAATAGCTTTACTACTAGGTTGAAGGCTTTGCATTATTGGGATTGGAAGTAGGTTGTGCTAGAAACTATGGCTATTTAGGAGGGGTTGTATTGGCTGCAGGAGGCATTAAGGCTTGTTGTTGAGGAGGTTGCATCAAAGCTTATTGAGGCTACTATTGCTGCCAGTTTTGAGGTTGGTGCCAAACTTGGTTAGGCTTCTGCCAAGCCTAGTTAGGTTGTTGCCAACCTTAGTTAGGCTACTACTAGCCTTGTTTAGGCTATTGCCAACCTTGGTTAGGCTGTTGCTAGCCTTGTTGAGGTTGTTTCCAATTATTATAATTGTTATAACCACCATGTTGTTACTATTTCCATTGACTATTACCACTATAATTATGAAGTGGGTCTTGAGGAATAGCTAATCTGGGAGCCCAAGGCCTTCATTGAGAAATATAGAGGACTTTTCCACCTTCATAAATTGCCTTAAATTTAGTAGGCATGTGTTGTGACTCCAGACTAGCAATAGGCTTGCATCGACAGTTACATTTCTTTTCTCTATAGTGAGGGCAATATTCTGCTAACATAATGTCAACATCCTCCTCTTCCTCTATGCTTGCATGGTGTCCAGTTGGGTAGTGACATCATTAATGATGTCTTGATTGAAATCTAATAAGAGGTTTGATATTTCTATCTTGGATACTCTAACACTAGGAGATTTTTGGAGTAAGTCTCTTAAGCCTCATCCTTTTTAATTTGTTGCTCTAGAATAGTTCAAGCAAATGTTTTAGATTTCAGCCCATGTATTCTATGTAATGTCACCTCTAGCCATTAAGTTTAAGGCTTCCATACTCCTTTCATGCACTTCTTTTAAAAAGAGATGCTTTTGGGACTCCTCTTTTAGTTGATGCTACGCGTTACACTGCAAGTTGAACATGAATTGTGCAACATAGTCCTCCAAAGTTTCATCTTCCTTCTATGACATTTTGAAAATGTCATCTCCTTTTAAGTTATGGCCCCTACAATATTCCTTATATTTAGTAAAGAACAAGTTACTCATAGTTGGCCAATCTATCATAGCATTGGCACCTAGACTCATAAACCATCTTAAGGAAGTTTCTTTAAGAGTTGATGGAAACAATTTTAGTTTATGAGTATCTATGGTGTAATCATAACTTTGGCAAAGAATGTCAAACTTGAAGAGAAAGGTTCATGGGTCTTCAGTAATAAGGCCATAGAACTTTGGCAGGGTAGCTAAGGGTATATTTTTAGATTTTGATTACCCTGCTGAGTGGGGATTGGAAAGGGAAAGGTAGGCCAAGTAGCTACCATTTGTGGATTTCCTAGTGGTGGTTGATAAATGACTAGAGCTAATGGATTATCTTGATATTCTAGCTCAACAAAAAGATCATTTAAATGAAAGGATTCTTCATATGTGGTTGTTGATTGTACTTGATCAAGTGCTTCTACAAGTACATTCTCAAATAATAATTCTTCTTCTCTTTCCTCTTCTTCAAGATCAGGATGAAAGGGATCTTCCTGATTGAAGTTGGGAAGAAATATTTGAAGGTGGTCTCTTCTTCTATGCATGTAAAATACTAAAGAATGAAACTAACTAGGTGACTCAATAGTGAACACTAGACTGACATTGTCCTTGGCAATAGTGCCAAAAATTTCTAACCAATATAACACCTTTTTAGTTGAAGTATTAGACATACTTTACTACCAAAGTACTATGCTAATCTTCATTAAATATCAATCTGGGAGTGTGATCTTGAGATGATGTTTGCAAAGTATATGCTCTAGCCTCTACTAAAAGTCATTACTACCTTGAATAAAATAGTCATTAAGAAAATCTATTTTATTAGAAAGAAAGACAAGTACCAAATGCTTGGAAGGAAACTTCTAATAACTTAACCATACATCTATGCACCTATTGCTGTAGGAATAGTAACGTGTTCTATTTCTAGTAGCTACAAGAACAAGAGTTCTAAACTTAACTTAAAAAATTGAGTCTAACTCTTAATTTTCTAAAGTAAACTTCACCTTCTATGTTGGCCCCCATCGAAGAATGAAGAAAAGATTAACTTAGATAGAAGTGTAGAAACTCAATAAACTCATGTATTTATTCAATTAGGTAATGTTACACTTTCTTGAAAAATATAATGTTTCATAACTCTATCAATTTATTTTCTACTTGACCTTTTGGATATAGACAAGGTCTTATTTAAAAGGAAGGGAATAATAGATTCCTCCAATCATGACTTCCTCATAAAGTATAGTTCATTACAACTCAAGATTCATGCAAGCATGCAACATAAAAGCATCTAATATCCACTTAAATTCTTGTAAATAAAGAGCATAGTGGATGCTAGATCTGCTCTGCTATTTGACTTTAATAACTTCTAGGAATCTAGGTACCATGTAACAATTCCTTGCATGTTTAACTGATCACCTAGATACTTGCTTTCTCACTTAGCTACTTCATCAAGTCCCTCTTATTCTATTGGAATAGGTCAACTTTCTATGCTACTAGATAGGTCCCTTATTATTTCAATTAAATATGCCCCTTCTAGTTTTTCTATGAAGTTTCTAGTTGCAATAGTGCCATGATGCATCCCCTTTAATACTTGCAATTCCATAACACTAGTCCTTCGCTAGAGTTGTTTTGACTAATTCTAAATTGGCTTGGATACCTGCAGTCATCATTTAATAACCACAAGAATTCTTACAAAAAATTATTTATATTTATTAATTTATAAAGAAAAAGCATTAATATTCAATTAATAGTCTTTGCAATCTCTTTGGCTGCAGGAAGATCTAGGCATGCACAAACATTCATGAAGAAAGATTTTTATCAACAAAATGAACCCTTTTTAGACATAATTTTGATTATCATTTCTATGCCATATTTTCATATCTTATACATCAAAAATTATAAAATACTATACTTAAAGGATGACAAAGTTTAGCATGTTATAAACAAATGTTCACAAAAAGGGTCAAAAAGACATCTATTTCTTCATGTCATCAAGTATTATGCAACAAGCCTATGGAGAGGTCCCCATTAATATCCACTCTGACCCAATCAGGACTTGTCAACACAACATCACATCTAGTATTAATACAATCTTTAGAATTGATCATGGCACTTGTGGAAAACTATGTTTTTGAAGTAAGGATCATGAAGAGTATAACTAGAGAGATCATCCTAGATCTCTGACCTAAGAACATAGAGAAGGTGTTCCATCTTCCAAAAGTAGATTAGTTCATTAGATTAACTTGTCACCAAGTAGAAAGATGGTATAGGGAACATGTAGAGGAAGTGTCCAAAATCATCTAGTCTTCATACCTCATTGAAAAGAATCCTCTAGGGTGTAAAGTAGGAAAAGTGGACATGACAAGAGGTTAGATGAAATAGTATATTGAGTATTCTATAATACTCTTGAGTAGAGTCATGGGGTTGCTAGCATCAGGACATCTGAATATATGGATGGTGCACTTTATTGAGACTATCAAGATGATGAAGATTCCAATTGATTGGGCCTCCATTCTTAGTGAGAACTTGATGAACAACTAGTGATGGTTAAGATAATTATAATTTTTACATGACATCATATTTGGTGTACTTGTAAGCTACAAGGTCAACAAATTATCTGGGACTTTTCAAAAAGGGTAGCATGTAAGATGCAAACACATGGCCCTATATAGTATATCCTTAGCTAGTAAAGAAAAAGCTTCTAAAACATAGAAAGGAATACAAAATAACAAAGATTGTATTTATATTTGCAATTATTTGACTCATTGAGGGGGAATTATACGAAGAGAATGTCAAAGAAGGCAATGGAAAAGGACTCAAAAGTTGGAGCCTACTACATCCAATATCAAACATTCACCTATTTAAGGGTAGAGGGTACCACTTTCAATCCCAAGAAGCTCCCTAGATATCCAAGTGATAGACTTATATTGTTAGAAATATCTTGACAACTCTTGTCTACATATCACAGAGTTAGGAAGTAGTATAAGATAACCTAGGTGTGGTCCATTACTATATGACCATTTAATATGGTTCAGAGATAGGATATTCCATCTTTTGAGTCTAAGTGGTATCAATATCCTTTGGATGAATAGAATTCTCTTTGTCCATATTTTGATAACATCAGAAGAGTACAATACATGACTGGTAAGACATTTCAGCATGAAGATGAATTTGAGGATCACTAGATGAACGTAGTAGATGACTACTATATTATTATAAGGGATTATTGTAGGATGAATCTCTATCTGGTAGGTAGTACTTTGAAGATTAAGTTTCCTTTTAAGGTTGTGCAACAAGATACTAAAGATGCTCTTGATCCATTGTTCAATAGGGACAAGATTGGTGATTGACCTATTATCAATGCTAAGATTGATAAAAAAGAAAACTTAGACATTAATCATAGGACTAGGCATGTCATCAAATTGACAAAGGATTGGAAAAGGATTGGATCAAAAGACCTTTCAAATTGGATCCAATTCCTCAAGTGGTAGTTTTTTGTGCTATAACTCACCCAACAAGAGGTTAAGGAGTTAAGGTAATAGTGCTTACTTTTATAGCTCAGTCCCTAGTGAGGCCAAAAATAGTGAACCAATTTGATAGAGAAGTTGGATATTATAGGGCTCAAAAGGGTGCATGCAAGAGGAATAAAACTTCTCCACAAAAAGTCAATCTAGAAGAGGAAACAACTCAAGCACTGCCATAGCTAGGGGTAGAAAATGTACAAGGGTCAAAAAATATACAAGGGTCAGAGAATGTTGAAGCTACACAAACCTAAGATAATCCTCAAGTAACACCAACTAAACAAGGGTAGGGATGAGCTAAAATAGAAGTACGAGAAGTGTCTGCACCTCCTCAACAAGAGGTATAAGCCTCCCCATCCACTCCTAAGAGAAGAAAGATCAAGACTCTAATCAAGATGAGACAAAAGGTGATTAGGAGAGTTATTCCTTTCCCATCAGTCTTGAAAGTTATCCTAGAAGGAGAGGAAGAAGAGGATGATGAGGATGAAGAAGATAACCTTCTTTTGAATTAGATGACTCATCTTCCTAGAGACACAAATTTGGAATGGAGAAGAAGCTCCACAATTACACCACCATCCATTATTGAGTAGCCAATTTAGTCTACTACATTAGAGGATGAACTGCAACAATGGATTGATGAGTAGGAAGGTGAAGGCATTGATGTCTTTTAGATGTCAAATTTTAATTTTATGCTAGTTCATACTAAATTGGTGGGAGACAAAAAAAGAGATACTCGAACTAATCAACCTCAATAGGAGGATTGGAGTCAATTTCCACCTAAGCCACAAGGACCCAAAGTAGCTCCACCATTGCCCATTCAAGTTACATTTTGATAGATAAAGGATCAGCTACCCCTCTTCCTCCAAAAAATGAAGAAGAATAGGTTCAAGAGGAATAGGAGGAAGAGCCACAAAAAGTATTTGTTGATGAAGTGTCAAAGGAAGGACAAATAAGTGAGCAATCTCAAAAAACTTCCCAAGACACAGAGGTGAGAATTATGCACTCCATTGATATAGAAACTCTTGGTGTGGATCTCTCACAAAAGGAGAAGACTCTAGAGAGGAGTGATAAGGGGAAGAGTATAGTAGAGAAAACTACTTCATCTTCAAAAGGAAAATCTCTGATGGAGCATATCCCAAGATGGTTGAGAAAATAGGTAATTAGAAACAAAAGGAAATGATATGATACTAAGGATGAAGGAATAAGAGAATTGATTGAAGTTCTCAGAAAACCTGAGTCACTACCAAAAGATGCATGGGAATTTGCCTTCATCATGAGTGATTAGATCCAAGATTTATTTTCTCACATTTCTATCTCTCCTCCACATGAAGATGTTAAAAAATTGAATTTGAAGGATTATCAGATTAGGGAGGTTATGATTGGTAAACCCATGTTGGACACTACTAAGTTGATGGTGACAACTATGATTAAGAAAATGTTGAGGCACTTAGAATAGGATGATATAGAATTGATAACTCTTTGCAAAATAGATTGATATCATAAAAGGATATCTAAATGAAGTTTTTGGTCTTTTAGATCCTAAAAATTCTAAGGAGACTTTGAATGTAGCATTGGAGAAAAGGGATAGGGAGACAGTGCAACTTGATCCATTTTTGAGAGCTTGTTAGCAATGACAAGAAAGTTTTGAAGAGAAAGGTGTGCAAATTGTATTGGGAAATCTTAAGTTACTATTATTGGAAATATAAGAGTAACTGAGAGGGGAGGGGTGAATCAGTTACTACTAAAATAAATCCTAGATCCCTTAGATGTCAAATAAAATTTACACTAATAAAATTGATTATTGTTGATACTTGGTAGGCATACAAAAATTGTTGTAACTCAGCAAATGCAAAATGTATTTAACTTAGCAGATCTTAAGATATTGTCAATAATTTACTTGCAAGCATGAAAGAAATAACATGAACACATATAACAATAGGATTTAATGTGGAAACTCAATTTGAGAAAAACCACCAATTGTAACTAGTTACTATTTTTCACTCTTCTGAAGTGAGCCATGTTAGGAGCCAACCTTATTAAAGGTTACAAAAAATACTGTTAGGTGTGAAACTATTAAAGAATTTGATCACCCTATTAGGAGTGACCTTGAAAGAGGTCTTGAAACAATTCAATGGAATTCCAACATTGTTAGAGGATTTACAAATGGTTGTTAAACCAACTCTGTTAAGAGATTTTAGATCACTACTACAATGGTTAGAGAGTAACAATGAAATGACCTAATTGTGATGCAATTGAATTGCTGATTGTGATTGCAACTAAAATACTAAAGTGAGTCATGTTAGAAGCCAACCTTATTAAAGGTTACGAAACACACTATTAGGTGTGACCCTATTAAAGAATTTGATCACCCTGTTAGGAGTGGCCTTGTAAGAGGTCTTGAAAAAATTCAATGGAATTGCCACCTTGTTAGAGGATTTACAAATGGTTGTTAAACCAACTTTTTAAAGAGATTTTAGATCAATGCTACAATGGTTAGAGAGTAACAATGAAATAACCTAATTGTGATGCAACTGAATTGCTAATTATAGATCTCTATTCTAGCTTATACTTGGTCCTTCCTGATCGAATAACACTTTTTTGCTCCACAAGGATACCTACTTATCCTTCAAGTTTTCTTCCTCTCTTCTTATCTCTTCAATTCATTCAAATTGCATACATTGAAATCACAAATTGACCTTTTACTTATGCCTTCCAAATTAACAAGTCAGCTCAAATAAAAGTTAGAACAACCAATATTCATTACCATAGTTTTCTATAATCGATAGGTAAAAAAATTAAGATTTACATGCAAAAATAAGAAAATTCTTTGGTAGTTGACCCAACTCGGTAGAAACTAATTCTAAAAAAATTTCCTATGTTAACCAACAAGAGCTTAGTTAACACTATGAACTTACAAGATTCCTTTGGTAACTAATTAAACTTGATTAATACTACTTCTGATCAATTTTCCCTTTGTTAATCAAATGACCTCAGTTAACACTTTTTTCTACATAAATTCCTTCGATGCCTGAGTGAGCTCAGTAGATGCTACCATCTATATAGAGAAAACTTAGGAACACTTAGTAGACAAGGAAAACTATCTACACTGACCAAGTGAGCTTGACATGCATTGATTGTCAATTGATATGACATTTATGTAACATCAAAGACAAAACACAATTAACCAATTATATCAAACAATATCCCTCTTTGGCATTGATGGAAACACAATATGTCATAGCATAATGAAATTTTGAGAACAACACTCCCTTTGTCAGAAAGTTTCTCCCTCTTTGATTTTACATAGAAAATGTCTCCTATAGTATTCTCCCTCTGTGAATTGGAACTACTTAACCTCTCCTTCTTGGAATTACAAAATTTCAAAAAGATATGACAATAAACTTCTCCCTCTTTGACAATACATGCCAAAGAAAATTCTGATTAGTGCCAATGTACCTTGAATATAGATTCATTTGCAATATATCATTGTCAATACTACATCAATTGATTGATCTTCAACTTAGTTCTTGTTGATCCATCACTAAACTTTATTTAGTGAGCTTCGAATAGGGGAATGACCCCTAGCTTACCTCTTAGATACAAAAATGCATCCTTAGGTAATGTCTTGGTGAATATACCTACAGTTTGCTCTTTTGTATGCACATATTCTAATCTGATTTCCTTGTCTTGTACTAATTCTCTTACAAAGTGATATTTTATAGCAATATACTTTGTTTTGGAATGCATCACTGGATTCTTTGATATGGTGATTATAATGGTGTTATCACAATCCATGACTATTGACTCTTTGATTTCAACCTTCATTCATTCCAACAATTGTTTGAACTTTTTGGTGTTTGGAAATGTTGGAGGGTTTTCAATTATCCCACTAAGAAAGTGACATAACTAGGGGTAGCTAACTCCCATTTTCAATATTGCTTATCAAAATGGCAACTTGATTGGGGAGTCTATGAAAGAATTTATTGATAAGGAGTCAAAAATCTCTGATACATTGTTTATATTCAATTTTGTATGCAAGGTTTCATGCACCCTAGTAAGTTTTATCCCTTTACAGTAGTATGTTGTGAGACTTGGATTTAAAATTGTATTTTATGAAAGCCATAAGTTTGTATTCAATCAGTTCGATCTCTACAAGTTTTGTTATAAAGTTTCAGAGTCAAAGGATTGATCACCATCTTTTTCTCTTTTCAAAGTGTTTGAGGATCTACAAGCTAATTTCATGTTGAAAGTATAGTTCAAAATTAGATCAGTAATAATCTGTGTTTCAAAATCTTTTGTCACAATTATGAGTGGTGACTCTATCTCTACAACTATTGGTTTTTAATTGCTTGTGTATTTTGGTAAGGGCTTTTAGCACATTGTTGGGCAGATCTGGATTTTTTGTTGAATCTTTTGTTTGAAAAGAGAAGCTATGGTTTGGATATGATAATGTGGAAGAATTATGTTTCAGCTTTGTTTAGAGATTTCAAATTTGATATAAATCTGAAGAGATTTCTTCTATCTACTGCTGTTACAAATCAGTTAGTATTTCTATTCAAATTTAATTCAATTCATGTCTCACTTAATGTGAGTGGTGACTCAAAGTTAATCTCTATACTAGTGCAGTTCTATGCATGAATTGTGATTAGTTGTTGCAGGAGAAGAATAGATCAGAAGAGGTTGAAACATTTAAGTGGTTGCAAGATTTGTGGTGTGTTGATTCAAAAGCTTCAGTAAGGCTTTGATAAGACTTTGGGTCTCCTATTGTAAATGGTAGGCAAAGAACTTTCAGCCATCCAGATCTTGAGGTATTCCTATTTTCATGTATTTTCTTTTCATGAAAATTGATCGTAAAAAGTGTATTCTCCATCAAGTGAGTTTCAGCACTAATAGGAGGAGAATAGTTTAAAAGGTTTTATACACTTCATTAGATCGAGTTTCAGTTCGTTGTATAAAGTTGTGAAGTGTATTTGAAATGTTTATTTGGTAGAAGGGTATAGATCTGCTGCAAGTTGTGAATCTAAGATTTATCATGGGTGAAGGAGTTCCATATCTTTGAACAATGTCAAGTTTCATTTCACCTAGTATGTAGCCTATTAGTGAAATTCCTAGGTCTATTTCTACCAAGAGATATATGCCATTAAATTTCAATTGTATTCATGGTTTCCTAAATGTCATTCCTAATCATGTCAAAAATAAATTGCCTAAGTTTAGTGGGAACCATACTATTTTAGCTAGTCATCATGTTGAATTGTTTAGTGATTTGATGGGTAACTATGAGATTTCTCATGAAGATGTTCACATGGAGTTATTTGTTCAAACCTTGGAAGGAGATGCTAGAGACTAGTTTTCATTTTTACCAGCACTTTCTATTTCATCCTAGACTGAGTTTCATTCTACCTTCATGGAGCAATTTGGAGAATGGGTAAGCATATCTGATTCCTATGATAAGTTCTTGAAGATTCACATTGAGTGTGATGAACTTGTGCCTCAATTCAACATCAGATTTACAAGAGTTTTGAATGAAATCCTTGAGCATTATAGATCCAATGATCAAATGTGTTTAGCAGTTTACTTCAATGCATTTGACAAGAAAATGAACTATCTACTAAGGGATAAAGAGCCATAGACATTATATTAGGCTTTTATGACTGCTAGGGATATTGAAAATAATATGAAGTATGGACTAACTAGAGGCCATTTTTCTATGAATGATTACTGGTATAATGTGTTTGAAAGAAATGATGAGTGTGGTGTAGATGTTTTAGTCTCAAATCAGAATGTCAACACTCCTGTTGTAGGTTCTAATCGGATTAAGAATTTAGATCAAAATATGTGTATAAGTAAGGTTACTCTAGTTACAAATGATGACACACATGTTCATGATGCTACAACATTTGAGGTTGTTGCACCTAGATCTCAGTCTTATGGAAGTGAGGAGGTTGAGAGTTATCTATATGATCATGAGTTTAATGTTGTTAATCTGACATGTCATGGAGATATAACATAGGATGAAGAATGTAAGTTGCACTTATCCCTATCATAGTTAGAAGAACTAAACTCATATGTTGATAATGTTTCAGCAGTAGAGATGGATTTTCTTGATTAGCAGGATAGTCAAGAAATGAATTATCTTATTGAGAGACTACATTACATTGAGAACGTTATTAAAACCGAATTTGAAAGATAGTCATATCAATGTGAGTATGATGAAGTTGAAAGTGATCTTTCAAGTGATAATGAAGCTATTGATCCAATGTATTATGAAGAAGCATCATATGAAGCTAATGATGAGAGTTATTACTTGAGTCAAGGAGAGAAAAGTGCTAGTATGTGTTCATCTTTAGGTGAATCAAATGCAAATTAGGAAGAAGAAAGCAATGACGAAAGTTGTAACTATTATGCTAGTAGAGGTATGAGTTCTTTTCTTAAATCTAAAAGTGAATTTATAGTTCAAAATTATGCAAATCAGTTTGAGATTGAAAGTTATGAAGAAGATGTGTCTACATAGTATGAAGACAAAGAGGTTATCCATAAGGACATATTACCTAATTGTATAGAAGAATGTCTTGAGGATGCATATAGTGATGATCAGTATATGAGTGATCCTAAGATTAATGCATGAACATCTATTGGTAAAATAAATGATGATTTTCTTGCAAGACATTTGAAATACCTATATGAAGACAATGAAAGTAACTTTGATTTATATTCTACATGCTTTGTTGATGGAATTAATGATGTGTCTTCAAATGATGATTCTGATTTTTTTTCTTCATATGTTGAAAGTGTCTATGACAGTGATGTTAGAAAAGGTTTTAAAGTTTTCACTAATCTGTTATATAGTGAGGAGTTTGATGTTGATCAACACATCACACTTGTCCTAGTGTCTACAAAGGCGCTTTGCATGGAGTTATCAATCCTTTGTTTGAAGAAGACATGGAACTTTTAGATTTGATTGAGGATGAGTTTGATAATGATACCTTGTCTTACTACTCTAAGAGATCAGAATGTTCTTCTTCCGAGTATGATAGTGAAATTGATAATTATGTTGCATCTGATGAGGTAAATGACAAGGTGTTTGATGAAGTTATTTTTGAAAATTAGTATGCACCTTGCAATGAGTTTTATGATGAACTCTCTGATGTGAAAGCTAATCTATTTGCTGATTGTGAAGAACCATTTGAAGGTTGTGGATTATTTTTAGATTCTAACATTGATGACATGTGTGAGTACAAGTTAGAGTGTTCATTTGAGTATCATCCACTCATACATAAGGATTCACATTTTGAAGGTATGAGTGATTCTTTTCTCCATGTTGAATATGATGCATTCATATTCAAAGTTGATAGCATGCACAATTTATTAAATGAAGAAGATTTTCAATTTTAGTCTGATATGTTTGAGCATGCTGATCAGTATTTTCATAATGAGCAAACGGTTGAGAATGAAGCAAGTTTTTATATGCATTATGGAAGTAAGAACGAAGATTCAGTTTTACTAAGTGTTGAGTTTCAGGATCTAATTGGTGAAATTGATACAAGAAGTATTTTTAGTTTACCTCATGCATGTTCAGATGAAAATTAGGTATTTGACAGAGGTAAGAAGTTTTGTTGAAGTTCGGTGGCCCGGGGCTGTCGTGTGTACATAGTAGTGGTAGTTGTTTTTGCTTTCAATAAAGCTATTTGAGAGAAGTTTGTTTGTTAGGTGTGTTGTCTGCTTCTTCCAAAGATCTAAAATCTTTCCATGCCCACAAGGGACATGCATCTCCAGACAGAGCCACTATTGGTGCTCAAAATTGCATTCTCATTTTGAGCATTCATTTGAAAATGGGAGTTAGCTACCCCTAGATATGTTAGTTTCTCAGTGGGATAATTGAAAAACCTTTAGTATTTTCAAACACCAACATTACCAAACAATGTTAGAGCAATTTACTATTGTAGCTACATATTCTACTTTTGTTGTGGATTGAGATGTGTAGTTTTGCTTCTTACTTGTCCAAGATACCAACCTTTTACCAAGAAAGAAGGCTCCACCACTAGTTCTTTTTCTATCATCAAGATTTCTTGCCCAATCGGCATCAGTAAATACTTTTAAGTCAAGATTGCCTCCAATTTTGTACCATAAGCCATAGTCTTCAATACCTTTCAGATATCTCAAGATTCTTTTTATTGTCATCATGTGGTTTTCTCTAGGTTTTGTTGAGAATCTTGCCACTATCCCAAGCTAAGGCAATGTCAAGCCTTGTATGTACTACATACTATAATTTCCCAATCATTGATTTGTATAAGGTCTGATCTACTTCTTTGGAGTCATCATCATTGGTAAGCTTAATTCAAGTACACATAGGGGTTCCAACTAGTTTTGAATCTTCAATTCCAAATTTCTTGAGTATCTCATTAATATACTTAGATTGAGTGATATAGATATCATTTTTGTTCTATTGTATCTAGAATCCAATAAAATTTTTATTTCACCAAAGATGGACATCTCAAATTATTTATTCATTTGTTTAGAGAATGATTTGCATAAGTCATCATTTCTTATGAACAGAGTATCATCCACAAATATTTCCACCAACACAATCTTCTTAGCTAGTCCTTCCTTGATATATAGGCTATTGTTCTCATTTGTTCTTTGAAAACCAATCTGTATCAAATATTTATGTATTATTTCATACCAAGCACTAGGAGCTTTTTTTAGACCATACATGTCCCTTCCAAAAACTCTTCCACAAATTGTTTACTACTATACATGTCCCTTTTGTCAGGATCAACAAAACCTTCTGGCTATTCAATATAGACTTCCTCATCAAGAATTCCATTCAAGAATGTAGATTTAACATCCATCTAATATACTTTGAATCCTCTATGAGTTGCATATATTAGTAAAGTCCTAACACCTTCTAATCTTGCAATAGGGACAAAATTCTCACAGTAATCAATACCTTCTTCTTGAGAATAGCCTTTACATACCAATCTAGCTTTATTTCTTGAAACTTTTCTATCTTCATTCAACTTATTTTTTAATACCCATTTTGTACCAATCACATTTTTATCTTTTGGCCTAGGAACAAGAGTCTAAGTTTTATTCTTTTCAATATGTTCTATTTTTTCATTCATAGCCTCAATCCAACTTTCAATTTCTAATGCATCCTTAACACTTCTAGGTTCAAATTCAGCAAGTAAACATGTACCTTTTAGTTTGCTTCTTGTCATTGTTCCATCTGATTTGACTCCAATGATCTAATTAGGTGCATGATGCTTTCTGACATATTTAGCCGATACAATTTTGTTGACTTTTGAATGAATTGTATTATCTTCATTTTGAATCTCAACTTTAGGCTTGGGTACTTCTATCTATGGTTCAATCCTTGTGACTTAGTTTGCACTTGTTGCAACTTGGCAACTATTGGAGACTTGGAGAGCTTGGGAGATGAAGTCTCCTTTTTATCAAATATGTTTGGCATTGTATCAGGTTCATAGTAAGAAAATCTTCTATAATCTTCTAGCTCTTTTTGCTTTCTTCTTCACTCTTTTCTACAAATTTATCAATTCTCACATGTGCACTTTCCATGATTTTGTGAGTAAAAAAATTTAGACATTTGTATGCTTTACTTCTGTAAGAATATCCTAAAAATATACCTTCATCACCTTTTACATCAAATTTTCCTTTTCTAGATTTGTCATGCCCAAAAACACGAGGGCAAAAACACACACAATTTTTTTTTTTAAAGTTAATAATTAAAATTCATTAAGTAGATATGTTTGTGATCACAGTTAAAGTAACGGTGCTCTACATTTTATCTTAAGTTTATAATCTTGTGGAGGAATACATCATTAAGATTTGAACTCTAGTTATTAAATTGATATCAACAGTTGTTTCTATATTTCATTGATTTTACCAGAATACATCTAAAATAAATGAATGACCATATAAATGGACACAGGTATAATTAACTTAAAAATATTAAATCAAGGAACTAATTAAAATAAGTGTCACATCTAACTATACACATAAATATACTTTAATTAACTTTACTCTAATCTCAATTTTATTTGAATCTATAATATTATTAAAATTAAGCATTTCTAAAGATATTAACAATATAAATTACCCTTAAATTTGACTAATAGATAAAGAAAAACAAATTAACATTTTCTATTTGTCTAACATATACTAACATAATAAAACAAGATAATAGCTCACAATGAGTTTACTAAAACTTTAAATGTATAAAATTACTACTAAATTAAAACTAATTTCCAAATTTACCTTACAATCTAAGCACTTAAAATGAATACCATTGAATAATTCAACCATCTTAAATTTAAAACTTAACACAATAAAACATACTAACACTAATATATTAACAAGAATCTAAATTAACTACATACTTAATACTAATAAATCATTACTAAACTAAAACTAATTATACTTACTAAAACTAAATACATTTAAAATTTTAAGAATTATTCTAAGATAACGATGACATTAATAATATAACGAAAGTTGAATAAATCAAAATCTAAACTAGATTTCATTATTAAAACCTTACTAACTTAAACTAAACTACTAAATATATTTTAAAATTTAAACAAATAACAACTAAACAAACATAATTAATAACTAACTTAAATCTAAAACTAACTATCTTGATCTAATCTAAAGATAAATACTCATTAAAACAATATAATTATTAAATCATAAAACATTAAACTAACTAATGTTTCTTTTTTTCTAAGACATCCTAACTACAAATATTGACACTAAAACTAAACTAATTCTTATTAATTAATCTTTACTTTAAAAAAAATGCTAATAAAAAACATACCAAAATAATTACAAGTACTAAATTAAAATTAAGACATTTGAAATTAAATCTAGTTAGTATCCTAAAAACTAATTTCTAATTTTAAACACAAAAAGATTCTCAGAATATTCTCTGTAGTTGCAAGGAGAAAAATTAATTTGTTTTCCATACAAAAATCAGAGAGTTTTTACTCTCTTGGGATATTTTTTTTTAAGTCTTTATTTTTTTCTAAGTATAAATTTTTCAGTTGATTTAATAACCAAGGGGTGATTTTTTTTTAAAAGTAAATCTAATAGGACCACTTGGAAATTAATAAACCAAGAGATTTAATTACCCATTTAAGCCACAATGCAAGAATTGATTTAATTCCAATAATCACGAAACTAAATTTTTCATTCATAATATGATTTTCTTGTTTTCAACATATAAAGAAACATGAAATTTTTTCCTAATTGAATCAACATCATTTCCATCCTATTTTTGATGTGCATTCATATAACTAAAAATTACGATTAGATCTCATGATAAGCAATATTACTCAATCACCATTTTATTGGAAAACCTGATTCAAAGGCTTAGCTAGGAAAAAACCAGGAAGAAAACCTAACGTTGTTGCCATTACAACAAAATTTGAAATACAATTACATAGGATTTCAATCCCGAATTTTCAAAAATCCAATAAATTTCCTTCAAGTCCCTTATCAAGGGATCAATATCATTTTTTGCAACACATGACTAAGATCGTGGAGGGAACAAAATCTGATTAGGTGTCAACAAGCATGACCAAGAGACAAAATCAAACATGCATATTCATACTAGGTTTCCACAACAAGATTCACAATGAATCAAATCTAGGGAAAGGTGGATTTTTCCAACAGGAGATTTCAGACACAACACCAAACCAGGTGTCCAATTGGGGCTATAAACCAAGAACTTTCGTTCTTCCATTTTAACATGCCAACTCATACGAGGTTTGTTCTGATAGGTAGGGGCCCATAAAACCCTACCCTCTCTCCCTCTTCTCGTCCTAAGAAGACACTCTACACTGTTGGAGTCCAACTAAAAAGACCTTTCCTGAAATTGGTCACTTCTGCCCTATCCAAGGGTGAGTAATATCAAAACACCCATCCAAGAAAACTTCAAAATTCAAACATAAACATGAAAGAAAAGCATTCAAAGACATGGTTTTCAATCCTTTCCAACATATCCAACATACATACAAGCATCCAGACAACAACAAAGTAGCATAAGCATGAAGCAAGCATGAAATTTTGAACAAGGGAGTTGAAGAACTCCTACCTTCACAAAGAGGTAATGGCAAAAGAAAAAATTTGAGTAGATATTTTTCCTTCCTTCCTTCACTCTTCCAAGACTCCTCTCTAAAAGTAGAAATTGGGTAACAACCAAAACTACTCCAAGAAGGGCCTCTAAATAAGACTCAAACTCAACCACCCAAAAAGGCAATAACTTCTCCCACCCACCTACAAATCTAGAAGTTTCTAATTCAATCCATCCTAAGGTTAACCACTAAGTGGAGGTGAGGTGATGCAACTCATGGTCACCACTTGCAATTTTGGCACAAAGGCAAAAATAGACTTTTTAAGTGACCCCAAAAGTCAATAAAAGGGGCTTAGGGGTTGGAAAATGCCCCCAACCCATACCCATACCCTTTGGGTATAATTATTTCATGTTTTAAAGCCTTAGAAATTGATTGAAACCAAACAAAAGCTAGGAAATAATTAGGACCAACTAATAACTCTAAAAATGAAGATTAAGCACTAACCCAGATTAAGGGTGACTAAACTTGATTAAGAACCAAATTAGCAAATAAGACACTAACTAAATCCAACCTAGGTCCAAAGGTTACATAGATAACCCTAACTAGCTTGTTGGAATGCATATGCAAATTCACGAGTGTCAAGTGACACTAAGAACACAGTTACGAACATTAACATTTACTGATCACGAAAAGATACATTTATACATCTCACAATAAAATTAAGTTACAAACAACAAGGTTTCCATAATTAACACATAGGCATCAGTTCTGTTCTTCCATCGGGTTTCTCAGCTAAAATATCCTACACACTCATTGCACACATCAGTAGTCCCATAAAATCACATGCACATATGTATGCACATATCAGGAAGTCACATAAGTTAAAACATACATCTTCCAAATCAATCAGGGTTTCTCTCATCCTAATCATATTCTTTAACCATTAAAATCTCTTAATCACAGTGTTAATCCTGCATTTACTTATCTTGTCAACATATATGTTCATAAAGCATTAAAAGAAAAACTCAAATATCTAAAAGTAACATCTCACAACACAATATAAAATAATATAATATGTTCAAAGCATCAGGTAGTGTCTCGACATCTCAAGTCATGAGTATCAAAATAATAATGTATTAACTATGGCTATGAAGGGTTGGGGCAAGGCCTCACAAGATTCTTTCAAGATATAACATTTATTGTCAAATATTTTCAAGTATCTTACATTGGGTTTGTAGCCATACCATAGTTCATAGGGAGGTTTGTTTGAGTCCTTCTTCAACTGAACTTGGTTCAAAGTATGAACTATAGTACTAAGAGCTTCCTTCTAGTATTTGATAGCAACATTCTTATCAATCATTGGTGTCCTTGCACAATCCATGATGGATCTTTTTCTTCTTTCAGCTATTTCATTTTTCTCAAGAGTACCAGGGGCTGATACTTGTCTTTTGATTCCTCTTTCAATGTAGAAATTGTTGAATTCATTTGAGATGAATTCACCACCTCTATTTGATCTTAGCATTTTAATATTTTTCCAGTTTATTTTTCTACTCTTTCTAAATACCATTTGAATTTCTCAAAAGCTTCTGATTTTTCTTTTAGATACATAATAGTCATTATTCTAGAACACTCATCAACAAAAAGAATAATTTTTTTTTCTCCACTATAACTTTCTATTCCAATGGGTCCACGTAAATTAGTATGCATAATTTCCAAGACATCTTCTGACTGATCATTTTTTCTCTTAAAACTAGTCTTTCCCATTTTACCAATTTGACAATTTTTGCATAATCGAACATCAGGTTTCTTCAAACTAGGGATACCTCTTACTCTTTTGAGTTTGCTTATCTTGACCATATTATGAAATTTTACATGACATAGTCTTTTGTGCCATAACTAGTTTTCTTCTACTTGAGCATTAAAATATGAGCAATCACCAAGATCAAGATAAAATAGGTTACCTTTTTTTTGCTTGCCTAATCCAATTAGATTTTCTTTATTATCTAGCAGTCATTGTCATTCATGAACTCTACTTTGATTACAATGCTGTCCAACTGTGCCACACTTAGTAAATTATGTTTTAGTCCTTCAACCCAATAGGCATTGTTGCATAAAAGTTCACTGGTTAATGAGATATGGACTTTTCCTTTTATGCAACAAGGTTCATTGTTTCCAAACCTTACACTACCTCCATCATAGTGTTCAAAACATTCAAAATTAGTTTTATCTCCATGGTGAGAACATCCACTATCTATGATCCAAGTATCATTTTTACTAACGTGAGAGACAAGTGCCATATTATCTCCTTCATCATCAAATTCATCTTTTACAACAATATACACTATTTCATCTTCACTGTTATCATAATCTTTAACCATAAAACAAGTTTTCTTACCTTTATCTTTGTAGGATTTGTGACCTTTGAATTCCATCTTGCCTTTGTCGTTGTGGCTTTTCTTCTCTTCCTTGCTTTCTTTGTTTGGACAGCTAGCAACAATATGACCATTTCTTCACAAGAAAAATAGAGTAGAGGAATTCTACCTTTGTACTTTCCTCTACTCTTGAAATATCTCTTTGCAAGTAGAGCTTCAATAATTCCAAAATCAATATCAAAACTTTCTTTAATTTTGTCCTCACATCTTGATTTATTTTCTTTTATTTTCTTGCCGTTTTCTTTGAGTGAGAGTTTAGCTTCAAATGTAGACTCAATATTCTTGGAAGTAGGAACATAGATGTCAAAGTTGTCTAGTTCAAAAGCTATCAATCTTCCTACTAGGGCATCCAAGCCTATCTTGTTATTTGGATCACATCTCTTTTCTTGAATAGCAAACACTCTAATAGCATAGATGGGAAGCAAAGTTCTAAGTATTTTGCTTAATATAGTTTCTTCTTTGATTTCTCCTCAAGATGCTTTGATTGCACTGACACTAGCCTTAATTCTTTCCACATGTTTTTCAATGTTTTCATCTTCTCTCATTCTCATTTGATCAAATTGTCCTCTAAGGCTTTCTACTTTGGCTCTTCTTACATTGTCATCTCTTCCATAGATTTCTTTCAGTTTGTTCCACATATCACAAATAGTTTTATACTCTTTGACCTCATCAAATTTAGCATAACTAAGAGTAGATGCAATATCAATCATTATGATGTTATGGTTCTTTTTCTCAGCAATATCTTCAACTAATAATGTTCTAGTGGGAGTTTTGTACTCTTCATCAAGATATTTGCAACCTAAATCACTGATGGTAGCCAGATGAAGCCTCATAAGTCCTTTCAATGCTGCAATGTTGTCTTTGTTCAGCTTTGGAATCTCTCTTTTGTAAGACACCCCGATCTTTAGCTTAGGTCCTTGAATCCTTCTCTACAAGCACCAAAAGCTCTAATACCAATTGTTGGAAATATAAGAGGAGTAACTAAGAGGGGAAGGGTGAATCAGTTACTACTAAAATAAATCCTAGATCCCTTAGATGTCAAATAAAATTCAGATCGATAAAGTTGATTACTGCTAATACTTGATAAGAATACAAAAAATTGTGTAACTTGATAAATGTAGAATGTATTTAACTTAGCAAATATTGTTAGTAATTTACTTGCAAGAATGAAAGAAATAACATGAACACATATGACACCAGGATTTAATATGGAAACCCAATTTGAGAAAAACCATCAATTGTAATTAATTATTGTTTTTCACTTTTCTAAAGTGAGCTCTATTAGGAGCCAACCTTGTTAAAGGTTACAAAACACAGTGTTAGGTGTGACCTTGTTAAAGGATTTGATCACCCTATTAAGAGCGGCCTTGTAAGAGGTCTTGAAACAATTCAATAGAATTTCCACCTTGTTAGAGGATTTATAGATGGTTGTTAAACCAACTTTGTTAAGATATTTTAGATCATTGCTACAATGGTTAGAGAGTAACAATGAAATGTGCTGATTGTGATGCAATTGAATTTTTGATTACAAATCTCTATTCTAGCATATACTTGATCCTTCCTGATTGAATAACACTTTTCTACTCCATAAGGATACCTACTTATCCTTCAAGTTTTCTTGCTCTCTTCTTATCTCTTCAATTCATTCAACTTACATACTTTGAAATCACAATTTGACCTTTTACTTATACCTTCTAGATTGTCAAGTCAGATCAAATACAAATTAGAAAAACCAATATTTATTACCATAGTTGGGTAAGAATCAATATGTAAAATAATTAAGCTTTACATGCCAAAATAAGAAAATCCTTTGGTAGCTGACCTAGCTTGGTAGAAACTAGTTCTAAAGCAATTTCTTGTGTTAACCAACAAGAGCTTGGTTAATACTATGAACATAAAAAATTCCTTTGGTAACCAAGTGAAATTGGTTAATACTAGTTTTGATCAATTTTCTCTTTGTTAATTGAGTGATCTTGGTTAACACTCTTTTCTACATAAATTCCTTTGACGCCCAAGTGAGCTTGATAGATACCACCTTTTGTACAAAGTAGATTTAGGAACACTCAGTAGACAAGGAAAACTATCTACACTGACCAAGTGAGCTTGACATGCACTAACTGTCAACTAATATGATATTTGTGTAACATCAAAGACAACACATAATTAATCAATTGTATCCAAAAACTACACCATATTTAGAATAATGTGGGTAAGTTGGTAGCCATTTTGAACCAAGATTTTGGTTTGATGGATGAAGTACATGCCTGGGGCAAGGACTTGCAAGCACTATAGTCAATCAAGGGTCAAAGATATTGGATGTTAATGGAGGTATAGATAGAAGAAGAGTTAGATAAAATTGATGATTAGATAGAAAGGATTTTGGATGGCAATAAAGTAATGGAGGAATTACATGCAGATATTCATAAGCTCAAGGATCAAGCCCAACAGCATATTTTAGAGGCAGAGAAACATTATAGTGATGTATGTTTAGATAATTTTGAGGATGATGCAAGGGACAAATTGATATCTATGGAAGTAGTTGCTGAGCAGTTCTGAAAGACTTTTGAAGAAGCTTCTAGTGATGATGATATTAGACAAGCATTCAGAGTGGAAGAAGCATTACTAGATTTAGATGTGAAACTTGGAGATTTTGTAGAGACTCACATCGAGGTGGGAAACTATAGGTAGAAAGTAAAGGACAAGTATGAAGCCTTAGATTTTCTAAATGTAGCTCAAGTCATTAAGATTATTGAGAAATTCAAGGGCATATACCCAAACATAGCTCTGATATAAAGAGGAACAAAACTTAGAAGCCATAATTTTAGTTTTGACACTTGGTGAAATTTTTCATTTTTTAACCCGCTTCTAAGGTGTGCAAGTGCACCAAGTGTGTGTGTACGCTGCTTTTGAGGTGCACTTTTTCAAAGGTAAGCTAACAGTTAACTACTAGTTCTAAATTTAGAGCTTTCCATGCATCAGAAATGCATTCAATGACAGTTTAACTCCTATAAACACCTAGTGAAGAGGGAGCTTCTACTTTTAGCACTTCTAAACACTCCTACATCATCTAAAGGATTTATTATTCTTATTTTCTCATGTTTTCTTTATTTTAAGACATGTAAAGGCTCATGCATCCATTTAATGAATATAAATATGAATGGAGTCCTACTTAGCACCAGTTAGATAGTTAATTTGTACATAAATAGATTTGTTTCATTAGTTTAAAAGCATATGTTTGCATAAATATATATCTTAATCTCAACATAAATTGGGGAGAAGATTTCTTATAAACTTAGGAATGTAATATGTATTCCAGGCCACCATTATCTTGATGCAATAATATATGTTATTGATGCTCACATTTGGAGTGTAGTGATTCTTGCCTAAGTGTGTTATATTTTGTGGATGTATGTTCATGGAATGTAATTGAGCCAATAGTTTTATTGCATTTTTCTAATTGTGTGGTTTTTTACTTCTGATGTTTTCCATAGGTCTACAAATTCTACTGATGTACTTAGTTTGAGAAGAGATAGTCATATCGTTCCTACATAGCTTTTCATCTTGCATGAGCACACTTTCCATGGCCTTGTGATTTGATGAAAAGTGAAACATCATATGGTTATTGAATTCCCATTGAAAATTGTATTAATGGAATTAAGGAAGCACTACTCTTATTTTCATTGGTTACTCACCAATTTATTCAAAGGCTTAACTCACATATGCATTTTTTCCATGGTTTATGTCTGTTAGGATTTTACCTTTCATGTTATTTGCTTAAAATTTTTGTTACCCTATCTTCATTATTTGATTTACTAACCCCTTGGTTAAATTGGTAATTCATATACTTGCATTTTCAAATTGCACTCATCATAAAATTAAAAAAATTAAAAAAAGATATATTTATTTTTGTGTGTTTATTATTTTGAGACAACAAGTAGATTCAAAATCTTATTTGAATGGTTTAAGAATCAGAAAAGGCCTCCTCATGAACACTCACATTTATCTTCAACTGAGTGATTTCTAGTATGTCACAATATCGCCTAGAACCTTGGAGTTGATCCTAGATTAACTTTTCAAGAGAGGAGTTGAAAAAGATTCTTGTCATTAAGAATTGTGTAAAATGACAACTCAACACCATCTTAGAAGGTATTCAAGAGGATAGAGGATAGAAACTAGATCTTAATTTAGGAATGGATACTTTGATAAGAAATGCTTCAACCCAAAAAGGGAACAAGGATGAATATGTAGTGAGATTTAAAGATATTTGAATATAACCTATCTAAAACTTGGAATTGGCCATGTGTGTTAAAAATAGTGGGGGTGATAGTTTAGTCTCAGAATCATATTATTCTTCTCATGGGAAGGATAATTAACATGATAAATATAGAATGGAGGATGAATTAGATATAGAAAAAATCTAGAAACTAAACTATAAGGAGAAGAATAAGATAGGTCCAAAGTCGACAAAAGTTAAATTAGCAATAGTTGGTAATTTAGCAAACCAGTCCAAACTGTTGAGATTAGGAAGAAGCTATACATCTTCCTAAAAGAGATGAAGTGCCTCTCATGGAATGCCATAGGTTGCAATGCCATTGAAAAAAGGTATTTGATCAAATGAGGTCTTGATCAAACCAACTAGACTTGATATTTCTTCAAAAGACAAAATTAAGTGGGGAAAGTTTACAATATTTTGCTAATAAGTTTAGGATGTGGGGTAGTTTATTTGTGGATACAAAGGGAGCTTCAAGAAGCCCATGTATCTTAAGGAAGGAAGAATTTGGTAGCGTATAGTTGATAGATTCATATACTAATTGGTAGATGGTTAAAGTGCATTTCTTTTAGCTTAAACTAGACTTCTTTATTTTCAATGTGTATGTGCCTTGTAAGTGAGAGTTGAAAGCTCAAGTATGGGCAACTCTGATTGATAAGTTTAATATTGTGAATCAAAGTCTATTTCTTTTAGATGGTGACTTCAATGCTATTTTATCACCTCTATAAAAATTAGGAGGGAAAGGATGCCTTATTCTTAGTCACTTGGAATTTGCAAACTTTGTATCTATAAATGGTCTACATGATGTGGATTTAAATAATGGTAAATTAACATGGACTAACCATTGCAAAGGTCTTACAAATATTGTTGAAAGGATAGATAGATTTTTACTTGGGGGATCTTGGAATGAAACTAAATGGCTATGCCAAGCAGAGGTAATGCCTTTAAGTGGTTCATATCATTTTCCTATTTGTCTTAAGTTTAGGATGATTCCTCTTTGGAGAGGGCCCCTTTTAGATTAAAAAAAAATGTGGCTAAATGAAGAGGGATTTGTAGATCCAATTCAAAATTGGTGGTGTAATGCACTGACAAGATCAAGAAACTTAGCCTTCATCTTCTTCAAGAAACTTCAACTTTTTAAGGGTCAACTAAAAGTATGGAATAGATTGAAAATTGAGTTAGAATTGGAATATATCAATGATGTTATTATGAAAGGAGGAATGGATGAATACTATACAATCTAGAGATAAGTTTGATAAAAAAAAGTATAATGAGGTTTTGCAAAGAGAAGAATCCTTTTGGAGACAAAAATCCCATGAGCTTTGGCTAAGAGAGGGAGATAGAAACACAAATTTTTTTCACAACTTAGTCAAATGGAGAAGAGTGGTCAAAAAGATCTTTACTATCATGGACAGACAAGGAAGGATGTTTGAGGAGAAAGATAAAGTTAATGAGGAAGTGATAGGCTTCCTTTTAGATATTTTTGCCAAAAATGGAACATACTTAAATAGACTATCCAATGACATCCCATATTGTTAAATCGAGCACTCACCTTACACAAATTAGGAATACAAGCATTTCTACCCATTTTAATAAAAGAACATGCCATGCAGTTACACCCATTGGTTTTTGCAAGGTTTAATGCAGACTTTGATGGAATGATAATGAGGTTCTACTAGAAGGGATTCCCACACTAATAAGTGAAAATCAAAATAGTATGTGAGTGAAACCTATTTTGATGGACGAGGTTAAAAAGACTATGTTTAGTATGGGTAGTGATAAATCCCCAAGGTCGAATGAGTTCCTAGAAATGTTTTATCCAAAAACATGGAAGGTGATTGGTAAGGACCTTTGGAAGGTGCAAGAGTAATCTCAAAGGGGTGGTTTTGTGTTTAAAGACTTTAATAACACACTTTTTTATCTTTGATTCCAAAGAAAGGTGCAAAGCAATATTTTTTGAGGATTTTAGAACAATTTCCCTTTGTAAGAGTATACAAAGTCATATCAAAGATAATTGAAAATAGACTAAAAAGTGTTCTTCCATCAATCATTTCAGGGGAAAAAAGTGTTAAAAATATAGGAGTAACTAAGGGGGGGGGGGGGGGGGGGGGGGGGGGGGGGGCGTGTGGGGTGGGGGGGTGAATTAGTTACCACTAAAATATATCCCAGATCCTGTAGATGTTAACAATAAAAAATTATTGTTGTTGTTATTTGGCAAACACACAAAGAATGTTGTAACTTGGTAAATGCAGAGTGTGATTTACTTTTAACTAGTCTTAAAACATTAACAGTGATTAATTTGCAAGCATAAGAGAAATAACATAAACACATGAGACACCCGAATATAACGTGAAAACCCAATATGGGAAAAACCATCAATGTAACTAGTTACTATTTTCACTCTTCTAAAGTGAGCACTATTAGGAACCAACCTAGTTAAAGGTTACAAAACAAACTTTTAGGTGTGACCTTATTAGAGGATTTAATTCATCCTCTTAGGAGTGGCCTTGCAAGAGGTCTTAAAATAATTCAATGGAACTATCACCTTGTTATAGGATTTACAACTGGCTATTGAATTGTTGATTACAGATCTCTATTCTACTTCATACTTGATCCTTCTTGATTGAATAATAATTTTCTACTCCACAAAGATACCTACTTATCCTTCAAGTTTTCTCTCACTCATTCTTTCTCAATTCAATCAATACACTTACACACACACTAAAAATCTCAACTCGACCTTTCATTTATACCATCTAGATTGTCAAGTCGGCTCAAATTCAAATTATAATAACCAGCAATCATCACCATAGTTGGCTAGAAACAATACTTAAAATAAGCTTATTATTCCAAAACAACAAAATCCTTCATTGGCTGACCCTACTTGGTAAACACTATTTCTAAGATGATTTCCTGTGTTAACCAACAGAAGCTTGCTTAACACTATGAACTTGCAAAAATCCTTTGGCAACTTAGTGAACTCAGTGAACACTAACTCTATCCAACTTTTCCTCACTAACCATGTGAACTTGGTTAACACTAACTTCTTCTTGAATTCCTTTGATGCTTGAGTGAGCTTGGTAGACACTGTTTTTGCAAAGTAATCTTCAAGAACACTTGGTAGAAAAGGAAAACTATCTTGTTGACCAAGTGAGCTTGGTAAGCACTGACTAACAATTGATATGACATTTGTGTAACATCAAAGACAACACAAAATTAGATAATTGTATCCAACAATCTCTCTCATTGGCATTGATGGCAACACAACATATCATAGCATAATGAAATTTGAGAACAAGACTTTCACTTATAGAAAGTTTCTCCCTCTTATATTTTCACCAAAAACTTCTTCCTTTTCATGTAGTAATCTCCCTCTATGAATGAATTACATAACTTCTATGATAGTATACCTCTCCCTCAGAAAGATATAATTTTTTTTCAAAAAGATAGGATGGTAATCTTCTCCCTCTTTGACAACACATGCTAAAGACAACACATACCAAATAAGTATCAATGTACCTTGAGTATTGATTCATATGCAATATATTCTTTGACTATGTTGCATCAACTAATTGATCTTCAACTTGGTTCTTGTTGATGCATCACCAAAGCTTTATGTAGTGAGCTTCAAATAGGGGAATGACCCCTAACTTACCTCTTAGATACATGAATGCATCCTTAGGTAATGGCCTGGTGAATATGTCTACATTTTGTTCTTTTGTGTGAACATATTCCAATATAATTTCTTTATCATGCACCAATTCTCTAACAAAATAATATTTTATGGAAATGTGCTTAGTTTTGGAATGTATCACTAGGTTCTTTGATATGTTAATTGCATTGGTGTTATCACAATACATGACAACTGGTTCTTTGATCTCAACCTTCATACCTTCCAACAATTGTTTAAACCAAATAATGTTAGAACAATTCACTACCACTACAACATATTCTACTTTTGTTGTAGATTGGGATGTTTAGTTTTGCTTCTTTCTTATTCAAGATACCATCCTTTTACCAAGAAAGAATGCTCCACCACTTGCACTCTTTCTATCATCAATATTTCCTACCCAATTAGCATCAGTGAATACCTTTAGGTCTAAGTTTCCTCCAAGTTTTTACCATAAACCATAGTCTTTAGTACCTTTCAAATATCTCAAAATTCTTTTGATTGCCATCATATGATTTTCTCTAGGTTTAGTTGAGAATCTTGACACTATCCCAACTGCTAAAGCAATATCAAGCATTGTATGAACTACATACTATAATTTTCTAATCATTGATCTATATAAGGTCTAATCTACCTCTTTTGAATCATCATCTTTGGTAAGTTTTAGTCCAGTACACATGGGGGTTCCAACTAGTTTACAATCTTTCATTCCAAATTTCTCGAGTACCTCTTTGATATACTTAGATTGAGTAATGTAGATACCATTCTTTCTTTACTATATCTATAGTCTAACAAAGAATTTTATCTCACCAAACATGGACATTTCAAACTCTTTGTTCATTTGTTCCAAAAATTCTTTGCATGGATCATCATTCTCTATAAATAGAGTTTCATCCACAAATATCTCTACCAATACAATCTTGTTATCTGTTCCTTCTTTAATATACAAACTACTATTATCATTGGTTCTCTGAAAACCAATTTGTATAAGGTAGTTATGCAACCTTTCATACCATGCTCTAGGAGCCTATTTTAGACTATACAGTGCTTTGTGTAATTTGTAGATTATGTCCCTTTTGTCTGGATCAACATAACCTTCTAGTTGTTTAATGTAGATTTCTTCATCAAGAACACCACTGAGAAATATAGATTTAACATCCATCTAATATACTTTGAATCCTTTATGAGCAACATATGCAAGTAGAGTCCTAGCACCTTCTAATCTTGCAATAAGAGAAAAAGTCTCACCATAATCAATTCCTTCTTCTTGAGAATAGCCTTTACACACCAATATTGCTTTATTTCTTGATACTTATCCATCTTCATTTAGCTTATTTTTGAATACCCATTTTTTTCCAATCACATTTTTTATCTTTAGGTCTAGGAACAAGGGTCCAAGTTTTGTTCTCCTCTATTTGTTCTATTTCTTCATTCATAGCCTCAATTCAACTTTCATTTTCCAATGCATCTTTAACATTTATAGGTTCAAAATCAGCAAGCAAACATGTAACTTTTAGCTTACTTCTTGTCATAATACCTTTTGATTTATCTCCAATAATCTAATCAAGTGTATGATGCCTTCTGACATACTTGGCCAATATAGGTTCTTTACCTTTTGAATTTCAACTTCTAGCTTTGGTTGCTTAGACTCGGTAGGCATTGGTTTAGTGTCTTTAGAATGTGACTCGGGTCCTTGTGACTCAATTTGAAATTCTTGCAACTCGATAACTAAGAAAGACTCAGGAGGTGAAGTCTCCTTATTGATAGATGTGTCTAGTAATGTATCAGCTTTGAAGTAAACAAATTTCCTATAATTTTTAGTTCCTTTATTCTTTCTTCTTCAATCCTTTCTAGAAACTCATCAATTCTCACATGTGCACTTTCTATGATTTTATGAGTAGACAAATTCAAACATCTATATACCTTCTACAAGAATATCCTAAGAATATACCTTCATCACCTTTCACATCAAACTTTCCTTTTCTAGACTCTTTCAAGATATAACATTTACTTCCAAATAGTTTTAGGTAACTTACATTAGTTTTGTAGCCATACCATAATTCATAGGGAGTTTTATATGAGTCCTTCAACTGTACTTGGTTCAAAGTATGAACTGCAGTGCTAATGGTTTCCTTCCAGTATTTGATAGCAATGTTCATTTCAATCATTAGAGTCCTTGCACAATCCATGATGGATCTATTTCTTCTTTCGACTGCTCCATTCTACTCAAGAGTACTAGGGGTTGATACCTATCTTTTAATTCCTCTTTCAATGCAAAATTTATTGAATTCATTGGAGGTGAATTCATCACCTCTATCTGATCTTAAGCATTTCAATATTTTTCCTATTTCCTTCTCTATTCTTGCTAGATACTATTTGAATTTTTCAAATGCTTCTAACTTTTCTCTAAGATACATAATAGTCATCATTCTAGAATAGTCATCAACAAAAAGAATAAATAATTTTTCTTCATTATAGCTTTCTATTCAAATGGGTCCACATAGGTTAGTATGCACAATTTCCAAGACATCTTCAGACTGGTAGTTTTTGCTCTTAAAACTAATCTTCCCCATTTTGCCAATCTAACAATTTTTGCATAAACCAACATCTGGTTTCTTCAAACTAGGAATACCTCTTACTTTTTTGAATTTTCTTATCTTGACTATATTATCAATGTTTACATGACATAATCTTATGTGCTATAACCAACTTTCTTCTATTTGAGCAATAAAACATGAACAATCACCAAGATCAAGATAAAATAGGTTACCTCTTGTTTGTTTGACTAATCCAATAAAATTCCCTTTGTCATCTAGTAATCTTGCCTTTCCATGCATGAATTCTACCTTGAATCCAATGGTGATTAGCTATACAACATTTAGTAGATTATGTTTTAGTCCTTCAACCCAATTGGCATTGTCACATACAAGTTCTTTGGTTAACGAGAATTGGCCTTTCCCTTTTATGCAATAAGGTTCATTTTTTTCCAAACCTTTCACTACCTCCATCATAGTCTTCAAAGTGTTCAAACTTTGTTTTGTCTCCAGTCATATGATGTGAACATCCACTATCTATGATCCATGTGTCATTCTTACTGACATGAGAGATAAGTGCCATCTTATCTTCTTCTTCATTAGATTCATCTTTCACAGCAATGTATACTATTTCATCTTCATTGTTATCAGAATCTTTAGCCATAAAACAAGTCTTCTTACCTTTGTCCCTGAATGATTTGTGATTTTTGAAATCCTTCTTGTCATTGCACTTGTGACTTTTATTCTCATCCTTTCTTTCTTTGTTTGGGCACCTAGCAGTAATATGACCAATTTCTTCACATGAAAAATAGACTAGGGGAACTTTACCTTTGTATTTTCCTATGCTTCTAGAATATTTCTTTGCAAGTAAAGTTTCAACAAATTTAAGATCACTATCAAAACTTTCCTCTAATTCCTCTTCACTTTCTAACTAAATTTACTTTATTTTCTTGCCTTTCTCTTTGAGTGAAAGCTTGGCCTCAAATGTAGATTTAATATTTTTGAAAGCCGAAACATAATTGTCATAGTTGTCTAACTCAAAAGTTGTCAATCTTCCTACTAAGGTATCCAAACATATCTTGTGATTTGGCTCACACCTCTTTTCTTCAATAGTAGATACTATAATTGTATAGATAGAAAGCAATGTTCTAAGGACCTTACTTACAATGATTTCATCCTTGATTTCTCCTCTAAAAGCTTTGATTGCATTGACACTAGCTTTAATTATTTCCATGTACTTGGACACATTTTCATCTTCTCTTATTCTCATTTGATCAAACTATCCTCTAAGTATTTTTTCTTTGACTCTCCTCACATTGTCATCACTACCATAGATTTTCTTTAGCTTTTTCCACATATCAAAAGTAGTTTTGCAGTCTTTAATTTCATCAAATTCATCAGAGCTAAGAGAAGATGCAATATTTATCATCATGATGTTATGGTTATTTTTCTCAACAATATCTCTAATAGATAATGTACTAGTAGGGGTTGTGTATTCTTCATCAAAGTATTTCAAGCCTGAATCACTAATGGAGGCTAGATGAAGTCTCATGAGTCCTTGCCATGCTAAAAAGTTGTCTCTGTGTAGCTTTGGTATCTCTCTCTTGTAAGACATCTTGATCTTTAGCTTAGGTATTTGAAACCTTTCTTACAAGCACCAAAAGCTCTGATACCAATTGTTAGAAATATAGGAGTAACTAAGGGGGGCAGGGGGGGGGGGGGGGTGGTGAATCAGTTATCACTAAAATATATCCTAGATCCCTTAGATGTCAACAATAAAAACTAATTGTTGTTGTTATTTGATAAACATATAGAGAATCTTGTAACTTGGTAAATGTAGAGTGTGATTTACTTTTAGCTAATCTTAAAACATTAATAGTGATTAATTTTCAAGCATAAGAGAAATAAAATGAACACATGAGACACTAGGATTTAACATGGAAACCCAATATGGGAAAAACAACCAATGTAACTAGTTTCTCTTTTCACTCTTTTGAAGTGAGCCCTATTAGGAGCCAACCTAGTTAAAGGTTACAAAACACACTATTAGGTGTGACCTTGTTAGAGGATTTAATTCAACCTATTAGGAGTGGCCTTGCAAGAGGTCTTAAAACAATTCAATGGAACTTTGACCTTGTTAGAGGATTTATAACTGGCTATTGAATTTTTGATTATAGATCTCTATTCTGCTTCATACTTGATCCTTCTTGATTGAATAATACTTTTTCTGCTCCATAAGGATACCTACTCATCCTTCAAGTTTTCTCTCACTCATTCCTTCTTAATTCAATCAATACACTTGCACACACACTAAAAATCTCAACTTGACCTTTGATTTATACCATCTAGATTATCAATTTGGCTTAGATTCAAATTACAATAACCAATAACCATCACCATAGTCAGCTAGAAAAAATACTTAAAATAAGCTTCTTATGTGAAAACAATAAAATCCTACATTGGCTGACCCTACTCGATAAACACTAGTTCTGAGATGATGTCCTGTGTTAACCAACATAAGCTTGGTTAACACTATGAACTTGAAAATCTCCTTTGGCAACCAAGTGAACTCAGTGAACACTAACTCTGTCCAACTTTTCTTCACTAACCATTTGAACTTGGTTAACACTGACTTCTGCCTAAATTCATTCAACGCCTGAGTGAGCTCAGTAGACACAATCTTTGTAGAGTAATCTTTAGAAATGCTTGGAAGACAAGGAAAACTATCTTGCTGACCAAGTGAGCTTAGTAAGTAGTGACTAACAATTGAAATGACATTTTTGTAACATAAAAGATAACACACAATTAGATAATTGTATCCAACAAAAAGTGGGTTTGCTCCAGGAAGATCTATTTATGAAGGGATAATTGTAGTGGATGAAGTCATTCACTCTTGAAAATTGGCAAGAGAAATGGGAATGATGATAAATTGGACATCAAGAAATCTTATGACAATGTAAACAGATCATTTCTTCTTCATGTTCTTCATAGGTTTGGGTTTGGATCTGAGTGGTGTAAATGGATAAGTAGTTGTATCTCTACATAAAGAATATTTTCAATACTAATATATGGTATTCCAAAAAGTTTTTATTAGACTACTACTAGTATTAGACAAGGGGATCCTCTTTCCCCCTTTCTTTTTATCATAATGGTAGAGGCCTTAGGGCTATTTATTAAATAGGAAAAGTAGGATGGAATGTGGAAAGGCTTAACCATAGCCAAAGGACTTGACCCAATCACACACTTGCAATTTGTGGATGATACCTTTTTGATGTGAGAGGCTTCTATTTGGGAAGAAAGGTGTATTAAATTAGTCTTGGAAGAGTATAGTGAAGCTTCAAGATAGTTCATCAATTGGACTAAATCTGAGCTATTTTTCTTCAATACCCCTCTCCCAACCCAAGAGCATATTACTAGATTATTAGGTATGAATTAGGGCTCATTACCTAATAAATATCTTGGGATTCCTCTTTTTAATGGAGCTACTAGGGCCAGTCTATGCAAAGATCTGATAGATGCAAGTATCAAAGATTGGATAGTTGGAGAGGGAAATGGTTAACATATGTGGGTAGAATCTTGTTGCTTCAATCAGTTATTTTGGAAATTACAATCTTTTCAATGGGCTTCCTTAAGATTCCCTTAAAAGTGTTGATCTATATTTAACAAAGAATGAGGAAATTTGTTTGGAATGGGGCTCAAAAGGAGAAAAATATTTCACTTATAGCTTGGGATAGGATTTTTAGTCCAAAGAAACAAGATGGGATGGGTCTTGGGAAATGGCATTTGGTAAAGAAAGAACTTGGAAGAAAAATGGTTTGGTAAATGTACACTAACCCTTCTCCACTATGGGTGCAAATTCTACAGGTCAAATATCTAGATTCTAGGGAGGCTTAAAGAATCTTGACAGTAAAAAATCCACCAAAAGGATTGGCTTTCTAGAATTTTATTTTGGATTGTGGATAGTTTATAATAGATCATCTTTCTTGGTAGATAGGGAATGGTAATTTGGCTTCCTTTGGGGATGATTCATGGAATGCTAGACTAATTATTGTAGATTCTGAGGAGGCTCTAGATGTGAAAGACATTTTTGTCAAAGATTGAGGGATTAAAGTTTCTGATTATATGGAAACAAAGGAATTGATTGTAGGATCTTATTGGGATTGCAAAGATTGGATTCTACTAGGACTAACTACAGATCAGAGCAATGTGATGTAGAGGATTTGTAGGGATAGGTGTGTGAGTTTTAGGGAGAAAGAGGATAGGATCATATGGTGTGTAGCCAAAAGTGGGGATTATTCACTAAAGTGGGGTATTAGATGTTAAACAGAGTAGAATTCATAGAAGAATGGTCTCCAATATTATGTTGGGATAAGGACTTCTTGCAAAAAGCAGGAACATTCACTTGGTTAGAAATACAAGGAAGGATTTTAGCATGCGAAAGGTGTAATGCCCTGCCCAGAGATCCTTGGAACAAGGATTCAATACAAGCCAAGATTTTATTTTTTACAATTATGAATGCACATGACAACATCATACATGGATCAAAAAGATCACAATGGAAGACTTCACCAAAATCCTACTAAGCAACAAATCTTTGAATGCCACTAACAAATTGACACATGCAAACAGAGGCTAATAATGACCATGCACATGATGAGGGCTCGAATAAATGACCACTCATCAAAAAAACACCAACCTAGGGTGTAAATACAAAACCCTAAAATTTGGCTAAGTCTAAATTGTTGAAGCCCTAAAATTTTCTAGAATCTTTATCTTATCTTAGAGAGGTCTAAAACCTATCTCAAAAGATTTGTCACATATATTAAAATATATCTTAAGTATAAGGAATTAAATACTTAAATGATATATTTTAAACCCCCTAAAAATATTTTTTTGAACCAAAAAGGTGTGAAAACCAATAAGGTGTCCAAAACCAACTTTCAAATCTTCCTTGGCCAAGCCTAACTACTCCCTATTTCTTGTGCAAGGAAGTGCACTGGTCTCAAGTCTTACACAAGACTTTGAAATGATACATTTTAAACCCCCTAACAAAAATATTTTGATCCAAAAGGGTGTGGAAACCAATAAGGTGTCCAAAACCAACTTTTGAATCTTCCTCGGCCAAGCCTAATTGCTCTCTATTTCCTGCACAAGGAAGTGCACTAGTCTCAAGTCTTGCACAATAGTTTGCAATGATATTTTTTAAACCCCCCTAAAAAGATTTTTTTGAACCAAAAAGATGTGAAAACCAATAAGGTCTCCAAAACCAACTTTTGAATCTTCCTTGGCCAAGCCTAATTGCTCCCTATTTCTCACGTGAGGTAGTGCACTAGTCTCAAGTCTCGCGTGAGACTTTGCATCATTGCACACAAGAAAGTGCATTTCTCCTCATAAGGATATGCATCACTACATGCGAGGATTTGTAGAAACTTGCATGAGGATTCATAGTAGGCTGTGCAAACTTCTACTTTCCATGTGCAAGGAAGTAAATTCTCACACAAGGAAGTACATTCTCATGTGAGGAAGTACATTCTCACATGAGGAACTACCTTTCCACATGAGAAAGCAAATCAATGTGATACCCACACAAGAATAAAAAGTATAAAAATATGAAAACCTGCACACCGGGGAGTAGTAGATCCACGTAAATTGAGGAATGAACACTCGAGTGCATAAACAACAAGGAAGAGGAGCATACATCTATCAAAGCCATAGTAGTAAAGAATGCACTGAAAGGAACATCACAATGAACATAAGCAACATCACAATTAACAAAGAAACTAACTAAGAATGTGGTTCCTCCCAACCATCAATAGCATCATAAGACCATCATGCATCCTAGCCATCCCCGTGTGTAAAATCCCAAGCCACTAATCAGATCTTCAATACTATCATAATAGGGACATTACTACTAAAACATGCTACAATATATAAGTATAATGAAATCTAACATGCTAGTAGTAAAACATAAGATAATCCTACAAGTAGATAACATCACCTATCACATGCTAATCATCATAATAAGGAAATGTATTAATAAATAATTTCATCTAAACATGATATACAAACATTCCAATGAAAGCATAAATCATAAAAAAGAATACTCCAAAACTCGAAGCATCAAGTGAAAACATCTAGCAACAATTGCACTAGGATAAAATATTGTCTCTATACATTGGTCCCTAACAATGGTGAAGGTAGGTACACCTCCCAACCATGTTGTACCTGTAGGTCCACACCCACTATTCTAATGGAGATAATGATCCAACCACAAACACACAATACAACATCCATGGCTAACACTCATGCCAGATAGTATGATGGTTGTAACCAAGAACCTAAGACAATGCAAGGAGTACAGGTCCTGGTCAGACAATCAATAGGCTACTAAGTAGGGGCTAACATCATGGAGAGTCACTTGGCATTGACAAGCCCAAGCTCGGATCATGTGTCCTCAAACTTAAGTGGGTGCTCACACATTATGTCCTCAAACTTAATTGGGTGCTAACAAATTTTATTATCTTAAGTTTTATTACCATTCACACATTTTATTTAGTTATCACTTATATAAAACTTCATCATGCCAACCCTATGGGACAAGGTCACCAGGCTATAGGATAGAAGCTTCCTCCATATGCTACTCTACTCTACCCATGCTTATCCTATGAAAAATACTTGTGGGCCTGCATATTTGAAACCCAACCCTAATGATCATAGCTTCTAGAAGAACCATGGAAGATTGGGCCTCACAAGTCACCTGACAAATGAATGTGCACATAATCATGTGTGGTGCACCACCATTATGAAGATCATAACACAAGGACTAGATGAGAACACAATGCAAAATATCACTCAATTGAAAAACAACTCAAAAGGATGAATTCTACATGAATCTCAAAGCCAATAAAACCATACATCATGAAATCACTGAACCAACCTCAATCTAGGAGCATGGATTCTACACAAATTCTAATGATGCAACAAGACCAAACATCATGAATTCACTCAATTGGCCTCAATCTAGGAGCATGGATTCTACACAAATCCTAGTGTCCATGAAACAATAACAAAGGTCCAAAAGAAACCATAATTTTAGGTATAAAAAGCACTCAACCAAACACAAAGTCGGCAGTACAGATACAACATGCATCCCAATACAAACACAAATGTGCAACAATGGTTTGATTGATATCCAAATGGATAATCTAGGTCCATGACCCAACTCATGCCAAGAAAATAGGGTGACACGCAAAATGAGATAAAAACTTCAAATTTTGGAAATTTTCCAAAATTAAAACCCATTTGGCCTTTAGGTACAAAAACCCCAAAATTCTAAAAATAATTAAGTTTGGACATTGTACACAAAAATGGCTAGCATAACAGTGTAAAATCCCAAACTCTCATCCCAAAAAATAGGGAAATGCTTATACCTAACCAACTAGGTAGAACCAACAAACAAAAATGGAGGGGAACACTAGTTCTCAACCTCTAGCCAAATGGCTACCAAAAATAGAATCATAAATAGAGTAGAAACAATAAAATGGGAGAGCCCTACCTCACAACCAAAAGGGAAAAATGAGAATCTGAACCAGAAAATAAAAAGCTCACAGAAGTGGCCAAAAATCATGGCAATCTCAGCTCTCCCTAAGTTGGATCCAACGAGCTCAACCTTGCGATGATCCCATGCCTATAGCTCCCACAATGAACAAAATAGTAAATCCTCATGAAGAGGATTTTGGGTTTTACTCTCCAACTTTATAATTTGGAAGTGATAAGTGAGGAATTAAATTCCTTTTTGGATGCTTATTCACTTTTCTAGTGAATAATTGATTAGGGCAATTAACTAGCCAACCTAGTTAAACCTCGAATCAACCTAAACAAAAATAGGCTATTCCTAGAAATAGGAATTCATCTATGGAAAAGCTACTAGAAATTAAAATAAATCAATTAAAAGCCTAAAAACCCAAAAACACAAAAATTTCCTTAATAACTTTTGTGACCATGTGAACCTCTAAATGCATAGACACACTCACTGGTCTAATCACATAATGCAAATGAGTTCAGATTTAATAATAACTAAAAGGAATAATTAAACAATTAAAATAAGGATATGTCGACCATACAAGGATATAAATCTACTAGGGATATAAATCTTGCACACTAAACAACATGATCAAGTGCAATTGCATATAGTAACATAGCTGAAGCAATAAATGTATTAAATCACCTAATTTAACCATTTATTTAATTATATCAAAATAATCTATTTACATCACTCATGTTCACATAAAGCATAACAATGCAAGAATGAAGTAAATAATCATAGCATTAAATCCATCACATAATATAATCAGAGATATGTCTCAATACTAGATAATCTGATATCATCATAAAACACATTGTCATCTCAAAATTGCATCATCATGAAAATATGATAAAATAAATAGCATAAAAGTCGAAAATCTATGATACTAAAAGCAAGGTATAACATTTGAACCATAGGTCATCTCACATGTAAAACATAGCATAAATAGATATTTGTAGCACATAATCGATAAATCCAACATGGACAATCCATTCTTAATTATTTAAGCATTAATAATGGTTGTTTAAACAACATAAAAAGGCACTTAAAGAATAGAAACAAGCATAGTCATAAACATGACTAATCACTACTACAAGAACCTAGTCCACCATAGCATGGTAATAGTACATAGTGCAATCTCTACACACATCTCAAGGTAATCATAGAACAACCTCATGATACCAAATTGATCCTAGTAAGCACTGTCACAAACCTTAGTGAACCATAAATCACATCATAATCTCATAAAAAACCATAAGCATAATCAAAGCAATTGATATAAAAACATAAATCCAAACACCTCAATGGTGTAGACCACTCGTGGTTACAATCATGATCTCATCTCAATGAAAGATCAACAAGGTTGCATCCATCAAGATGACTTACAGAAGTAAAATAGGAGAGGCACTACAAAAGGAGAAAGAAATATGGATTCATTGGGCCAATAGGATGTATTTTATGTCAGAAGGGGAAAGAAGATCATTTATTATTCCAATGTGGATTTTCAAATAAGTGTTGGCATAATCTAAAATTACATCTCAACTAATCATGTCCTCTTCCAAACAAGTTGTGGAATCAGTTTCAAGGATGGACAAGAGACTTCAAAAAACCCACCTTTTCAAAATTATGGATTATAACCCCCTCAATAGTAATATGGGAGGTGTGTAAGGAGAGAAACATGAGAATTTTTTAAGATAGGATGGAATCTATAGATAGAGTTTGAGACCAATTTCATAAATTGATATGCAAAACCTTGCAAATTATTACCTCTTATGGGTAGACCAATGATATGTTCTCTTCTTGGGATCATGTGATTCAAAGATATTGGCCAAAAGTTAGAATTAATTGATCATTAGATGGAAGTAGAAGAATGGAAAAAAATTTAAGAAGGGAGAATATCAAATGGGAATCACCTGATAAAGATTGGGTGAAATTTAATTTTGATGGAGCATCTAAAGGGAACCTAGGAGTGTCAAGAGTAGGGGTGATTACTAGAATGGCCAACGATGAAGTAATAGCTATAGAAAAAAAAGGTTGTCAGATGGGACTAATAATGTAATAGAAGCACATGCATCTTTCCTTGCGGTGCAATTAGGGATGAAACTGAAAGTTAAAAATATTCATCTAGAGGGGGATTTGAAAATCAATGTCAATATGTTGAAAAATAGAAGATTGAGTAGTTGGTTTTTACATAGTCAAATAGAAGAAATCATATTAATACTAGATATCTTTACTAACTTTAACATTAGTCAGACTTATCAAGAGATGAACTAGGAAGCAAATAAGTTAGCAAATTATGCAATAATGCTACCAAATATTGGTGATGTAATGATGGATCATTTTAGTGAAGTTTAAAGTGAGGGTTAAAGGTGTAAGGTTGATGGCACCCTTCTTAGAAGTGTGGGATATGTGCCAACAAAGTGTAATGATAATTTTATAAATGTAGCAAAGGAAAGTACTAGAAGGGGATATCAACGATAGATGAAATCGTAGAGATTTAATGTTGATTGATGGGTGAAGCATGTGGAGGAAAGAGTGATAGGCAAGCTAAAGAGAATGTGTTTATAAATAAGAAAACTAAAGGGAGAAAACTTAATGAACTAAAGTGAAGATAGAGTAAACATGGAAGAAACTTTCTCTATGGATTCAATAAGGTAGATGAAGACTTTTAAGGGGCTAATTGGTTGGGAAAGGATGAAAGGATTATTAAAATTATTCACAAAGGAAATAATTTCAGCAATATTAGGGGTGATAGGAGACCAATTTTAGGAGAGAGTGGTCAAAAGAAGGAAAAATTTGGATGTGATATTGGTATTCATATCTTAGGGCCTAGAATTGAACAAGAGCACTTATGAGGTGGAAACTATAACATGTGTTATGTTCATGGATGACATGTTAGATAGGTTGGGGTCAATAATGGAATGGTTTATCCTTGTAATAGGGCAAGATAGTAGTGAGTGCTTTGCAGATGAAGATGAAGCTCACCACTATGGATATGTGCCCTTCAAAAGGTGGAAGGAAGGGTTCAATAAACCATTAATATATAGAAAGGTTGAGGAGGTGTGGGTGAGGGTTGTGCATGAGCTAGGACAAGTGGAATGAGTTGAGAGTGCAACTTGTTTAGGTTCTTGGAGTAATGTCCCTTGAAATCATAAGAGAAACACTAGGTCCTGGTCTAGCTCTAGAGGTGAATGAGACTGGTAGCTTGAGGAAGAAGCAACAACAATTTTGGGGGGTTGTGAGTTGTGGGAGTAGGGAGATGGGAAAATTTTATTTTTTGGGTTGTTGCTAGAGAGGAATGGTTAGAATAGGAACTAGCAATGGACAAAATTTTAATAGTGTTGGTTTTTGTTAATGAAGTAAAGCTCCTAAACATATTTGATATAGATTCACTAGTCATAATAGGGACTTTAAGAATTTTTAGTTAGTTTTTATTAATTGTGAAGCTTGTAAGGGATTATAAATTTTAATGAAGTTTTAGTAAGGTAGGGAGGTAGGAGGTAGGGCTAGATGTTTATTGGATTTGAAACTAATATAATGCTTTTATTTATTATTAACATAAATACATGTTATCCATAAAAAAATATATCATGTAATAAACCTAAATCTTACAGTAATAGTTTGTATATATTTTAATTGAACACACATAATATTTGTCATTATGTAATAAGAAGTTTGTGAAGAACTGTATTGTAGTGGATTGTTGTACCCAATATTTGAAGAGTGCATAAATGAAGACTATCATTTTTAGATTCACATAATCTCTTTTTTCTTAAGTGTTTGTGTTGCATCAAGGCTTGGATGGAGAAATATGAGGTGTGAAAGGGTGGGGAAAGCATGGGAAGAAAGAAGTACCTACATTTATGAGAAATCAAGAGAGGTCAAGAATTTGTGGCAGAGAATAAAAAGCTAAATGGTTGTAAAAATGAGGGGAAGAGTATGGTGGTAAGTTCAATGCATAAGATTTAAGTTGATGAAATATCAACTGTACAACTCCTAAGAATCACTTGCATACAAATACCTATCACAAAAAGAGAGAAGCAAAAGCTATAGAGGTTGGAGTTCATAGATCCATAGAGGAGACATTCTTGATGAGCAAAAAGAGAAATTTCTAATAATTAAAAGTGAATCAATGTTACAATAAGAGATCAATCCTTATAAAAGGAGATCAAAACCCTAAAATGTCTAACATAGATTGCATAATAATAATTAATAAAATAATTAATTATTAGATGCCTAAAGTTTAGCTTAAGTAAAATAGAGTTAATTATAAAATATCTTATTACTCTAAGAATTCATGTCAAAGATTGTTGTAGAGAGAGATATGAGCACAATAAACCTATCATATGCTACGAAAATTGTTGCTTGTGATATGCAATTGACAATTTATATCACTAACTTTAGGTAAAAAAATTCTCCATTGCCTAAAGAAAAAAAATGATGGCTACACTTCATAGCTACATATGCAGAGAAGGTTTAGTTTTCTTCTACAAAAATAGGTATATTCACCAACTATGTCAATATCTATTTACTATAAATATATACACATTATTTCTATATTCATACATTGATTTTCAAAATAAGGATAATTTGAATGCAAGTGACAAAAGGAAGCCAATAAAAAAAGTACAAAAAGTCTTACTTCAAATTGGTGGAATAAATGGATATGGGTTGTAAAAATTGACTCTATCACAAAAAAAACCATCAAATTTATTCACAAATAAGGATGCAAAATTAAAAAAATGACTATTACAATATTTCTTTCAAATTTAGTTCACCAAGTCATTTGATATGCACAAATTCTTGTCTTATTGCAAATGAATTGATGGAGTAATTCTTATGCACTGGGGAAAGTTACCTAATGACACAAATCTCTAACTTCATATACAAATTGGACATTGGATTATCTTTACAAAGTACACCATTAATCCTTCCTCCAAGTTATGCACACCAAAGAAGTGCTCTTTTTGGAATTGTTTATGACATAGGATTTAGTTTGAGCTTATTAGCCTACAATTTCTTACATCATTTAATTAGACTAACTATATGATACATCAAATTGTATGGGCATCATTCATTACATCTTTAGAGAAATACATAGTAAATATTTATATCAGTTAGTGACTTGTTGATCTATAGAATCATATTAAGTGAAAAATCAAAAGGTCATTCCTTGATAAAACACTAGTTTCCAACCTAGAAATGACTTCAATGTTTGCATTTCTACAAGACAATTAACTAAGAAAAGGAAAAGTTAAGAAAAGAAGGTGATGTAGGTAACTCTGCCAGGACTATGGACACCCAATTGATAGTAGAGACATGTGTGGAAACTAAGAAAATATCATCATCAAGCCTAAAGATTTCTTTTTAGAAAAAAAGACATAATTCAATTTGATAGTAGGACTGAAGAAATTGTGTATCTTACTATAAAAATGGATCTCATACCATGATCACTTGAAAGGGGAATGATTCATTTGCATATACACACTAGAATAAATGCTCAATTCAAATCCTCTTGTGGAACAATATATACACTGTACCTCTTTATCTATGAATTTATAGTTTGACAATGTCATTACTAATCTTACACACTGGACTTGTCAAATATTATGTGTTAGAGTACTTAGATATTTTCTAATTAACTCTATTTTACTTAAGCTAAACTTTAGGCATCTAATAATTAAATCTTTTATTAATTATTATTATGCAACCTAGGTTAGAGATTTTAGGGTTTTGATCTCATTTTATAAGGATTGATCTCTCATTGTAATATTGATTCACTTTTGATTAATATCAATTTCTCTTTTTGTTCATAAAAAATGTCTCCTTAATGGATCTATGAATTCCAACATCCATAGCTTTTGCTTCTCTCTATCTGTGATAGGTGTTTGCATGCAAGTGATTCTTGAGAGTTGTGGGGTTGATCTTTCATCAACTTAAAAATGGCATTAGATCTCAAGATCTTTATGCCCTTGTTCTATTCTTGAGAATTTTGACATTTGTTTTTAGATCTTAGCTTTCAAAGGTTTTTTGTATTGGATCTGGGGGGACTTTTTATTTTGGTCACTTTGAGCTCAAATAGACATCACTATTGCACTCAAAGCATCCAAAAATCCCCATTTCTAGATCAAATTTTTCCATTTTAGATGAAGTTGAGTCTATGAAAAAACCTTTTTGCAACCAAGTCGTACAACCTAGGCATGGAAATTGAGGTGACAATTTTTTTATTTTATTTATAAAAAATAATTATAGTCTTTTGTTTATGTTAAAATCACATGAGATATTTTTTACAAATCTTTTGCATACATTTTTTTAAAATTAAAAAAGTGAGATGATGATCTTTGCAATGATGACTATCTACAATGAGTGAATTCATTGCAAGATTGATCCACATGTGAATGAAAACTTAGGAGGAACAACCTTGTGCTCTATCCATTCATTTTTTGGCATCCTTGTGGTTTGTTTTTACAATAGACCTAAATTTGTGGTAGCCTTGGTATGTGCATGCTCTTCTAGCTAAGTTGACCACTAGACTTGCACCTATATGGCTCCACTATACCTTAGTCTTCTTAGCCCCCAAAACTACCATTTGACCCCATAAGGAGATCTACTCCACCTACACGACCTCCATGTCAACCACCAACTTGGAGATTGTGCCTTTATTTTGGGACCCAATGGCCCTTTTTGTGGGGGGGAGGGGGGGGAGGTCACACACCCTATGCTTGATGAAGGAAAAACCATGTTCAATCACACCACATGAAGAGCGCTCATTTTCAAGGTGTTATTTTTGGTTTTAAACTATCATTTTTAAGTTAATTAGTGGTATTCTTGGTCTTTTTGAACCACATTGGTAGACTCCCACATGCCTAGCTTGGCAGTCTCCTTCATGCGCTAACACATGATGTGTACACTACATGACCTACCATGTAAGCAAAAGGGAGGCTATTACTGGGTACCCTTTTTCTTTGCTTCCCATTGGTAGTTTGTGACTTCTTGGCGGTTAAAGAGTAGTTTCACATTGGCCACAATGTTTTCTTGGGATGGTGATTGGCAGGTTTTTGTCACCCATACTATTTCATGGGCTCACCCAAGGAATCTTTTTATTTTGGCACTTGTGGAATTTATGGCCACCAAATTTTTTCAGCACCAACTTTTCTCTAGCCACAAAGGTACTCTTCCAAAAATAATATTTATTTTTTAACATATTGGTTATTTTCTAGTGAGGTATTTTTTTAGGTATTTTTATGCTGGATGACCATTTGAGCATCAAATTTAGACTCATCACTTGCTGAAATCAGTCCCATGTCAATACTACATCATCAATCTATTTACCCCTGGCTTTGTTTGAACCTACCTTTTATGTTTTTTCTCATATCTTGGGCATAGAAACCCCATTTTCTACAAACAAGATATTACTAGAATGATGGTTTCAATCTTGATATAGTGGTACACGTATTTTTATGTTTTGATGCATTTTTGGTATATTTTTCTCTATCAAAGTTAGGATTTCTAATTCACACTCTAGGAGAATATCTTGAGCATCTAATATTTGATTTAGGATTTCTTTATATAATTGGAAAAGTCTTCCAGAGCTCTTTCTAGTGATACTAGTTATATTTCTAGATTCTAGTTCACGTATATTTTATTCATTTTTTTTGCATTTTGTATTCTAGTGGATATCTTAGTTGTTTCTAGTTTAGGGATTGATTTCATTGCTTCAAATTATTTTTCATGGGTTGTATTATCTAGTGTATTAGCCTTATGTCTCTTCTAGTCTTTGTACATATCATTTTTATGTATTTTTGGAAATGCACTGAGATAAAGTACCATATTTCATCTCTACTTTTGTTTCAATTATTTTGCCTTATTTTTCCTTTTGATTTGAGTAGTATCATCTAAGGACACTCATGCATATTATTCTATTCTTGGGATTAACCATATCTTGTACCTTATTGTACATGCAGTACTCTGATTAAAGTGCCATGGGGGTTGATGTTTTTCCTTTATTTTCCATATTACTTTGTCTAGTGAGTGTTTATCTATGACATTATCCTCACGATGTATCTAAGATTGATCACCTTATGCACAGATATGTATTCTTTTGTGCATCTTGGTCATTGCTCCTTAATATATAGTTCTTATTGGCCCACTTTTCTTGTTGCTTGTCCCCTCACTCTTGTTTGCATTTGGGGGGGGGGGGGGGGGGGGGTTCTTGTGTTGATTCTTATGCTTCCTTGGTTTGATGGAGTGAACTATGGATTTAATATTTTTTCCTATGCACAGGGTGGATGAAATATTTGGGTACCTATGCATTTCAGTGAGATAGATCATTTACCATATAAACTTTTTTGTTGTTCTTACTTTGGATGAAACTTTCCATTTTCAATTGATCATATCTTCATTCTTTAGTGTTTTATGCCATCTATATCTTCAAGTTCATTTGTTTTCCTTTGTGTACCTCCTAATTCAAGTGGTATCTTCTGAGAGAACTCATGCATATTATAGTCATCTCCATCTCATCAGGTTCTATTGCACTAGAGGTTCTTCAAATCAGCAATTTTGTTTTGACAGAGCTTTGTAGCTTCTACATTCTTTAGTGTGTCCTTCATGATCATCTTTCATTCCTAACTTGTTGGAAATTCCCTAGTTTGGAGATTCATGTAGTCCTTCACTAGTTCTTTCAACATTCTTTCCATCTCTTTTTTGGAGTATGGTTTTTCCCATATGGTTTTGTCTATTTCTCCTCTTTAGAAATATTTCGTTGTGATTGGGTACCTCATCAAGCCTTGTTGCTGGGACCCAAATTTATTTTTAGTGGTATTATCTAGGTTTTTAGCTACTCCCTAAGTATATCTTAAGGGGGGCATTAGAGTAATTATATATTTTCTAATTAACTCTATTTTACTTAAGCTAAAATTTAGGCATCTAATTATTAATTCTTTTATTAATTATTATTAGGCAACTTATGTTAGACCTTTTAGGGTTTTTATCTCCTTTTATAATGATTGATCTCTCATTGTAACATTGATTCACTTTTGATTAATATAAATTTAATTTTTTTTCTCATCAAGAATGTCTCCTCTATGGATCTATGAATTCTAGCCTCCATATATTTTGCTTCTCTCTTTCTATGATAGGTGTTTGCATGCAGGTGACTCTTGGGAGCTATGGGGTTGATCTTTCATCAACTTCAACATGAACTTCTGGAATTCTTTAAGGGATGGGTTTTGTAATGTTTAATGTGAGAAAATCCTTGCTAACATGTTAATACAAGTCTCTAATTTTATTTCTACATTTGATATATACTTGGAAATGTATTTGAGAATAATATGGCATGAGGTTATAAGTTTGCAATATATGTTATCTCTCCATATTGAGAGCATCTCATGGTTATGGATGTTTAACCCATAATCATTTCTTGATGGTTAATATAATTTTTGACTAGATATCACACATGTTTAGGTGATTTTGATGCATTTTTTTCATAGAGTTTATATCTACATTGTACTTGGTTCCCTTTTTTACGGAGACAAGTTTTCTCTATGAATGTTGTGTATCTTTGGACATAATTGACTAACTCCTCATAATGATCATAGGGTTCTATGGAGAATATTTTTGTTGTGTTGATTTGGTGTGGGTATTATATTGGATATTTGTGTATCATATTTATATGTTGATATTTGTGAATGGGGGTTCCAAGAAATAATTTACTTGTAAAATAATTTGTGTTCTTTGATAACTTTGGCTCTATTTCCCAATCGAGTGCATCCATGTTAGTGCATTGGGTCTATGTATATGTGAAAATCCTCAATATTTCCATTCATAGTAGTAACAATAATTTTTTTCTTGTAAGTATTTTTCAATTACCTCATAATGAAATATTATAAATCATTGATGTAGGTGGAGATATGTGGTGTTTAGGGTTTTAATCACATTATCAATCTATTGTTTGTTATTGAACATTGTAGGTGGACTTTGCATTGTTTCCTTCATTTTTTTAGTTACATCCAAATAATCATGTATTTAAAAATCAATGTAAGAAAATATAAATAATTTATATGTAAATATTAAGTAGACACTAACATGGTTGGTAAATATACCCATTTTTTGTCGAAGAAGAAAACTAAACCTTCTATATTTTTCATTTTTGGAGAATTTTTTGCTTGTATAAAGATGTAAATTGATGTTGAATTGTGGGAGAGCTAAGTTCTTTCAATGTGCATTATTTCCTTGTTTTGTAAGTCATTTATAAGTTTTCCTACATTGGAAACAATTAAATTTAATTAGAGTTCATCTTTTTGTAAATTTGTAGTAGGCATTTATGCATAAAGGATATAGAACTCTCTTTTTGAAGACGCAAAGTAGATCTCCACTATTTCCCTTCGTTATTATTTTTAATTTGATCTATAAGAATTTTGAATTAGTAGTTGATTAGCAGTAGTAACCATTAGGTAATATAGAAGCTAAAAATATGCAGGCTTGTTAGTATGAATGCTACAATAATAGTTTTCCATACCTAGGTTACCTTTTTTATGGTTCCTTTATCTCCCTCTATGTATTGTATTTGGAATGAGGAGACTGTTATAGGCATGTGACCATTTCATTTGGTATCCAATCATTCTCAAGAATACCTTTGCATTGTGGATCATTATCTTCCTTTTGCTAGTCACCACAAAATTCTATATATTTAAAAATTAATCTAACAAACTTTGAGATAATGTATTTTTAGATTTTGAGGAGACACTAATGTGGTGGGGTAATAAACCTAATTTATTTTGAGATTCCAATTAAACCTTTATTTTCTCCCTTTCTTTCTTTACATAGTGGTGAAATGATAAATTTGGCTAAATGAGGGTGTGTACTAACCTCATTTGGAAGAGATTAGACTTTTTATTTTATTATAAATATTCACTATTAGGTAGTATAGAATCATAAAATACAATCTTTTCAGTGTGAATATCATAGAACTAATTTTTCATACATTACTTAATTTTTTTAGGGTAATTGTAGGAGGGATTTTATCTCTGTAGATGTGTTTTATTGAGCATTTATCAATTCAAAATCCTATTGAGTAGAGTGTCATGGTTCTATCTGAAGTCATTATACATATTTTCTTGGATAGATGAGAAGGTGGTTTCTTGTAATTTGACTTTACCCATATAGGTTATGAACCAATCACCTTGAGAATGTGTTAGAGATGCTACAATGGCCATTGTAGAATATGTCCAATGGTGATCAATCAATGTTCTTTAAGTTTTCATATTCTCTTTATAATGTAAGTCATTTCCATTTTCCCCTATAGTGAATTTCAATGTAACAAGTTAGTAACTATTTTTTTTCTAAATATTTAGTAGATAGTAATGAGTAAAGAAAATACAATTTTTTTAGTATGCAAAGTAAACCTTCATTGCCTCATATTTTGTAGATTTGATGTATAAAAGCTAAAATGTAGTAGTTGACTATTGTTAGTAACTATAACTTATTAAATAAGGAAGGAAAATAATTTTCTTAGAGTAAAAATTATCGAAGTACTTGTGCATACCTTAGGTTTCTATCTCATGTGCTAGTGAAGAAAAGTTGTTCTTTTTTCCTTATATCATTTCATGGGTTATTTCTCTTTTTGAATTTTGTGTTAGTGTCTTTTTTTTAGTAAATCTTGTAAAGTATTTCCCACATAATTTATTTTTAAATGGAAAATTTAGGAAGTCATTTTTTACAAGAATTAAAGAGGGAATAATATAAAAAAGAAACAAATTTTTTTATGGGGGGAGGAACGCAAAAATTTATCATCCCTTATTCTTCTTGTTTGGGAGTAGATCTATAGACACTAAAATAGTATCTATCAGATTGTAGTGAGTAATAGGCATTAAATAAGTCCCCAATATAATTTTACTTGTGTCAAAAATATAAACAGTGTTGTTTGTACTTTAGGTTTCTATTTTGAGAGAAATTATACATGAGCCTATTCTTTTTTCCTTATAATATTGTGTGGATTATTTTTTATTTTGGAATAGTGATCAAAAGAGAATGGTGATTTTATCTGAAGGTTTTGTATGTTTTTTACTTGAGAGACTGCATTAAAATTGAGGATTTGGCATTCAACTTTACCAATATCAATCATTGCATTTTTTAGTGTTAAGCCTCTTGATTTGTGTATAGTGATTGCCCATTCTCTTGATAGAGGAATTTTCCTATAGTTCCCCTATGTTATGGGTTCTATTGGTATGGTTTTGGGATTTTTTTCATCCCATGATGGACCATTATAGTTGTCAAATGTTATAGACACATATGTTGGTAATAATTGTGGTTTTGATCATGTGTAGTAGACAATGCCTTTGACTTCTCCTAGTGATCCATTTACAAGACCAAGTTGGATCCATACATTTTTCATTAGCATTAGACATTGTAATTTTCTTAATAATATTTCTTGAGGTGGTTACACATCATTATTAGTAGTACCTAATTTATGTTGTGTATTTAGTGCAAGGCTTGGTGTAGTAGGTACATTTAGTTGTTGCAACCCTTTTTTGTTGTGTTTACAAGTTCATTTGTTAGGAATAAGTGTATACATAAATCAAAATATTCTTGTTCACTTTTTTTTAGATGCTTGTTTGTGTGTGTCATTAACATTTCCCAATCCAATTATTTTGGTTTTTTATTAAACATTTTTTTAAAGGTTTTTCAAGATTGTACTTGCATTTGATCACCACCCTCTTGTTTGTATATTGTTTACAATGAGATAACTATATTAAAATTGTGCCATAGGTTTTGTGTAGTTGTATGTGATACACAAATATGTTTTTCCATTATAGGTGGTAGTTATGCAAAGTTGCCTACAAGTATTATACTAATGCCCCTAGAGAAAAGATGTTGATTTTGGGGTTTTGTCTCATGTAGCGCCCAATGAAGCTCATCTCATTGATAAGAATGTATCATATATATTTCATCTCTTCTTTTAGAGTTGTTAATGGTTTTTCTTGGAGAGGTTTCATGTCTCTTATTGGAATATTTAGGGTTGCATTTATAAGAACAAGGAGTGGATTTAGTTCATTCTATCCTTAATTTTGTAGTGTGTTTTATATGAAATTTATGAGGTAGGCATCCTTAGTTCCTGTTATTCTTGTACGATTGTATATAATAGTTGGTTGGAATATTTTTCCAATGAATTATTTGTAATAATAGTAAGTGTATGTTCTTGTCATAAAAATAAAGTGTTTTTCTAATTATGCACATCTATGATTGTTTGCAAATATTGTTCCTTGGTCTTGTTTGTGCTTTACAAAGTTAGGTGTTGTTGCATGCAAAGGTAGTGGGACATTGTAGTTTTCCCAATTATAGTTGTCAAAATTACATTGATCTAGCATTGTAAGATCATTAAGTCAACAGTATTGGAAAGTATTACTTGAGATCTGTATCTCTAATTCATTCATTTGTATATTATCTTGATTGTTCATTTCTTCATCAGATTAGGTATCATTATCAACCTCAACTTCAATTTTATCTATTCTATGAACATGCAATGCAACACATTTTTTCACTTTCATTTGGTTCCAATTATTGATGATTTCTTCTTTTGTTTTCCTAATGCCTTCATCAATTTTTTGGAAAATTTTATACAATAGTAACTCACTCCAACAAAATGTCTCAAAATATTCCTAGTCTTCTTTTAGGGTGGTATAAAACTATGGAACCACTTGGACTATTGCACATTTTTTTCTTTTCTTCCATTTTCATTCTTTGTGAGAAGGAAGATATGTGTAAGATCTTGTTGATTTAATTAGTGTTACCCTTTCTAGTTGATTAGGTTGTTGCATGTAGGATTGGATATAGTTTGATTGTATCTCAATATCATCATTTTTTTTCTTTATGCAATGGAGAATCTTTTTACCTATATTTAATGATATAAATTATTGATTGTATATCACAAAAATATTAGAATATCAAAAGGAATACACAAACTAAGAGTTGAATAAAGAGAAATTGGAGAGCATTGGATAAAAACCACATAAATAGTCCCTAACACATAGACAATCTCATTGAAATAACATAATAGAAAAAGAAATATTTTATCTAAAGATTGAATAAAATATACATACCAATATGTGTTTATACCTCCTCTATTCTGAAACAATAAATGCAAATACTTTATATAGAAATGAAAATAAAGACAATAGTCAGAATATTAAATGAACAATTGACACTTAACACTATATAAAATAGACAACTACCAAAACATTTACAAATGGAAATCCAATTCAAACCTCATTCATATGAATATGTCAAATACCTTATGCGAGTCTTCTTGAATTTCTAGTCCTTTTGAATACTATGTCCATAAATTTATAGGTAGGGGTGCAATACATGTGAAAATTTATATAAAGTATTTTAGGCAGATTTCAAAAACTCAAATAACAAATATCTTATTTTTTAATTTTGTATTCTAGATTTTTTCTATTGACTTTAATAAATCAAGATTTTACATCTTTACAAATATAATCATAGTTCTTATAACATAAGTTTTCCCAAAAAATAACATATTTTAAGTCACGAGGTCATCGATGCATTTTAACAAAAATGTCATATACAAATATACAAACAAAAAATATTTTATTCAAGAATGGAATTTCTAAGGACCATTGTAGTCCAACCCTATAGACCAAGAGATGTCACAAATATTTCTACTGGAAGAAAAGTCATGACGGGGGTATCCTTTCCTTTTGGGATAATTGTTTGTTCCTCTTTCAATGTATCAGTGAAAGTAGATGGTCTTTCTAAATCAATTTATGTCATATACCTATACCTTCCTTTTTTAGCATGGTGGTTGATCCATTCTAAAAGAGCTCCTTAAACTTTTCCTTTTTAATCTTCAAAATCAAAGTAACGTGCATAGAAATTTCATGAATTATAAGTCTCCTAAGAGACCTAGTAAGATTTCTAACAATACCATAAAATAGATTTTCATTAATTTTTTCCATAAGAGCCATAAGATTTTAGTAGAAAGAACAGACCAAAAAAGGTTATAGCTTTTATAGCTTTTATTTTTACTCACAAATCTCCCTAAAAAAAATTATGAATGCCAAAGTTCTGATAAAAAAGTATCCCAAATAATGCCCAATTTCTTTAGAGAAAAATAATAATAAAATATGTGGTAGAGGGTTTCAATCTTTTTGCAATAGGAAAAAAGGTTAGAGTCCATGTCTAGTTTAAGAATGGGCAACTTGTACAAGAGAAATAAACATATGAAACATATTTTCTTAGGGATCATTAGGTCTACGCCTTAGTTCAACAAAACTACATTCCCATTCTTTAAAAATAGGTGTCATCTTCCATACTAAGTTCAGATGCTCATAAATTACATTGCTAGAAGTAAGGAAATGATAAATAAATTTAGCATTAGTATCAAGGAAAGGAATACCATCCTTCCAAACTAAATCCAAGGAATTTTGATTTGTGATAGAAAAATGAGAATAGGGAATAACATGCCTATAGGTTCTATCTAGCATAACATTGGTCCTCTTCTAAGTGGAAGGGAAGTTAAATCTGGAGGTTAATCCCTCCCAACTATCCAACTTTCTATTAATAGGAATATCTTTGATGGAGAAAATACCTTCACTACACCACCCTTTGTTCAAACACCCTTGCACTAATGCTAAGGGTTTCTCACCAATGCTCAAGTTCCACCAAACAAAAAGTCACCATTAATAACATTTTTCTTGCAAAGAAAACCACTAAATCTAACAAATGGCCTCATAGATTCCCAACATTTCTAAATTTCTTTAAAAATACAAGAACCTTTGAATTTCATAAGGAATCTTTCTTAAAGGAGGTCTTTAAGATCTAGGTTCTTCCAAAAGGAGGCCTTGGAGGAATGACCTATACACATTATTATATATCAACAACTTCTAAGGTTCATCCCCTGTAGTAGCTCTTCTGATCCACTTTACTACTAAGGCCACACCATGTATCCTAAGATCTTTAAGACCAAGCTCCCCACCCCCTTGCAAAAAAAAAAATTCATTATGCACCATTTCCATTTGAAAACATGATATTTCTTATTAACCTTTCCATCTGACCAAAGAAAATCTTTGATTATCTTTTAAAAATTTTGACATGAATTTGATAAAACATCCATGTAGATGCATAATAAATTGTGTAGGAGGATAATTTTAAATTTGAAAAACATGAACTCTACTAGCTAAGGATAGATATCTTCCATTCCACTATTGATTTCAGATTGGTTTTGACATATAAGTGTCTATACACTTAAGTCATTCACAGATTTAAACTTAATTCATGTTGAACAAGTAGTGCATGTCAAGCATAACATGTTAGATAGTGCATGTTAAGTGAGTTACTTAGTAAGTGTTGAGGAAATAGTCGGTGTAGAGTCACTCAAGTGTCAAGTAGTCAATATGTGCTAAGATTTGTGGGTGTCATCCCTACCCTATTTTTACCTTCTCATTGGAGGGTTTTTAGGTAATCATATCTTGTGTCAAATGTGTTGAATGCTATTTTCTTTCATGCTATGGATGTGTATACTTAATTTGGTATTTTAGTTTACATGGAAATTTTGAGATGGATGTGTGGTGAATGATTTTATGGTTGAAGTTTTAAAGTATTGATTCAACACCCATCACCCCGCGCCGCCCCCGCCCCCCCCCCCCTCCCCCCCCCCCCCCCCACTACCGCTCTTAGAGTTTACTTTTTATATTTCCAACATCCACTTGGTAGAGTTTTTGTCTATCTTGTTCCTCACCCACCTCCACATCTCTTTTAGATTAGGGTCCATTGAGAAGGGAATCCCTAAATACCTTACTATATGTTGAGGACATCCTCAAGAAAATCCATAATTGCTATACTAGTTTGGGGGATCATTCTTCCATCCTAGCATGGTGGACTTTGGAATATAGATTTTACTACAAGAGGCTAAAAAAAAAAAGATCAATTTTTACCATTAGATTCTTAATATTAATTTCCTCCAATAGTAAATTGGTAGCAATGTCATCAACAAATTGAATATTGATTATATCCTCACCATTAGGAAGCATAATACCTTTAACACAAGGTGATAGACTATTATCCCTTAAGACATATACCAATACATTTGTTGTAGTTACAAACAAGGTTAGGGCTGAGGGGCATCCCTACTTGATGGATATGGATAGACAAAAGCTTTGTGACCTTTTAACATTTATTAATTTCCACACAATCATTCGAGTCCTTAAAAAAGGTCTAGACCACAATATGAAAACTTCTAGAAACCCTAGTTGCTTTAACATCATTTTTATAAATCCCCATTCAATTTTATCATATGCCTTTTCATAATCCACATGAAGCATACTAGCCTATTGGTTAGTCTCTTTTGCCCAGTCTAGAGCTTCCTAGCTTGTAATTAAGTTTTCTAATATGTACCTTCCCTTAACAAAACATGTCTTGGTTTTAGTAATGATTTTGGGAAGAATACTTTTCATCATAGAGACTAACAATTTAGAAAGGATTTTATAGGGAACATTTAACAATGTAATGGCTCTCTAGGTTTTACTAAGTCTTGCATCACTTTCTTTTGGAATCAATTTGATTACCCCTACATTAATGTTATCTCCTAAGGTAACTTTTGTAAATGCATCATTACATAATATTTGTAGTTCTTTATTGATCCATTCAATATTTTTTTTCTAGAATACAATAGGAATTCAATCTAGGTCTGGTGTTTTGCCATTGTTGATACTCTAAGTAGTTTTTCTAATTTATGCCTCTATGATAATTTATCTAGATCTAAAGAAATTTCTAGTTCTACCTTATTACAAGAAAGCTTGTCCCTAGAAATTTCTAGTTTTTCTAATTTATGCCTCTATGATAATTTATCTAGCTCTAAAGAAATTGCTAGTTCTACCTTATTACAAAAAAGCTTGTCCCTAGAAATTTCCATAAGATCCTCATAATTGTTAGATGTGAATAAATTTTCATAATACTTTTCAAATGCTCTCAAGAATCCTTCATTATCATGAATGTCCTTCTCGTTGTCTTCAATTGAGTTAGTTCTTAATTTTACTTCCTTTTTCTTGAGAAGGTTGAAGAAGTACTTGGAACCTTTATCACCCATGCTAATCAAATTGAGTCTAGATGTTGTTATTTCTCCTTGAATCTTATATTTCTAGATTTTTCTTAGTGCGTCTCTAATTAGAGTTATCTCTTCTACTACAGACTCCTCTTCCAAACTACACTAGATGTATTTTTCAAGAGCTAGGAGCTTATTTTGTAATTTTAGTTAATCTTTCCTATCATTCATAGCTTTTTTCTTACCTATTATCTGAAATAGTTCCCTCGAAGCACAAATCTTATTATTCCATGAATTTATAACACCCCCTTTAAATTGTGTCTTGTTATTGAACCAATTGATGATTTTAATGTTTTCTTCTACCCCTTCATCCTCTAGAAGATTAGTGTTGAGACATAAATTGTCACTTTTACCTTGACATTTAGGAGGGTCTCCTACACTAGAAATTATTGCAAGGATTGGATGATGATTTGACATAGAATATGGGATAACTGAGATTGGAGCCTCTAGCAAGCCTAATTCAAATCTAAAGGTGTCCTTATTTTCATAAAAGTTGTCCAACCTACAAAAGACTATCTTGCCACTGTGTTGGTAATTAGATCATGTGAAAAATATTCCCTTTTGTTCAGTTTCAACACTGTCTAGAGAATCAAACAATATTAGTTTATTGGTCATTTTGTTCTAATAAAAATCTTTACTACCCCCCCATTCAAATTTTTTACCCTCCAATTTATCACATGCAGTTGTTACCATATTGAATTCTCCTCCCATTATCTATGGAACATTAGGAAGGTCACTTAACCAATTCCATAGGTCAATTCTCTCTTTATGATAATTTGGTGCATATACATTATAGACCCTAAGCTCTTTCCATTGTTATGTATATTTATCTAGACTATCCTATTACATAGAGAGATTCCCCATTCTATTTTTTTTTCTAGTTAGGACTCACTAAAATAGAAACTCCTCCCTTTCCCTTTGGGTGTGTATTGGAAAAAGGTTTGGATATCTCCAAATGAATTTAATTGCAATATCTAGTCCAAATCCAATTTCTTTTACTTCATGCAATATCAGTATGTCAATTCCCCTATTAGCCTTTAGGAATATTTTAGTAACATATTTTCACCTAGGGATTCTAACCCCTTACATTCGAAGATGTTACCTAAATTTCCATTATGAATTGTTATTGGTAATGCATTATTCTAGGGATTTAAAGCTTTTAAAGAAACTAAGCAATTGAGATCTTTGTTTTTTACACTCCTTAGGGATGTTAGTATGCACTTGGGGTCTCCTTATCTTTCTTGATGACTTTTCTTCCATCACCTTCCTCCTAATTCTCCTCACTCTACAATGGTATGCTCTACTTCCTTGATACCCTCTTTTTCTTTTGAGCCTTAAAGGTAAAGGTTTCTTTTGAGGGAAACCTCATCAATATTTATACCTTCTACATCATTATTGATAGAAAATGGGTTAACAATCTCTTCATCACTGGTTGGGGGGGAACAACAAGGGAGACATTGCAATCCATCAGTGGATGCTCCTTTGGTGGTTTTACCAAAGATTTGGTAGGAATAACAATCAAATAAAAATTAGAAAGTCTATCCACTCCTTCATAGTTATCTTTAAGTTCTAAGAGGCTATTATTATTGCTCAAGGTACTCTCTAATGGATTTGAAGTGTTCTCATTCCTTGCAACTAGGGGAGCATCCATAAGAGGAGTTGCGCTACCACTCCTACTATTTCCCTCTTCTAGAGTATAGAATGGGATTTCCTCCATCCTAGTACTACCATAAATGATAGACTTGGGTTTAGGCTTGGATAAGGAAAGACTCCTAATTTTTTTCAAGGCAAGTTGTTGGGCATTAACAACTCTATGCCTAGGTTTGGGTTGGGGGTTATCTAGACCAAAGATAATGATATTAATATTAGGAATCCTAGTAATAATTGGGGGCTTAGGGTTTTCTACAAGATCACCCTTCTTATCATTTTGTACAAACTTGGCTTGGAGAGCATCCAACTCTTACTAGATTTGTTTAATTATTGTCAAGGAAAAGTTTCTTTTGAATAACAGGTTGGGACTCCATCGAATTATTTTTAGGATAACCCCCTCCTTTATCCTATGTCCTTCCTTCTTGCATAAGAAGCACATGTTAAACCCTCCAAGGAAGGTGACATGGTAGGTAAATAATCAGTTGTCAATATCAAAGGTTAAAGCTTCCATAATATCAATCCCAAGATCAATAGAAATTAGTATGTAGGCATCCATATAGGGTAAAAAGAGCTTGTCTGATCAACCCTAATTACATTGCTAATTGGGGCTAAGGCTTGAGGTACAAAGTTTCATAGAAAGAGTGGAATTTTCTTCACTATAATCCATCTAGGGCATGATAAAGCCACAATTTCCTCAAAAAAGTGCATCAAGGGCAAAAGAAATTTCCATAAATATGGTATGCCCTATCTTCCAATATTGTTTATTAATCACTTCTTTGTGATGACGGGGGTTACAAAAAAACTAGGATCAAGCCCTTTTGTATAAGTTTGTAGTAAGAAAATTTAAAACTAATTTTTTTAAGCCAAATACTCTAGGTCCAATCATTCATGAACTTCCTTAATGGAAGATTATTAATATCTTGAGAAACAAAAAAATTGTTGAATCTTTAAACCTATCTTTCTTTGAGTTAATGGTTAATTGCATGGAAATGTTTGACCTGATAACCATTGTTTAGGCATTAGAAATCTTACCTCTATTTCCTTCTACCTTTGATTAAGTGGAATCCCCCACTGTTTGCTAGTACAAACATGCTCCATCTAGTAAGGCAACTATTTTTTTGTATTGTTTATTTGAAGGAATTGTCTTTCTCCACCCTGTGTTGTAAATTTTCTGAAGGTTTCCTTGCCACCATTTTCTCTTGCTCCAAATTGCCATGATTAATAACATCAGAGCTCATAAACCACTGATATAGCCTTGAAAGGCTGGCGACAATAAATGTGAGGGGTCCTTCCACTTTAGGAAGGGCCTCCTCAAAGACTGAGCCCTAGTTGTTATGCATCCTTAATAGAAAAAAATAATCCAACACTTGTAAAATTGTTCGAGAAATTTAGAAATCTTATTATTGTTTATTTCAATTTTGATATTTTAAAAAATAAAAAATAAAAAATTCTATTGATTATTTTAATTAAGAAAAAATAGGTAACATGTTTTTCTAATTATCAAAATTAAAATTAGAAATATATTTTATCAATTAATACAAATTTGTTTTATGTATCATTCTAGAGATTTAGGAATCTAATTATTGTTTAGTTCAATTTACATTTTATTTTAATAAAAAACATTTTCTATTGATTTATTTAATTAATAAAAAAAAGATGACAGGATTTTTTAGATTTAATTGTCAAAAAAATGAAAATTAAATATTTTTCATTAGTACAAATCTATTTTATTTATTATTATAGAGATTTAGGAATATTATTATTATTAATATTTATGTGGGAATTTTTAATTAATTAATTAATTAATGTTTATTTTATTATGAAAAATAAAATATTGAGAAAAATTAAATTAATTTTTAATATTAAAAATTGTCTTAAATTTAGTATATAATTTTTTTGAAGATATTATTGTAAACTACTTTTTTAAAATGTGAATATATTATCATTGTATTTATATTTTTTCTATTTTCTTCACTAAAGGATATTATTATTTCTTTAATTAATAAAAAAGTTAATTTTTAATGATTATTTACTTAATAAGAAATAAATAACAAGATTTATTTGCATTTTATTGTCAAAACATAAATTAAAATTAGAATTATGAAAATTAGATCATGTGTTTCTACAATGTGAGTTTGTGCAAGAATGTTGGAAATTTGTTCTTAATAAGTTGAATTTTGTTATGCCACTCCTTAATACCCTTTGGGATTTATTTGAACCCGGGCCTACATTGTATACTAAGTCTCTCCTTGCATCTATCTAGATATGTTCTCCATCTCTAATCATTTGGTCATTATGGTGGGAGAGAAACAAGCATATCTTTAGGCAATCCCCTTCCACTATGGATGTTGTTAATATTACTATTGAAAAGTCTATATCAAAACTAGTTTAAACCAATATAAAGAATAATTCCTCACACATCCTATTCTCTAATTGGGATGATGCTACAATCAAGGAGTGGAAATATATTTCTCTCCCAACTTTCCTTATAATAGGGCATCAAGAGGAATTGAAAAGACAAAGGTTAAATGGTCTTGTTACCATTTTTTGCCCCCTTGCCAAAATTTGAATTTAAATACTTACCCCACCCAACGGTCTCTTCCCCACTTTTATATTATTTAAACACCATGGAAATATCAAAAAATTAAAATGATCAAAACTTTATAGTATTTCCTATATTCCCTAAATTTGTTTCACCGATCTGCAACTTTTTGCGCCATCAGATCTTGCCTAGATCTATGGTGGGTGCTTTTTTGCATTCTCAAGATGCACTACTTTTACATAATGTGGGTAAGCACCATCATGACATGTGGCAGGTGGGTCTGTTTTCTCTTATGGGCCGTAGAGGGTAGACAAGGTGGCGGGTGAGCTGGTGAGTCTATTGGCACCCACTTTCTCACATTCTGAGCCTCGTTAGACTTTTTGACAATGTGAGCAAGCACCCTAGTGACACATGTTTGGATGACATCATGATGGATATTCACGTAGGTTCAAGGGGCACATGTTATGAACACCGTCCAATGCGATCAGATCGAGGGCTAACGCTTGCCCACAATATGAAGTTGCAAGAAGATTGAGTAATGTGAGAAAGCACCCTAATGACACCTGTCCTACGATGTCCTATGTTCCTAGTCGTACCTTCCACCATCAAATCTTCAAGGATCAATAGTTGGCATATGCTTGCAAGATGAAGTTGCAAGGACATTAAACAATGCGGGCATGCCCCCTTGTGACATGTGGCTATTGTGACATCATGGACCTACCTTTCTTAGAAGGTGATGATGACTCATCCTTGGTGGCAATTGTTAGGTGAGTTAGAGTACAATGGAGGTGTTTTGTTGGCCTGTCTAGCTAACTAGGTATGTAGTCCTGTAGAATTAATGATCATCATAGATTTAAAGAGGATCAAGGGCTAGCACTTCCCTGCATTAACAAGATGCAAGGAGATTAAACAATGCAAGCAAGCAAATTCTTGTCATGAGTCCTTATGGGCCTAGGTTGTTTCATAGGCTACAAGGTGGTGCCAGATGGGTCAGGTCAGGCTGATTTAGATGCTAAGTGTTTCATGGGCCCAAAATTTTTGAGAGGCAAGAAAAGTATTCTATGGAGAATCTCTCCAGATCATTGATCTTGTGGAGATCAATGATCAGTGCTTTTCCATAGTATGGAGATGCAAGGACTTTAAGCAATGCATGAAAGAACTGAAAGGACATGTGTCCTTGCAAGCCCAACCAAGGTATTAACAATGAAGGAAGTGTAGTTAAGGCTGACAGCTGGCAGTTACATTCTAGTCAGGGTTTGGGGAGGTGGCACAGTTAGTTAAAAGATATGGTCAACTATGTGGAGACTCTGCAGGGTGGTAAAATAAAATAAAGTTATTGGCCCATGTGGCCTAATTTGGGTGCAATATTTAGTTGACTATTTGACCCTACTTATTCATGAGCTAGAAATAGGGGATATCGAGGTTTTTTACACAATATGATCTTTGTGATCAATTCCAACCACCCTCGAATGAATACTAAACCCAAGAAAATACTCCGCCACCCCAGTCTATCCATCTACCTAGTCAAAATAGTTTAATGGTTCCATTTCTATCTTCTCGAGGCCTTGTTCCAACAAAGATTAGATATCATTGCATCTGGATCTGTGCTCAAATCAGATTTTCTTTAGATCTCCATGATTATTCTCTATAGGGCTTAATGGCAGTGTTTGTAGAGTAATTTCAATTCGAAAATATCTCAGCTATGCCTGAGCTATAAAGGAAAATATTGTAGATTTTGTTAACGTCAACTCTGAAGCTTTGAATTCTCTAATATTGCTCTACAATTTCATGTGTAAATTCCCTTTTCCTTTGAACTATATGGCATTCTACCTAATCTCCTTTAGCCATTAATGTGAAAGTGCAAGAACTATTTTCCTCTCATTGGTGTTTTGTAGAGATCTACAATCTGCATGACTATATCTCTTTTGGCCTGTGAATGATATATAAGTGGATCTTCTCTTTCCTTGTGCCATTCATTTTGGTTTCCTAATTTTCATGTGATTGTTAGATTAAAGCAAGTCTAGATGTGTATATCTTTTGGTGTCATGATGGTTCAATAGTGCATGTATGGGCAGAGATTGGTTCAAACACTCTATTTTGGTGCATCACCCCCTTATATTAGAATAGGTAGATTTTCTTTTCATCCATTACTTCTCCCTTTTCCTCTCCAAGAGTAGTTAGGTGCACCCTGATAGTAAAGGAAGTTGGCCTTCTCTAGAGACTCAACCTCATAGTTCAAGTCCCATAGCTTGGAGGTTTTTTCCATGTTTCACAAGGTTTTCCTTAGGTAAAAACTTTGGACAAGAGTGCAAACCCCTGTGACAATAGTTTTTGGCATGCCCAGTGGGACTCTATTCAATTTTTTTTAAGTCTACTAGAGTCAAAAGGAAGATTTCAAGATTAATACTAAGGAGATAGTACTAGCTTCAGTGTTCAAGCCTTCAAGATGTTCATTCTTTGAGTACTTGGCAACTCCAAGCTTCAAATACATCTAGTTCCAAACCAAAGATGCAGTAATTCATGCCCAAAGCTGAAACAAGGGCATCTTCTAGAGGTAAATTTCAGTACCAAGAGCTTTTATTTTCAAATCCTAGAAGAAAGAAGACTAGAGTATCTTTATCACTAGTTAGGAGTGAGATAGTAACAAATACACCTAAAAGATCTATCTCTACCCCTCCTACTGTTAGATCTCAGCCTAGATTGCCATCAACACACATCAATAGATCACTAGCCTATATGGCACAGCCTAGAGCCCATACTTTTGCCACCTTTAATGGTGGAATTCCTCTTTTATTGGCTCAAAGACATGAAATACCAATAGCGGCACTCAAAAGTATACTAGAATTTACTGGTGAAACTTCTATCTCTCCCTCATAACACATTCAAGAAGTTACAAATGTTTGTAATATCCATGGTATTATAGAGGATGATGTTGTAGTTAGGCTTCTAGCCTCATATTGTATAGTGGTTTGGCTCATGGTTCTATAACAGATTGGGATGGATTAGGAGCAAGATTATGCATACACTTTGAGGACAAAAGTGACCATTTGTCACTTTTAGAATAGTTGACTGCTATAGAAAGAGCCCCCCATGAATGTATGATTGATTTCAACTATAGATTTCAAAAGACATGAGATAGAATACCTGCTTTAGTAAAACCTACCCCTGGTAATGCCTTCTTGCATTACCTCAGAGCTTTTAATAGTGACATTGCCACTACAATCCAAACTATGGGAGGAGATACCCTACCTAATGCTTATGATATAGCAATAAAGTCAAAAAAAATCCTAATACAAGGAGGTAAGCTAGCTCCAAGGCCTCCCATGCCTTTCTTCCCTGATGTTCCAAATCACCAACTAGAAATGGCTCCTCTTCCCACAGCTTCCACATCACAATCCCTTGCTCTAGTCCGTCAAGCTTCCACATCTTCAAATGTAATAGATGAGATTGAGGAGATGATGCAATCTATGATACTAAACATAGATAAAATATTACAAGGCCAAGAGAAGTTGGAGGATAGCTTCTTTGTGATATAGAAAGTGAGCAACAAGGTGGTGACTTTAGAGAGACAACAAGCTCAAGGTAGTAAGGCTCATCAATCACAACATCAAACTATGAATAGTGGTAGGCCTCCAAATCAAAATTATGGGAACAATTCTTTTGATCAAAATAGGTAGAGTAGTCATGCTTCAACCTCAAATGTAAACCAAAGTAGGGCCATAGTCCCTCAAAAAAACATGACCCAAGATCAATATTTTTGTCCCTCCTATAACTACTCCTATGCTCATTGCATGTGTTGGATGACTGAATCTTACTTGGTTTTGACCATCTAAGAGCCCGCAACAAGACAATCATACAAGAAGGACCAATTTAAAGAGACCTCATATATGCAAGGACAAGATGATTTCTCCTTTATGAATCATCAAATGGAGGAACATTGTAATGTAAACCAAGATTCCATTACTCACAACACTAGGACCAAAAGAAGAGCTATTGAAGATGCTACCCCTCCTCTTCCCAATCAAGCCTCAACTTCAAATGTAATACCTCATGATCAATCAATAGATGATCAATCAAATACCTTTTACCAACAGAGGCAAAATAATGATAGAAAGAATATAAGTGATCCTTAGGTTGTTACAAATGTAGCTCCCAAGGTTCCTACTAAGGTGCCTACTACACCATTTAGTGTGGTAGAACAAATGAAGAAGAAAAATGTGAATATTTCCATGTGGGATGCCATTGCTACTATACCTATGCAAAGGAGGTTGTTGTAGCAAGAATTGGAAAGTATTGAACCAAAGGATCAGACACCTAGCATGGAAAGTGCCACAAGACTAGTACAACCATCAAGGGAGGAAGAAATAAGTAAAATGGTTAGACCCCCTCCATTTTATGTTTCTTTAATCATAGGGGATAAGCTAGTCCACAATTACATGATTGATTCAGGGGCTAGTAGTTCAGTGATGCCTAGGTGTGTTGTTGATGCTTTGGGAATGAAATGTGAGCCTATTGTTAGGGATGTGTTACAGTTGGATGGTAGTACTGTCAAGACTATAGGGATCCTTTGGAATGTGGAAATGGCCCTACATGCATGCCCTAGTTGTACTGTAACTCAAGATATAGCTGTTGTTGAAGTCAAGCCACATTTTGGCCATCTGTCTGTCAAGAGACTTCACTACCCAAATTGGTGGTTACATATCTTCTGATTGGTCATATATGTTTTTTAGAACAAGAAATGGGGCCAAAGCTTCAATCAGAGTAGAGCCTCTAGCCCTCCATCATATGGAACCCTACACCCCTAATCTCATCAACATAAATTGCACTATCCTAGAAATGGATGAAAATGAAATAATGAATGAGCCTAGTACTTCCCTAGCTGAGATACCTAATTTTCTTTTAGATGAATGGGCTAATGCATATCAATTTGATCCTATGCCAGAAACCCTTGAAACAGGCCTCAGTACATGTTGTATATTAGAGAAGGATGCTCTAATTCCCAATCTTGTGGAGACTAAAGAAGATGTGAGTGGAATATGGAGCATGTACTTTGATGGCTCAAGGAATAAGAATGGATCAATGGCTAGTGTAATGTTGATTTCTCCTACACAAGTAAGGTACTACTTCTCCTTTAGGCTCTAGTTCAGTTGCACTAATAATGTGACCGAGTATGAATCCTTGATTTAGGGTCTCCTACTTGCTCAGAAAAGAGAAATTCAAGCCTTAAGTGTATATGGAGATAGTGAGTTGGTGGTTAATCAAGTGAGAAATTAGAATATCACCAAGAATGGTTTACTCAAGTCTTATAAACATAGGGTATGGGATTTTCTTAAGGGTTTCAATGCATTTAATATTCAAAGCATCCCTAGAAAAGAAAATAGACATGCTAACAGGCTTGCAGCAATAGGTGTGTCTCATAATGTGCCAGGGAATCTTGACAAGGAGAAGAAGCAACAAATTAGGATGGTAGTAAGGCCTACCATCCTTGATAACAACATCCATTGGCAAGTATTTGAATTTGATGAACAAATTTTAAGCTTCTTGTAGAATGAAGCAAAATTTTTAGATAGAAACTAGTCAAGACTGGAGGATCAGTATGGTGATCAAATCATTAATCTCAGTTCCAACAAATTTCCTAAGGGTCTCATTACTTTAGAGAGTGTTTTCAATCTTGATGGCCAAGCAAGAGGTAGAGTCATGAACCTAGCTGCTAATGAGGATGATCACACCCCAGTCATGATTGCTGATGGAAAATTCTTAAACATGGGGAAGGTATGATCTAAGATTGAGCAAGAAATTTTTATTCATCTATGCCAAGAATTTAATAATATATTTTCCTAGATGTATGATGATTTAAAGGGTTTTGACCCAAGGTTGTTTCAACATACCATAGATTTAATTGATAGTGTCAAACCAATAAGATAAAAATAGAGGCCAATGAATCCCAAAATTGAAACCTTAATGAGAAAGGAACTATACAAATTGATTGAGGACAATATAATTTTCCCCATTAAGCACTCATCATGGGTAGCAAACCTTTTCCTTGTTAGGAAGAAGAATGGAGAAATTAGATTGTGTGTGGATTTTATTGACCTTAACCAAGCTTCCTTGAAAGATCACCATCTTCTCCCTTCTATGGAGTAGATTTTGTCCAAGTTTAGTGGTTCAAAGAGGTTTTCATTTCTTGATGGATTTTCTGGCTATAATCAAGTGCTGGTCAAAGAGTCTAATAGGTACAAGACCGCATTCACTACCAAATGGGGTACTTATGCTTATTGTAAGATTCCATTTGGGCTAACCTATGCAGGTGCTACATTTCAAAAGGCAATGTAGATGGCCTTCAAAAATGTGATTGGAAAGTTTGTATTAGTTTACCTTGATGATATCATAGTATATTCAAATAATGTAGAAAATCATTTAGATCATTTAAGATAGGTGTTCTCAAGGTGTAGAGAGTTTGGGGTATCCTTTAACCCAAGCAAGTGTGTCTTTTCTACCAATCAAGGAAAATTATTAGGAAACATTGTATTTGAGGATGGTTTAACCATTGATCCAGAAAGAACAAAAGAAATACTTGCTCTCCCTCTTCCTAAACATAAGAAAGGGTTGCAAAGTTTCCTTGGTAGGATAAATTTTGTAAGAAGATTTATCCCTAATCTTGCTACCATGGTAAAACCCCTTAGGACTATGCTCAAGAAAAGTATGGCCTTTGCATGGACCAAGGAAGGGAAGGAAAGTTTTGAAGAGATTAAATTAGCCATAGCCTCAACCCCTACTCTCATTAATCCAAACTTTGAAAAGGATTTCATCCTTTATACCCTAGGTGGTGAGTCAAGTATTTCTATTGTCTTGACTCAAACAAATGATAAAGATGACACTAGTAGAAATTTGGAAAATAAATGACCACATGACTAAAACATTTAGTCACAAGACTAAAAACTTTAGTCACATGACCCAAAATGATCAAATTCTACTTATTCTTTTAATAATTTACAAGTATAAATGACCAATTTGGTCATCAATAAACTCACAACTAATTAATTGACTAGATAAATTAAAATTAATGGATAAATGATCAAATACATGACTAAATAAATGGATGTTTCTCCTTTATTCATTTTTCTTTCAAAGTTGATCATAACCCTAACACCACAATATTTTTATTAACATTTTGTGCAAGTTTGTGAATCAAACTCATTGATCCATATTTCATGAGTAGTGATTCACAAGAACCCGTCTCTCATGGGAATGAGTGGAGCACTTGGTGCTCATTGCATGTAGGTGATTTTCACAAAAGTGAGGCACCAAGACTTCCTAAGAAGTCACCCATCCCAATACCTCAAGTGCACTTTATCATTAACACTAAACATTATCTATGCTTTTAACTTAATTATATCTTATGGGCTTTATTTAACTTTTTTATTAATTTAAGAGGTTTATTATTTATTATTCCTTTAATAATATTTAGAAATTAAATTTTAAATTGTAAATATCTGACATATTATATTCTAACTTTTCATTTAGAAATAATTTATTTTAATTATCTAATTATCACTTTAATAAGATTATTTCTTATTAATATTTATATGTTTGTATATTTTGGTTTATTGTATTTTAATTTAAAATTGAGGTTTTAGTTTTCTTTTATTCAAAATTATTTACACATTTTAATGTGGAATTTATATGTAATTATTATGGAAGGAGATTATCATGGTAATAATTTCTCACACATTAATAAGATCACCAACTTTTACTAGTCAAGCACTTATTTGAATATCATGATTTTTATTATATATGGTGAGAATTATAAATCTATGTGAATTATTATGGAAGAACATTTTTCTTCCAAAATATAGAACTCAACTCAAATTCAAAAAATTTAATAGAAAATGGGGGTGGGGGTGTTCTATTACTCTAAAGACTTGATAGTGTGAAAATAAGAGAAGGGGATTTTCTATGGAAGAAGAATATTATAATGGGGGTGTATTTTCAACCTTCAAATTCTCAAGGATGATTATTATTTATGATGATAAGGGTAATCATTTACCACATTTCCTCCAACCTTTTCAATTGTTCTCTTAAAGTAATAGATCATAAATGACATATTCAAGATTAAATATTTATTGGGCTTCACTTTTTTAGGTTGGAATGAATGTAGTAACTTTCATATTTTTATTAACAAAAATGATCCATAATGAAGAAGTTTTAAGTTTGAAGTTTCAAGAAATAATTACTTTGAACTTAGATAAGTTTAATTTTGAAAATATTTGGTGTGCAAGCATATACAATAGATATAACTTTTTAATTCTTCAAACCTATTTCCTTTTAAGATTTAATATTATTCAACAAATTATTAATTAAAACCTCAACTCTATTAAAATTATATTTTTAAACACTCAATAAAATGACTTATGCATTTAATAAATTTATTTTTCAGTTTAGAAAAAAATAAAGAGACCTTATATTTTTTCCTAAATTTTTTATTGCTAAAAAATCATAAAATGATTGTTCAAATGATTTTAAAATCCTCATTAGATTTTTTATATAAAGATATTGATATATTCGCTTAAATGTATATCTCAATTAAAATATATATTAAAATGAACTTTAGAAGACAAAATGGTTATAGTAGAACCACATTTCTAGCGCAAGTAAGGCAAATAGAAATGGAAACATTTGAAATTGCCACTACGTGTTCCAAGAATAGGAAATGGTTCTAACTAGGAAAAAATTTACCATCTCATCTGTATGAATGGAAAGGAGGCAATGCACCTAGGAATACAAAAGATGAGAAAAAAAAAAAGAAATTTCTTAGCATTAAAAAAAAATGAAAGAAGCATGCATAAAGAAAATACAATTCATAGTCTACCGATGGAATATGAAACCCTAGCCATACATTTATAGATTCATGGCTAAGCAATGGACAGGATGACTAGCAGATTGTACACCACAAGAAGAAGAAAAGATTACAAGTCAAGGTCATCCATTTGCACACTGCAAAGAAAAATATGGTCTATACCCATTTCCACATAAATTTTGAATTTTTGATGGGAGGTAATTGAATCCTGCTAAATTCAAAAAAAACTCCACCCAAGAACCCTTCAGATGAACCTCCCATGAACAACCCCATCCACAACTCCTTTAAACCCCAAGCAAAGCCACATAAAGGACATTTCACTTTCCATACCTTAAAGAAAATCAGCACAATGGCTATTACAATCACTGGTAATCCATACTCCGAAGGGATGTGGGAAAGATCTAAAAATTGTGGTGTTTTCTCCAATGCCTTCGGTTGGTGAATCATTATCGGTAGCCCTGGGACCAGGTAATATAGTTTCCATGGAAATAGTTTCTTATATATAAATTGTTTAAATTAAAATAAAATATTTTCTAAGACATAATAGTCATGTCTTCTGGGAAAATTGCTATATCGTCATATTTTCCCAATTCTATCACAATTATCTTGACTTTTCACAATTTAATTAACAGCAAAATGCAGCTCCATGATTTTTTTCAAAAATATTTTTTGTGTGTTCATTGAAAAGCCATTTTTCTTGACTAATTTTGTATCAATTTCTATTTTTCTAATAGTATTTACTATTATGATTTACACACCATGTCAACAAAGAAAAGTCTGAATTGTCTATGGATTGATCTTTAATTGCACAAATTTGTTGTTTAAGAATGTGTAGTTACAAATAAGAAATATAGATTAATAGTTAGATACATACATCCTTCCACAATTTTCACTCACAAAAGTAATTTAATATTATCAAAATATAAAGAATCTAAGCTAAGTCATCAATCAGGAAAAAAATCCCATCTACTATTCTAGAGGAGCCCTAAGGTGGAAGAATATAATTAACAATATTGAAGTTGGCTATGGGATCACAAGTAAAGACAAATAAATTTCAAAAATAGCTTGCAAGATGAATATTTATAAATACTTCCCAAAAAAGACAACTCTTGTATCTAGTTGTAATACAGATATAAAATCCTTGCATAAGATAGAATGTGAAGGTTTGCTCAAGAAGGACCTATAAATATGTGTATTTACCAAAAGGATGAATAAAAATCTCATCATCTACTCATATATTGCCAATTTGCAACCAATAAGTGTAACTTATAGGAGATATATTGCCAATTTGTAACCAAAATGTGTAACCTATAGAAGATATTGGCTATTTAATGTGCCTTTTCAAGAACATTCATAGAAAGCTTAAAATCTTGACCATTAGAAATAGATATTCTAGGTTCTTAATGAAAAACAACTCTTAAATGCATAATCTAGACCATTTGGATGAAAAGAAACAAGATCTTCAAGAATAGCTCAAGATTGGAAAATTGCAGTTGTTGCAATAGTTCAAAAACACATTCTACTAAAATCCCTGCAAAATAACATGCTTCTTACTCTTTTCTACTCCATACTCTTTCTTTCCCCTCCATAAATTGTTCTTTGTTCTTGCAGGAATTTAGCTTCCAAAAGAAACTCATTGTAGAAAGACGTGGAAGATGTAGGGTAAGATTCTGTGGACATCTATTGTCGTGGAAAACTACCACTAAACCTGGCTCTCCTCTGACGGCCTTGACAATGTTGTGGCTATAATTTGATAGGTAATATAAATCCCTTTCAAACTCCATTAGAACAACTATTTTTCCCTTATGGAAAATTTATTTGTCTATGCTTATAAGAAAGTTGCGAGTTTTTTTTTAGCTATAAAAATGTGAACCACAAAAGCACTCTCACCATAAATTTTATGTTCACACTAACATTTATATGTTGTTTGTGTGGATTCATATTGATAGATTGCTCTATATTGGACATAGATTTGGAATTTTGGAAGGAGGGTAAGAAATTATTTGATTTTGATTTGAATTCAACAATGTATCTATGATTGGTTTCAAAGAATTGGTTTGATCATTAGTTTTTTGTCAAAATTGTGCCTTTGTTTATGTAGAACAATGTACTTCCAATAATATTTTTTCATTTTCTTTATGTTATGTTTATATTCAGTTTATCTTAGGAAGAGATGCTCGATCTTTACTAGTTCTCTATATAATATAAACTATGTCAAATTTATTTTGGCTATCTTAGATGACTGCACATGTTCCTATGCACAAGAAGGTAGGCATATCAATTTGGTGTAATGGTAATAGGCCAATGAATGCATATATAAGCATTGGTTTTGTCAATTTTACAAAGGTCATTTAGGTTTGTTTAGGTTCTCCTTAATGTATATAGGGTTAACATTTGGCTATTTGCATTTTTTTCCTCCATGTAGATGAGCCAAGTGCAAGCTAGGTGCTGAGTTCTTAAGCGTCACTCATTGATTTACACACATGCCATTCACACATAATAAAAGAGTACTTTGAAACTCTTTAATATGAAACTAGTTTTTCTTTGGAAACTTAATCAAAATAAAACTTATATCTATAGAATCCTCTACGTTGAAGTTCAGGAGGCTAAAAATATCACAAATAAAATAATAAAAGGTATCTTGTACACATCTTTATATGGTTTTTCTTTTGTTTAATAGCAAAACTCAAATTGACTTGAAGCTCTGTATCACTCTTAACTAGGTTTCTTTATTGAGGGTTAATGTTGAGTTTTGAATAGGTCATATGCCACAACAATCTCAAAAGACCTTAATTTTCTCCTTCATACAACCGTGATATTTGATTTGAAATGTGTTCAAACTCTAAGCTCTATATTATGTATTCATGGTGATGTGTTGAACATCTACCAATATCTCTATTTTTTGTTTCAAGTTTTTCTTAGTTGTAAGAAGATATCTCAACTACAAGGAGTTAGAGCACTGAATAATCTATTTTAGGAAGTTGATCTACATGTCTTTCCCTCTTACACAACTTTTATAGAATTGAATATCTAAAATACACGTATCTATTAGTGTCTGATTTACTTAAATGGTGAACAAGTTTTGTAGGAAGTGATTTAGGTTTATTTGGTTTATTTGAGAAAAAGTTGAGTGACTCCAGGTTTCATGAGAGGTCTATAAAATGCATGTGGATCCTTTATTGGCTAGAATTATATAGAGAATACATAAATCGATTGAGGATACAAAGAGGGTAGTCAATGAAATTGTTGTTGGGAAGTCCAATTTTTTGATGCTGGCATTTTATTTAATCCAGCTAGGGGAATTGCTGGAGCATTTTTTAGAAGAGGAATTTGTGATCATGGACTCTTCTCAGACATCATTACAGCACACAATATATTTTTTAGAAGGAAAATTTTCCTTTAAAAATAATTGCAGGAACATAAGTCACATCTTTCTTTTGTACAAATGCGATGAAGTTGTCAAGGAAATAATAAAACATGTCGAGAAAGTTATAGAATGTTTTCTTTGATAGTACAGAAAAATCATAAATTTTTTGTTTCTATGATAGATGGAATAATCACCATGCAAAGTAACTTGAGTTCAACACTATTCATTGTGGCACTAGAGCACTAAAATATAGCTAAGGAGATATCTGAATCTCTCACAAGAAATCATTCTAAGGAGATTGATGCAACAGGTTTGCAAATTTTTTACTGTCTCTTCTGCAATATTTACAAATATATGTTTCAATCAAAAAACTTTAACTTGAATATAATACTGAATATAGTTATTGGATTCCTTTCATATTTCCCAGACATGGCAAATCATTGCATTTAACTTAAGGCAATAAATTGTGGCATTGTGTTATAATAGTTAATTGTTGTGGCATATATTTGAGGGTCCCACTATTTAGTAATATGAAGAATGTGATGCAACATTATGCCATACTTTTGTAACTTCACTCGTGAGGTCATGTGAAAAAAAGAATGGTTTAATAGTTATGGCATTTATTTGAGGTGTCCTTTATTTGTAGATATTAGAATGTGACTCAAAATTATAATATACTACCTATAGCCTCATCCAAGATTCATTTATAGATAGTAAAGTTTGTTTCATACTTAACAAGGAAGCTAGATACCAATATGACATATGAAATTCCACTTTGTGGGAGCTCACAAGGAGGTTTCTTTCTGTTTACCTTCTATATTTCAAAAACTATATTCTTGTTCTAAATTTAGTATCAATTGATTGCATGACCAAGCTTGAGAGTAAAGTGAACCTTTTCAATCCATCCACACTTGGAGTGCATATGAAACTTACATTAACTTTTTCCATTGCCAAATATTTCAAATTCTACTAGATATCTTGTGATGGAGGCTTCCTAGATGCAATTTGATTATGTCCCAAGTTTGACAATTCATCAATTTTATTGGGGTAGCATGCTTTCTCATGTACATACATGTGGTAGCCTGACAGGATACTTAGCCTTGACATTATCGATGATTTTTCATAGAAGATAAGAAAGGGTAATATTAAGAGCTACTCACCCAATAAAGTTTTATAAAATGATTACTTCAAAGTGCTCTTAGGACAAAATGATATTCCACCGATATAAAAATGTACAAACAAACAATTGTTGTAGCTATACTATAATAGCTATGTCAATGCCTACTCTACATACACACTAGCTAGCATAGAGCATATAAAATTATATATTTTCAAAAAAATAAATTGCTTATGCTCTGTAATCACATTGTTTCCTTGAGGAAATTTACAAAAATTAGATTTTTTAGTTACCAAAATTAGGTAAATTTTGTTGTAAATCTTTTAGAAGATTATCTTAACCACTAAGGTTTAAGGGAAATCAATAGCAATCATATGTTTTATATTAAATATTATCCCATCCTTGGATGCTGATATTTGTTTTCAACCAATAATGGATATATTTTTCAAATAATTTCATACTTTGCAAAATTTTTTGAGTCTTTTGATGTTTTCTATAATAGGTTTATTCCATAAAATTGCACAAGTCTTGAATGTACAACCATTTGAGGCTTTAGAATTCAGGAATGAATTGGAGAGAGATCTTGAAGCAACTAGAACAAATGGATGCCTATATCCATTACTAGAATCTGCTATTGTTCTAGACATTGTTAGAAAATTGGCAGTTGCAAACTCTTCTGCTGGATCTACTGATGATATAGCTATTCCCAACTCTTTTTACTATCCCATCACTAACCAGATCATGGAAGACCCTATGATTTTTGTAGAAGCAAGTTAAACTTATGAGAGATGTGCAATAATAGAATTGTTTGAGAGAAGCCATAAAACCTTCCTAAGCACTGGAAAGCATTAGAGAGTCTTGAACTTGTTCCAAATTTACAGATGAAACAAAACACAGAGGAAGTATTTAACAAGAAATGCCAGAAGACAATGCTACATTCTATTAGCCAAATTAGAGCACAAGAGAGTCTAAAAGAGATAGAGGAGGCTGTTAATACTTTGAAGTAATTGATGGATGTCCATCCCAAGTATAAACACGTGATTGTAACTTTCAATACTCTCTACAACACTGCTTCACTTGTAATAAGGTATCTCACTCCCTTTGATTAAAAAATATGGATATCCAATGTAGAGATATAATGGTTTCTAATATAAATTTGTGTTCTTGCAATGATGGTACTATCTATGATCTCTCTATGTGCTTGTGAAACTGACTATCCAATGACAGAAATTCTAAAAGTAGTAGATTTAAAACTAGAATTTTAGCATCCTCCCCATATGTGTGAGAATGGAGATCTAGAGTAGGGTATGACCATCCATGAAAAATAGCTAAATAGGAATTTTCACTTGCAATACTCAAGAAAGATATACATCCCATCTATTTAAAAGATGATCTTGTTAGCGTCAATTTAACTAAGACAAGCTTGATTACATGATTCAATGTATCATCATCTAGATAGAAATTTAATTAGTTTTTCTCAATAAAAATAGATCCTAACAATAATGGAAGTAAGAATATTGTAGAATAGCCATGGATGTTCAATGTAAGATTCATAAACATTTTTAAAATGATTTATGGACATCTGGAAGTAGATGGTTTTATAAACTAGTGCATTTAAAATATCAAATCAAGACATAATTTTTCTTAACATTATTTTTAGAAGAGGTATGACTACTTCCACATTGAAGATAGTACAAAAATTATATTTTTAAATTTTGGAATACATCAAAATATACACCTTTGATGTTTATAAATTTCTTTATATCTACACAATGTATATGGAGTTCCCTACTTTCAAGCTAGCACATGTTATCATAGGGAGTGGAGATTTTGCAATTACATTATTTTTTCAAAGTCAATACTTGTTTTTGTTGCATGCCTCATCAGGATAAATGCTAAGATTAAAATGATCATTTCCATAAATAACTATAAGTACTACTAGGAAAGATTTTTTTTTCCATTAGTTCACTATATATATGATTTTAATTATGCATATTCATTGATACAAAATGCAATTTTTCTTTCTATATCATAGTGAAATCTAATAAATGCATCTAGTTGCATTCTTATTTTTAGAGGTTGGGTCAAAAATGCTTTGACAAAAATAATTGAATTAAATGGAATCATTTGAAGAGAGAAAAGAGTGGGCTTATTTCTATACGAAATTATGTATTTGTATGTAACAAATTGAGCATTCATGCATACTGCAAATAAGTATGTTTCATTTTTATTTTCTCATGAACAAGGTGTATAGAAGATTCTCTTTTGGTCATACTCTATATAGGATATAGAGCCAATAGTGGAAACAAAATGGACCCAAAAAAATAGGGTTGTTCTCAGGATAATCCCACTAATCTACAACCCAATCTCAATATATTGTCACAAAAGAAAACAAAACCAAAATCTGCATTCCAAAATTATCAGTTTAGTGACATATTTATATACGCTTACTTAGGCAATCACAACATTCATACCTGACATGATAATGAAGATCACTTCAGTCAAAAATGGTAGAATTAGATCTACTAAAATATGTCCAAATTTGAGTCAAATCCACATTCCTCATGTACAAATAAAAAATAGATGACATTGGTAGAATAGATAGTGTATTAATGCACATCATCTCCTCCACAGACTAATGTAGTTGTTACAATAATAAAGAGAAACTATTTGATCTTTTGGCACCTCCACGTGTTAAAAAGTGAGTATTTCAATTGATTGTGTTTCATAGTTTTTAATATATGTGATTTTTTAATGGGGTTTGATGTTTATATTTAATGCAAAATGTCTATTTTCTTAACATATATTGTATAATCATTTGTATCTTTTTCTAAGAATTTAGCATAAGAAGCAATAATTGTGTGTGGCCAAAGTGCTCCAATTTATATTTTAAAGAAGTGTAATTGACATGAAATATAATTTTAAAATGCTTGGAAAAACTAATTTTAAATTGTTGAGTTTTTTTTAGATTATGGTAAAAGCAGGTTTTGAAGGGACCCCGAAACCCTTTAACAAAAAATAGAAAGATAAAGCAAGACAGCCCAACCAGGAAAGAACCTGCAACAAACTGAAGAACAGTATCAAAATCATGTTTTACAGGGACCTGAAATCACTAGAAAAGTCCAAAAAAAAACTAACCCAGGTTTTACAAGGACTTGGAACCACAAACAGTCTAAACTATAAAAAACCAAAAACCAAGACCAGAGTCCCCAACTAGCAACCAATACCAGACAGGCACCAAACCAGAGAACCCACCACAGTGCCACTATTGTAGCTCCAGGATCAATTTAGTTGCTTCCTTACCAATTGCAGTAGTCTCTTGAATGGAAATAGCATCCATAGTAGCAATAGCTTTCATAGCACTCTTCCTTGAGCTCTACCTTATTCTTTTGCTCAGACCCTCAGCCAAAACGATATCTTCATTCTCCCTTTTGCCCAGGCTTGCAGCGGCTGCCCAAATACACGAGGTGACTTGTTCCATCTTAGTGCTACTCTCCTTGATTAACATTATGAGGTTCTACTCATAGTTGTTAAGTTTTTTAGGGATGTCTCCCATCTATCCTTCCATATGACTAAGTTTAGCATTGATAATATCCAAGTTATGTTGCAAAATGTCCACCTTTTTCTTCAAACCCATTATTTCATTGTAGATCTAGGAATCAACCTTGAGACTAGTATCAGCTTTCTCCTTATCAGAATGCAGGAAGGTAAGCATGGTATCCCTCTGCATAGTGTCACAATCATCTTTAGCAGTCTCATGTGGGGGGGAGCAGACATTGTCATTGATATCCTCCATTTCCGTTTGATCCTCCTTTCGACCCTCGACATAGTCCATAGGATGAGCAGAGTCCTTCCTTTTTTCTTCCTCTATCCCCTTAATAGGAGAAGCAGTAATAGCCGTATGGTCCTCCTTATTCTTCTCATCAGGATTCCTAATAGTGTTATCTTCCACTTTATTACCCCCACTAGACATAATCTGGTTACCCTCATTGTTAGATTTACTCTGTTCAAAATTACCTTCACTATTGTTTTCCTCTTTTTCTTTTTCATTATTATCTTCAGTCTCTAGATACCCATCCAAATTAGAACTTAACTCTTTAGTTTTAGTATCATCCTCATCCTTAGGTTTCCAATTCTCATAGCTTTTCAAATTATCAATCTCAGACTCCTCATCCTCAAGAACTTGAGAGGCAGAGGGTTTCAAATTCAGGGCATTTTCTTTACCTTTAACAGAGTCACCCTTCTTACTTTAATGGGCTCTTTATTCTTGTCCTTAGAGGGAGTAGAGGCAATGTGCTTATTTTTATAATATCCCTCAATAAGAAGGATCAGACTTTCATGAAGAATGGGTCTGGATTCCTTTTTCTTATGGGCTTCTAAACTATTAAGTAAAGAAAACTGCAAAAAGAAGGGGAAAGATATTCTATCTTTATATCTGAAATGATTTAGAAAAACAAAATGACATTTATGAACTCTTTTATTTCTTCCATCAAGTATGAAATATTCACAGATGTAGTAGAGAACATCCCTCCAGATCTCCTTTATCTAGTTTGCATCAAAGAAATCACCATTCTTTTCCAAAAGCTTCTCCTCTTCTTCTGTTTTTGAAAATTTTTTGTAGGCTACATTTGAAATACTAGTTTGCTTAGTGAATTTTATGCCCACTGTAGGAAGCCCCATGATCTCAGCAATAAACTCCTCCGTAAGTTTTACAGTCACACCATGGAGAGTGACTTTGTCTTTGGACCAGTTCTTAAAGAAAGCCGTAGTGATGTGTGGCTTAAAACCATTGAGTCACTCCATCTAATGAGTCACATTTCCTTTCTACAAAATTTTCCAAATATCCTTGCAAGCCTTCCATGCCTCATAGTTTTTTGGTTCTTGTTTGCGCGGTTTGCCCCCCATCAGCAAAGAATAGTAAACACATTCAAACCAGAAAAACTAGATGCATAGAAAGAGAGGGTTAGAAAGAAATCTATTTTTCTTCCCACCAAAAGAGACACCTTTGTTTTGAGAAACATGCGAACACCACATCACATTCATTTGAGTGTACTCCATAGGGGATGAAAGTCTAGCAATAATTTGATCACTCCACGAAATCATTAACTTTCCAATCTTTTCATATCTTACCCACCTGCACATGGATAGCTTCATAATAAATAATTTCTTTGAGATCAACTTGATTAGTTAATTCATCGGTCCACCTCATCATTTGCCCCATTAGGACAGCATAGTTGGCAACCCAATCAGCAGCACCGTTGGCCTCCCAAAAGGTATGAGATATGACAACTTTTTCAAATTTTTGAATAAGGTATTTAATCTCCTTGATAGTGGCCTCTATCGACCATGAGATAGCACTTTTATTATTAAGGATATTAATAATATTTAAAGAGTCACCTTCCAACCATAATTTTGGACATCCCAAATCCACTGCAATTTTCATAGTATAAAGGGCTGTCGTAGCTTCAACAATGTGACTATTAGTCTGACCTATAGGGATAGCTATAGCATCTTTAACTATTCCCATATGATCTCTTAACACACCTCCACAACTCACACTCCCCAAATTTCCCTTAGCAGCACCATCAAAGTTTCCTTTAATCCAACCATTCGGAGGGGAACTCCAAGTGACATTCAATCTTGGTTTATTAGTTTGAGTCTTAGGGTTTTTAGGAAACATAGGATTATCAATAGGAAAGGTTTGATTAGATATTTTCAGAGATTTGAAATTCTCCTTACAAGCTCTAATAATATTCTGACCAAACACCCATCTAGGAACCTCTCTATTTCTAAAAATTATATTATTCCTTTCTTTCCAAATACCCCAATAGAGATGAGGCAGAGTAATTTTCCATAGAAATTGAACATCAAAATTCTTAGACGGGCATTTCTAGCTTTTAAAAGAAGATTCCACATTGTTATGATGAACCCAAGTCAAATTCCAATACATTAGGATCTCAGTCCAAACCATTTGGGAATAAGAGCAATTCAAAAATAGGTGGTCTCTATCTTCAAAACCATTCTTACATAAAATACACCTATTCACCAAATTTATACCTCTTTTCTGCAACTTATCAAGGGTCAGAATTTTATTTTGAAGCAGGACCCAAAAGAAGAAATTAATTTTAGGAATGAGACCCTTAATCCAAGCCTGAGACCACAAGGGATGATTTTCCTTCTCCATAGAAGCAAAGAGAGAAGAAACCTTGTATTGCCCACTAGGATCAGCATACCAAATAATCTCATCCTCAAAAGAAGGGTGGAGAGAAACAACATTGAGAGATAATTGGATGTGATAGAAACTTTGATCAATGTCCTTCAAGTTAACCTAGGAATCATTCTGCCAATAATGACTAACAAGAGTGCCATATCTATGCTTGCATAAGTCAACTTGATTCAAATCTTGAACATCTTCAATCAGGGGGTGATCCTTAAGCCAGACATCTTCCCAAAAACTCACCCTAGACCCATTGCCAATTTTCCAAGAGCACCCTTCTCCAAGCATTTTCTTAGTACCCTACACAGCTCCCCAAATTGAGGAGGTATGAATAACATCAACGGAGGAGAAGAAATTAGGAAGAGAAATAGAATTAGGGAGGTACTTGTGTTTCCAAATGGTACTCCATTCTTTCTTCTCATGGAACACACGCCATCCTTGTTTAGCTAGAAGAGCTTGATTCATGCTTCTGATTTTTTGGATACTCATACCACCTTCCCTGACTGGTTTACAAACATGATCCCAGGCAATTAAAGGTATTCTCTTTTTTCCTCTGAACTAGTCCATAAAAAATTCCTTTGAATTTTATCAATAGCCTCGGCAAATTTAGTGGGGATTTTGAAGATACTTAAGGCAAAAGTTGGTATACTTTGGAGAGAAGCTCTAAGAAGAATTAATTTACTAGCCTGGCTTAAAAGGTTCCCTTTCCAACCTGCCAACTTCTTGCTAAATTTGTTAATGAGGTCTTCCCAGAAGGAATCCGGAACCTTCAAGCCTAAAGGAAGACCCAGATAGGAAGAAGGGAGAGAACCAATAGAACATCCAAAGATTTTGGCAATTTTATGTTGTCTAAGAATGGGGGTATTGAGAAAAAACACAACACTTTTATTCCAGTTAACCAGTTGACCAGAAGCTAAGGAAAAAAGATTTAAAGCTTGCTTCAAATTTTTGGCTTCCTTGACTTTGGATTTCCCCATAAAAATGGTATCATCAACAAATTGGCCATGAGAACAAATAAGAGGATGGGAAGAGGGTTGCAAACCCTTAATGACACCTCTACACACTATATCCCTAATGTACCTCCCCAAACAATCAGCCATAATAAAAAAAAGGATGGGAGAAAGAGGGTCCCCTTGTCTCAATCCCTGAGAGGGATTAAAAAAAGGAGAAGAGCTACCATTAACTAGGACAGCAATAGAAGAAGAAGAGATTAACTGATGAATTAGTCCAACAACCTTCTTATCAAAGCCAAAGGCAAGCAAAATATTAGAGAGGAAAGACCAATCAACTCTTTCATAAGCCTTAGCAATGTCCACTTTCATTACAAATCCTTGATTGTTAGAACAAGATAAGGAATGAATATTCTCATGAGCCGAAATAAGAAATTTGAGGATTTGTCTACTTAGAATGAAGCCATTTTTTTGGTCAGCAATGAGCAAAGGGGTCACCAGAAGCAGTCTTGAAGTAAGAACTTTGGATATAATTTTATATAGAGAATTACAAAGACTGATCGGCCTAAACTGGTCAGGCGAGTCAGCTCCAATTTTCTTAGGGATCAGGCACAGGAAGGTGGAATTAACTTCCTTCAGCATTTGTTTTGCCCCAAAGAATTCCTTCACCACATCACAAACATCTTTTCCTACAAGTTTTCAAAAATTTTGAAAGAAAAACATGAGAAAGCCATCAAGACCAGGAGCTTTATCTCCTCCTAGAGAACAAACAGCTTTGAAAATTTCATCATTCTTAAGAATTGAGCTTAACAATTTGTTCTGATCCTTAGAAACTAGAGTGGGGATCACTCTGAGAAACTCAACCTGATGTTCCAAATTGATGAAGGGATCCATTGTCATTAGCCTTGAGAAAAATTTACCATTTCATCCATGATGTCCTTATCCTCCTTAATCTTCAAATCTCCCTTCATAAGATGTGAAATGTGAGATTTGGCTCTATGCTTTAGCGTGGATAGATGGAAAAATTTGGTATTGATAAAGATTGTTGATAAAGATTTAGATTATTGTTTTTCATAATTGTTTTTGATAAAGAATTGTTGAATTGTTATTGATAAAGATTTAGATTATTGTTTTTCATAATAATTAAAATTTGTGTTCTTTGAGAAGAGTATATCATGTTATAGTGACTATGATCATGGTCGATCTAATGTTGGCAAGACAACTTTGTCAATTTTTTGTATTATTCTTTAAAGGGTACTAGCTCAATGGAAGAGCACCTGCTTAATAAGTAAGAGGATGGTGGCTCAATTCCATCGTGCCCTAAAATGTCTAAATTAATGATTAAATAAACTACCAAATATACTACCAAATAACTACCAAATTAACTACCAAATATACTAAGAAATCAACTACCAAATATACTACCAAAAATACTACCAAATAAGCTACCAAAATTACTAAATAAACTACCATATAAACTATCAAGTAAAAACAATAAATGACTAAATCAATGACCTAATCAATGATTAAAATAGTTTAGTCATAAATTTGGTTGGGAGATAAATGACTGGCAATAAACTACCATTTGTCACATGATCAAAATTAGTCACATATCTACAAATTTTAGTAGTTTATTTAGTAATATATTGTTGTTTTTGTACTAGTGTGAAGAACAACCCATAACCTTCTTTAGTGAAGGGCTTAAAGAGTATGAAGACAAATACATCTATGTAGAGAAGCAAGCCCTTGAAGTCATAAGAGCTTTAAAAAAATTTAGACACCTCCTATCTCATAATAAAATTCATCTGTTAGTACCCCATGCCAGTGTGAAGGATTTCCTTTTCAGCAAAGATATTAGTGAGAAAAGGGCTAGTTGGATTACTAAAGTGATGGAATATGATGTTGACATCTAGATCACCAAGCTGGTAAGAGGGAAGGGATTGTGTAAATAGATGATATCATCTCAGGAATTAGATGAGGAAGTTGCTATGATACTAATAGAGCAACAAGAAGCAAGAAATGATGACCCAAGGAATTTGATGGATGATATGAAGAATTTCTTATTAGGCAATGGATATCCTCAAGGATTAGATAAAACTAAAAGGAGACAATATAGATTATAGTCAATTCCTTTTGTCATAGTTGATGGCATCCTTTTTAGGAAAGATTTTAATGGAGCCCTATTAAGATGCATTAACATAGACCAAGCTGAAAGAATGATCAAGGAGCTTCATGATGGTCTTGATGGTGGTCACTTCTCAGCAGGGATAACTGCAATGAAGGTCATGAGGGCTAGTTACTACTGGCCATCCCTGTTCCATGATTGTCATAGGTATGTGAGGAAATGTGAAAAAAGTGCTTTCTTTTTTGGTAAGTAGAAGCTTGCAGTTCTTCCTCTTCATCCCTTTTAGGTGGACTAGCATTTTGCTTAATGGGGATTGGATTTCATAGGCCCTATCAATCCTCCTTCTAGTCCTGGTCACAAATGGATTTTAGCTGCCACAAATTACTTCACCAGATGGATAGAGGCAATTGCATTGAAGGATGCCACATAACCTTTAGTTTTTGAGTTCTTTGATGAAATTGTGACCAAGTTTGGTGCCCCTTCAACCATTATTTCAGATAATGTAAAATCTTTTGTGGGAGCTCATATTTGTGCATGGGCAGTTGACCATAATATCTACTTGAGCAGATCCTCAAACTAATATCCTTAGGGAAATGGTTTAGCTAAGTCATCCAACAAAAACCTAATTAGGATTATGAAAAGAACTATAGAGGATAACCAGAGGTGTTGGTATCAAAAGTTGACGACTATGCTATGGGATGACAGAATGACACCTAAGAGGTCAAAAGAGAATTCACCATTTATGTTGGTATATGGAAAAGAAGCAAGGCTTCCAATTTCATTAGAATTCCCATCCCTAGAACTAGCTCATCAGCTGGAGCTAATTGAAGATGATTCCATGACAGTAAGAATGGTAGAGTTGATGGAGCTAGAGGAGAAAAGAAGTCAGGCTATGTAGACCCTAGAAACTATTAGTGTAGTTTTTTATTTTTCCTATTTCGCTAGATTTTTCTTACACTTTCAATAATCTCGCTTAGGTTAATAAAGCATGTCTTATTAGGTGAATGGTTGTGAGGTGTCACCTTCCTACATGTGAGTATCCATTAGCTATCTTGGGAAGATACTTTTCTATCTTTAGTCCGATAGATGGTTGCTCCTCATTGGTTGGTGTTGCCACCTCCTCCCTCTTCCTAGCCTATATAATCATGCTACCTAGCTTGTATTTGCATCTCTTGTTTTTGCATCCTCTTAATGCTATTTTGCTTCCAGCATTTGCATTACTCTCTTGGAGACTAACTCTATGATGCTATTTTGATTTTGTATCATTTGCATTCATAGTTTAGATATTTACTCTTTGCACTAAGTTTCTGTGTTATTAATCTTTTCAGATTCTAACATGGTATCAGAGCTTTTCTATGTGCAAGAGTAGATTTTAGTTTCCTTATTTGAGAGATTTGGGGGGGGGGGGGGGGGGGGGGGGGGGGGGGCAAATAAACTTTATTGTAGTTTTTTGAAAAATGAAGTATGCTCTTCTCTTGCATCTTTGGATGATCCTGAGAATCAGAAAAGTTTTGACAAAAATGATTTTTCTCTGGGGTTTCAATCACAAATCTGACAACCAACTTGCATATTTGGAGTTTTCAATCAGTTTTGCAGGTTCCAACATGCCATTGATGGACTTAGGAAGCTGATCTAGCATTTTCATGTCATTTTCTAGTTGCTGGGGTCATTTTTTGATTTTTGGAGCCGTTTTCTACTGTTAAAGGCATTTGATTTACACTACAACAACATCTTCTATACATCAAAAAGAAAAACACTTTCTGGGTTTTGTTCGCAGCCCCAAAAAACCATCTGGGTACCTTTTAGATTTTGCATGAAAGCTTTATATTTTTCAGAATCGAACATGCAAAGCTACAGCCATACCCCTCTCCGTTGGCAGTCACAGATTTGAACGCAGTTTTCAAATGTTTCATTCTTGCTCATACGGACTCTGATTTTGATGATTCTTGTTATGAACTTGCCTATTTTTTTGTGCTTTATCCACTAGTGGAGTTGTTTTTTGATTTTCATGCATGAATTTTCTAGAAATTGTAGATTCTCAGCCATGACTGTGCACAGTTCTCATTTTGGAAACTTCGAAGGATCATAACTTTCTCATACGACCTTGTATCGAGGCAATTCTTTTTTTGAAAGTGCATGATTTTTTGAGTAGATCGTAGTGGTGCTATTTTTTTCCTTGATTATTGTGCCCAAGTTTCACTTTTAGCATATGCTCTTATGAGGGTTTGTAATGCATTGAAATCAAGACCACTAAGTATTTCTTTCTAGTGGTAGTTGTAAATGCACTAAAATAAAGTGCCAAATCATATTTCTTTGGGGGGGGGGGGGGGGGGGGGGGTCTTTGATTGAGTAAAGAGGGGGAGGCATTGTCGTGGTTGGGTTCTCTTCTTTCTAGCATTTCTTCATCATGGATCAAACAAATATGCCCATCCTAACTCCATACAATTAATTTAAGTGGAAATCATGCATGACAATTCACTTAAGGAAAGCTGGATTAAATAGGATAACTATGGGACTTGAAACCGAACCTGCTAAAGATGAAGATAAGCCTAAGTGGTTTAACAAATGTGATGAGGCATTTGGAACATTGTATTTGTTTGTTTCTCCTAACTTGCTTTTTCACATTGAGAATTTGGATACACCAAATGAAGTATGGACAAAGGTAGAAACACTATTTGGCACACAAGATTCAATGAGGGGTCATATGTTGGAAAATGAATTAATTAGTTTGAGTCCAGGCAATTTCAACACAATCCAAGATTTCTTCACCAAATTGAAATCACTAAGGCTACAGTTAAAATAATGTGGAATTGAAAAGAAAGATGAACAACTAATTCTTAGTATTCTCTCTAAGCTAAGTTCAGAATATTCTGTGTTTGTCTCTACCTTCTATGCTACTAAGGGTGCACTTGGTACTCAATTCACCATGCCATCTTTAGATGATTTTGCTATCAATCTCACTCAAGAATAGGACAAGCTAATCTAGATGGGTATTCTTAAGTCCTTTAAGTCACATGCCTTGGCTGTCAACCAAGGCACAAAAGAACAACAAGGAAAAAGTAGTAACAACAATAGTAAGGACAATAAACAAAAGAATAGCGAGGAGAAGAAGGATTAGATGCTGATTTCTTCAAAAGCAACTATTGATACACCATCTTCCAAGGGTGATAAGCCTAAGAAAGAAAAGGTCAAATGTGCCTATTGTAAAAGATCTGTTCATGATGAACATAAATGTTTGCAGAAACAACTTGATCACTTGACATACATTCTTGAGAAGAATAATATCAGTGTTCCTGAGTCTATCAAACAAAGTTCTAATGAAGGGTCTAACAAAGAAAAAGAAAATAGCAAGGGGAAAGGAAAGGGCAAGGCTCTTTTTGCAGTTGCTTCCTCACCATCCACTTGGGTTCTTGATTCAGGTACTTCACACCACATGGCTTCATCTAAGGAAGAACTTGCATCCTTGGAGCTATGTACTATGCCTTCTATTTTGATGGGTGATAACACTCTTGTTGAGGTGTGTGGGAGAAGGTCTGTTGATGTGGGGGATGGCACATTCCATGATGTTCCTTATGTACCCTCATTATCAACTAATCTCCTATCAGTACACCAAATCACTCACACAGGTTTAGGCAAGCGAGTTGAGTTCACTCCTGATTCAGTGGACATATGTGAGTTGCACAATGATTCTATAGTTGTAGTTGGGAAAGCAGATCATCAGTCACGACTCTATATGTTTTCTCACCTTGTTCTTGATCCTCCTTAGACTATTTCACTCACTCTAATGATGTGAGCAGATTATGGCATGAGTGGTTTGGACATCTTAACTTCCACTACTTGCATCAGCTTAACTAGTAGAGCATGGTCATAGGGTTGCCTTCTACTTTGACATTGGAGTCACTTGGAATGCATGATAGATCTTCTAATGGGTCAGATTCACTTGAGCAGTCTTCTACATCCACTTTTGATGCAGAGAGTGATTCAGAGGACTCACAGCCTTCCTCTCCTAGTCATCATTCACAGGTTGATGATTCTCCTCTAGATTCTTCATCTTCTGGTGCACTTTGGGCTAGACAAACCTTGCAGTTTACAGGTGATTGGGTTGGGGATCCATCAGACACCAAGCAAACTCATTCACAATTCCAGGATGCTCTACATATCTTCATTGCTACTGCCTCAAATCCATAGTCCTTTCATGAGGCTTCTGGTATTTTTGAGTGGGATACAGCTATGCAGGAAGAGTATAGTTCCTTGATGAGGAACCACACTTGGGATCTTGTCCCTTTTTCTAAGGGAAGAAAAATTGTTCGATGTAAGTGGATCTATCAGAAAAAATTTCCAAGCTTTGTTGGGGGTATGGGATGCTTCATCTTTTGGGGGGGATGCTTCCTCTCACTTAGATTTCTAATTTTCTTTGGGGAGTCTCTTTTCTCTCTCTTTTGGGGGAATTTTATGTACATGGGTACCTCATTTGGCTTGACTTGTCGGAACCCATTTCTACATCCACCTAAGCTTCGCTTATGGGGGGGTGTTAGTATAGTTTTTTATTTTTCCTATTTTGCTAGGTTTTTCCTACACTTTTAATAATCTCGCTTAGGTTAATGAAGCATGTCTTATTAGGTGAATGGTTGTGAGGTGTCACCTTCCTACATGTGAGCATCCATTAGCTATCTTGGGAAGATACTTTTCTATCTTTAGTCCGATAGATGGTTGCTCCTCATTGGTTGGTGTTGCCACCTCCTCCCTCTTCCTAGCCTATATAAGCATGCTACCTAGCTTGTATTTGCATCTCTTGTTTTTGCATCCTCTTAATGCTATTTTTCTTCCAGAATTTGCATTACTCTCTTGGAGACTAACTCTATGATGCTATTTTGATTTTGTATCATTTGCATTCATAGTTTAGATATTTACTCTTTGCACTAGTTTTCTAGGTTATTAATCTTTTCAGATTCTAACAGAAACACATCAGTAGTAGGTGAAAAGGAGCTGTGATAGGAAGGCTAGGGTCAAAACCTTCAAGGAGGGTTATTTGTTTTTGAAATGGGATGTAGACAGAGCAAAGCTAGGAAGACACTCAAAATTTGATGCATTGTGGAGTGGTCCCTATCTGATTGTCAGTTGCAAGCAGGCCTAGTGGTGAAATTTTTCCTATCCCAGTCAATGGGATCTATCTCAAACTATGTTTCTGATAGGGGTTGAGGTTTCTTGTACATAGGTAGCTTAGTTCTCTTCCTATTGTTCCAGCTTTCTAAGAAGTGCACGAGAACATATGTTTGGCAACAAGTTTTTGATATCTAATTTCAGTTGTAGAGGGAAAGTTTTGCAGAGTTTTGGTGTTTTGCTACTACAGATTTAGGGTTAGGGTTTCACCATGCATTGATCCACATCTTTTATGACTCTATAGCCCAATGGATGTTTTAAGCCACTGATCCCATGTATAGCTAGCTTGCGTCCCCTGTGAGTTGCCAAAAATGTTACCATTTCCCCCCCCCCCCCCCCCCACTCGCCAAAATTTGAATTTAAATACTTACCCCACCCAATGGTCTCTTCCCCAATTTTATCTTATTTAAACACCATGGAAATATCAAAAAATTAAAATGATCAAAACTTTAGAGTATTTTCTATATTCCCTAAATTTATTTCATCGGTTTGCAACTTTCCATGCTGTAAGATCTTGCCTAGATCTTTGCTGGGTGCTTTCCCACATTCTCAAGATGCACTACTTTTACATAATGCAGGTAAGCACCATCATGATGTGTGGCAGGTGGGTCCATTTTCTCTTATGGGCTGCAGAGGGTAGACAAGGTGGTGGGTGAGTTGGCGATTCTATTGGCACCCAATTTCTTGCATTCTGAGCCTCGTCAGACTTTTTGACAATGTGGGCAAGCACCTTGGTGACACATGTTTAGATGACATCATGATGGATATTCACGTAGGTTCAAGGGGCACATGTTATGAACATTGTTCGATGTGATTAGATTGAGGGCTGGCACTTGCCCACAATATGAAGTTGCAAGAAGATTAAGTAATACAAGAAAGCACCCTAATGACAACTATCCCATGATGTCCTATGTTCCCAGTCATACCTTCCACCATTAGATATTCAAGGATCAATGATTGGTGCATGCTTGTAAGATGAAGTTGCAAGGATGTTAAACAATGTAGACATGCCCCCTTATGACATGTGGTTGGTGTGATGTCATGGGCCTGCCTTTCTCAGAAGGTGATGATGGCTCATCCTTGGTGGTAGTTTTCAGGTGAGTCAGAGTACAATGGAGGTGTTTCATTGCCCCATCCAGCTGACTAGGTATGTAATCCTATAGAATTTATGATCACCATAGATTTAAAGAGGATCAAGGGCTGGCGCTTCCCCACATTAACAAGATGCAAGGAGATTGAACAATGCAAGAAAGAAAATTCCTGCCACATGTCCTTATGGGGCCTAGGTTGTTTCATAGGCCGCAAGGTGGTGCCAGATGGATTGGATCAGGCTGAGTCAGATGCTGAGTGTTTTTTGGGCCTAAAATTTTTGAGAGGCAAGCACAGTATTATATGGAGAATCTCTCCTGATCGTTGATCTTGTGGGGATCAACGATCAGTGCTTTTCTGCAATATGGAGATGTGAGGATTTTAAGTAATTCATGAAAGCACCCAAAGGACATGTGTCCTTGCAGGCCTGGCCAAGGTATTAACAATGAAGGTAGTGTAATTAAGGCTGACAGCTGGTAGTTACATCGTGGTTAGGGTTTGGGGAGGTGGCGCAGTTAGTTAAAAGATATGGTCAACCATGTGGAGACTCTATTGGGTGGAAAAATAAAATGAAGTTATTGGCCCACGTGGCCTAATTTGGGTGCAATATTTAGTTGATTATTTGACCCTACTGATTCATGAGGTAGAAATAGGGGATATCGAGGTTTTTTGCACAATCTAATCCTTGTGATCAATTCTAACCACCCTTGAATGAATATTAAACCTAGGAAAACACTCCACCACCCTAGTTGATCCATCTACTTGGTCAGAATAGTTTAATGGCACCTTTTCTATCTTCTTGGGGCCTTGTTCCAACAAAGATCAAATATCATTGCATTTGGATCTATGCTTAGACCAAATTTTCTTCAGATCTCCATGATTATTCTATGTAGGGCTTAATGGCAGTGGTTGTAGAGTAATTTTAGTTGGAAAATATCTCAATTATGCTTGAGCTATAAAGGCAAATTTTGTAGATTTTGTTAAGGTCAACTCTTCTCTAACTTCTTTGATATTTCTCTATAATTTCATGTGTAAATCCCCTTTGCCTTTGAACTGTATGACATTCTTCCTTATCTCCTTCAGCCATTAATGTGAAAGTGCAAGAACTATTTGCCTCTCATTGGTGTTTTGTAGAGATCTGCAATCTACATGACTATATCTCTTTTGGCTTGTGAATGATATATAAGTGGATCTTCTCTTTCCTTGTGCCATTCATTTTGGTTTCTTGATCTACATTTGATTTTTAGATTAAAGCAAGTCTGGATGTGTATATCTTTTGGTGTCATGATGGTTCAATAGTACATGTATGGGTAGAGATTGGTTCAAACACTCTATTTTGGTGCATCACCCCCTTAGATTAGAATAGGTAGATTTTCTTTCCATGCATTCCTTCTCCCTTTTCCTCTCCAAGAGTAGTTAGGTGCACCCTGATAGTAAAGGAAGTTGGCCTTCTCTAGAGACTCAACCTCACAGTTCAAGTCCCACAGCTTGGAGGTTATTTCCATGTTTCACAAGGTTTTCCTTAGGTAAAAACTCTGGACAAGGGTGCAAACCTCTATGACAATAGGTCCCTTCCAGAACATGGATTTATTAAGGTTAATTTTGATGGAGCCTCACACAGGAACTTGAGCAAGTTAGGCATCAGATTTTTCTTGAGAAATCATCTTGGAGTTCCTATTGCCTTATATTCATCTCCTGTCCCACAGGGTACGAATAATGTGGCTGAAGCTTATGCATTATTATAAGTTAGTGATTGCCAATTCTTTGAGATGCACTCATATCCATGTTCAAGGGGATTCCATGATTTCTATTCATGCTTGTATTAACAAATAAATTGTTAACAAAAAATTGACCTATACTTATAAGCAAATTTGGAGGCTTATTGACTCCTTTGATTAAAGCACAATTTCTCATTTATGCCAGGAAGGTAATTTAGCTACTAATCATCTTTCAAACCTAGGTTGTGATGATATTTTGATTATAGACCATGACATGGTTAAGGTACTTTATCTACATCTTACAATGATAGCCATCATATCTAAGGAGCAAGCTAGGATTTGATGTTGTCAATTTCTTATATTATTCATTCAGTTAGTATGAAGTTTGGGGAAGTCCAATCTATCCTTTAACTTCATACTCAATATTGTATTTGTATATATCTTTTTTGTAATGTGTTTGAGAAGCAGGGTTTTCTTCCTAGTTCTTTCCTCGTGGAGCCTTTGAACTAGGTTTCATCTTTCTATATATATATATATATATATATATATATATATATATAGTAGCTTTGTCTACTTTACTTTTAAAAAAAAAGGATTATTATGAATTATTATTTTTATAATTTTACATAATAAACAATAGAAAACAAGATTTTATTTTCATTTTATTGACATTACATCTATGAAAATCAGAAATATATAATGTTAAACATCATTTTTTAATGTGAACAAATTTTTTGACTACCGCAAAATAGTTCACAATTTTGAAAAGGTTTTTTGTGAATATTTAAGTAGTTTCATGGCGCAAGATAAATTTTCTAGCAAAAAAGTACAAGATCTCACATTAAATGCTTGTTGGCTAATAAGACATATATTATTTAATCCTTAAAAAAATAAAAATAGTGTAGAAAATAAAATAACTTAAATAATTTTCCATAAGATATAATGGAGATTTGAATGAGGTAGTGGATCTGAATAAATTGGCTTAAAAGTCATTAATTTTCTGTAAAATTTGTGAATAAGACCTCAAATTATTAACCAATAAGTGTGAAGAAAATTTGTTTTCTTCATTTTTTATTTAAATATTTCACACATTACTTTAGAAAATAATTTAAGAACACTAAAAAATAAAAAAATACTTCAATTCAATTTGTTAAAATGAATTTGGTTAATAACTAGTTGGATATATTCTTGATGTTTGGTAGCTATGTTGTCAGAGAACAAGAAATCTAGGAATCTATTGTAATTCTTTCCTTTCATCCTAACACCCCCATGAACACCATTATAATGGTCAACACATCTTGTGCAAATCCTTCCCCTCATAGGGATTTGTACAACTCACTTGGATATTTGATGAATTCTGCATTTGACTATGAATGCAACTTTCTTTACCTCTTTGTCACAACATCCACCTCTTAAAAAAATAAACTTAGCAACCTTAGAGCTGGTATATTACAACAATGAATGAATGATTTAAACTCCTCCAAAATATCTTTTAGTATATGAGCATTTAGAGATCTATCACTACCTTCCAATATCTTCACTATGTATACCTTGGTGATATTTCAGCCTGCTCTAGTGGCATCCTTAACTTTGGTGACATAAAACATTACCATCATTAGTTTCTTTTCTTCAAAAATTATATCCCACCTATCCTCATTATTTGGAATAGGTTTGGATCCTTTAATGAGACCACACTAGATAATCTTTTGAATTTTCATGGGGAAGAGAGTACATTGGATGATTTTTTGAATTCATGGAAAAGCACTTTCTTACATATTTCCACAACATCTTTACCTTTTCCCCTTTCAAGATGTTTGTTATGTATCTCTTCGAGTGTTCCCAATTTTTACTACCACTATTCTTGTCTTTGATGAGAGAGACCATTTTTTTGATAATATTTTCCTTATACATTACATTATTAAGCTTCTCAACCAATTCTAGTAAAATTTTTAATCCCAACTAAGAGACCACATCTTGATTTCGAGTTTCTTGGCCAACACTCCAACAAGCTTCTTGCAAATATTGCATGCATCTCTTGATGAGATCATCACAAACCACTTATTCAAAAGTGGCACATGGAACACCTAGGCACTGCCCAACATTGTCAAAATTTTCCCAATCGCCATTCTTGAATTCAAGGAATGTTATATTATGAGATTTTTCCATTACATAAAAAATAAAACCCTGATATATTGAAAGAGACAAAATTAAATTCTTAGAGCATACATAAACAAATTAAAGTAAGGTGAGGTATTTAAATGAAGTCATGAAGCTTAACTTTCACATAACAAAACTAAAAATAAGATTACAAAACATTGAAAAAATAAATAAATAAATAAATATATATATATATATATATATTTTCTTAATTTAGATTATATATATATACATATGTATATGTATGTATATATATACATGTATATATGTGTATATATATACATATATATATATGTATATACACACATATATATATATATATATGTACACATATAAATACATATATATACATATATATGTATGTATATATATATGTCTATACATATGTATATATATGTGTATATATCAAATCTAAATTAAGAAACAAAAATAGAAAGATAACAATAGTACAACAGAAAAAATACTCTAGTTCTATTTAATTAATATATAAATTTAAAACAAAAGTTGTAATTAAAAGATTAAAAATAGATAAAAATACTAAATAAAATAATTAAATTAGAAAAATAAAAATAGAAAGATAAGAATAGTACTCTTGCACTATTTAATTAACATGTACATATAAAACAAAGGTTGTAGTTTAAAACAATAGAATATCTAAAAAACAAAAGTGTGAGCCTCTTATTCGAGAGGTCTTGAATTCAAAAAGACTCAAGCTTAACAAATGTTAATAATTAATTACAATAAATAATAATTAACATTTCAAACTATTATCCATAAAAAATAAAAAAATAAAAATCAAATTTGAAAATAACAACATTGTAGCATCCAACACACACATTTTAATGTTCAAATAAATCATGAATTTTTAAAATTGTTTGACATTAATCAAAACATTAACTTTAAGAATTAATCCATTAACTATTTAATATATTGTGGAAAAATGTGGACACACAAAATAACAAGACACTATTTAATTAACATGTAATTTTTTTAAAATATTAAAATAAAAAATAAATTAAATTTTAAAAATAAATTAAATTTTAAAAATAAATTAAAAATAAATATAATGATAATAATAGTGTGGATAGAAAGAAACAAATTACTCTTCATTATTTAAGTAATATATAAATAAAATATACAAAATAAAGTCTAAATATACAAAAGAAAGTTAAAAAATTAAATAAATAATAATAATAACACAATATATAAATTACTATTATATTATTTAAATAACATAAAAATATAAATATAAGAATTATCATTTATGATTGAATAAAAAGTCATTTTTCATTTTCACGAAGTAGTGTGTTGTAGTTATTTGTACTTAGATCTCTAAAATAATTATAAATATAAATAAAAAGTAAAAAATAGTAAATTGATCATTAGTTAAGAATTTTAAACTTAATAGTTTGTAACTTTTTTTTAAAAAATTGATCGGTGAAAGGCCTAAATCATTTAAATTATGTTATTTAAAGAATAAAAATGTATGTTTTATGTTCAAATGGGCACTAGTAGGAAAGAACAAAGAAGAAAACCTTCAATCTTGCCCAGTACATAAGTCTTATACATGGATACACAATAAAAGGGGCATACTACAATTTCAAATTTTATGAAAGGCATTCCCTTTATGTCTAATTCTTTGTAAGTGTCCTTTCATATTCCTTTTTAGAGGGCATTCCTTCCTTTACATTTATCTTTAAGATCCTTTTTTGGACCTTGTGGTCTTATTTTGTCATTGACTTTAGTTCACATTGAAAGATTGATTTTTTTGATTCGGGTTTTCTGTGAGGGCTCGCCCTGACCCTTCGTAGCTACACCATTATTTTGATACTCATGACTCGAGATATCAAGAAATTATCTGATGCTTAGACCATATTATATTATTTCATGCTGTGTGATGTTACTTCTAGATATTTGATGTTCGTCATTTAAGATTTTAGGTATATGTATGTTGATGAATTAAGTAAAATGTAGGATTAACACATTGATTTTTGGAATCTTTATAATTAAGGATATAAGTAGGATGAAAGAAACCCTGATTGATGTATTTTTCAATTAATGTGAATTTTTGATATGTCTATATATGTACATGTGATTTTACAGGACTACTAATGTGTGCAATGAGTGTGCAGATATTTTAGCCGAGAAAATTGATGGAGGAATAGAACTGATCTCTATGTGCTAATTTTGGAAACCTTGTTGTTCATAATTCAAGTATTTTAATTGTGAGATGTATGTATGTATCTTTCTGTGATCAATAAATGTTAATGTGCGTAACTATGTTCTTTTAGTGTCGCTTGACACTCGTGAATTGTTTATGTTCTTTAGCATGCTAGTTAGGGTTAGATGTGTAACCATTGGACCTAAGTCAGATTAAGCTAGTGTCTTTTTTCTAATTGGGTTCTTAATTGAGTTTATTCACCCTTAATCTGGATTAGTGCTTAATTTGCATTTTTGAGTTGTTAGATGGTCCTATTTAATTCCTAGCTTTTGTTTGGCTCTAAACCTTTTCCTAAGGCTTTAAAACATGAAATAATTATACCCAAGGGGTATTGGTATGGGTTGGTGGTCTTTTCCAACCCTTGAGCCCCTTTTATTGACTTTTGAGATCACTCAAAAAGTCTCTTTTTGCCTTTGTGCGATAATTGACTATGGATACCATGAGTTTCATCACCTCACCTCCACTTAGTGATTAGCCATAGTATGGATTGAGTTAGGAGTTTCTAGAATCGTAAGTGGGTGGGAGAAGTTATTGATCCTTTTGGTGGTTGAGTTTGAGGCTTATTTAGAGTCCCTTCTTGGAGTAGTAGAGGTTGTTACCCAATCTCTACATTTAGAGAGGAGTCTTAGAAGATTGAAGCAAGAAAGGAAGGAGCTCTCCTCAATTTGATCATTTTACCATAACTCTTTGGTGAAGGTAGGGATTCTTCACTCCTTTGAATTGTTCTTCATGTTGTCTATGCTTGAACCATGTGTAAGTTGATGTGTTGTTCTTTGTTTGTGCTTGCTTGTGTGTTGGGATGGGTTTTGGAGGAATTCTTGTTTGTTTCTTGATGCATTCTTATTGATGTTTTGTGTTTTGAGAGGATTTCATGGGGATTGTTTTGGCATCACTCACCCTTGGATAGGGAAGAAGTGGCCATGTATGGGGGTAGGGCCTTAGTTGGACCTCAATGGTGTAGAGTCTTCTCTCATGGTGAGAGGAGGGAAAGAGGGTAGGGTGTATGGGCCCCTACTTGTCATCACATGCCTTGTTTAATATTGTGAATTCTTGAATATGGAAAGGAATGAAAATCCTTGTGTTATTAGCCTCGAAAGGGCCTTGTGGAAGAATGAAAGTTCTTGATGTATTAGCCTCGAAAGGGCTATGTTATGGCATGATGATTGACATCTCCCATTGAGAAAATCCACCTCCCCCTAGTCAGGTTCTATGTTTGGACCTATTGTGCAAAATCGAGTTAGGGTGCGTGCTTGAATTGTTCTTGATGTTGTGATGAGTTACCTGGGTCAGCTCTTGTCTTCTCCTTGTGTTTCCTTGAAATTTTGAATGTATTGGAAGAGAGTACTTGTGAAGAATTTTGAAGAGGTTTCATTTGAATTGGAATAGTATGTAAAATGTCTTTTAATCTTGATGTATTGGCAAAGACATTGGGTTTTCTTACTGGTTCTTTCCCAATGGAGCCTTGAACCAAGATGAATAATAGAGAAAGAAAAAGATTATGGAAATCTCCTTGCATTGTTCTCATGTGATTTCAAAAATTTGCATATGTAGGTGAGAAAATAGAATAATAGATAATGTCTTGAATTGTGATATTTCAAGTTTTCAATTTGTTAATGAAGAATAATTTGATATGATGAAACTTCCAAGTTGATGTATAAGTATTAAGATGAATTAGAAATCCTACTTTGAGAACTCAGATTATCTCTTCCTTGTTAAATTTCCTTATGAACAAATCAATTGGACTAAGAGATTATGTATTTCATTGAAATTTTAAAGCATGAAACACACACCTTGAATATAGTATGATTGATAAAACTTAGATTATTGGAGAGAAGGAGAAATTATAACCTTGTTCTCATCCTTGTTAAGTATGTTTGTTAAAGGATCCATGTAGTCCTTAGGGTAGAATGTACTCTTAAGATAATATAAATATAGCAAATTAATATACCAACACAGTCTAAAATGGGCTTCAAAAAAAAATTTGCATCTCCAGGAGTGAAAAAACCTCTCTGGAAAATACATGGGAAAAAAAATAATTCCCTCTTATGCCATAGAGAATATTCTCTATATTATTCCTTTGACTTGCAGTTAAAATCTAATATTTAATCATATAAAAGAATTTGAATCAATTGCATTTGAAATTAAAATATCTAATTGTATGCCTTGTGATTTTTTTTCCCAACCATAAAACTTTTCCATTAACTCCTAAAGGCTAGGAGGCAAGGCACTAAGCCTAGGACTTTATGTCCATTCTTTTAAATTTTTTTTCTTTAAATCAAAATCAATTCAAAACCCCCAACCACCTGTCAGCAAGTATAGGGGTCGAATCATGGTAAGAGGGGGAGCGAGGAAGTCAACCAAGCAATATTAATGTAAAAGTTAAACCCTTAAAATTTCCCCCCTAAACTCTCCTATCCCCACCCCTTCAACGCTTCCACTTCCCTAAGTGCATGGTCCAATGCGAGGGAATAGTGGGGTAAGGACTAATCTACATGTGCAGGCCCTTGGACAGTGCAAAGATCATTGGGAAGTGGGGTCTTTTGTCATGCCCACTTGGCTTAGGGGTATAGGGGAGGGTAGACCCTAGGTAGATCTTAGGTCTAGGGAATAAAAGGATAATGTGTATTGCTTTAGTTTGTGTAGTGTGTGAGTTTGTAGATTAGATTAGTAGTTAGCTTTTCATGTTATTTATTTCTTTTTTTATTAGTATAGTTGTTAGGTTCGTTTTAGGGGTGTTGGTTAGTAGGTGGCCTAAGTTAATTAGGGGATTTTTTTTATAGTATTAATTAAGGATTGTTAGTTTAGATTTAGTTGAGATTTAAATTAGTTTTATTTAATTTTGTTAATGTTTCAAGTTAAGAGTAGCATTATAGTTTTTAATTTAGTAGTTTTTTTAATGTTATTAGAAATTAGTATATTTACACTTTAGATATTGTTAGTTAGTTTCAAGGTGTCTTTTTTTTAAAAGGGCATTAAAATTTCTAATTAGAGTAGTAGTCTTTGATATTATTAGGAAGCAATATAATATTCTTATGTTAATATAGATGTTAGTATAGTGTCTTAGGAGTTAGAATATTAAATTAGTTTTAAATTAGAAATTTTTACTTGGAAATTAGAATATCTTAATTAAAATAATTTTAATGCTTTATTAATTAGTTTTATACTAATGTGAATTAGTTAGATTAATCGTAATATTGGCAATGTAGCAATGGACTTAAATCTCCTAATAGTTTAGAATAAAGTTTATGTTAGATTATGGTGACTGATCAAGAAACTACTATACATACTTCATAAATAGTGGGGTTTGGGCTATGGCTGACATGGTAGCTGACATATTATGGCCGACATGTTATAACCCAAAAGCAGTTTAATACTTGTATAAAAGGGTTTAGGGTTGGGTATTTTTCATTATGTTGTGATGCAAAATTGGTTCTTGCGACGGTATTGAGCTGTAAGAGATTACAGATTGTAATCAGGTTGTAATCACTAGATTGTAATAAGATCGGACTTGCTATTTTTGGTGGACATAGCCCAGGGATTGGGTGAACCATGTTAAATCTTGGTGCCTTGTGTTCATTTCTGTGTGGTCTATTATTTTCTATTATTGGTTATATTTGCATCTAGTTTTTTATTTCTATCCATGGTTTATCCTAACAAGTGGTATTAGAGCGAGGTTGTCTTTTAGTTATCCTTTGCAAGAAAGTCTCACGGTTAAGTGGGAGTCTCACGATTGAGTGGGAGCAATGGTAGATGAGGGTAAGCTGAGGGTTGACAAGTTTAATGGGTATAACTTCTAGTTATGGAAGATGCAAATGGAAGACTATCTATATCAGAAGGATTTATGGAAGTCGTTGGAAGGCAAAGCCAAGAATCAAGGAACTATGTCAGAGGCTGAATGGGATCTTTTGGATAGAAAGGCACTCGGAAGCATTCGGTTATGCTTGGCACCATCAATGGCATTTAATATTACAAAAGCAAAGACGACAGAAGATTTGATGAAAACCCTAGCGACACTGTATGAAAAGCCCTCCACTTCAAACAAGGTATTTCTCATGAAGCATTTATTTAATATGAAAATGGTAGAAGGTGGATCTATTGCAAATCATTTAAATGAGTTTAATACTATTACTAGTCAGTTATCTTCTGTGGGTATCAATTTTGATGAAGAAATTAGGGCTCTCTTGATTTTTTGTTCTTTTCCTGAAAGCTGGAATGGCTTGGTAATGGCGACGAGTAATTTTGTTCCTGGATCTAGTATCCTAAAATATGATGATGTGATCGGTGTTGTTTTGAGTGAGGAAACTTGTAGGAAATCCTCAGGTGGATCTACATTAGGAAGTGCTTTGAATGCACAAAGTAGGGGCAGAATGACTGAAAGAGGAAGTAACTCTGGAAATCATGGAAATCAAGAGGAAAGTCAAAGGGGAGGAGGTCTCAATCGAGAGGACCAAATGATTGCTGGTACTGTGGGAAACCAGGGCACAAAAAGAAAGATTGCTGGAATCGAAAGAAAAATGAAGGAGATAAATCAGATGGAGACAAGGAGGAAAATGTGGTAAGTAAACAAATCTGAAGAGGATGCTTTGCTTCTATCTTTAGAGAGTGTTGATGATTCATGAGTTTTAGATTCTGGTGCTTCATTTCATGCTACATCTCATAGAGGTTATTTCATTGATTATGTCCAAGGGGATTTTGGGCTTGTTTATTTGGGGGATAATGAACCCTGTCAGATTGTTGGAAAGGGAAAAATTAAGATTAAGTTGTAGAATGGGAATCATTGGCTACTACATGAGGTAAGACATGTTCCAAGGCTAAGTAGAAATTTAATTTCAGTCGGGCAACTCGGTGATGAGGGTTGTGTAGTTACTTTTAATGATAAAAATTGGAAGGTTTCAAAAGGTTCCCTTGTAGTAGCAAAAGGTGTGAAAGTAGGCACCTTATATCTTTGTACATGTCATATTGTTCCTACTACTTTGATTGTTTCAGAGAAAAATGAATGTTCAGGAACAATTGCTACAGTTGAGCATGGAGAACAAATAGCTGTTGTAGATTCTAATGCAGTGTTGTGGCACAATAGACTTGGGCACATGAGTGAGAAAGGTATGAAAGTACTTCATTCAATGAAATTTTTACCAGGTCTGAAATGTGTTAATATGGATTTCTATGAAAGTTGTGTGTATGGAAAACAAAAGAGAGTGAATTTTGTAAAGACTGGGAAGGAAAACAAAAAGGAGAAATTAGAGCTTGTGCATATAGATATATGGGGACCAGCTCAAGTATCTTCCCTTGGTGGCTCTCATTATTATGTTACATTTATTGATGATGCAACTAGAAAAGTATGGGTCTATTTCCTTAGACAAAAATCTAATGTATTTCAAACTTTTAAGAAATGGAAATGCTTGGTTGAAAATGAGACTGGTAAGAAATTAAAATGTCTCAGATTTGATAATGGTGGTGAGTATTGCAGTCATGAATTTGAAGATTATTTCTCCACTAATGGTATTCGTAGACAGAAAACTGTTCCAAGGACTCCATAGGAAAATGGAGTGGCTGAATGCATGAACAAGACTATAATGGAGCACACAACGAGCATGAGGTTTCATGCTAGGTTGCCCTTACACATGTGGGTAGAGACTATCAATATTGCAGTATATTTGATTAATAGAGGTCCCTCTACTCCTTTGGGCTATGGTATTCCAGAGGAATCATGGACTGGTAAGAAGGTGAGTTATTCTTTTCTCAAGACCTTTGGTTGTGAAGCTTTTGCTCATATAGGCTCTAAAAATAGAACCAAGCTAGAAGCTAAATCAAAGAAATGTGTCTTTTTTGGATATGGCATTAATGAATTTGGTTATAGGCTTTGGGATTTTGAAAATCTTAAAATTGTTAGAAGTCGGGATGTCATATTCAATGAGAAAGTGTTGTAGAAAGATCCGTTACAGCAACATGAGAAGAAAGAAGATGATTATGTAGTGCTAGATGATACTCCACAAGCTGATGTTCCGTCCATTCCTCATGATGTACAACAAGTGCAACAACAAATACCACACACACTAGTGAATGTTAGACAGTCAATGAGGCAAATTAGACCTCCACAAAGGTTTTATCCCTCTTTGTATTCTATTTTACTTACTAATGTTGGTGAACCTAAAAGTTATGATGAAGCTGTGCAGGTGGATACTAAGATTTAGTGGGAGTCTACAATGAAAGATGAAATGGACTCTTTCCTGAAAAATAAGATATGGTGTAACACACCACAAACAAAAATAAAACTAAGCTATGAACAAACATAAAGAACCTTAGAATTTTTATTTAATCATCAAATTTAAAGATCAAGTACAAAGATTGAATCATTCTTAGAAATATAAACCTCAACATAAAAGAATATATCATCAAAATATATTTCCATAAAGATGTCTATACATAATGAGTTTAGTACAATATTAATGAACAATATCATTCAAGATGCCTAGGTCCCACAAATGAAATGTACAAGTATCAAATTCAGTTTCATGAAGTAACTTCAACAGTCTTCCTTCACACTAGATATTCAATGTGAACACTTGAAAATAACACAAACATGCAACACAACACACAGAGGGCTCAGTACACACTGAGTTGAAAAGTGTAGTCCACTTACATACATGTCAGAATTAACACACACACACACACACACACACACACACACACACACACACACACACACACATAAAACCTTAAAGCAAATATCTAACCACATAACATAGTGCAATTCTAATATTACTATGCAAGAAGTAACACCTTCTAAACAATGCAAAATTAAACTCGCACTAAGAATAGCTAGTTAATGAACCATATATATACTAAGGTGTCATCACTATGGTGCTAAGATACTGCATTCGTATATGGTAAGCCCTTAGACAATACATAATGGGGTTCTCTATAATACTCATGAAATGACGCCATAGAGACCTGCCTTATTCTTCATACTTAACCTTACTGGTTTAAGTCATAGGTAAGGCCAATTATCTTTTATTTATAATTAACCCTTCCAATTCATCTTAAATTATTACTAAATTTAATTAACTAAATAGAATAAATCAATATTTAGCCACCTCGATATACATTCACTACAGTTATCCTTAACATACACATCAAACAAATATTTTAAGAATGCACATGTAACTAATAACAAGTTAGTTTTCTCATGATATTACATTCTTCATCTTTTAAAACTTTCATCTTCTACTGTCAATTTGAAAGTAAACTTAGGTTATTTTAATAACAGAAGTAAATACTACAATGTTACAATCTTGTAAATATCACTAAATTGCTACATCAGTTGAATGATATTTACCAGTTGCAGTACTGTACTACTTATCTCTACTATTATAACAAACTAAGCTTAACCTCTGAATTGGCTAAGATATTAATACAATGTACATATGATACCCTTATTCATCACACCAACATATTTCATAATCTGTCTCATATCTTAAAATGACTTTCCATTTTATCAAAGAATAGAAATACATCTTATTTCAAAACAATCTGTAAATGCTTATTAAAAAACTTCATAATAAAATCAAGTATTACTAAATCCAAGTGCAGTCAATCCTAAACAAAAGATAACCTACAAGGTTACTGAATATCTAAGTGTCTACTAATGTTTTACCACTGTTTAATGTTGAGATACCACCCTGTTATAACCACAATCAGCATTTAAAATACACTATCTGAATTAAATTTTAAATATGACTCACAAATATGTAATATAACTTTCATTACATCAATGACCAAAAATGAATAAGATGCAAAATCCCAAAAAATAGTAAGATGCTCACAAGTTGTTCGCATAATGACCTTGGTGATACAACAACATCTTTCTATATCTATGCTCTCAATATAATGTCTTGTTTATTTGCAACCAATTCCACAACAACAGTTATTCATAACTCTAATCTCCATCATAAATTATGAAGAAAATTTATACTATCACAGAGTTTCTGTTTGGAACAAGTTTCCTTTTAAAATATTTGACAAATTGTCATTTCCAAAACCATTATCAATTGTTAATTAAGTTACTATTTTCAATATACAATTTAATCATATTATTGGATTCGACACACTTTTAAAGAAAAATAATGACAAAACCCTCGAATTACTCATCAATATCATAATACAAGATAAATGTCATAAGAAATTCAGACTAGCAATGTTCAAACTGTGTAATGACCATGTATCATGAAGATATTTCAAACATTTTGTTACCCATAACATGCCATGCAATTAACATGACAATTTAACATTGTTATGGTTTTACGCAAACCATTTGACAAAATGCCTCTGCCTTCGACAGCAGACAAGAGCCTATTTTTTTAAAACATTCTCAAGTTTGAGGTTAAGCCTCTCGAAATTTGTTATATATTACCAAGTAAGCTGGAGGTATGGTTTTCACAAAGTTCATACAAAAGGGAGCACAAAAACTTGCTCGAAAGTAACACAACAGCTAGCATGCTCACTGTCGCAACCATATGTTTCTCACAAAATTCAACTTGGTGGGAAACACATGTATAGGGCAAAGCTAAATAAAAATAAATAAGGCAACTTCCAGTCATATCTCTCCACAACTTCCACATTCAAAGGTGAATACATGTAGAACTTTGCATCACACATAGTGCATATACTCATCTCTGAATGTAAAATTTCACAATATGCAAATTTGATAACTTTTACATTATGCAAAATGAAAGTAACATGGCATTCGCAAACAGATTGAAAGAGTAGGGTAAGAAATTGCCCCCTGCCTAAACAACTGAAGATGGAAGATTGTTCCTCAATCCAACCTGATGCCAAAACCCCAAAAACTGAATCCAACACTAGTGAGCAAACTCTACAATGTCGACTCACACAATTCGCAGAAGACTTCACAATGGAGTGAAACAGAAACCTCATAAACAAAAATAGCCAACTACTGAGAAATAACTCCATCGAATTATACCCAATAAGCAAGTTAACCTTCCAACCAACTCCCATTAAAATGCCGATATCTCAACACAAAAACACATATGTAAAATCAACAGAGCAATGTGGCTCAAAAACTGGCCCATAATTAGCAAAAACCTAACTCACATCAAGGTATGGCCGACTGCAACTTCAGTGCCATAAGTTCAGTAGTTCCAAGTCCACCACCATGAATATGGCTCAAACAAAATAACAATTTTACCCTCCTTCATAGAAATCGATACCCATTTAGGGTTACATCAATGCTAATTTCTTAAGAGGTCATTTAACTCTTTTTTTTTAAACAAATACAAATGTATATGCCAACCTCCACTAAGGAGTTAGCCCTTTAATCATAAGAAAACACTTATATAACTTTATATAAATGTAAACCATGGTTCCCTCAATTAACCATTCAATATGAGTCATGAAACAAAACCATCTTAAGGATTAACATGATCTAAATATTTAACCCCTATTTAGTTACATATATGAAAGTACAAAGAAGGATTCTGAATAAATACAACATATAACCATTTAAATATATCTACAACATCAAGTCTACATACAACATGAAACAGAATGCAGTAAACAAAGAGTCAAAAACATAATAACATAATCGATAATCTATCAACTTGAAATCATAGATATGACAAATTCAATTCATAAAATCCTAAATCACATTTATTGCTAAAACATAGTTTTTTCACAAAAAATACGTTTAGCATCAGTCTCATGATTCAACAATAGTATTATAACCAAGTTCTACAGAAAATCAATCATAACAGTAGAAAAACCCAAAGTAGTGGTCAGACATGACACATGGGATTTGTGCAAGTTTCCTGTAGGTCAAAAGGCTTTACAAAATAAGTGGGTTTACAAGTTGAAAGAAGAGGAAGGAGGTAAGAAAAGATTTAAGGGCTAGGTTAGTTGTAAAAGGATTTGTACAAAAAAAGGGAATTGATTTTGATGGGATATTTTCTCCTGTTGTTAAAATGACTTCTATTCGTACTATTTTAAGTCTTGTGGCTACTAAAGATTTGCATTTAGAGAAGTTGGATGTTAAAATAGCCTTTCTTCATGGTGATTTGGATGAAGAAATATATATGGCTTAGCCACAGGGTTTTGAGGTCAAGATAAGGAGAACTTAGTGTGCAAATTGAAGAAAAGTTTAAATGGCTTGAAGTAAGCACCTCAACAATGGTATCTGAAATTTGATAGTTTTATGCATGAGCATGGATATAACAGGTGTCATTCAGATTACTATGTTTATTTTAAGAGGTTGGATGATGATACCTACATTATTTTATGTTTAAATGTTGATGATATGCTTGTAGTTGGGTCTAACATGGATCATATTAAGGGGCTAAAATGCTAGTTAGCACATGCATTTTCTATGAAGGATTTGGGGGCAGCAAAAAAAATCCTTGGTATGAAGATTTGCAGAGATAGGAAGAATAGAACATTGACGCTATCTGAAGCTAATTATGTTGAGAAGGTGTTGCAACGTTTCTCTATGGAGAATGCTAAAGCTGTCAGCACACCTTTACCTGGTCATTTTAAATTAACTAAGGAGATGTTTCCCAAGACACAGGAAGAGGAGGATAAGATGTCCAAGGTACCCTATGCTTCAGCTGTAGGAAGCTTGACGTATGCTATGGTTTGCACTAGGCCAGATATTGCACATGTAGTGGGAGTTGTTAGCAAGTTTATGAGTCATCCAGGATTTAAGGATTGGAATGCTATCAAGTGGATTCTCAAATATTTGAGAGGAACATCCAATAATTATTTACACTTTGGGGGCTCTAATACTAATTTACAGGGCTATGTTGACTCAAATTTGGCTGGGGATATTGATACCAGGCAGAGTACTACAGGTTATGTCTTTACTATTGGTGGGGCAGCCGTGAGCTGGGTTTCTAGGTTATAGAAGATTAATGCTCTATCCACTACAGAGGCAGAGTATGTTGCTTCTACAGAGGCAGCCAAGGAGATGATATGGCTTCAGTTCTTTTTGGAAGAATTAGGACATCCTCAAAAGGATAATTATTTGTTCATCGATAGTCAGAGTGCCATTCATCTTGCAAAGAATTCAACTCTGCATTCTAAGACCAAACACATATAGTTAAGGTACCATTTCATTTGGTCAGTTTTGGAGGATGGACAATTAAAGCTAGAGAAGATACATACCAATGAAAATCCAGCAGATATGTTGACAAAGGTTGTAACACGAGAGAAGTTGAACTCCTCTTCAGCTTCGGTTGGTCTTTTTGACTGAACATCAATAAAAGAACAATAGAATCTAGGGTGGTTTGATCTAGTGGGAGCCCCATGTGGTAGTGGTATTGGTATAGGATCAGTCTCCAAGTGGGAGATTGTTGTTTAGTGTGGAGCCTGATCAATCCCCAAGTGGGAGATTGTTAGATTATGGTGATTGATCAGGAAAGTACTGTACATAATTCATAAAAAATATTTGGGTTGTGGCCAACATGGTAGCCAACATATGGCCGACATGTTATAACCCTAAAGTGGTTTAATACTTGTATAAAAGGGTTTAGGGTTGGGTATTTTTCATTATGTTGTGATGCAAAATTGGTTCTTGCGGCGGTATTGAGCTGTAAGGGATTACAGATTGTAATCAGGTTGTAATCACTGGATTGTAATAAGATTAGATTTGCTATTTTTGGTGGACGTAGCCCAAGGATTGGGTGAACCATGTTAAATCTTGGTGCCTTGTGTTCATTTCTGTGTGATCTATTATTTTCTATTATTGGTTATATTTGCATGTAGTATTTTATTTCTGTTTGCGGTTTATCCTAACAATTTAGATTTACTTATTGATCTAATTGAAATAAGACTAGTTTTCAACTTTAATTATAAATGTTAAAATTTATAAATTTGAATTGGATTGGAAAATTTAAACGAAATTAGTATGTGTTGCTTAGTTAATTTGATTGATCATCTAGAGCTTTGGATCCTCCTAATGTTAAATGATTTAAATTGTTATGATGATCTAGTTTTAAGATATAGAAGAGACTAGTTAATTAGTCCATTATGAGGTTAGTGATATATTGATCATGGTTGAATTCATGTTGAGGTTAGGGTATGTAATTTAGTGATAGATGTTATTTTAGTTGGTAGCTCTTTTTGACAAAGTGAATCAATTTTTGGGTAAATCTTTTGTCTCCCTTAGGAGGTAAAATTTTAAGGAATTATTAAAGCAAATTGATGGATTAGGACTTTAGTTGTATGGATAGTTGTTTAATTTAATTAATCGATTTACTAAGAACTCTTAGTTTACCCTAATAATATTTTCAACAAATGTTCAAAACTATGTTGTAACCTTTTTATATCAACGGTGAACTTGCATCTAGTTTCATAGTACCTTGGGTATCTGCACTTAAAACTTCTCAAACAAATTAGTTCCATTATAGTTAAACATTTAAAATCTTTTACGACCATGTTATCTTATTTAATCATTGTTCTAAAAAAATTTAAAAAAATTGTGTGTTTTGCCCCTTATATTTTGGGCATGACATTTTCTTTTTGATATCCTTGATATGCTTCTCTAGCTTCAAAAAACTACTTCAATTTCCATGTTAGCATTCCTAAAAAATGAAAAAGACCAATATTACTTAAGAGTTTTTCTTGTGGATTATTGGAACTTACTGTTGTAATTATATTTCTTGTTTTATCACTATTATCCTATTCTTGAATTTTTAACCTTTAATCAGGCCTTTCTTTTTAAGAGTATTAATTTTAAGATTTTAATTCCACCATTGTTGCAAATTTAGTTTAATTCATTATACTTTAGCTAGTAGTGATAATATACTAGTCTTTCTGAATTTAATTGTGCCCCTAATTTGAGGATTGATTTTGGTTTCCAAATCTCCATAAATGACTAAAGATTCTTCTCAGGACTATTGTTATCCTATTCTCTAGTGAATTTGTCTTTGATATTAAATTAGATTTTACTTTTGACTTTTGAATACGTATCTTCCCCTACCAACTCTTAAATTAATTTTGGACTCCCCTTAATGTCAAATTTCCAACAAATTGGTTATCTTGATTCAAGTTCTATTTTGTTAATATTCCTTTAATTCTTTAATATCCATTATTACTCTATTTGAAACTTTAAAAAATTAGCAGATGAATTTGATCAAAAATCAAGTGGCTTGAACTAAGAATATGTACATGTAGTGATTTTTAACAAGAAAGTCTTCTCCATCTACATCTAGATTGGCTAGTTCATCTGCTAGTTTATTACAATCCTAGTATATATATATTGGATCTTAGTTTTAAGGAATTTATCTAGTAATGTTAGAGCTTATTCTAATTTGGAATTCAATTTCTAGTTTGGATTTGATCTTCTCCTGATAGTATTTAGAATGATTTGTGAATAACATTTTATAGTTAATTTTGTAATGCCTAAGTTTTGTTATAAATGAATTTCCACAACCAATTTAAAACACCTAATTATTTGATAAGTAACTAATTCCATTTCACATGATAATGACTTCCATTAGCTAAATTTAACTATGACAAAGTAAATTTTTTCTATTCTAATTGCAAATCATATTCAATTGATATAATGAAATAATAAATGAATACATTGATAACATTTTAAACATTACTAACTGATAACATGTTCAACTAAAAATAAAGTGATGACTATCTTCTATATCAACTAATATATTCATTTAATTTATGCTATTAGAAAACTAAATTGTGTATTTAATCTTCTATGGATTTAAAGGTAAGAGTGCAAAAGAAAACATATAGAAATAATGGAGGAATCCCTTCATCATGTTGTTCAAGCCTCAGCATTGGTGAGAGAAGAAGCATTGACATAGGCTTAACCTCCCAAGCTCAAACCATACTTATCCTCACACATTCTAACATAATAGAATGACCCTCCCTACCTCGAGATCAAGCTTCAGATGTTCTTAAGTCCAGCCATATGAGCTACGTAGTGGTTTGAGTACCCCATCAATTATACCTATATAATTGACAACAATGGACAAACAAAAATATCTCATGATTGGAACATATGCCTATAACTACCTTGGCCAAGGATTTCCATTTGGGTTCATAAACTTGATCTCCACCACTCGACTTGACAACAAATTTCACTATCAAGACATGCATGAGCTATTATGTGTTTTCTTTACATAGTTATTTATATTTGATCTCATTCTTGGTTCTTGCAGGTTATCTCCACCTCTTCACCATTCATGGATCCTTTGCTAGTGAATCCTAGGTGTTTGAAAGATTATGATCATTTTATTTATTTTGCACCTCTTCACCATTCATGGCTTCTTTGTTGATGAATTCCTCAATGTTGCAAATACTCAGAATGATAACACTTGCATTCATATTAATTCATGTAAATTCAATTAAGTTTTCAATCATTGAGTTTAAAATTGAAACAATCTCATGGTTACATGATAGAATTCATAAAGGGGTCCCAATGCACTAGCAAGGTATCGATCTGTATAAAATTTTGACTATGGATGATAAGTTGGGAGTTATGCATCAAAATACACTTTCGTTGCAGTCTGTTGTTTATATTATATAGCAGAAACAAAATATTCAAAGGTAAATGTTTTCAAACAAAACAGTGATTTCTTGGTATGATATTCAAAAAGGGAAAGTAAAGAAAGCTAACCAAAGTCAGTTTGTACTTAGCAAGGAAAAGCACGTGACTTGCAAATAGTATCGACTTTCTTCCTTCTGTAGCTAGAATTCTTGGTCACCTATTGTGTCTCTCTTCTTTGAACTCCTATCATTGATAGATTTAAAGGGAGAAAGGAATAATTTAGAATTAAGTACTTTTGAATGGTTATATATTTCTGAGATTGTTCTCACTTAGCTTGAAAATAAAATGGACTAGATGGGAAAGAGAGATTGAGAAAAAATGTAGAAGGAAAAGAAGTTGTTCCCAAATTGATTCATGGTATTCTTTTAGTGATCGGCTATGACTACTCGACTACCATTGGTTACCAAGAAGACTCTTCAAATACATCATAAATTCAAATTTAAAAGGGGAGAAATAAAAAGGGAAAAGAAACAAGGAGGTGAAGAGTTTAAATTTTTATTTTATTATTATTATATGCTCTTATATACATTCACATATGTATATTGATGAGGTGACATCATTAGATTATATTATTATAATTTATTGGTACCATATATATATATATATATATATATATATATATATATATATATATATATATATATATATATATATATATGTTCATATTTAAGTGTTTGTAATAATGATAAAATAAGAAAATTCAATCATAAATCTTTAAAGTTATGAATTATATATTTTAATTTAGATTATTTTATTTTTTATTATATTGTTTTCCTAATAGCTCATGCAGTCCATAATGTAACCTATGGTCAAGTTTTTGTATCCTTTCCAAAGAAGTCTTAGGTTATACCTATCGATCCTGATGATTGAACCAAATAACCATCCCATTTTGATGATCCCATTTAGCAATGCTTCCCCTCTTTTTAGTCTTCTCCTACAATCACCCAAGAAAAACATTCTCACCAAAACATTAATTCAAAATATATTGATCATTAATTCAAATCAAATAATTGTTAATCATCTAATGATAGTTATAGATTATTGGTTATTTCATCAACACCTATAATAACTAACTCATTCTACATGATCATGAAAGAAATATTTTTTTATAAATTGATACAATGTATATAATTAAATAACCCATTTCACATGATCAAGAAGAGAAATAATCTATTAACAGTTGATACAACATATATAATTAACTAACTCATTTCACATGATCAGAAAAAGAAATAATTCATTAAACCAACAGTTATGATCAAATTAAAAATTAGGGCAAATTTTTGGATGTAACAAATTCCAACTCCATCTTAAACCTTCTATAAGAGCTTCTAACTCTTTCATATTGTTTGAAATCATCCCAAGATATTCTATCTACCAATTTTTTTCTATTGTCTATATGATACAATCTAGACCTACCTTGCCTAGATTTCCTATTGATGCTCCATCAAAATTTAGTTTTTCCTATTCTAAAGGTAGAGGTTCCCATTGACAATTGTTCCTAGTTTGTTTACTTGCCTCGTTATATAACATTGGGGGGCTAATGAGAGTGCTCCAATTTTTTTGCATCTCTCTAAGTCCCATTCCAAAAATGTCCCTTGCTCTTTCAGTGATTTTTGTAGGTTGTTATTCATTACTTCTATTATACTTGCTTCTACTTTGTTAAGAAGGGAAGGCATCGATATCTCTTTGTCTAAGAAAGTCCTCCTATTCCTTTCCTTCCATATTTCCTACAAGAGTATGGATGGATATTTTTTCCAAAATTTATTGTAAATTAGAGTATCTATATTTGGGCCAACTATTTAAATGATCCCTTAGAATTTACAGAAAGAGAGCATGTGATGCAGGAGCATCTTGCATGGGAAAATTAAATTATTAGAAAAAAAAAAAAAAAAAAGAGAAAAAAAAAATATATATATATATATATATATATATATATGGAGGAGAGAGAAAGTGATGAAAATGGAAGGAAAATAATAATAAAATAGGAAAAAAAAAGGAGAAAAGAGGAATTTCTATTTTCAAGGTGCATGGGTGGCATAAATAGTAAATAATAAAAATAGTTGTCATTCCATTAATCGAGGTGTGTAGGTGGCATCTTAGAAGTTTGTGGAAAGTTCTTTAAATCATGCATTTAATATTTGTTGGGTGCTTAGTTGTATTTGGGTGGGAATTTAATATTTATTTAAAGGTAGTTGTATTTACCTTTTATCCCACATTGCTTGTGTTTGTAATGTCTTGGGTTAGAAGTGCCTATTTAAGCAAGGCTTATAATCATTTGTAATCAAGTTCAAGAAATGGAAGCTCTTCTAATGGAAGTTGGAGAAATAGAAGCTCTTCAAGACAAGCTCTTCAAGTAGAAGCTCTTCGGATGTAATTTCTTGTAGAAGCTCTTAGCGAGAAATCTCTCTTATATTGTAAGAATTTGGAGTTTTTCCATTTGGATAATATTCTAATGAATTTCAAGTATTAATGGAAGTTTTATGAAGCATTTTGTCATCTCTCTTGTCTCCATATTATTGCATTTTTGGTTGTGAGTTGGTACAGGTGGTGTGGCCCATCATCAGTATGCCAATTTAATTTTGGGAAAATCCATTTCCAACATATTGTTGTAGTGGGATAGTGGTATAGTAGATGTTCAATTGTTTATGAATTGTTTTTATAGAGTGGATAGCTTAGTGGACCTTTGAGTCCTAGTTTTGTGAATCTGTCTATTGTTAGGATCCTTTTTTGAATTGTTTCCCATAGGAATATACTAGCCTTCGATTGGAATGCTTGGTCCTAGCATAAATTTAACGGAATCTCTATTTGATCCCATCTTTGGGAGTCTATAATTATCTCATAGCCTTTTTTAACACTATATATGTCATTTTTAGATGTAGCCCAAATCAGTTAGTATTTTTTTTCTTTATGGTTGACTAATATTTGACTTATAATTGTTAGTAAATATCTTTTTCTTATTCAAATAGGTTAGTTTCATCTATAGGTTTCCATTCCCATCTTTTCATGTTGTCCATTTCTACTTTATATTTGTAGTTGCTTATAGATTTCCCCCAGCACATGGTGAGGGTATTCTCGACATTTCTTGGTATGATACAATTGTTTGGGGTTGGTAGCCTATCCGAAAAATCTTCCAAAAAATGTGCTTCCTCACCATTACCTATATCCCATATTAGATATTTTCTAATTAATGGTCTACATTGTATCATGAAATTTCATGTTTCAGATCCCTTTAGAGGATTATTGCAATTAAAATAGCTAGAGAATCTTCACTATTCAAGTATTTCTTATATAGTATTCTATCCCATCTATGATGATGCTCACAATATATTTTCCAAATTAGTTTTGATCCAAAGGCTTCATTTTTCTAGCTCAAATTTCTAATTCTTAGGCCTTCTTTATCTTTTTGTCTGCATCTATTGTCCCATTTGATCATTGCTAATTTGTTCATTTCTTCTATTCTATTCCAAAAGAAATTCCTTCATTTTCTATCCAATTTATTTTTGGTTCCTTTAGGAAGAGGTAGACATGACATTTTATATGTTTCAAGATTTACTTTCTCTCATGTCTTTTTCTAACTATATCCCTAAGTATTTGCATGAGAATGTTCCTTTTTTGTATCCCATTAGGTTGCATGTTCTTCTCTCTATCTTTGGGTGTGTATGTTGAAAAAAAATCCTTTTTTTTTGCATTAACCTTTTGTCATGAAGCTTTTGCGTAAGTGTTTATTATCTATTTCTAGCTTTAATCTTCTTCTAATGAACTTTACCCTGGAAGGATACTATCATCAGTGAATTATTGGTGAGTGATATTTGGGATGCCTAATGTTGCCACAATGCCTTTTATTTCCCTATTTAATTGTGTTTTTTTATAGCTCTACCAAATTCTTCTGTCATTATGATGAAGAGGAATGGCGATATTAGATCCCCTTGTTTGATTCCTCTAGAGATACTAAAGAAACCTTCTAGTGTTCTATTGATTAGCATTGATATTTTGGTAGTTGAGATATAATCATATATAAGGTTAATTCATTATCATAAGAATCCAAATTATTGAAGCATTTTACATAGAAATATCCAATCTACTTTATCATAAGCATTTTGCATGTCTAGTTTTGTCATCATACAAGCTTCTTTGTTGGATTGGTCTGAATGAATAATTTCTTGAATTATAATGATGCCATCAAGTATTGATCTTCCACATGTGAATATCATTTGTCCTTCTAAAATTAATTTTGGAAGAACATTTTTAAGTCTATTGGCCATCATTTTGATAGTATTTTGTATATAGTGTTACAAAGAGTTATAGGCCTAAAATTGCCTAGCTCTTCATGATTATATTTTTTGGGAATTAATACTAAAAAGGTATTGTTAATTTATATTAGTAGGGATCCTTCATTCCTTGTAACTTCAATGGCTTCCCCCAGATCATTCCCTATGATTTCCTAACATCTTTGAAAAAAGGAGGCTTGAAAATCATTTGAGCCTGGGGATTTGTCTAGGTTAAGACTAAAAAGTGTTCTTTTGATTTCCTGAAATGTAAATGCTTTGTTTAAATTCTTATTATCCTCCTTTGTTATAACTTTTGGAATTTTATTTTTCATCACATTTTGGGTTGTTAGGTTTGAGCTTGAAATTTTTTAGAATGTTTATATAGTAGTCCACGAATATTTCTACTTTTTAATTCAATTCTTGTATGATTTCTCCTACAATGTTTTTTTTTATTTTGGTAATTATGTTAATGTTCTTATTGCTAATAGTATAGTTATGAAAAAAAATAGTATTTCGATCTCCTTCTGTTAGCCAGGTTTCCCTTGATTTCTACTTCTAAAAGATTTCCTCTTTTTCTAGAATATTTTCTTGTTTTTCTAGAAGTTCTTTTTCTCTATTAAATTTCTTGTTATCCATTCCTTTCTTGATAACTTCTTCATCTAGCTTCTTGAGCTCATCTTTAGTTTCTAATTTATCTTTAAAGATATTTTCAAAATGGTCTTTGTTTCATTTTAATATATTTTCTTTTAAATATTTGAGTCTGGATATAAGTCAGAACATTTTTTATACTATAAAAATCACTCTCTAGTTTCTATTGCTTGATATTACCCATGAATATATCATTGAGAAACCATATTTTTTCACATTTGAATGGATTTCTAGATGGTTTGATTTGTTCCTCTATTTATAATTTGATTGGAAAATCATCTAAGACTACATTGAGTAAGATGGAGGTGTGTATAACATAGTTAAATTTGTTGAGATCTCATTTGAAAATAAATCTATCAAGTCTCTTTGCTATATGGGAGAAATCTGACCTTCTATTATTCCAAGCATATATATTGTTTGATGGTGGTATATCTATTAGGTTTTCTTTAGAAAACTATTGTCTAAAATCTAACATTATTTGTGTTACCGATTGTAGTCCTCCAAATTTTTCTTCCTGGTTTAGGATGGCATTAAAGTCTCCACTTAGGTAGGAGTTTTCCACTTGGTTTGTTTCCATATAGGTACTGATTTCTTGCCATAATAACTTCTTGTCTATTGTTGGATTAGACCTATATACATTTATAAGAATGAATTGAATGCCATTTTTATAGCTTTGGACTTTCCCACTGATCCAATTTTTTGATCTTGTTATTTTACTATAGCTAATTTTCCTTGGGTCCCATATTATTCCTTTTCCTCCTAAAGCTCTTAATTATTCTATTAATTTTTTTTTCCATATCCTAAGTTTCTTAATGAGTCTTTCACCCTTTGTTTTTTCTAGTTTGGTTTCTTGGATTGATATTAATTATAACTCAAATAATTATAGATTGCACTTTAATAGGCAATTTTGTTAGGGGCATTTAAACCCCTAACATTCCAAGTAGTTATCTTATTTTCTCTTTGGGAAGGAAATTCCCCTTCTCTATGTTGAGAATATCTTTGATCTTTATTTGGTTTCCTTCTTTGCATGTTTTTGTTCTTAGTTCTTTCAATGATTGCCTACCTTTGTTTTTAAATTATTTTCCACATTTTGGTACTAATATCCTTTTCATGTTACTTTTATGCCTAATTTATGTATATTTTCTTTTACATATTTTATGCTAGATGTGATCTCTTTGTCAACCCCCTCCTCTCCTTCTCTTAATTCCTTTAACAGTTTATCACTGGTGTCTAATTCTCCTTTGTCCTTTTCTCTTTACAGTTTTATTCTATCTACATTCATCCAATTTTCTTTATCTTGATCTTGATCATCTTTATGTGATATTCTTCCCAATTTTATGTATTTCCTCCCCTTCCACATCTTTCATTACTAATGTCTACATCTTCTTCTCTGGAATTGTTTTGGTAGTTCATCAATTTTTTCACTTCTATTGGTACATGAATTTTCCTCTAGTTCTCTATAGGTTCATTTTCTTTATTATTATAAGTTGTGGTGAGTGTTTCAAAGGTCTCCTTTCATTCTACTAGTGTTTATCAAAATCTATAGGTTTTCCTCTTTTTCTCTCTTTTCCTTATAGTAATATTTTCCCATTTTTCTAAAGTTTTTGGGAGAATTTCAATTCTTCCCTCCTTGCCAAACCTATCTTGTCGAAGGGGAGTTCTTACCAAATTGTCATTTTTATCTGAGTACTTTAGATTTTCCTTTCCTTTTTCCATTTTTTTTTTCTGATTGCAAATTTCCTACTTTTGGTACTCCTTTGTTAGGGTCCTTTGTATTTATTTCCTTCTCCCTATGTTGTTTTACTTTATTATTTAAAGAGGGGTCATGTGAATTATTGATTTTTACATTTGTAATTGGCAAATCCTTAGTTTTTTCTTGGTTTATATTTAAGTTTGTTGTTGGGTTAGCTGAATTCTCTTTATTTGCATATCCTTTTGTTTGGTCTATGATGGTTTTCATGTCTTTACATGCATTGATTGTTGTTAATGTCTAACCTTCTGCTATTTCCATCTCCTGGTGTCCTTTATGCTCCTCTACCCAAAGAATTATTTGGTCCTCTGGGTCATTTTCCAATAAAATATTCTCATGAATCAGATGCCTATATCTTTTTATGTTCTTCTTTACTTCTTCATCAAGTGAATGGCTAATTTTAACTACAAACAGTCTTGCAATCCATGTATTTTGGCTTCCACTTCTTTGATTTTAAAAAACTCCTACATTTGGTCTCTGCATTCTTTGTGGATCTATCTACCTTCTTGAGGAGGTAGTGAACTGCTATTCTTTAAATCTTCACTTCTTTTATTTGTATCTCTAATCTCCCCCTCCTCTATCCCTTGATTTCTATCCTCTTTATATTTTTCTTGAGTTATTTCATGGATAGGTTTATTTATTTATTTAAGATTGTTGATTCTATTTATTTATGACTCTTCAATAGTTTGTTCCATTTCTCTTTCTTCTCTCCATAATGTGAGCCTTGGTAATATCTATCGATTTGAATTAGTATTCATGTTTATATTCTTTTATGATCTTTTAGAAGAGTGGTTTTTGTATCCTTCCTTCATATTTCGAGTTGTTTCATTCATAGATAGATCTATTGGTTATAATTGTTATTGATTTATTCTCTATCATTCTAGGTTTTAAATTGATTAACATTTTGATTCTATTAAAGAAACTAGGTTCTAAGCCCAAAGAATTACCTACTATAGAACCTATTCTTTGAAGAGTGTGATAGTTGATAAGTTTTACTAGAATCTCTTTAAGTTCTATTCATATTGGCATTGTTAATGTTTTAAATGTTTCTTCATTACAATTTGGCTTTTGTTTAATTTTTTTACACTATATCCTTTAAAGAAACATATAGATCTCGAAAGAAGACTATCTTTAATTGAAATACTTTTATAATGCAAGTAAGCCAAATGATTTGAAAGATAAATAATACGTACCTATTCCCCATAAAAATCATAAAGATAGTTAGTTAATTTGACCTTTTTGGTTTCAATCCCTCCAATAAATAAACTCCTAGCTTTTTGCACTCCATCCATCATGATTTTCTAAAGTCATTATTGATGATTATTCTGTTCTAGTTCTTCTTTTTTTTGAAGGGGACATAATTTAGAGCTAAACTAGGCTTAGGATTTATACATGGTTTTCATATTAGATCTTCTCTTTTACCTAAAGCAGACATTGTATTCCTTGTTGCAACTATCTCATTCAAGGGATTTGTAGATTTATTGCATGAGTTGAGTTTGTTAGTAGTACCCAAGGGGATCTCGTTAGCCTCAAATAAGTTGAAAAGTTTAGGTTTTGTAGAGAACTATGGATGAGAGGTGGGGTGAGCTAAGTCTTTATTTTTCCAATCTACTAGGGGTCTATTTGAATTATGATAGAATTTTTTCAAACTAGGGTTATCCATTTTTTGTCCTACTACTCTCCACAAAGTACTATTCATATTTTGAAATTTATGTTGTGTTTGGTTATTTACCAAGTTTCTATTATTTTTCCATAGCCCATTCTTCCTACACTTCTTTTTGTTTTTTACTATCTCCCATCCTTCTATATTTTCCTTTGTTCCTAATTTACTTTCCATTGGGTACTAAAAGTCCATCTTTTCCCCTTATTGTGCTACATTTGTTCCCTTTCACTCTATCGATCATTGTTTCTTACCCTCATTCTTTAGTGCATATTTAGTTTTGGCATAATTATTTTCTTTATGTTTTATATTTGTAATATTTGATATGGTTCCAAGTTTCCTAAGGATTGTTCATTTGCTATTTTTTCTAAGCAACATCTTGACTCCTAGTAATTGATTAGAGCAGCAAAGTTGTTTCTTTTTGGCAGGGTTTTGGATACCACATATTTGGTCTCTTCAAAATAATGTCCTCCTTCAGATTTTGTTGTTGTTTAAAATTCACATATTCTTGGATCGTAAAGCCATTTTTCACATAGTTTGTCACTATTTATTATTTAAAGTTACTTTTTTAGTTTTTTTCCTAACACAAGATATTTTTCAAAAATGTTATAGAAGAAACTTGATTGTTTAGTGAATCCAACTTTAAATTTAAAAAATTAATTGACATACATATTCTAATGCATATTGCAATTTTAATTTTTACTATTATAATTGAATTTAAGTTTTTAAAGAATATATAATATCAATATTCTTATTATTTTTATAATACATTTACATTGATATTGTATAACAATAGCATTTAGTAGTATATCTTTATTTTGCAAAATTATGATTATAATATTATTGAATTGTAGTTTAGCCATAAGCTATCTTTATTTGGAATACTAACTAAGGGAATTCAATTTCTCATGGTGAAAAATTAGAAAACTTGACAATTTATAAGAGATTTTAATAGCCAAAAAGGCAAAGACAAGACCTATAAAATGGGATGATGCTAGAAAGTTGTGAGTGAAATTGATACAAAATCTATTTATTCCCTGATAAGCACAAGAGTGTAAGGGACTCACATTAATTAGCTATATTAATTCTTGATCAACGAAGAGCTCACACTAAATGTTTGTATTAATTATTTTGTTGTTGTCCATCTTATAAAATAAGAAACAAACTAGAAAGTATAATATGCTAATGGTTTGCAAACTTGGTTTAAAAATTTAAAAATAATGCCTATGTTAATTAATTACATATTGTCCACATAAATCAAAGTGAAATAATAGATCTTTAACTATTTTTTATTTATAGAATGAATTTCCTTTGAGTTTTGTTAGTAAATATTTTTGTAAATAGTAGAGCAACCACCTTTATTAATTACATAAACAAATTGTCCAAAGAATTCCTCCTAGCTATAGTGATGAAAAAAGTACCATAGACTATATGGATTAATTTAACATAAAAGATAAATGATTTCAAAAAGTAACTCTGTTAAGCTATCTCACATTTATTACTTAATCTTGATATCTTTTCTTAAGTTAATTTTAAATGCTTATAATCATTTAATAACAAGAAGGAAAATACTTAAACCTACATAAATGTTTAGTTAAAAATTTGAAATAAAAAATATCTATTTATAAATTTATTAATATTATAAATTTTTAATTTTGATTAAATTTTTTAATAGTTACTCTTATTTTACTTCTTACTTCTTTGTCAATATTTTAATTTCATATATTCTATAACCCTATTAATAAATATTCCTTTTTACAATTTATTATTTACATTTTTTCTATTCCTTTTGAATTTTAATATAAGACTTAACATAGATATGATTTTTGAGATAATATCAACACCAAAGGGGATAAATGGTCTAATTATTTTCATGAGGAAGCATGGAAGGTGATTTAAATGTATTCAAATTGAAATATAGAGCATGTGATCAAATATTTTACCATGCGATCATTGCAAAATGAATCTAGAAAATCAAAGATAAAATTAGCTTATTTCAAGTTTCTAATTTAGAAGAGAAAATGTTTCAAAACGAAACATGATGGATAAAACCAAGCAATTAACAAGATTCCTTTCATTACAATAAAAAAGATACACAATTATCGAAGAAGAAATCTTAGCCAAATTATTAGGACACTCTATTTTTGATATAAGAGTTACAATTTATTATGAAATTTCTTAAAATTTCTTCTAACCTTCCCTGAACTTTTTCAAAGAAATTATCAAAAATCTCATGCTATAATTACCATTTAAGAAAGCATAATTATGAAACATTCTAATTTGGATGGGTTCTTATTCTCAACATTAATCCCAAAACTAAAAATTGGCATTCATTAAAGGTTTCTAAAGAAGAAAAAGATTGTTGTATTCAAGACAAGAACAAAATTGGTGTTGGAAATATAAGAGTGTAACTAAATGAGGAGGGGTGAAATAGTTATGAAAAAATAATTCATTGTCCCTCAAATGTCAATACAAACTTTAATTGATCATGCAATACTACTTAGCTTGGTTAACATTAGAATATTACTGACACTCAGTTAACAAAGCAATCTTAAGATTTATTTATCTATTTTATCCTATTGTAAATTATTTGTAGAAACATAAAACAAATAACATGTACACAGATGACACCAAGAATTAATATAGAAAACCAATTCAAGAAATACTGCCTTGTAACTAGTCAAATTATTTTCACTCTTCTAAAGTGATCCCTATTAGGATCCAACCCTATTAAAGGTTACAAAACATATTGTTAAGTATGACCTAGTTAGAGGATTTAGATCACCCTAATAGGAGTGGCATGTTTAGAGGTCTTTAGACACTTCAATCATGAAATGTCACCTTGTTAGAGGGTTTACAAAATGATTGTTAAGTCAACTCTGGTAAAAGATCTCTTTACTACTATAATGGTTAGAAAGAAACAAAAATTTTGACATGATTTATGAAAAAAATTCCTTTGCAAATTCATATCTTTGCTCTAGCTTGACCTTTATATCCTTCCTAGTGAGATGTTCTTTGCATTTTATCTTCCACACTTTCCTACTCTTCCTTTTCCTTCACTTATATAGTCATCTTATTAAATATTCCACTTCTTTATTTTGTCCTCATAACTTGACCTTTCTTATATATCATAAGATTAGAAAATTCATCTTGAACATCCTTCCAAATAATCAATAAACATCCAAATAGTCAACCCCAATTAATTAAATAATAGACAATTCTCATTATGTTGTCATTCGGTCAATACTAGGATTGAATGCTCAGTCAATACTATAAATCCTTTGATGCCTGAAAACTTAGTCAATACTACAAGTAGGAATCCCTTCATTAACCAAATACTTAGTTAATACTAGAAAAGTCTTCTTTACTTGACTACTTGGTTAATACTAAAATATGCAAGGTTAATATTACAAAATCTCTATTACTCAGTTAATACTAACATTTGTGTGAACATCAATGACAATATACAATCGAATAATTATTTCCAACAAACTCCCTATTTGGCATTGATGAAAACACATGTCAACATAGACTGATAAAAGTATGAGCAATAAGATAATATCCTTAGTTTCATTCTGATTCTCATCCATACCAACTCCCTCTGAGATTTTTCTTGGATTTTTCTACTGCTTTCTTGTCAATGTTTTTCTATGAAATTCTATCAATTTCTCCCTCTATGTTGTAGATTCCATCATCTAAATATCTTCCTTCTAAAGTAAAATAACTCTCCCTCTTTCTCTTTGACATTGATCTCTCTTTCACTCTTCCTTGATTAACTCTCCCTTGTTCTTCCTTGCTGACATTATTAAATTCTCCCTTTTTGACATCAAATGCAAAAGGATATAGACTTTGAACTTATAATGTACCTTTTTTATTGATTCATATGCAATATTTTTTGCATTTCACACCTGAAGTATAACAAACTACATCAACTTGTTAGATCTTCAATGAAATTTGGTTGATGCCTCACTAAATTTTGTTTTAGTGAGCATTAGATAGGGGAGTAACCCCTAGTTTACCTCTTAGATACATAAATGCATATTTAGGTAAAGCCTTAGTAAATGTACCTTGTTAGTTTGTGATGACTGATTAGGGAAGTATTGTAATACTTCATAATTCTTTGGGGTTCAAGGCATTGGCCTGGAAAAAAAATTGTGGGCCCTATTTTATCAGGCCATTTTATTGTGAATATTTTATCAGTAATTTTGGGCTGAAATATTATAATTAAATATAACCCTAAAGAAGAAAAATACTTGTATAAAAGGGCTTAGGGTTAGGGATTTTTCCATAGGGTGTAATGCAAGAATTCCTACTTGTGGTAATATTGAGTTGTATGAGATTATAGATTGTAATTAGGTTGTAATCACTAGATCATAATAATATTGGACTTGTTGTTTGGTGGATTTAGCCCAAGGTTTGGGTGAACCATGTTAAATCTTGGTGTCTTGTGTTCTCATCTATGTGATCTATTATTTTCTGATATTATTTATATTTGCATGTAATTGTTAATTTTTTTTGAGGTTAAATCCTAACATATCTTCTATCTACTACTTGGTGTTCACATATTCAAATCTCACCCCTTTATCTTGAACCAATTCCCTTAAGAAATGATACTTAATGCAATGTGTTTTTTCTTTGTGTGCATCATGGAATTTGTGGATATGTTGATTGTAGTGGTGTTATCATAGTAGATAACCACAGGTTCCTTGATTTCTTTCTTCATTCCTTACATTAGTTGCTTGAATGTTAGAACAATTGATTGTTGCAATAAAATACTCTAATTCTACTATGGATTAAGAGATACAATTATGCTTCTTTCTTTTCCAAGACACTAACCTCTTTCCAAGAAACAATACTCCTCCACTAGTTCTTTTTTTGTCATCAATGCCTCCTACCCAATCTGCATTAGTAAAGGCTCTCAACTCAATATTTCCTCCTTTTTTATACTATAAACCATTTTTAGTTCCTTTTAGGTACCTCGAAATTATTTTGACTTCCATCATGTGATTTTCTTTATGATTAGTAGAAAATATTATAACAATGCAAACTGCTAATGCAATATCAGGTCTAGAGTGTACCACATACTAAAGTTTCAAATTATTGATCTATAATTAGTCTAGTTTACCTCTTTTGAATCATCATTCTTGGAGAGCTTATGTCTAGTAGGCATAGGTGTTCCAAATAGTTTGGAATCTTCTATTCCAAATGCTTTCAGTGTTTCCTTGATGTAATTTTATTGAGTGATGAACATCTCATCCTTCATCTGATGAACTTATAGACCCACAAAGAATTTAATCTCTCCAAACATAGACACTTCAAATTATTTCCTCATTTCTTCAACAAATGTCTTGCATAACATCCCATGTCCTCCAAATATGACATCATCTACAAATATTTTTGTAAGCAATATCTTGTCATGTGGTCCTTCTATGATATACAAATTTCTATTATCATTTGTCTTTTCAAAACTAATTCTTACTAGATATCCATGTAGTTTTTCATACCATGCTCTAGAAGCTTTCTTTAATCCATATAAGGCTTTGTGAATTTTAAATACCATATTTCTTTGGCTTGGATCAATGAAACTTCAAGCTACTCAATGTAGACCTCTTCTTTTAGGACTCCATTCAAGAAAGTTGATTTAACATCCATCTGATACACTTTGAATCCCTTTTGTGTTGCATATGCTAGAAGTATTATGACTCCTTCAAGTCTTGCAATAGGGAAAAATGTATCCCCATAATCAACACCTTCTTCTTGAGCATACCCTTTGCATACAAGAATTTCCTTGTTTCTTGTCACTTCTCCTTTCTCATTCAACTTATTTCTGAATATCCATTTTGTACCAATCACATTTTTATCCTTGGGTCTAGGAACAAGAGCTAGGTTTTATTCTTTTTTATTTTCTCAATTTCTTCATTCTTTGCTTATATCCAACTTTCATTTTCTAAAGCATCTTTTATAGATCTACGCTCAAATTCACTAAGCAAGCATGTCCCTTTTAATGTATTCCTTGTCAGTACACCTTTTGACTCTCCAATTATTTGTTCAGGTGCACGATGCCTTCTAAAAAACTTTGCAAGCCTTGGATATTTCTTATTTTATTTTGAACTTGGTTCACTTGGATCTTTAAGATCTTCATCCTTTTGCTATGAATCAATTTGAACTTCTAGAAAATTATTAGGTATACTTGGTTGTTGAATGGCTTCAATCTTCTAAAGTAAAGTCTCAGATTCCTCCTCATAATAAATAAACTTTCTATAATCTTCACACTCCTTCTTTCTCTATTCTTCATTTCTTTTTGTAGACTCATCAATCTTTACATGTGCACTTTTTATCACTTTGTGAGTAGTAAGTTTCAAACATTTGTATGTCTTTCTTTTATTAGAGTACCCTAGGAATATCCCTTCATCACTTTTTCCATCAAGCTTTCCTTTCCTTACATATTTTAAGATATAACACTTGCTTCCAAATACTCTGAGATAACAAACATTGGGCTTGTATCCATACCACAATTCATAAGTTTATTTTTTGTAGCTTTTTTTTAGTTTAACTTGGTTTAGTGTATGAACTATTGTGTTAATTTCTTCTCTCCAATATTTGGGTGCAATGTTCTTCTCTTTCATTAGTGTCCTTGAACATTCCATGATGGATCTATTTATTCTTTTTTCTATTCTATTTTTCTCTAGAGTTCTATGTGTTAATACCTATCTTTTGATTCCTCTTTCATTGTAGAACTCATTGAGTTCATTTGAGATGAATTCTCCTCCTCTATCTGATCTTAGACATTTTCTTTCCCATTTCTTTCTCAACTCTAGCCAAATACCATTTGAACTTTTGAAAAGCATCAAAATTATCTTTTAAAAACATTATAGTAATCATTCTAGAATAATCATCAAAAAATAGAATGAAATATGTGTCTCTATAGTAGCTATCCACACCTATTGGCCCATAAATATCTATTTGAACTAGTTCCAAAACTTCTTTATAATTGTAGAACTTACTTTTGAAACTTTTTTAACTCATTTTTCCAATTTGACATTGTTTGCACATGTCCATCTCAAGTTTCTTTAGATAAGTTATGCCTCTTACTCTTTTGTTCTTTCTTATAGTGATTAAGTTATCAAATTTAACATGACACATCCTCTTATGCCATAACCAACTTTCCTCTATTTGAGCTAGAAAACATGTATTTTCAATGAGATCTAGGTAAAACAAAATACCTTTTGTTTGATTTTCAGTTCTAACTAGTTTTCCTTTCCCATCTAATAGTTTATCTTTGTCATTCATGAATTCTACCTTGTATCCTATATTGTATAGTTGTGCTATGTTGAGTAGATTATGTCTTAATCCTTTAACCTAGTAGGAATTATCACATTTAATTACATTAGTTAATGCTATGATTCATTTTCCTTTTACATAACATGGTTCATTATTTCAAAATCTAACACTTTCACCATCATAGTGTTCCAAATGTTCAAATTTAGTTTTATTTCCAATCATGTGATAAGAATAACCACTACATATGTGCTGGAAATATAAGGTAGGCTAGGTTACTGAGAGGGGAGGAGTGAATCAGGAACCAATAGAACTTTATCTTACTTCACCAATTAATCCTTCATATATTGTTCTGATATGATTGTATGCATGAAAAAATGAAAGCAATAAAACATTCATAACACTTTGACAAAAGATATGGTGACCCAAAAACCTTCCAATTAGAAAATAAAATTTGGGTGAGGATGATACCCACAAGCTTTAGTGTTGCAGTATAAAGTTGACCTATTAAGGTTTACAATTAACCACTTCTGGTAATCTACCCTATTAGGAGCAATAAGGATTGTGAGGTCCATCTTGTTAAATGATTTACAAACATATAATGAAGTATGCACACTATTAAGAGATTTAACAAAAGACTATTAGGTCCACCCACTTAAAGGATTTATTGGATACACATGTTAGAATGAATCAATAGCTAATCTGTGATATTCAGCTCTAATTTTCTAAATGAGATTCATTGTATTGAAACAATCACCTAGTTGTGATAAATAAAATGTTGATGTCCCTTATACTTCTTGTATCCTTCTTTAATTCACACTCATACACTCCTTTTTCTTCTTCTCATTCTCATTTGGATATACAATGCATTACATATATCAATCCAATTCGTTACCTTCTAGAGTTGGGTATAATACCAAATTCATCATAATTCACAAGGTGGGCCCAACTATTGTAACATGGGTTTTGAAGATAAACTTAGTGATGTTATGATACACAACCAACACTGTCAACACTCAAAAAACTATAGCACTCAATTGAATTTGAAGCTTGTTCCATACTAATAATTTTCAATTAGCTCAAACTCAGTTAGCACTATGTGACTTGGTGAACACTAAGAAACTTGGTAGTTGCTAAATCACTTGGTTGACATTGCATGATTTGGCCAATAGTAGATTCACTTAGTTAACATTGCAAGCTTTGTAGACATTGTAGAGCTTGTTTAACACTATAGAGCTTGGTTAATATTGGATTCTCCATCACTACTACTGAATAGTTTGGTAGACACTGCTACACTCAAGCTATATTGCAAACTATCTTCAATGCTCGGTAGATACTGTGTAACTTGTCATGAACTAAAAATTGTTTGTTTAGCTTGGTAGAAATTGAGACACTTGGTTAACACTGTTGGATGAATGATAATCTTGGTAGTAATTATAAAGCTCAGTAGCAATGTAACCATTTGATTGAGTGTTGACTCATTGATAGATAAATTGATTGTAATGTCAATAATATCCCCCTTTGGAATTAGTGACAAAAATACTTATCAAACCAAACAATATGAATACTCAAAATTACAAGTCAAAAATTTCTTTGTCACCATACTGAGTCTTCAACTTGGGTTTTGATTTTCTGAAAAACATACTTTGTTTTTTTGATTTTTCAAAATTACCTTTGTACAGATATTTTATGCTTATCTATACATGTATCTACATAATACTATACTATTCCCCCATACATATATCTCTCCTATACACATATATCTAGAGTATAGTATTCTCCCTCTTTATTATAATATTCATACAAATAATCTTAACATATTTACTTCTCCCTCTTTGCATATTACTTCTCCCCCTTTTTCACATAAATTCCAAAGGTGTATAATATCTATAATTTAATACCAAAATGTGACAAGAAATCATAATGTACCTTCAAAATTGGTACCATATTCTTGTCCCAATTCTCTTATAATATCTTACTTTCATGTAAGTTTTGGAAATCAATATGATAGGCTAAGTTACTGAGAGGGGAGGGGTGAATCAGTAACCAATAAAACTTAGTCCTCTATTACCAATTAATCCTTCAAGTGCATTCTAACCTAATTGCATACATGCAAAACTAAAAGTATTAAAACATACATAACATTTTTGATGCACAATATAGTGACCCAAAAACCTTCCAAATAGAAAGTAAAATTGGGGTGGGAATGATACCCACAAGCTTTAGTACTATAGTATAAAGTTGGCATGTTAAGGCTTACAATGATCACTTTTGATGATCTACTATATTAGGAGCCATAAGGACTACTAGGTCCCCCTTGCCAAAGGGTTTAAAAACATACTATGAAGTATGCACTCAGTAAAGAGATTTACAAAAGACTATTAAGTCTACCTTGTGAAAGGATTTAACTGATCCACCTGTCAGGATGAAACAATGGGCAATCTCTCATTTGCAACTTGGTTTGTTGAATGATATTACTTTGAGTGTAATGATCACCTTCCTATGATAGATAAATCTATGCTACTCCTTATACTATTGTATCTTTTTTCTTCACACTTCTACTCTTCAAATTTTCATTGTACTTGTGTCATATATGTTTGGATGTGATACAATACATTACGTATATACCAATCCAAAGTATAATTCAAAAAATTCAGCTACAATACAAGTTTACGCAAAATACACAAAGTTAGCACAACTATAGGAACTTGAATTATGAAGACTAACTTGGTGAAGTCTAATACTCAACATCCACTATCAATCCTCAACATCATCATGCATTTGGTAGATGTAGAAGCTCGGTCCACACTGATCACTTCTAAGTAGTCTAAACTTAGTCTACACTAGTAACTTAGTAAATACTATGAAACTCAACATATAAATTGAGTCACTTGATTCAAATTGCATAGCTTGGTCAATGCTATCACTATGAGGTCAGTATAAACTGAATCACTCAATTGACACTAAGTGGCTCGGTCAACACTAGATTCACATCACTATAACTAGGAACTTAGTAAGCACTACACAACTCAATTTGCACTAAGAAACTCGGTAAACCTTATAAAGCTCAATTTGCACTGATATCACCAACATGGTAAAAACTACTCGGTGCAAACTAAATGTTGTTCCTTGAACTCAGTAGTAATTGTAGAACTTGGTATAGCCTAAAATGCTTGGTTAACATTGTTAACTATACAATAAGCTTGGTAGATACTATTTATCTATTTGAATAAGTGTGTATCACTAATAGAAAAATTGACTATAATTTATACAATCTCCCCCTTTGGCAGTAGTGAGAAAAACACTTATCAGATAAAATTGAATTTTCAAAAAGGTTTCAAAACAATCTTTATTCTCCAACATATGAAAGTACTCTATTTTTAAGATTTTCTAAAATTGCTTTTGTGACAGATATTTATCTGAATATCTGTACATGTATATAATATGATAATGCTCCCCCATACATACATACATACATACATACATACATACATACATACATATATATATATATATATAATAATATATATATAATAATATTATATACATCTTCTCACATCATTTCTCTTTTGTAGTATGTTTTGCATTTATATATTCTCCCCCTTTTTAGAATGTTATATACATCTTCTCCCCCTTTTTGACATTAATGCCAAAGATATATTCTATATATTATAAAGTAATGCCAAAATGTGACAAGAAATCATAATTATCAATGCCATTGTCTTGTCCCAATTTTCTTGCAACACCTTGCTTGTGTGCAATGCAACCTAAACTTCTACTAAAATTTCTACCATGTGGTTAGCAATAGAGAAGTTATTATCATGGATGAGGGTTTTAGCATGTGCAATATGTTTCTACAATGTATCCATGTTTGGGAGAATCATGACTTGTATGTCTACCATTGTAGCTCTTATCTTGGCTTCTTCTCTTAGCAATCATGCCTGCATATCAGTTATAAATTTGACCTTTATATAATGTGTAGAGCTATAACTCAAGTCAAGTTGCAATTGTTGTGCACTTGCCTTTAGATCTTCATCAATCTTTGAAAGTTTATCTTTGATTTCCTTGGTGAAATTGGAAGTGTCACAAAGTTTACCAAATAAAGAAGTTACATTGATGCAAGAGGTTTCCAAAGAGCTTAAAATAGTAGACAAATCTACTTGATGAATTGCAATCTTTTGTGCAATTAGCTCCAATACCTTATCCTCAAATTTCTTCTCTGCTCTCTGCAACAATTTCTCTTGTCCATCCAAATATTTGTTGAATTATGGACTACTTCTGCTAGCTGAGCCAAAATTGATTAAGGAGTGTCAACCTTAGTGTTGAGTGCCTCTACAAGAATATACTTTGCATCTTCAAGAACTTGAAACTCTTTATTTATTTCCTCTCTAAGCATTTTCTTCGTAGCTTTCTTTTGAAGAAGTTCTCCTATTATGTGCATTTGAATAGGATTAAGATTGGAGATATCCCAATTTAGAATAACTATCTCCTCATCAAGATCAATTTCTTCTTCCTTTTCTTTTCCTTTACTCAATTTTTTTTTACTCAGTTGACGCTTGGTTGCAACTATCCTTGTACTTATTGTTTACATGCTAGGAATGGAAATAATAGTAGAAATAGTAGGATTGGTAGAAAAAGTAGATATTGCACTTATTGAGGAAGTACCTTGTGTGACCAAAATTTATGGAGGAGGAAGTGTTGAAGTGCTTGTCACTTCTATTAATGAAGTTCTAAGATAAATAGGTGCAAATATTGATTGAGTGCTTGTACTAGCAATGTTTGACACAACCAATTTTGCAGTAGCTTTCTTTGAGCTTGATATCTTCAAAGCTTTGTTCAAAGAATGAGGAAGTGAGGTTATGACTATTGCTGCAATATTCTTGGGGTCAGTCTCCTTAATATTCTAAACCTTTGGTAAATTCTCCTCATTAGCTTCCTGTTCTTGTTCCTCATCATCTATACTATCATAATGTGTTTCTTGTCCATCATTATTTCCTTCTTCTTCCTTATCATCTTTATGATCATCATCCTTATCACTAACATGAGCTATAAAATCACTTTACTTATGAAGATTGAAAATGTTTTTACATGTTTTGTTTGCATTCCTTACCACATGTCCAATGTCATTAATCAATATCAAGCAAGTGTTAAACTTTAAGGTAAGATTCTCTTCATTTTTCTTGATGGATTCTTTGACATCTTTATCACTCAAGCTCAACATGAGCTGCCTCAAGGTATGCTTATATATATCTTTAGCACTTTTCTTGGCCTATTCCCATCTTGTCTTAACTTTCTTCATTGATTCACTCAAAATTAGCTGAACAAGGTGGTCAGTAGAGTATTTCTATTTGCCCATCTTAGATAGAACTAGATATTCAATTTCCTTCTACTCCTTTATAGTCATTATCCCATACCTTAGTGATTTGAAATTTTTCATAACAGCTCTAGTGTCAATTTCCTTCAACTTTTCTTGGAATGAGGGTGGTGGTCATTTGAAGATTACATCTCCTCCTTGTGTGTTCTACAATAGATGGCTTTACAAGTTTAGTTATAATAACCTTACCTTTCTTCTTTATAGGCTCTACTTTTTTTGAGTTTTCTTCTACTTTTGCTTCATCTTCCTCAATGTCATCACCTTTTCCTTCAGTTAATAGAAGAGTGGAGCTATTTTTTAATTTTGTAATCCTCTTCTTTCCTTTCTTGGCCACCTAAGGGAGTTTTATCTCAAGTTCTATTCTTGATTTTGCTTCATCATAAGTGCCAAAGTATGAAACTTTTGGGTCAACAAGTTCATTTAATAGTTCTTCAATAATGTCCTTGGTTTCATCAATGTTAACCTCATAACCTAGAGGCTTGACCCATACAATTCTTGGTCTTACCATGTGTATATATACTTTATCAAAATCAACCATGAAACAAATATCATCTTTTTAGTCTTCTACTAGTTTCTTAGGGATTCTAAATCTATTATTCATCTTGTCCATAAATGCATCAAAATAGTTATCCATTATAATAACATAGTTCTCTCCCATTTCTACTATATACTCATTTATTTGGTAGAGAACTGATACATCTTTCCTCCATACAACTATACCTTTTGATGGGAATAAATTTTGCACAAAGAAAAATAGACAAGTTAAGAGTGAACCGAACTTACAAGGATTGTTCTTTGAAGTTCTTATGCTCTCCATGTTCTTGTTGAATTGATTCAACCTTAACTCAACAAGGTCAAATGACATATTGTTCTTGACCACTTAAAATGTGAGATCCATAGCTTGACATGATATGTTGTTAAGTCTGCTCAAGTTGTATATCTTATGCACAATGGCATGTATCTTGAACTTCAATTCCATATCCATGACATAGCTGATCTTTGTTCCCCTTGCATCCCACTTGGCAAGGGTTTTCTTCTCTAATTCCACCAAACTTAGGGTTTTGGTCTTTTTTGCACTCATCAACATTGGAAGCCCTGTGATCCTATGGATCATTTTCTTTGTTATCAAAATAGGTTGTTCCAACCACAACTACCCATTATGCACATGGCTAAGAATAAATCTCATCCATTTAACCTAAAAATCTCACGGCACGTGACAAATGTGAGTCAAACCCTTAGCTTCAAGGTGTTGATATTCTAGTTTTAATACACCATTTACACATAATTCTCTAAAAAATTCATCCATTTCTATAGTTCCCATGTCTTGAATTGAACATAAAAAATGTGTGTCATATTGTTAATCAATATTACATTAGATGGAATCTAGGATTGATATCTAGTTGGATCTATGGTTTTTGCGACTGTTGGACTAATTTTAAATTCTAGTGTCTTCCATTCCACACCTTGAAAAAAAATTTCTAACCCTTTCTTTTCCTTGCTGCTGGAAGATGCCATTTGCTTGGTAGGGTTTGCAAAGATATGGAAATATTTTAATAGTAATTTGAATAGATCACTCAAATGCACTAAAATTGCTCTGCACAAATAGCTCTTGAAAATTCATGGTAGCAAATAACTTTGATTTTTCCCTTTTTATCAAATTTTACTTCACTAATGATAGTATATCTTTCACTTAGCCTACATTAAATGCTTGGTAGGAACCTTCATGACTCAATTTCCACACAATAACGAGTTACTCCCAACCTTGCTCGGTAGGGTTTGTAACCCGACCTCACTTAGTAATTATTGGCATTTTCTTGAACACTTAGTGATCCCTTTTCCATCTTGAATATTGATATGGATCTTTCCTTCTAGCTGACTAGAATTGATGTGAGATGTCTTCTCTAAAATCCTAGTTCTAGTTCTCCTTGTGGGATATCAAGTAGAAATGCTTGAGTCACCTAATTCTTGAGTGACATGTTCATCGTTTCTTGAACTTGTAATCTTAGAATATTTTGCAATCCATTACTATCTTATTTTCCTTTTGATGTTATTAACCTTGTCTTTCTTTTCATCTTCAATTCTTCCAGTTTTCATATAGTCCTTGGCAAGATGACCAAGTTTTGTACAAATAAAACATCTTCTGGTGGTGTCTCTTGTCATGCCCCTGATAGTTTTGCATCTGTTACCTCAGACTTTGAGATTATTTTAATTTACTAGATGGTTTGGTACTTGTTTTGAAACATTAATTTTGTAGAAACTATTTCATTTCTGACATCATTATGTTGTTTTATTTATGCTCTATGAGAAGTCAGATGTTTCAAAGATCTGATTCTCAGAATTAATGTTGACATTTCAGATTCAAAAATCCTGTAGTAAAGAAATGGTTCTCAAATAAGGCAATTCAGTTTTGTTTTAAATTTCATTTGGATCGGTTTCAGTTTCATTACTTTTGGTCTTTTTCAGACTTATGAATAATGTGACATTAAATTTTAACTATCCCTAGAATATTTTATTTGCTAGTTTTCTTTTGGTATATATATATATATATAAATATAAGTGCATAAAGTATTAAATAATTTTATATATATATATATATATATATATATATATATATATATATATATATATATATATATATACGTATATGTAATAGTTGGTATATTTGTGTGCTTGTGTTTATATTTATACAAGTTATAATTATATGTATATGTATATACATATTGATATGCTGTAATCTTAATATAAATTAGGATTAATATTGATATTAATATTAATATTAATATCAATATTAATATTGATATTAATATCAATATTAATATTAATATTAATATTAATATTAATATTGATATTAATATCAATATTAATATTAATATTAATATTAATATTATCATTACTATAAATATTAATGTTAACATTAATACCTAATAATATGTTAAGCTAAGTCATTTCCTAAGCTAACCTAATGTATTTGACTAATACTAAGACCTAACCTAAGCTTTTACTGGCATGACCGCTAGCCTAACTTAAATCTAGCCTTTTTTTGGGCTTGTCTTATGGTGGCAATGTTATGGGAATTTATGGTGGGCAATTTCATCAATTTTTGAATTGGTACTACACTTGCCATGTAGAATAGAGGATGTTCACTAAGTTGAAGGGTGGACATTAAATGAGTTACATTGTTATAATGGCAGCAGTTAACTTATTGTTAGTCTTAAAACATCGATTTCAAACAAGAATATCTTTTAGGCTGTAGGAGAATTGGGAACTTTTAGATTCAACTATTTTTATGGCTACAGTTATTGTACTCAATGGGAGATCTATATTTCATTTTAGGTACAAGGATATTTGAATATGATATCAGACAACATTAGATTTCTTTGTCATCTACTTTTTGACAAAAGTTACTATTAAGAGTAGTAAAATTTTAGTTATCAGTAAGCTATTTGTTTCATTCAATGAAAAAGATTATATATATATATATATATATATATATATTTTAACTCTGACTTTAGATTAATGAGCTTTTACACACACACACACACACACACACACACACACATAGAAAGATATTGCCATGAATATATATGTATAAAAATATATGTATCAGTATGTATGTATTTCCTTATGAATAGATTGTTAGAATTAAAATATATGTTTACATTCATAAGGTTAATGTGGCTACTTGTTTCCAGAAATGGGAATTGCTTGATTCTGGTATTCAGATTTTAGTAAAATTCTTGCCTTGCAAAATAGTTTAAACATTAAGAATATAGTAAATGTGTTTATTAATGGTTTGATTACTTATGAAAAATTAAAATAAACAAAGCTGTATTTGATACTTTTAAATATGGATTTCTTTTGGAAAATTACAATTATGGTTTTGTTTGGTAATCTGATCAGTGATTACATTGCGAAAATTGGAAGTTTGGCGATAACTAATATTTTTTGGTTGCTAATTCAATTGTTAAATTGAAGCAATAGAAATAATTTATTAGTTGAAATTGAATAAATAAAACTTCAAATTTTCTTCTATTTTGTAAAACTAGAATTACGTGTGTATTAGTTTATGCAAGTTTGATCCTTTAGATTGGGTGGCTGTCATAAAGTTTGTAATTTGAGGTGATAGAATTATTTTGCCAGATGCCCTCCGCCACTAGTCTAGATCCTTATGGGAAAGTTTATGATAGTTATTTAATCAAGTGGTAATATCTAAAACTCATCAATTGGGTTACATATAACAAGATAAGAACTTTATGGATTCACCTGACATATAGAATCCTACAAATGGATGAACGTAGATTCTTATGTTAACACCCATGAAACTACTAGATCATTACCTTGACATATTATGTGTGAGTTTATTTATGTATATCTATTTGTAAGAAATTATGTACTTGCTATAAATCTAGTTATGAAAAGAAAAATAGAACTTTCTGATAATCCATTATTTGGATACATGTATTTCATGCTGTTATATTATCTAAAATGCAGGTTTACTAAAGAACTCATCAGCTTATTTAGTGTTACTAAGTCCTATTTGTGTTTTTTGGTTGTGTTGTTTGTTTTGATTTCAAGTCTGATATAGGATTTTTTTATGGACTTGGAAGTAGGAAATTCTGCGTTATCATTGAAGGCTAAATGTAGTTTGAATTATGGTTACAAACAACTCAAAATCTGAATTATGATCAGTGTCAACCTAAAAGTTTTGTATTATTGATTGTATTTAAAATAAGGGTATATTTTATATACTCAGATGTAATGATCAGTAATGATTTAATGTTGTTGTAGTTCATTTCAGTACCAAGTTGTAAAAGCTATTTTTTTATGGTAATATGATATGAAGTTAAAAAAAATTGTATGGGTTTTATCTTTGTATCTTTGTATGGTATTATTATTTTATTACTGTGTCTTTTCTTTTGGTTATGATTAAGGTGTTACATCTCTTGTCCTCATGTTATTTTTAACATAATTCATTCCAATGTGTCCAAATTCTCCATAGTAATGACATTTGTACCAAGTGTTATAGTCCCAACCACATATAGCTTTTACAATTTCTTCTTTTGGGTTCAATATCTTAGTTTTGCACTCTAAATATTTGTGCCCATGCTTCTTATATTTCTAACATTTTCCTTCAAATCTAGGTTTCTCTTTCCATTCATTAGCTCTATGACCATGTTGATTACAATTTTAGCATTTTCCATTAAATTTAGCTTTACCCTTGCTCCAACATTTGTTTGATGTAAAACCTATCTTACCACAATGATGTCAAGTAGATCTTTGATTCTTTTGAGCTCCTTGTTTGGATGATTCACCTTCTTTTGTATATCCAATTCCTACTTTTCCTTTTTTTCTATATTGGATTTTCTCATTTAGTTGATCCATGTTTTCTTGAGATTTCATCATCCTCTCATTGGTTTACCCTTCAGTGTTTAGGTCATTCTACAATCTTTCATTCTCTAATCTAAGATTCATGATTTCTTTGTTTGCATTAGTAAGCTAATTAATGAAGTTTTCTTGTTGAAGGGATAGATGTTGAATTTCATTGTTCTCCCCTTCTATCTCTTCTTTTATCTTGTTTTTCTCTTCCATGATTTCACACAATCTTACTAACTAAATTTCCTAGTCTCTTTTTAGTTTCCTAACTTCTTCTTGAACTGTACCATTATTTTCCAATAATTCTTTGATTGCTTCATTAGCTTCATTTGAATTTCTTTCTGAATGGATGTCTTCAATTCTTTCTTCAATGTAGAGTTGGTCATTCATTTGAGTTGCAAGATCTTTTTTTCTTTTCAAGGATTGAGAGAGTTTCTCTTTCACCTTCTTGAGTTTCCCACTAGCTAATTCCAAATCTAGCTTTTCATTGTTAATAGCCTTATCAAATCTAAACACCTCCATAGCTATTTGATCTTTGCTCAAGTTGTTAAACTTTTCTTTGAGAACCACAAAGCTTGAATACCAATTGTTGGAAATATATATGATAGGCTAAGTTATTGAGAGGAGAGGGGTGAATCAGTAACTAGTAAAACATAATCCTTTATTACCAATCAATCCTTCATGTGTATTCTTACCTAATTGCATGCATGAAAAACTAAAAGCATTAAAACATACATAACATTTTTGACACACAATATGGTGACCCAAAAACCTTCCAAATAGAAAGTAAAAGTAGGGTGGGGATAATACTCACAAGATTTAGTACTGCAATATAAAGTTGGCATGTTAAGGCTCACAATAATCACTTCTAATGATCTGCCCTATTAGGAGCAATAAGGATTGCTAGGTCCACCTTGCAAAAAAATTTACAAACATACAATGAAGTATGCACTTGGTAAAGAGATTTACAAAAGACTGTTAATTCTATCTTGTAAAAGGATGTAACTAATCACTTGTTAGGATGAAACAATGGTTGATCTTAGATTTGTAACTTGATTTGCTGAATAAGATTCCTTTGAGTGTAATGATCACATTCATGTGATAGATAAATCTTTTCTGCTCCTTATATTGATGTAGCCTTTTTCTTCACACTTATGCTCTTCAAATTCACATTATACTTGTGTCATATATGTTTGGATGTGATATAATACATTACATATATACCAATCCAAATTAAAATTCAACAAAGTTGACTACAATAAAAGTTTACACAAAATACACAAAGTCAGCCCAACTATAGGAACTTAGGTTCTGAAGACTAACTTGGTGAGGTTCTAATACTCAACATCCACTATCAATGCTTATCATCATCATGCATTTGGTAGACATAGAAGCTTGATCCATACTAATCACTTCCAAGTAGTCTGAACTCAATCTACATTGGTGACTCTATGAATACTATGAAACTCAACATATAAACTAAGTCACTTGATTCACACTACATAGCTCAATCAATGCTATCACTATGAACTTGATGTAAACTAAATCACTTAGTTGACACTAAGTGGCTTAATCAATAGTAGATTGACATCACTATACAACTTGGTTTACTAAAAAAATCGATAAACCTTATGAAGCTTAGTTTACATTAATGATCACCAATATGGTAGAAACTACTCGACGCAAACTGAATGTTGTTCCTTGAACTCAGTAGCAACTATATAACTCAATAAAGCCTAAAATTCTTGGTTATAATTGTTAACTCTATAATAAGTTTGGTAGATACTATATATCCATCTAAATAAGTGTGTGTCACTAATAGAAAACTTGATTATAATGTCAACAGTAAGGCCATCTAAACTTCTACTAATAATTCCATCATGTGGTTAGCTATGAAGAAGTTATTATCATGGATGAGAGATTTTACATGTTCAATGCGCTTCTACACTACATCCATGTTTGGAACAATCATGCCCTAAATTTTTGCAAGTGTGGCCCTAATTCTAGATTTTCCCTCAATAATTATGCTTGTAGATTTTTCAGATATCTAATCCTTGTGTAATTTGTAGAACTATAACTTTGATCAAGTGGCAACTAGTGTGCACTTGCCTTCATATCCTCATCTATCTTGGACAATTTATCCTTGATCTCCATTGTGAAGATAGATGTGTCACTTTGTTTGAAAAATAATGAAATAATATTACTAACAAATGTTTCTAATGAAGAAAGAATGTTAGAAAGTTATACTTGATCTATTGCAATCTTTAGTGCAACTTTCTCCAACACTTTGTTTTCAAACTTTCTTTCAGCTCTTTGTAACAATTTTTTTTGTCCATTCAAATCTTAATTATATTTATGGACAATTTCAATTAATTGATATAGAATAGGTTATTTTCTATCAACCTCAATACTCAGAGTATCAACAAATATGCTCTTTATGTTCTCAAGGACTTAATTTTTCTTCTTCTTCTCTTCTCTAAGCTTCTATTACTTATCTTTTTTCTTCAAGAGTTCACCCAAGATATCCATTTGACTAGGAGTGAGGATAGAGATATCCCAATTTAGAATAACAATTTCCTCATCCATATCCATTTCTTCCTCTTCTTCTATACCCTTAACTTTCAGAATGGTAGAAACAATTTATTTATCCTTATTTAGAACTTCAATGCTTGGTTGAGACTAATTCTCAACTGTCATTGCACTGGCTATGGATACACTCAGAATAGAAACAATTGTAGAAATAGATAGAATAGAAATAAATGTAGAAATAGAACTAACAATAGGAATACCTTGTTGTTTCTTAGTCAATCCTAATGATGGAGGAACTTGCTACTTGACAGATGAAGTGTTGGGCACTTTAGTCAGTAAAATACTTGGCAGTACAACTTTAAAGATTGGTTGGGTGCTTGGTGTAGCAATGGTAACCACAACCAACTCGGTAGGAGCCTTCTTTGAGCCTTATTGTACTAAGGCTTTTCATAGAGTGAGGAAATGAAGTCAAGACCAATGTTACAATATTTTTTGCATTAATTTCCTCAATGCTCTATATTTTTGGAAGACTTTCCTTGATGGCTTCCTATCCTTCCTCCTCATCATCAAGATCAACATAATCTATCTCATCATTTCTTATTTCTACTTCTTTTGCATCCTCATCATCACCATCCTTATCACTAACATGCACCACAAAGTCATTTATCACTAAGACTCAACATAAGTTATCTCAAGGTTTGTTCATAGATGTCCTTTGTAGTCTTCATTGTACTTTCCCATCTAAGTTTAACTATTTTCAAAAGTTCATCAGATATTTGTTGTGAAAGCTCATGAGGTGAGTACTTCCATTTTCCCAATTTTGTCAAAAGTGTATCTTCTATTTGCTTTTTCTCTTCTTCATTCCTACTCTCATACTTAAGAGACTTAAAACATGTCATGTTAGATCCTTCTTCCATCTTCTTCATTTTTTCTTGAAGTGTAGATGTAGACCTTTTGAAGATAATTTTTTCTACTTCATCTTCACCTAACTTTAGCTTCTTCTTGGATTTGGTTTCTCTTCTTGTAGACACTGCAAGAGAGGACTTAGCAAGTCTGGTTATAATAACCTTTCCCTTCTTCTTGAGAGGTTCTTCCTTTTATAATTTAGTTTCCTCTACTTCATCATCTTCATCTTCATCTTCAACATCATCTCCTTATCCCTCGGTAAGCATAAGAGGACAACTAGATGATTTGGCATTCTTCATTATTTTTTCTATCCTCTTTCTTCCTTTGCTTATTGCTTGAGGTAGCTTGATCTCAAGCTTAGTTCTTGCCTTGGCTTCATCATAGGTTCTAAAATAGGCTTCTTTAGGATCCACAGGCTAACTTAATAGAGCTTCAATGATATCCTTACTATCATCAATGTTAATCTCATAGTCTAGAGGATTAACCCATGCCACTCTAGGTTTGACTACCTAAATATATACTTTGTCATAGTCAACCATGAAATAGATATCTTGTTCATAGTCTTCTACAAGCTTCCTAGGTATCCTAAATCTACTTTTCATCTTTTCCTTAAATGAATCAAAGTAATTATCTATGATGCTATTAAAATTATCACCCATTTATTCTATTTACTCATTTATTTGATATAAAATTGGAACATCATTTCTCTATACAATAGATCCTATGAAAGGGAAAAACTTTTCAATTTAAAAATAATAGACATGTCAAAAGAGAACCAAACTTACATGGGTTGTTATTTGACACTTTGATACTCTCCATATTCTTGTTGAATTATATCAACAACATCTTGACAAGGTCAAAAGACAAATTGTTCTTCACCACCTTGTATGTTAGATCAACAACCTCACATGATATGTTTTTTAACTGGCTAGAGCTATATATCTTGTGAGAAATCACATGGATTCCAAACTTCAACTCCATGTCTATCACATTTTTAAGCTTCATGCCTCTTTTGTCCCACTTAACAAGAGTTTGCTTTGTCAGATTTTGCATGACCTAGGGTTTTAGTGGTCTTAGCCTTGTTCAACATTGGCAATCCAATGATTCTATGTATCATCTTCTTTTTGCTTACGATAGGGTGATCCAGCCACAACTATCCATTATGAATTCTACTCAAAATAAATCTCATCCATTTGGATTGAAAGTCCCTTGGCATATGCAAAATATTTGTTAAGCTCTTTGTTTCCAAATGATTGTGCTCAAGTTTGAGAATGTCATCCACATATAACTCATTGAACACTTTTTTCATTTCTAGGGTTCCAAGTTCTTGAATAGGACAATGATAGAATGAATGGATATTATGAACAAGAAGTTCCTTGGGTGGAATTTGTGATTGCACACCAATAGGGTTTAATGTCTCTACAATTTTTGGACTCAACTTGAACGTGGGAGACTTTCAATCCACTCCATGAACCAACATTTATGATCCTTTCTTCACTTTTTTTTTCTCAAAGATGCCATCGCTCAGTAGGCTTTCAAAAATGGGAGAATCTTCAACAATAATTGCTCAAATTGTTCATAAACTCTAACTTTTCTCTTTACTCTATGCTCTAAGAATTTGTGGTAAAACAATGCATTCAATTTCTTCCCTTTTAAAAAATTTCCTCTTTGCAATTGTCATTAATGCTTTGTATGTATACTCACTCAATGATAGGCCATCCTCCACTTGGTTTGGTCTTTAATGCTTGGAAGACACCTTCGACTCAATAAGATCTCCAAACTTAGTAGGAACTACCAACTCTGAGAACTTCAAAATTTGGTAACATTACCATCTTTTGGCCTATCTTGGTACTCGGTATAACACCAACTTGTTGTTTGTATAATGAAATGATATGTAACCCAACCTTTCTTAGTAAGGTCTTGCAACCTAACATTGCTTAGTAATCCTTGTGCATCTTGAATGTTGAAATGGATCTTTCTACTTGCAAGTTAGAATTGATGTTAGATGACTTCTTCTGAAGTATAGTTCTAGTGATTTCCATAGGGAACTAATTTTAAATGATTGTGCCACCCAACTCATTGAATTGGGTGTTAACCACTTCATGATTTTGACTTGCATTCTTTGGAGATTTTGGTACCCATTGTTGCCTCATTTTTTCCCTAATATTGTCAACTTTAGGTTTCTTTTCATCTTCAATTCTTCCTATATTCATATAGTTCTTGGCAAGATGTCCAAGTTCTATACAAATAAAACATGTCTTTGTAGTATCTCTTTTCCTCATATGATGTTTCACATAGTTTGCTCCTCTGTGTCCAAGCTCACCATAATAGTGGCATCTACAACATGTGTTGAAATCTCATCCAAATATTTCTTTCACAATTTGTTTTTCTAGGTTCCACTTTTTGGTTTTTCACTCTAAAGATTTGTGTCCTTGTTTCTTGCAATTGTGACATTTCTCTTCAAACTTAGGTTTCTCTATGCATTCACTTTCTCTATGTCCATGCTTGTTGCAATTGTAACACTTTCCATTAAATTTTTCTTTACCATTGCTCTAGAATTTGTTTGAAGTATGACCTGTCTTACCACAATGATTGCAAGTAGGCCTTTGGTTCTTTTGAGACCCTTAGTGAGATGATTCACCTTCTTTTGTACATCCTAATCTAGTTTTTCCTTTGTATCTATACTAAATTTTTTCATTCAATTGATTCATGCTTTCCTAATATTTCATCATTCAATCATTAGCTTGCTCTTTAATGTTGAGATCATTCTGTATCATTTCATTCTCTATCTTTAGATTGATAAGCTCTTGATTTGCATCATTGATTTGATCAATAAATTCTACTTTCTAGAGAGATAGTTGTTGAATTTCATTGTCCTTCTCTTCTATCACTTCTTTAACTTTGTCTTTCTCTTCCATGACTTCACATAATCTGATTGATTAAATTTATTTCTCTCTTTTTAACTTTCTAACTTCTTCTTGAAGATTGAAATTCTTTTCTAATAGGACTTTGATTGGTGTATTAGCTTCTTTTAAATCTCTTTCTAAACATATGTTTTCAATTCTTTATTCAATGTAGAGATTGTCATCCTTTTGTACTACAAGATGTTTCCTTCTTTTCAATGATTGAGAGAGTTTCTCCTTTTCTTTCTTGACTTGTCTAATGACCAATTCTAGATCTAACTTTTCATTCTTAATAGCCTTATCTAGCTTGTATACCTCCATTGCCTTTGATATTATCTCAAGTTGTCAAACTTCTTATGTGTGAACCAAAAAATCTAATACCAATTTTTGGAAATATAAGGTAGGCTAGGTTACTGAGAGGGGAGGGTGAATCAAGAACTAATAAAACTTTATCTTACTTCACCAAATAATCCTTCATATATTGGTATGATCTAATTGCATGCATGAAAGAATGAAAGCAATAAAATATTCATAACACTTTGACACAAGATCTAGTGACCTAGAAGCTTTAGTAATATAGTATAAAGTTTTTTAGCATGAATATTTATGATACTACATTGGACGAGTATCCTGAGAATTGGAGAGTATTGACATGTTGCATTCATAACTACATTTGTCATTGATGTCAACATATTTTTTCTATGAAGACTAGCTGAGTAGTAGATAAAGATCTTGATGGTATGTATAATGGTTTTATTTTTTGGTCATGCATAGTTATGGACATGTATAACACAATTTATTGATGATGTGGTTAAGTGCACAGAATCTACATCAATGGCATACAAAAGTTGAACCTGATTTACAAAGAGCATTTAGAGATAGAGCATTGGGAAAGTAGTTCCTAATAATTGTTGTCTATCTTACATGTGTGATGTAATGAAGTGATGTGTAGTCAAGTAGTAATAAAGGAAAATTAGGTGATGATGTTAGTGAGTGTATAAGCCTTAATATCACATGTGTGAAGTTTTGAATAGACTGTGCTATTGGAATTGTAATTAATTAATTATCTTATTATAATTAATTAAGAAAACCTCAAGGCCAACTCAAAGAATTATTATGAAGATATGGTATAAAGGAAAGATATTTTCCTTGATTATAATGTGTGTTGAAGTATTGTGATCATTGTTCAAGCGTGATTTGAGAAAAGGAGTAGAGTTCTTACTAAATGCATGTAAATGATCCAAGGGATTATTGGATGCCTAGTTTGAGATTTGGTTATAGGATTTGTAGGAGCTAAAGTTTGGTTGATAGATTAGAAATAGAGTAAGGAAGTACAATTCAATTCTATTATTCTACAAGGAATAATAAAGAGATCATTTGGATAGTGGGTTCATTGGTCTTGACCTTGAAGCTATTTGTACAATGGATCCAATTGGATCCATCCATCTTCCACAACTCCTAACAGAGTTGGCACAATTCCTAATAGGGTTGGAATCTCCTAACATGGATTCAAAGTCTCCTAATAGGGAGTCATGTGTACTAAATGTTGTAATAGATTCCTAATAGGCTCTATCCTCTAACAAAGAATATTTATATTAGTACATAATCTTGTGGGTACCATCCCCACCGAGGTTTTCCCTCTAATCAAGGGTTTCCCTAGTTAACATATCTAGTGTTACTGTGTATGAGTATCTTGTTGTGGTTTTAGTTTACATTACTCATATGGTTAAGATTGTTTAAATTTGTCATTTGTGATAATAGTTGGATAAGTGATTCACCCCCCTTCCCCCTTCTTAGTTATATCAGTGGACTATATATTCTAGCAATTAGTATTAGAGATTCAGGTCCTTGAAGGAAAACTTAATAGTTTTGGGAGATCAATGGAGAATTTGTTCAAGAAGGATAGTCCAAGATTTGATGGGGCCAAATATGATAGTTGGAAGAAAAAGATGAAGACTCATCTATTGTGCATGGGTCCCAGATATTAGATTTTGACAAAAAGTTAGAAGACAATCGTTAAGGAAGAAGATCTTAATGGTTGCAATGAAGAAGAAAAGATTTATTCATGTGTAACATGAGAGCAAGAGAAGCTTTACTAATAGCACTTCCAAAGATTGAGTATAGTGAAGTAAAATCACTTGTAACATCTCATGAAATTTTGAAACCTTTAGAGTCTACTTTTGAAGGTGATGATCATGCAAAAAGAATGAGATTATAGAACTGGATATGCGCATTTCAAGATGCTAGAATGATGAAAGATAAACTTGTAAGAAGTTATATTGGAAGAATTAAAAAAAAGGTTGTAGGTATTCAGTCTCATGGTGGAACCAAGGAAGATGATGAATTCATTTTGAAGATCTTGAAAAGTTTGACACCACCATTCAAGCCAATAGTGTAGATGATTTAGCTAGTGATGTCCTGCACTAAAGATTTCACTAAGGAAACATTACTTGGAAGATTAGAATTAGTAGAAGAAGATTAGAGATAGTCTGGTGAACTTGAAAGAGTTGAAATAGCCTTTAGTGCCCTAAACATTTGACCTAATTTGACAAGGAGTGCAAGTACCCATGGAAATTTTGTTGGTAGCAGTAGAGTTGATCAAGATAAGAAGATTGAGAAAGGAATAGCTCTTCTAGTGAGAAAAGAAAAATATGGTAAGAAAATATTTAAATATTGGACTTGTAATTAAATTGGTCATTATGCATCTAAATTTTCTAAAAGAGAGAAAAAATACAAGGGGGGATTTAACCCTTATTATAGATAGAGATAGAAATTTTTTATATGCAAATTAAGATGAAGAATCTGATGAGAAAGTCAAAGTGAGAGTGATGATGAATTAAGATTTGTGGCCATCAAGGAAGGCTATCTTGATAGATAAATTAGAGAAGAAAGAGCTCTAGTTACCCAACTAGAAAAGAAGTCTAATTTGATAATTGGCATTGGTTGTCCACATCACATGACTGGTGATATGAATAAGTTTGTTTAAGTTTAAGAATCATGATGGACATATTTTTAGAGTTGGTAACAATGTAGCCTATCATATAAGAGGAATCGGATCCATTACTCTTGGTGGTAAAACTAACACTAATGATGTCTATTTTGTTGATGGATTGAAGCATAAATTGTTGAGTGTTGGAAAGGTGGTGGATAAAGGTTATCAGTTACAGTTTATTGAGAAGACCTACACTATCAAAGACGGAGATGGTAAGATGATTGGAACTAGAACTAGATTTAGAGGTAATGTATTTCAATTGAATCCTACTAAAATGACATGCTTGGTAGCTAAAGTGGATAAATGTTGGTTGTGGCATAGAAGATTTTGTCACATAAACTTTGATAATACTATGAGGGTTAGTAGCACTTTTGTAGTTAGAAACTTGCCTAAGATTGTTAAACCTACTAATGTTATGTGTAAGGAATGTTGAAGTATCTTTCCCTAGAAATAAGTTCACTACCATAGAGAAGCTAGAGATCATTCAAACACATTTGAGTGGTCCTTCTAGAATAAGAGGATTCTATGGTGAAAGGTATTTTATGATTTTTGTTGATGATTTTGCTAGAATGATATGGGTAGCATTTCTTAAAGAGAAATCTAAAGCTTTTGAGAATTTAAGATATTTGAGAATAGAGTTGAGAATGAATCTAGTGTTAAGACTAAGTGTTTGAGATCTGATAGAGGAGGAGAATTCACCTCTAGAGAATTTAAAATGTTTTTCAAAGAAAATGGAATTAATAGAAGCTATTTACACCTAGAACACCTAAGAAAAATGTGATTGCTAAGAGAAGAAATAAGTATTTAGGAGAGGTAGCTTGAGTGATGTTATTAGAGAATGATGTTTCTAAGACATTTTGAAGAGAAATGTGAATACAATAGTGTATACTCTGAATAGAGTACATATTAGAAAAGGTATGGACAAGACACCTTAAGAGCTATGGATTGGATACTCACCATTAGTCAAATATTTTAGGATATTTGAGAGAAAATGTTATATTAAGAGAGATGATGACATTGGTAAATTTGATCCAAGAAGTGATGAAGGTATGTTTCTTGGCTACTCTTTGAAAAGTAAGGCTTATAGATGTTTCAACTATAAAACTAAGACAATAGTTAAATGCACAAATGTAAGGATTGATGAGAAGTTTGGAACTAAAGAAAAGGTGATAGATTATAATTTAGATGAAGAAGAAAATAACTCTAGAATTGTTAGAAAAAATGCTAAAGTTTTGCTTAAGACTAACAATGACTTGTGGAATCATCTGCTAACTTTTAAGCATAGAGGATAATAGAGTTCTAAGCCTAGAGAAGAGATAAGAGTTGAAATGTCAACTCCTACTCCTAATAGAAATCTAACAAGGAATCACCCTCCTAAGAAGATAATTAGAAGTAAAGACAAAGGCGTTATGAAAAGTAACAAAGTAAATGAGGAGATATGCCTGATATCTCAAGTTGAACCCAAGTGCATAGATGAAGTAGTAAAAGACAACCATTGGATCCAAGCAATGATAGAAGAATTGGATAAGATAATAAAGAATGATACATGAGAGTTAGTTCCTAGACAAAAAGACAAGAATGTGATAGAAAAAAAATGGGTTTTCAAGAATAAAATGAATGAGAAAAGAGAAATTGTGAAAAATAAGGCTAAACTTGTTTTTAAAGATTATTCATAGCAAGAAGGCATTGATTATGAGGAAACATATGCACCTGTAGCAAAAATGAAAGTTGTAAGGATGTTCCTAGCTTATGTAGTGAACAAGAAATTAAAGCTTTATCAGAAGGATGTCAAATCTACCTTTTTGGATGGAGAATTAGAAGAAGAGGTTTATATTAAGCAGCCTGAAGGATTTCCTTTATATAAAGATAAACACATGGTATGTAGATTGAGAAAATCTCTTTATGATTTGAAGCAAGCACCAAGAACCTAGTATGTGAGGTGGGATAGTTACTTGGCAAAGCTTGGATTTTCTAAAGGTATAGTAGACACTAACTTGTATCTAAAAGAAATTAAAAATGGTTTGTTGATCATTGTAATATTTGTTGATGACATTATTTTTGGAGGTAATGATAAATCTAGTGATAAATTTGTTGAGGAGATGAAGAATGAATTTGAAATGAGCATGATAGGAGAAATGAAGTTTTTCCTAGGCTTGTAGATTGTGTAGAATAATGATGGTATATTCGTTTCATAAGCTAAGTATCTAAAATATTTTTTGAAAAGGTTTGGTTTGGAAAGTTGTAAACCTATTAGCACACCTATGATAATTAGTCACAAGTTATCCAACAAAGATGAGACACCTATAGTAGAGCAGAAGTATAGATAAATGATAAGAGGTTTGCAATATCTGACTCACACCAGACCTAATATAGAAATTGTTGTTGTGATTGTAGCTAGATTTAAAACTAATCCTAAGGAATATCATTTTGTAGTAGTTAAGAGAATATTTAGACATCTGAAAAGAACATCTAATTATGGAATTTGGTATGACAGATCAAGTGATTTCACACTTTGTGCATATACCGATGCTAATTGGATAGGTAGCATGGATGATAAAAAGAGCATTAGTGGTGGAGAGTTCTTTCTTGGAGGAAGATTAATTTCTTGGTTGAGCAAAAAGCAAGATTGCATATCATAAAGCACTACTGAGGCAAATTATATTATAGTAGAAAATAACAGTAATTGTGTAGTGCCTACCCTCATTCACATCTTTTTTGGACATATTGTTGCTATTATTATGAGACTATGATGGACTAGTTTTATGTTGATGGATTAGTGGTATTGTTTTGAAACTATCAGACATTATGTTATGGATTCAGTGGTTATATGATGATATCACTTAGACTTTACGTTTCATGCATACATGATGATCATTATATTGTTTTCAGTTATTATTGACGATTGGATGGATGGTTTATTATCTTATATGCTTTATTATGGATACTTACCCCATACTTGCATGTGTATGGTGTGCGTGTTTTCATATTGTATGACATTTTTGATGTGGTTAAGGAAGGGAGTTGTAGTCATCTGCTTAGTCAGGATCTACATGATGCACCACTTCCTGCCATTGTCTGTTTAGCTTAGCATTATATATTGTATGTACATGCATGGGTTTTTTTGCAGGTTGCAGGTACCAGGTATCGACTTTCCTAAATTGCCAGGATGAGCGTACCCTATTAGACTATCTCAAAGATAAGAGGAGGGAGATAAATTCTCAAGTCCAAATCCCAAACCTTTAAGCCAATTGTCCTAGTGAGGTAGGACAAGTATCTGGATATTTTACCCATCGAATGTGTCAGATGACATAATTTGTGATTTTTAACCCTTTAGACTGATTTTGAGTGATTTTCTCTATGATGGGTTTTCATATTTTATCTTGGAGGTCTATGGTGAATTTTCTATTAATTAAGTCTTAATAAATAGATTTAATTAATAAATTAATTATTTGAGAAAATTAATATGAAATATCATGTTATTTGATATTTTGATTGTAATTAATTAAATGTGAATTATTGAGAAAAAATGAATTAAATAAAAGAAATTATAAATTAAAATTAATAATAATAATAAAATAATAATAAAGAAATAAATAAATAATAATAACAAAAGTTATAAAAGTTAAAATGAAAGTTATAAATATTTAAATAGAAATTATATAAAAAGTGAATTGGAGTTATAAGCTTGCATGGGAGTTAGTGCACTTTTCTATTTCTCAAGTGTCAACAACACGGGGGTTAGTGTATCAATTAAGCACATGGTGTGTACAACCCTATGGCTCATCTTGAAGGTTGGAAAAGACCCAAGCTTAGTTGGTGACACCTTCCAACTATTTCTAGAAGCATTCTAGATGGTTCCTAAAAGCTCTTTATATTTAGGCATTCATAGAAGCTTAGACAGAGCATTGGGAGTGCAATTGGAGCATTGGAGGACTCAAGAATTCTGAAGAAGGGAGGAGCTTGCTCTGCGGATTTTCTGAGGAAGAGTGATTTAGCATCAGAATCATGGTAGATTCTTGTGATTTTATTTATGCTATTTCCACATCACGCATTCCCTATCTTCTTCGTGTCTTTCATATGTCTTTTGAGAAGTTTCATATTTTTATACATTCTCAATATGAGTAGATTAATTTATTGGAGAATTTTATATGTATAGATCTAAAAGATCATGGGGCTAGGGTTTAAATTTATAGCCAAATCCATTAGAAAATTAATTGAGTGAATCTATAATGCAATATTTTAAAATTCTTAAATTGTAGATATAATTTTCGTGGAAAAAAAAAATACATGTTTATATATTCAGATCTGGATACATACATACATACATACATATATATATATATATATATATATATATATATATATATATATATATATATATATATATATATATATATATATATATATATATGTATGTATATATATATATATATACATATATATATATATATATATATATATATACATATATATATATATATATATATATATATATACATATATATATATATATATACATATATATATATATATGTATACATTTATTATGAATCTAATACAAAATTCAAATATATATATATATATATATATATATATATATATATATATATATATATATATATATTCGAATTTTGTATTAGATTCATAATAAATGTATACATATACATATATAATACACCGAATGAGCGATTGATAAATTGCAGTGGGGAAAATTTAATAAATTGCATCGTGATTCATATTGTGTGGAAACAATGTTTAAAAAAAAATGTATATATTAAAATGCCGTGGACACGATTTGTACCCCATGCTTGCGGAAGGTAGAGGCCTGCCGTCGCAGGTCTGCGGTGACAGGGGTACTATGTACTTGTTGTTGATGCAGTGCTTGCGACCATAGGTACTACGTACTGCACCAAGAAAGAGGGGGGGCTAACTAATAATATTGTTATACAAAAACATTTATGTTAAAACATTTAAAACAAACATTATACATGAAATCGATTATCATTGTTATTTTCATATGATATATGGTGTCAATCGAAATTGTTAAATCAATTTTATCAAACGTAATAACTATTCATATATTTACATATGTATGTATGTATATATATTTATATATATATATATATATATATATATATATATATATATATATATATATATATATATATATATATATATATATATATATATATATATATATATATATATATATATATATATATATATATATATATGTGTGTGTGTGTGTAATATGTAAATATGTTATTAATAAATTTAAGCTAATATTATTTGATAAATGATTTATATTGAAGGTTTATTTTCACAATGGTGACTCTTTAATAATTTTCAACTATTAAGATTTAATTGTTTTAAATTATTAAACAAATAGTTGATAGTTTGGTGGGGGATGTATCAAACAAATATTATAATTGGAAAATGGATTTTTAGTTCTATTAAGGAAAATTTTATTTATCCAAAACAATATATGTGTTCCTCCATTCATTCTTCAAACTTGGAAACATAAACTAAGATCTCTACATTTAAATTCAAGTTGTAAATTTAGCAAAACCAAAACATGTGGTTGCATTGTGTATTCTTTATGCTATTGTTTTGGGTTTTGGGTTGACTAGTGTTGACCAGTATAGGATGTCTACCAGAGGCTTGGGGGTTATGTGATTGTGATGACATGATGATGTTTTAATCTCAATTTTTTTATAAACCCAACCATGGTTATGTGATGGAATGCTCTATGTATTGTTTGTAATTATTGATTGTTATAGTTGAGATTCTTATGTATGAGATACTTGACTTAATCATTATTTTTGGTCATCGATCAGTTAACCTTGGTCATTTTCTAGTTACCATGATGGGACTGAAACATAGATTTATTCTTGATGATGTCATGATGTGACATGTTTGACTCAACTATTTTTGAAGTCTTCGATTAGTATGATTGAGATATATATTTTGGTTATTGAGATCCATTGGATACTTTGATTATTAGTGATACTTCAGTTGCCAATAGAGAGCTGTTGTGTTCATGATTTTCTATGGATGTTTGCTCATGGGGAATTGATGCTTTTATGCATATTTGATGATTTTATTATGGATTATCTTTTGTGATTTTAAGATTTATCATTCCATGAGCATTAGGGTAGGATATTTGCATGTAGTGATGGGAAGTGGCTTGCAATGGGGGTCGGGGCCCTAAGAGGCTGCTAGGGTAACTCATTGTAAGTTGGATTAATAAGTGATAACATTCACACCTAATACTAACTAAATGAACCTAAAAAGATAAGAGTTTTTTTCTTGCCCATGCCTTGAGTGCTTGTACAGGCTAGGATGGGAGTAGTGAGACGCATGGTTGTGACCTTGCATTCCATAGTATGCCTCGTCAGTATGAGAGGATACTAGTGGCCACATGAAATTAGTATGGACCCGTGGAGTTTAGCTAACTGCCAAGGTAACTTGTACATGATAATTGCGATGACACTTTCTCGCTTGCATAGTAGGTTCCTACATGTCATTGTGTGCCTCTAGGATTAGATGTTAGATTTTGTGTTTGGAACCTTTGAGTTAGTATACTTTTAGGATTCTTGGACTTATAGAGATTTGTGCTATGTGATTTTGATAGCCTGTTTGGGACTTGAGATTAACTCCTCAGCACGGTGGGAGTGGACCACTTAGGTACCACACGGTCAAGTGGTAGTGTATTTTCCACTCTTATCATTTTGAGATTCATTGAGACATTGTGGCTGATGCATCCTTCATACTAGTGGATATGTATCCTTTTTCATTGATGATTAGCATATGTTAGATGTTGTTATCTTATGTTAGATTACTTTCTACATATGATGTTTTATATGTTAGGAGTGACATTCCTACTATATAATACTGATGATCTCTTCGGTAATTTGGAATGTTACACATGGAGGGATGGCTAGGATCCACGATGGTCTAATGATGCTATTAATGGTTGGAAAGAACTATGCACTTAATTTATTATGTTTCATCTTTATGATAGATGTATATGTTTTCTATGATGATGTATCATGTGTACCATGTGATTATCTCTACTTTGATGTATCATGGATTAGAATAGGATGATGTACCTTATTCTATGCATGTATATTCTTTTGAGCTTGTCATACCCTATGACATGTACAAAGGATGAATGAGCATTTGAAATGTAATGTATAAACATTGAACTTATCATTATTGTTTTATGTGGATGTTCTACTAGATGGATTCATGTATGTAATTCAATGTTAAGGGATCTTAAAGAATGTAATCTATTATGTATGTTATGTTTACTTTCAGATGGACATTGCTATTGCTTCCGTTATCGTGCATTAGTTATACGTGGTGTTTACTTTCATAAAAAAAAAAAAAATGCTACCAAACTTAGTGAAATTCTAGGTTAATTCTTTGGATCCCTTGGCAGGACATTACATTTGGTATCAGAGCTTGAGTTTCTACATTGGGAGCTTTGGGTATTTTTGAATAACTAGAACTTTGAGCTATTAAGTGTAACTTTCCAAAATTGATCTAGGTCAACTGAAACAGAACTCAAATTGTGACTTGAATATTTTTCATACTTCAACACTTAGTTTCAAAATTGGAAATTTTACTTAAACCTAAACATAGAATTGAACTTAGTACCTTATACTATTGTAGGATGGTATCTGGGACTAGGTCTTCTGTTAGAGGCTGTGGTAGAGACCGTGGAAGAGGCCGTGGTCATGGCAGAGCTATCAGTGTCCATGAGTCTACCCATGAGGGATCGGCTCATGTAGAGAGCAGGGAAGAGCACTCTAGTAGGAAGTAGGAAGTGAGCCATAGAGAGGACCAAGCTGAGTTTGAAGAGGTCAATTTGAAATAGATGATGCAGACTATTCTAGAACATCTACCTCATGTTCAAGAATAGCCCAAAGTGCATCAGACAGAACAAGAGCATAGACCCAGTTCTAGAAGTCCTCAGAAGGAACGTCAAAGGTCCATTATGTCCACTCAGATGAAGGATCTTTCAAGATCCAAGGTTAAGCCTTTCAATGGGCAAGATTCTAGTTATGTGGCCGAACAGTGGCTTATTTCTCTCAACAAAATTTTTTCCATGCAGGAGTTTGACAGCAATGTTAAGGCAAGATTTGCGATCACTAATCTAGAAAATTATGGGGCCACTTGGTGGACAATAGAGGAGAAGAAGTTGGGAATCAATATGAGCAGTGTTACATGGGAGTTATTCCTAGAGAGTTTTCATGAACAATTCCTACTAGAGGAATGGAAACAGCAAAGGGCTGATGAATTTCATAATCTCAGATAGTACACTTTGTCAGTGATCGAGTATGAGCGTAAGTTTTATGAGATCATGTCTTTTTCAGGGTTCAGTGAAAATTCAGCTCAATTGACACAACATTTTATTAGGGGTTTGTATAATTGTATTATTGGGGAAGTTAAGGTATTTGAGCCAAAAGCCCTCAAGGATGTGGTGCATTGAGCTATCCTTGTTGAGAAAAGTGTCAACCTTGGTCAAGGTGATTTTGTAGGAGCACCAGCAACATCAAGATCTAAAAGCAACTACAATTCAGGTGGTAACAAGAAGTTTTCTTTCTCTAAGGGGAAATAGTATCAGCAACAGTCTCAGTAGACACAGCAATAGAAGGGCTCAAATTCTCAAGCTCAAGGCAGTGGAAAAGGTTCTAACACCAAGAACAACCATAATGCTCAATGCAATAAACAGAATCAGTCCAATCAACCAGCTTAGAGTAGCCAGTCTTTTGTTAGCAGGAACAATCTCCAGCAATCTAATGTACCACCTATGGGAAGAGGTTCTGGCAGAAACACAGAATGTTTTTCATGTGGTTAGATTGGACATTATGCAGCTCAGTTTCCTTAGTGAGCACCTCAATTTTTAGGACCTAAACCTACCATTTCACAACCTACAATTGGTGATGCAGGTAGAGCTCATAGAGTTTTTGCAGCAGTTGATCGGCATCAGGCAGATCATCAAGGAACAACGGTTGAGACCACAAGTGCTATTAGAGGTATATCTCTTGTAGTATTGTTTGACTCAGGAGCTATAGATTCATTTATTTCACCATCAATAGTTTCTAAGTGTAAGCTGGATGTGGTGAAGCAAGATCGTGGTTGGCAAGTGGAACTAGCCTCAGGCATTAAGGTCTCCACAGATTCTATAGTTCATAAGTGTGGGCTTAGCTTATGAAGATTTGATATGGTAGTGGATCTTTGAGTCATACCCCTTGGTTCCTATGATGTGGTTTTAGCCATGGACTGGCTTGGATCTCATAGAGCCAGTATAGATTGTAGGAAGAAGATTATTATGTGCCAAGATGACCAAGGGAATGATGCGCAGATAGTTGGGATATCGAGGCCTACATATCTGTGGATGATTTTTGCAATGTAATTGAAGAAAATTTTCCGTAAGGTATTTGTTGTTATGGTAAATGATCTTGATGAGGAAGATCCCATGAGGGAGACTTTAGATCACCCGATTTTGCAGGAGTTCGCAGATGTTTTTCTGAGTGAGATTTTAGGCATGCCTCCAAAGAGGGACATTGACTTCGGTATTGATCTAATTCCTGGAGTGGAGCCTATCTCTAAAGCTCCTTATAGCATGATGACACAAGAATTTGGTGAGCTACATCTTTAGTTAGAGGAACTTTTGGCCAAAGGGAGCATTCGACCTAGTGTATCATCCATGGGGAGCTCCAGTGCTCTTTGTGAAGAAGAAAGATGGTTCTTTGCACCTTTGTATTGACTATAGAAAGTTGGATAAGGTGACTATTAAGAATAGGTATCCTTTACCTAGGATTGATGACTTATTTGATTAGGTCAAGGTAGCTACATTATTCTCCAAGATTGATCTTAAGTCAAGATACCACCAGCTTTGCATTAAGGAAGCAGATATTCACAAGACTACTTTTTGAACTTGCTATGGGCATTATGAGTTCACAATCGTACCTTTTGGGTTGACTAATGCTCCATCAGTTTTCATGAGTTTGATGAATGGTGTATTCCAATATTATTTGGACAGGTTTGTACTCATGTTTCTTGATGACATATTGATATATTCTAAGACTCAGAAGGAGCATGAGGAACACCTGCGGTTGGTTTTGTAGTGTTTGAGGGACAATCAGCTTTATGCCAATGCAGCTAAGTGTGAATTCTTCAAATTGGAGATTCGGTATTTAGGGCATATTATTACAGGTGATGGTATTTTAGTGGATCCTGCAAAGATTCAGGCAATAATAGAATGGCCTACACCATCTAATGTGTTAAAAATTTGTAGCTGCATGGGTTTAGCTGATTATTATCATAGATTTGTCCAGAACTTCTCTAGGATAGCACATCCTATCACTTCTCTTCAAAGGAAAGGAAAGAAGTTCGTATGGACAGAGAAATGTGAGGAAGCTTTTCAAAAGCTCAAGGAGCTTTTGACCAGTGCACTGATTCTAGCTATACCTAATCCAAAAGGTGATTTCATGGTATGTATAGATGCTTCTCTTGAAGGGATTGGGGCAGTGTTGATGCAGAATGGATGGGTGATTGCGTATGAATCACACAAGCTCAAGGATCATGAGTTAAATTATCCTACACATGATCTTGAGTTAGCAGTAGTAGTTCATGCTTTGACAAGGTGGAGACATTTCTTGTTGGGGCACAGATTTGAGCTACACAGTGATCATCGTAGTCTTCAATACATTTTTACTTAGCCTAATTTGAATGCTCGCTAGAGGCGATGGATGGAGTTTCTATGCAAGTATGATTTTGAGGTTAAGTATATTCAAGGTAAGGAGAATGTGGTGGCAGATGCTTTGAGTTGCAAGAGACATGTGGTATCATCGATGACTCTTAGTGTGGATTTGAGGAGTCTGATTCTTCAGGCACTTCCTATGGATTCCTGGTATCAAGAAGTGTGCAGAGAGATTGATTCAGGAAGATCTTTGGAAGGTAAGTTTGCAAGTTTCATTCGAGAGTTAGATGGTCTTTTGAGACATTTGGGGAGAATTTATGTGCCAATTTTAGATGAGCTTCGCACCTTGATACTAGCAGAAGCCCATCGTACACCTTACTCAGCACATCGAGGTGTCAAGAAGATGCATGCTAATTTGAGACGTTTGTTCTTTTGGTCTAGGATGAAGTGAGATATTGCTGATTTTGTGGCTAGGTGCCTTGAGTGCCAGAGAGTTAAAGCAAAACATTAGCACCTGGCTGGACTTTTTCAGCCAAATCTCATTCCTTCTTGGAAGTGGGATATCATGTCCATGGGCTTCATTATAGGATTACCTATGATTGTTCGATGTCATGATGCTATCATGGTCACCATTGATCGATTGACTAAGGTGGCACATTTTTCACTGATTAGGTCTTCCTACATAGCAGCTTTTGTAGCTAATGTCTTTATGCGTGATATTGTGAGATTACATGGTATTCCTAGAAAGATCATTTCTGACAGGGATCCTGTATTCACATCTGCATTCTAGACATCACTGCAGCATGAGCTTGGAGCGCAGTTAAACTTTAGTTTTACATATCATCCAGAGACTGATGGTTAGACAGAGAGGGTGAATCAGGTTTTGGAGGATATGTTATGGATGTATGTGATGGATAGGTAGACACATTGGGAGGATTATCTCTACCTGGTGGAGTTTGCTTACAAACAATGGGTATCATAGTTCTATTGGCATGGCATTATTTTAGGCATTATATGGACATCCTTGTCGTACACCATTGAGTTAGGACAGTCTTGAGGATTGCATCTTGTTGGGTCCTAAGATGCTTCGTGATATGGAGCAACAGGTAGTGCATATCCGTGAGCACTTGACTATGACACAGGATAGACAGAAGAAGTATGACGATGCTCATAGGACTAATAAGCAATTTTTTGTGGGTGATAAGGTTTTCTTGAGAGTGTGGCCTTGAAAGAGTCTGATCCCATATGGAAAGGGTTCTAAGCTAGCACCTTGCTTTGTGGGACCATTCGAGATTTTAGAGAGGATTGGCTCGGTTGCTTACCACCTTGCTCTACCGCCCAGCCTAGCTTGCATTCATGATGTTTTCCATGTTTCAGTTCTTTGACAGTATATTCCTAATATTGTACATGTTTTTGATTGGAATATGTTGCAAGTAGAGGATGGGCAACTGGCTTTGGAGTCGGTTCATATTCTGGAGTAGCGAGAGTTGACCCTCAGGGGTCGAACCATCGAGCAGGTAAGGGTCCTATGGGACCCTACTAATGATTCTTTAGCTACTTGGGAGGATGTAGCTAGATTGAGGGAGTTATATCCCTACTTTTTTGTAGGCTTCCAAGAGTAAGCCTAACACAAGGGGGGGTGGATGTAATGCCTACCCTCATTCACATCTTTTCTGGACATATTGTTGCTATTATTATCAAACTATGATGGACTACTTTTATGTTGATGGATTAGTGGTATTATTTTGACACTATCAGACATTATGTTATGGATTCGGTGGTTATATGATGAGATCACTTAGACTTTACGTTTCATGCATACACGATGATCATTATATTGGTTTCAGTTATTATTGACGATTGGATGGATGGTTTATTATCTTATGTGCTTTATTATGGATACTTACCCCATACTTGCATGTGTATGGTGTGCATATTTTCATATTGTATGGCATTTTTGATGTGGTTAAGGAAGGGAGTCATAGTCACTTGCTTAGTCAGGATCTACAAGATGCACCACTTCCTGCCATTGTCTTTTTAGCTTAGCATTATATATTGTATGTACATGCATGGGTTTTTCTGTAGGTTGCAGGTACCGGGTATTGACTTCCTTGAATTGTCAGGATGAATGTACCCTATTATACTATCTCAAAGATAAGAGGAGGGAGATAAATTCTCAAGTCCAAATCCCAAACCTTTAAGCCAATTGTCCTAGTGAGGTAGGAAAAGTATCTAGATATTTTACCCACCGAATGTGTCAGATGACATAATTCATGATTTTTAACCCTTTAGACTGATTTTGAGTGATTTGCTCTATGATGGGTTTTCATATTTTATCCTAGAGGTCTATGGTGAATTTTCTATTAATTAAGTCTTAATAAATAGATTTACTTAATAAATTAATTATTTGAGAAAATTAATATGAAATATCATGTTATTTGATATTTTGATTGTAATTAATTAAATGTGAATTAGTGAGGAAAAATAAATTAAATAAAAGAAAATTAGAAATTAAAATTAATAATAATAATAATAAAGTAATAAATAAATAATAATAATAAAAATTATAAAAGTTAAAATGAAAGTTATAAATATTTAAATAGAAATTATATAAAAAGTGAATTGGAGTTATAAGCTTGCATGGGAGTTAGCGCACTTTTCTATTTCTCAAGTGTCAACAACACAGGGGTTAGTGCATCAATTAAGCACATGATGTCTACAACCCTATGGCTCATCTTGAAGGTTGGAAAAGACCCAAGCTTAGTTGGTGACACCTTCCAACTATTTTTAGAAGCATTCTAGATGTTTCCTAAAAGCTCTTTATATTCAGGCATTAGTAGAAGCTTAGATAGAGCATTGGGAGTGCAATTGGAGCATTGGAGGACTCAAGAATTCTGAAGAAGAGAGGAGCTTGCTCTGCAGATTTTTTGAGGAAGAGCGATTTAGCATCAGAATCCGGGTAGATTCTTGTGATTTTATTTATGCTATTTCCACATCACACATTCCCTATCTTCTTTGTGTCTTCCATATGTCTTCTGAGAAGTTTCATATTTTTATGCATTCTCAATATGAGTAGATTAATTTATTAGAGAATTTTATATGCATAGATCTGAAAGATCATGGGGCTAGGGTTTAAATTTATAGCCAAATCCATTACAAAATTAATTGAGTGAATCTATAATGCAATATTTTAAAATTCTTAAATTGTAAATATAATCTTTGTGGAAAAAAAAAAAACATGTTTATATATTCATATCTGCATACATATATATATATATATATATATATATATATATATATATATATATATATATATATACATATGTTTATATATATGTATATGTATACATTTATTATGAATCTAATACAAAATGTGAATATATACATACATACATACATACATATATATATATATATATATATACTGATATATATATATATATATATACATATGTATATATATAATACACCGAATGAGCGATTTATAAATCACAGTGGGGAAAATTTAATAAATCGCATCACAATTCATATTGCATGGAAAAAATGTTAAAAAAATGTATATATTAAAATGCCATGGGCATGATTTGTACCCCATGCCTACGGAAGGCAGAGGCTTGCTGTCGCAGGTCTACGGCGACAGGGGTACTATGTACCCGTTGTCGGCGCAGTGCCTGCGACCGCAGGAACTGCGTACCTCAGCAAGAGAGAGGGGGGGGTGATTAACTAATAATATTGTTATACAAAAATGTTTATCTTAAAATGTTTAAAACAAACGTTATACATGAAATCGATTCTCATTGTTATTTTCATATGATATATGGTATCAATCAAAATTGTTAAATCAATTTTATGAAACGTAATAACTATTTATATATTTACATATGTATGTATGTATATATATATTTAAATAAATAAATATATATATGTGTGTGTGTGTGTGTGTGTGTGTGTGTAAATATGTTATTAATAAATTTAAGTTAATATTATTTGATAAATGATTTATATTGAAGGTTTATTTTCACAATGGTGACTCTTTAATAATTTTCAACTATTAAGATTTAATTGTTTTAAATTATTAAACAAATAGTTGATAGTTTGGTGGGGGATGTATCAAAAAAAAATTATAATTGGAAAATGGATTTTTAGTTCTATTAAAGAAAACTTTTATTTATCCAAAACAATATATGTGTTCCTCCATTCATTCTTCAAACTTGGAAACATAAACTGAGATCTCTACATTTAAATTCAAGTTGTAAATTTAGCAAAACCAAAACATGTGGTTGCATTGTGTATTCTTTATGCTATTGTTTTGGGTTTTGGGTTGACTAGTGTTGACCAGTATAGGACGTCTACCAGAGGCTTGGGAGTTATGTGATTGTGATGACATGATGATGTTTTAATCTCAATTTTTTTATAAACCCAACCATGGTTATGTGATGGAATGCTCTATGTATTGTTTGTAATTATTGATTGTTATAGTTGAGATTCTTATGTATGAGATACTTGACTTAATCATTATTTTTGGTCATCGATCAGTTAACCTTGGTCATTTTCTAGTCGCCATGATGGGACTGAAATGTAGATTTATTCTTGATGATGTCATGATGTGACATGTTTGACTCAACCATTTTTGGAGTCTTCGATTAGTATGATTGAGATATATATTTTGGTTATTGAGATCCATTGGATACTTTGATTATCAGTGATACTTCAGTTGCCAATAGAGAGCTGTTGTGTTCATGATTTTCTATGGATGTTTTCTCATGGGGAATTGATGCTTTTATGCATATTTGATGATTTTATTATGGATTATCTTTTTTGATTTTGAGATTTATGATTCCATGAGCATTAGTGTAGGATATCTGCATGTAGTGATGGGAAGTGGCTTGCAATGGGGGTCGGGGCCCTAAGAGGCTGCCAGGGTAACTCATTGTAAGTTGGATTAATAAGTGATAACATTCACACCTAATACTAACTGAATGAACCTAAAAAGATAAAAGTTTTGTCCATGCCCATGCCTTGTGTGCTTGTACAGGCTAGGATGGGAGTAGTGAGATGCATGGTTGTGACCTTGCATTCCGTAGTATGCCTCGTCAGTATGAGAGGATACTAGTGGCTGCATGAAATCAGTATGGACCCATGGAGTTTAGCTAACTGCCAGGGTAAATTGTACATGATAACTGCAATGACACTTTCCCGCTTGCATAGTAGGTTCCTACATGTCATTGTGTGCCTCTGGGATTAGATGTCAGATTTTGTGTTTGGAACCTTTGAGTTAGTATACTTTTAGGATTCCTGGACTTATAGAGATTTGTGCTATGTGATTTTGATAGCCTATTTGGGACTTGAGATTATCTCCTCAGCACGGTGGGAGTGGACCACTTAGGTACCACGTGGTCGGGTGGTAGTGTATTTTCCACTCTTATCATTTTGAGATTCATTAAGACATTGTGGCTGATGCATCCTTCATGATGGTGGATATGTATCCTTTTTCATTGATGATTAGCATATGTTAGATGTTGTTATCTTATGTTATATTACTTTCTACATATGATGTTGTATATGTTAGGAGTGACATTCCTTCTATGTAATATCGATGATCTCTTCGGTAATTTGGAATGTTATGCATGAAGGGATGGCTAGGATCCACAATGGTCTAATGATGCTATTAACGGTTGGGAGGAATTGTGCACTTAGTTTATTATGTTTGATCCTTATGATAGATGTATATGTTTTCTATGATGATGTATCATGTGTACCATGTGATTATCTCTACTTTGATGTATCATGGATTAGAATAGGATGATGTACCTTATTCTATGCATGTATATTATTTTGAGCTTTTCATACCCTGTGACATGTACAAAGGATGAATGAGCATTTGAAATGTAATGTATAAACATTGGACTTATCATTATTGTTTCATGTGGATGTTTTACTAGATGGATTCATGTATGTAATTCAATGTTAAGGGATCTTAAAGAATGTAATCTGTTATGTAAGTTATGTTTACTTTCAGATGGACATTGCTATTGCTTCCGTTATTGTGCATTAGTTATACATGGTGTTTACTTTCATAAAAAAAAAAATGCTACCAAACTTAGTGAAATTCTAGGTTAATTCTTTTGATTCCTTGGTGGGGCATTACAAATTGGGTTATGTGGATAAAGCATATGTTGAAGGATATCAGAATTGAGATTGAAAATCCTCTTATCATTTATTCTGATAACACAATTATAGTGAGTATGTATAAGAATCATTTATTGCATTCTAAGACAAAACATATATATATATATATTAAATCTCATGTATTGAGAGGGAAAGGAGTAGAGAAGGAGATCATATTGGAGTATGTAAGTACTAAGGATTAGATTGTGGATATCTTTACAAAGTCATTTCCTAAAGATACATCTAAGTACTTGAGAGGTATGCTTGGGGTTATGCCCTTGCCTACTTCTAAGTAGGAGATGCAAAGATTGGATCAGTCTAGTGGCACAAAGCACCATTATTTGACAGGATTGAATGATGACACTTTTTGTATGGGGGAGTATCTAGTATATACTAAGTCATTGAGGACTCTTGGTATTTGATATTTAGTATTGAATAGTGTCTTTGGACACTTGAGTTGGTTAATAACTTCGAGCAACTGGTTAGTAATTGGTATGTAACAATTGGTATTGAGTTTGACACCTTTGACATTGATGTTAATGGGGGAGAGATGTGCATGAAAAACACTTCCTAAGTAATAAGGGAGAGTATGTATGGAAGAAATCCTAATAAATGGTGGAGAGATATCTCTTTAGAGATATTTAGAAAGATTCATGAAAGGAAGCAGGAATATTTCAAACTTGATTGATGAATAGGATTTGAGTTGATGAGGACAGCAATAGCAACAAAGTATTGCTTGGTATTGTTGGAAATTAGATAGTTTTTCATCTATCTTGCCATCAATTCCAAAGGGGGAGATTTCTAGCATGAATTTTGATGATACTACATTGGGGGAGTATCTTGGGAATTGTAGAGTATTGACATGTTGCATTGATGATTGTGTTTGTCATTGATGTCAACATAGCATTGTTTCTATAAAGATTGGCATAGTGGTAGACAAAGATTTTGATGCTATGGACAATGGTTTGATTATCTAGTCATGCACAGTTATGGAAATGTACATCATAGTGTCTTGATGATGTGCTTAAGTGCATAGAGTCTAAGTTGATGGTGTATGGAAGTTGTACCTAATTTATAGAGATTAGTTCATAGATAAAGTATTGGGAAATCAATTCTCAATGATTGTTGTCTATCTTACATCTAAGATATAATGAATTGATGCACAATCAAGTAGTGATAGAGGATAATCAAGTGATGATATCAGTGAATGTGCAAGCCTTAATATTGCATGTGTGAAATTTTGAATAGACTATAAGTCAACAGTGCTATTGGAATTGTAATTAATTAATTATCTTATTACAATTAATTAGGAAAGCCTCAAGGCTGACTCAAGGAATTATTATGAAGATATGGTATAAAGAAAATATGTTTTCCTTGATTGTAATGTGTTTTGAAGTATTTTGATTATTGTTTAAGCACAAATTGCAAAAAGGAGAAGAGTACTTATTGAATGTATGTAAGTGATCTAAGGGATTATTGGATGCATAGTTTGAGAATTAGTTACAAGATCTAAAGGATCAAAATTCTAGTTGATAAGATAGAGACAGAGGAAGGAAGTACAATTTACTTCTATTATTCTACAAGGAATAATGTAGAGATCATTTGGACAATGGGTTCATTGGTCTTTCCTTTGAAGTTGTTTGGACAGTGGTTTCAGTTGTCTTCCACAACTCCTAACAAAGTCGGCACAACTCCTAATAGGGTTGGAATCTCCTAATAGGGACTCATATGTATCAAATTTTGTAATAGACTCCTAATAGGGTCTGTCCTCTAATAAAAAATATTTATATTAATACATCATCTTGTGGGTACCATCCACACTAGGGTTTTTCCTTTGATCAAAGGTTTCCCTAATTAACATATCTGGTGTTACGACGTAGGAGTATCTTGTTGTGGTTTTAGTTTACATTACTCGTATGGTTAAAGATTGTTTAAATTTTTTATTTGTGGTAATAGTTGGATAACTGATTCACCCACCCCCCCCCCCCCCCTCAGTTATACCAATTGACTATATATTCTAACAAAGTTAACATGTTAAGGTCTATAATTGGCCACTTCTTGTGATCTACCCTATTAAGAGAAATAAGGACTGTGAGGTCCACCTTATTAAAGGATTTACAAATATGCAATGGAGTATGCACTCTATTATGAGATTTAGCAAGAGACTTTTAAGTCCACTTGGTTAAAGGATTTAACTGATACACTTGTTAGAATGAATCAGTGGCTTATCTCTGATTTGCAACTCTAATTTGTTAAATGAGATTCTTTGTAATGTAACAATCACCTAGTTGTGATAGATAAAACTCTATTGTCCCTTATACTACTTCTAGTCTTCTTTAATTTACACTCGTACAATCAATTTTATTCTTCTCATTCTCATTTGGATATGATACAATGCATTACATATATATCAATCCAATTCATTACCTTCTAGAGTTAGCTACAATACCAAATTCATCGTAATTCACAAATTTGGCCCAACTACTATAACAAGGGTTCTAAAGAAAAAAACTTGATGATGTTTTGATACACAAAAAATATTGTCAATACTCAAAAATCTCTAGCACTTGGTTGAAGTCAAAGCTTGACCCATACTAGTCACTTTAAAGTAGCTTGAACTCAGTTATCACTATGTGACTTAGTGAACACTAATTAAAATTGGTAGTTGTTGAATCACTTGGTTGACACTACATGACTCTGTCAACACTAGATTTACTGAGTTAATATTGTGAGCTTAGTAGATATTGTAGAGCTTTGTTAATACCACATAGCTTGATTAATATTAGAGTCTCCATCACTTCCACTGAATAGCTCGATAGGCACTATTATGATTAGGCTATACTACAAACTATCTCTAATGCTTGGTAGATACTATGTAGCTTAACACTAACTACAAACTATCTATTTAGCTTTGTAGTAACTAAGACACTTGGTTAACACTATGGATGAATGATAAGATCAGTATAAGAAACTATAGAGCTTGATAAAAATGTAACCATTTGACTGAGTATTGAGTCACTAATAGACAAATCGACCTGAATGTCAACACTATGATCCATGTATCATTTTTCTAACATGAGAGATAAGTGCCATCTTTTTATTTTCCTCATTATCAAATTTATCTTTAACAACAATATAGACTACTTCATCTTCATTATTATCACTATCAGAATCTTTTGCATTGTAACATGATTTATTAACTTTGTCTTTGGAGTTCTTGTAACCTTTGAAGTCTTTATTTCCTTTGAACTTGTTGTAACTTTTCTCATCTTTATCTTCTTTTTTTTGACACCTTGCAATAGTGTGACCAACTTCTTCACATGAGAAACAAATCAAAGGAATTTTACCTCTGAATTTTCCATTCCCTTTTGCTACTCTTTTTGCAAGTAGGGGTTCAATGACTTCAAGGTCTTCATCTGATTCTTCTTCTTCTTGACTATCAACTTTTTTTCCTTTTGAGTTTCCTCCTTTTCTACCAAGAATAAGTTTGGCTTTGAATTTAGATTCAAGATTGCAAGAAGTAGAAGAATAGTTATCAAAGTTATCCAATGCAAAATAAGTTAATCTTCCCACAAGAGCATCTAAGGTTAAATCATTTTCTAGATTGCATCACATTTCTTGAATAGCTAAAATTCTAATTGCATAAATAGGAAGAAGAGTCCTTAGTACCTTGTTGATTACTATTTCATCATCAATTTTACCTCCTACATATTTGATTGCACTTACACTTTATTTTATTCTTTCACTATATTGGGAAATGTTCTCACCTTCTTTCATTTTCGATTGATAAAACTTACCTCTTAAACTTTTTACCTTGGCTCGTTGCACATTTTTTTCACCTCCATAGACTTTATGTAGCTTTTTCCACATATCAGATGTAGTAGGACAATATTTGACCTCATCAAATTTAGAATAGTTTAGAGAGGAAGCTATATCAATCATCATTATATTGTGATCCTTTGCTTCTTTCATTTTCTCCATGGTCAAGGTTTGGGTCATGGCACATATTTATTCTCCAAGTAGAACAAACCAATATCACTAATGCTTGACAGATGTAGCTTCATCAACTCCTACCATGCTAAAAAGTTATCTTTGTTAAGCTTAGGGATCTCCCTTCTGTAGGACATCTTGATCTTTAGCTTAGGTTCTTAAGACTTTTCCTGCAAGTTCCAACATCTCTGATACCAATTGTTGGAAATGTAAGAGTGTAACTAATAGGGGAGGGGTGAATTAGTTAGCACCAAAAAAAATTCTTGTCCCTTAGATGTCAATACAAAATTTCACTAATCATGCAATACTATTTAGCTTGGTTAACATTAAAATATTACTAACACTTGGTTAAAAAAGAAACCATAAGATTTATTAATTTATTTTATCCTTTAGTAACTTAGCTTTAAAAACATAAATCAAATAACATGTACACAAATGACACCAAGATTTAACATGGAAACCCAATTCAAGAAAAACCACCTTGTAGCTAGTCACAATAATTTTTAATCTTTTGAAGTGATCCCTATTAGGAGCCAACCCTATTAAAGGTTACAAAACATACTGTTAAGTATGACCTTGTTAGAGGATTTAGATCACCTTGTTAGGAGTGGCATGGTTAGAGGTCTTTAAACAATTCAATCATGAAATTTCACCTTGTTAGAGGATTATAAAATGATTGTTAAGTCAACTCTATTAAGAGATTTCTTTACTACTACAATGGTTAGAAAGAGACAACGATTTTGACCTAATTAATGAAGCAACTTCCTTTGTAGATTTAGATCTCTATTCTAGCTTAACCTCTAGATCCTTCATGATCAGATGTTCTTTGAAGCTTATCTTCTACACTTTCCTATTCTGTCTTTCCCTTTGTTTATATAGCCATCTTATTCCATATTCTACTTCTTCATTTTGTCCTCATAACTTGATCTTTCTTATATATCATAAGATTAGACAAGGAAGCTTGAATAACCTTCCAAATAATCAATAACCATTTAAATGGTTGGCCTTAATTAATTAAATATTAGACAATTTGCATTCAATTGTCACTCAGTCAATATTGGGATTGAACACTTGGTCAATACTACAAGTAGGAATCCCTTCATAGAAAAGTCTTCTTTACATAATTTCTTAGTTAATACTAAAATATAAAAGGTTAATACTGCAAATTCTTCATTGCTTGGTTAATACTAATATTTGTGTGAACATCAATGACAATATACAATTGAAGAATTATTTCCAACAAATGGTTCTTATGTTTATAGATCGGATAGAATATGGAAATAATATAGAAACTAGCTATAAAGGCTTTTAGATACATTTAAAAAAAATGCCACAAATTTCATAATATTGAGGTTATTAAAATTTATGTATTTAGTGACGTGTGGAAATCTTGGTTCCCTCAATCACTCAACATGTATGATATAATTGCAAACCAAATCAAGTTTTATTGTAATTAAATTTACTTGGACCTTCTCAAAGACTAGATTAAGAGGTATTGTAAAGAAACTTATAATAAAAATAAAATCCAATAAATCTAATAGAGAAAATGTAGGCTTTCAAGCTCTATTAAATAAATAAGATTTGCAAGAAGATAACATACATATGCATGATAAAGAAATTAAACTTATTATCATATTTATTAATACAAAATAGATGGTAATAATTCTTATCTAGTAATAGAAAAATATAAAGCAAAGTCATGAAAAAACTTTATAAAAATGGAAGGATAGAAATCAAAGAACAAAATCATATACAATAATCAAGTAAAAACTCCAAGATGTTGCTATATCAAAAGAAGCCTCCCAAATATTATTTTTTTCTCATAAAAAAACTTTAACATCCATGACTCAAATAAAAAATATATATAGTTAGAGGTATCCATGAGTGTTACGAAATCTTGATTATTGGTTTATGAAGACTAATCCATAACTATGAGCTTGAAGTGAGTTTGAAGTTGCAGGAATTCATAAAGGAATGAGTCTAGACTAATATTAGCAAAGGAAGTTATGGTTTAATTAGATTGTAAGGGAGGGTATGCCCTCTCAAATACCTTTGTCTAAAACAAAGGTGATTATATTAACTAAGTAAACAAAACCTAAAATGTGTTGGGCAATACCGTGGATTTTCTTCCACATTCTTTTCCCCCTAGTGCTTGCACTTTGAATGGGGAAAACAATATTTCATAAAATATTTAAAATATAATATATAAGGCATTAAGTCTTTTACCGATATAAAAAATATTAATATAAGAAATTTTCTCTCTTTTTTTTTGATAGAGGTCATCCACAAACAAGTTTTAGGTACCTAATACAGGCCCATGCATGCCTAAAACCTCTTCGACAAAGAGCCAAGGACTAAGGAGCATCCACACTACCAAATTCACCCAAGGCACAATCTTGACCTCATCCCTTATGATGTCCGTGAGCCTTGCACTCAACAAGACTTGATCCCTAGTGGGCTCTTTGCAGTGAGCCATTCAACTTCACCAATAGACCAAGGGCCCATTGATGAAATTTTCTCATTAAAATATATGTATAATAAAAATTAAATGGATATTATTTCTATTTTATATTATTTGGTAAAAAATTATGTTATCAGTAATAAAAATAAAACTTTTAGAAAATATGTTTTATTTTTTATTTTAAGAATTGTAAACAAATCAAAATGTTTAATTATTAAGTAAAAGGTGTCATACTTATTTATGAAATACAAAGAAGATTTAGAATTCTACAAAAGGAATATTTATAATTTTCTTATATTAGAAAATGAAGTTACAATTTAATTAAATTATAAGGGAGGGTATGCCCTCTCAAAAACCTTTGTCTAAAACAAAGGCAATTGTATTAACTAAGTAAACAAAACATAAAATTTCCTGGACAATACTAGAGGTTTTCTTCCCCGTTCTTTTTCCCCCAGTGCCTACACTTTGAGCAAAGAAAAAATATTGAAATAAGACATTTTATCATTAAAAATATATAGATAACAAAAAGTAAATGGATATTATTTCTACTTTATATTGTTTGGTAAAAACTATATTATAAGTTAGAAAAAAGTAAAACTTTTAGCCAAAATATTTCATATTTTATTTTAAGCATTATAAAAAATCAAAAAATGTTTAATTATTAAGTAAAAGGTGTCATACATATTTATGAAATACATTTTGAATATTCTTTTAGATTTTAATATAATATTTTTTAATTAAATTTTTTTATCAATAAGAGGCCGAAGCCAAGATTAATTATTATGATGTGTTGTAGTTAATAATATTATTAATATTTATTTATCTTGAATAGATTTGAACCCAAGACCTCCTACATAAGAGGCTCACAATTTACCATTGTGTTGTAGGCTCTTACCTTAATATAAGCAATTTTAACATTAATTACATTTTCACTATTACGTTATATTTTAATATAAGATATTTTATCATTAAAAATATGTATATAATAAGTAAATAGATATTATTTTTATTTTATATTGTTTGGTAAAAAATATATTATTTATTAGAATGAGTAAGACTTTTAGATAACAAAATTTATATTTTATGTTAAGCATTGTAAACAAATCAAAATGTTTAATTATAAAGGAAAACATATCATGATTATTAATTAAAAAATGGTTAAGGTTTAATTTAGATTCAATGATATAAATGAGAAAGATTATATTGAAATATTTAAAATTTTGATTATAAATACACTATTAGTTTCTTCCAAATGTAGGATACTATTGTCTTCATTTAGTTTCTATATCAATTAAGTCATCTAATCATGTTGTAGAATTTAAAATCTTAAATGCAATTCCTATGGTTTATATCTATGTTTAATTTTCTATGATTATATAAATATCTTTTATCTTCAAATTGATTGGATGACACCAATTTTTGTAAGGGTGAAAATTAATTTTCTCCAAAAAGTCAAAAATTTTAAGCATGATGTCAGAGACATTAATTCTTTCAATGTCAAGAAGTTTTGTTATATGTGCCAAACTTTATGGGAGCACTCTCTAAAAGAAATAAAAAATAAAATCTCCACATGTCAATTTATTCATGTGGCACACATATTTGCACTGTCCCACCAAAAAATGAAACATCTACCTCCCTAGATTTTGTATCGCAAAAAAAAATATTTTAATTTTTAAAAAAGTCTAATTTCTTTAAACATTATTGTTCTTCTACCTTTATTGCATGTTAAAATTTTATCTCATTACTTGTAACACCCTGCTTGGGAACCCAAGAGAAATTAACCTACTATGTTACAATATTTTACCAATTTTTAAAAAAAAATTGTACAAGACAAGATAATAATGTGGAAGCAATATACACATACGCATCAAGTACAAAAAAGAAATTACAAATACATTTTCCATTCCAAAAGAGTTCCTTTGCATCAAGTCACTTTTTAAAAGTTTTATTAATTAGTTTTAATCTTAAGCATAATGTCCACAATCATAAATAATAACAAACACATAATCTCATAAGAAAATGCATAAATACAACTTATATGATAAATAAAATCTACTACACATATCACAAAGTATGCAATAATAAATATAAGTCCATCAAAATACAATACTACATTTCGTAGGATTTCAAAATACAAGATACATGATACATTCATACATAAAATGAATGGTAGACTCCAACACAAGAACAAGAATGATAATGATACAACTACATCAATGAACATTCAATATCTATCAATCTGAGGGGGACCAAAATGGTAAGAAGTCACTACCTCCTGACTACATGGTCACCTAATCAAGTTCCCACTTCCATAGTGTAGGAGAGATAATATATGATCCACATATGAATATTAAATCATAAAATTGGTCCTAGGAAAAGAATCCTAATAGGAAAATCTACCTCAAGGGTACACAAACTATTGATAAAGAAAGATAACCAAAGTCAAACATACACTCAACCAATTCCAACACCATATACCAAATTCAACAATAGATACCGAGTATAAATCTATTGGAACCAAAGAGATACAAGACTAAATGAATAACCATTTTCAGACAAAGTGCCAAATGTCAAAAGTAAAATAACTAACAAATAACAACTATCATCAAATAGAGTAATCCCAATCAATAACTTCAACAATAATTACACCACCAATGAATAACTAAAACTTGTCAATAAAAGTCAACCATAAATAATAAATGACATTTAACCAATATATAACAACCCACAATAAATAAAAAATCCAACAAGTACACTACTAGAGGAAAATATAAAAAAATACAAAGGAGACTTAGGCTACATACTAGGGAGTGTTGTCACATGGTCAAACTACTTGAGTTACCCCAAATTGGCCTCTCACTAGACTATGGACCCTCAAGCATTGAGTTACCCTAGATTAGTCACTCTAGACCCCTAACCCTCATACCTCTCACTAGATATATATTTTTAATATTTTCTAAATATTTTAAATACTATGTTATCACTTATTACACAACTTACAATGAGTTACCCTGGTAGCCACTTTGGGCCCTGACCCCAATTGTAAGCCACTCTCATAGGATGCAAATGACTACCTTCCCAAAACTCACAAACCACAATTGTGTCTCATACCACAAAATAATAATGATCTAATTTAGTTGCATAATAGAAAACCCAAAAATACAAGTTGGTTCTCAAAATCCAAGTAATCATAAATGCTCGTCAAATAAATTGCATAAACATAAGTCTCAATTTGAGTTGTAAAGTACATCATAGCATCTAGACAAATAATCCTAAAATAAATATCAAAAGCCTCTCATGCACATCCTAGTTATCTAGATAAACACTACACAACTCATAGAAAACCACCACAAAATAAATATCACAAGACTTAAATAAATTATAAAGAAGCACATAGTTTCAACCATATGATTTAACTCCATCATTTTTTTGTTGTTGTTTAGTTTGGGCATAAAGATGTGTTTACCAATAAAGTAAGAATATATATATTTATACAAATAATTTTTTTTATATACTTATTTAAATTAATAAGTATTTAAATATCAAATCTCTTTGTGTATATAAAATATCATGCAATATTATCCTATTATTAATTTAAAGAATTTTAAATAAGATTATTAGATTACATATTAATATCAAATTTATTTCTTAAATATTAATATGACTTCTTTTTAAGTGTAGAATTAATATTTACTTTTCCTTTAATTCTTAATGCAACTACGAATAACTCAGACTTGAAATTATAAATTTAATTAAATTATTTATAATTTCTCTCATAAAATCAAATAACTTCTCTTAAAATAAAACAAAATCACAAATATATATTTAATAAATTCTCACTTGCATTAATGAATAGATAATCACTTAAATGTAACTAAGAGTTTAACTAGGCTTAAGAAAGCATTAATAGTTGTTAGCCAAAATGCCCTCCTGCCAAAAAAATCAAATTCAAATGATAAATTGCTCAATAGTCACCTAGGGTTTCAAATTTCAAATATTAAAAGGTTTCATGAAATATTTTAACATTGGCTATATCTTTTTTACCCTAAGTCTACGCAATCTCTTATGTTATGCCTTTGAAATTTTTTGAGTTGCAACTATGCGAATCACCATTTGGTTTGCATCATCGCAGTGGAGTAAGCATTGACTAGAGTTCAAGTGGTGAAGGAATGATTATATTGTGTTCACATCATCATAGAGTTAGTTGGCTCAACCAAGGTTAGGGTCTTGATAGGGTGATTGCATGCAAGGTTAATTTGGCAGACAATGGTTTAAGTTGCGATAGTGTGATAAGGGCAAAACTATCAGTGCTTCAAAGATGTATTTTGTGTTGTTAGATCTTTTAGATCTATGGCCAGCATGCTATTGTGGTGATTAAAGAGTAGACTATAGTTAGAGTTGTGATTGAGTGATTCCCTTTGTTTCACTCGGTCACAAGGTTGAGAAATAAACCTCAAGTTGAGATAGCGATGGCACGAATGCTGTTAAGGATCTCAATCTTTGTAAGGACATAGCAGTCAGTGGGAAATATTGAGGGTAAGCTATGAAGCAGTGATAATGATTATTTTCTTGGTCACGGGTACTTCATGTTAGGTCAAGGTTCATATTGTGATAGCATGAATGTCATGTTGGTGGTTTGAATCACAGTTCATCGCTTGGTCATAGGCATCTAATGTTAATCAAAAGGAAAGATGGTGAAGCTGTGATCATATGAGATGATCAAAGCAAGAAGACTTTGTAGAGTGGTAGAATGATACGAGATGATTGGTCCATGTGGAAAAACCTGAGATTTGACTCCATTTGACCTATGACATGGCTAATTTGGTGAACTAATGGCAAAGGAAGTAGCTCTTTGATGGTAGATCTAATCTTTTTGATCTCCTACAACCACTTTCATCATTTCTCATATTTGATAAATTAACAAAGACACTCCATTGCTTTTTATTAGTCCATCTAATCAATTAGAATGCCTATGGCCATCATTTCTATCTTCTTAAGGCTCTATTTGGTGAAGAAGTGATTTTCCAATGTCTGGATGTTTTCCATACTAAGATCTTTCCTAGATGTGCAGTAATGGTTCTTTGTAATCTTGAATATGATTATTGAGTTCTAACTTAGGATAGAAGCTATCTAAGTTATGCATAAGCTATAAATGCACATTTTCTAATCTTTTGAATATCTAGATCCTCTATGTTTCTCTAGTAATGCTTTGGCATACTACTATAAATTCCCTTTGCTTCTGAACTATATGACACTTTGTCTTATCTCTTTCAGTCATTGATGTACTATGCAATCTTTATTTGCCTCTCTTCGATGTATTATGGATATATGTAACCTACATGACTATATCTCTTTTGGTCTATGAATAATATAAATTGAAGCTCTTCTTCCTTGTGTCACTCATTTGGTTGTCTAGTCTACATGTGGTTATTGGGTTAAAACAAGTCAAAATCTCTATATCTTTGGATTGTTATGATAGTTTTATTGTGCATGTATGGGCAGAGATTGGTATGACAACTCTATTTTTTGCATCACCTCCTTAGAATAGATTAGGTAGCTTGCTTTTATGCATTCCTTCTCCCTTTTCCTCTCCAAGTGTAGTCTAGGTGCATCCTAATAGCAAAGGAAGTTGGCCTTCTCCAGAGACTCAACCTCATTGTTCAAGTCCCATAACTTGGAGGTTGTTTCCACATTTCACAAGGTTGTCATTAGGTAAAAACTTTGGATGAGGATGAAAACTTTTGTGACAAAAATAGTAACATCCACTTTACAAATAAATGGGTAATATTTACCTTTTTTTTAAATTAATAAATAATTTATTTAAACAAAATATTTTTTAATTTTTGGAATTAATAAACAATAATAATAATAAGTTTTTTTAATTCAAAAATTAAATTATATATATTTTTAAAACAATAATAAGCATACAAATATAATTTTCACATGTCTATGATCTTCAAAAATATGCGAGCATGATATACTTAGTTTTCAATCTTGAATGTATCTATTTTTAAAAAATATTTTCAACCAATAATTATGTTTGATTTTGAGGAAAATATACTTTTTGTTTGTTGAATCTTTTTGAGGGTTTCTATTGAAGGTTTCAAATAATTTTCTTCCAAACCCTAGCTAATAATAATCATTTTTCTCTCAAATTTAGTATTGAATTTTTACTAGTTTCTCATATTTGAGTTTTCTAAATAAATTTTCAACAACATAATCCTATAATTTACAATTGACAGCTATTTCCACATGAATCAAATTCCATTGCCTGATTACAAATCAAAATTATTCTACATATTTCATTCCATAAATTTTAACAAATAAATTTCCACAACATGATAGATAAGAGGTAGATAGGTATTCCAGAAGAATTTCTATAAATGAGTTATGAAACCCTACCTCAATCTGACAGCTAACATTCCAGATAATTTGGTGAATACATGCAATCCAAATACTCCTAAACTTCCAACAATTCTTTAACTTCAATTCCCAAATTGCCTTCCCCAAAACCTGTGTCAAAAAATGAACTACAAACCCTCTAATAAAGAGTCATAACCCTAACTAGGATTTCTATTCTCATTTTCTAAAAGTTATTTACTTTATTACAATATAAATATTTTAATTGTTTAATTCTTTTATTTGCACTTAAATTTCTTTTAACAATTTTTTTAAATTTTTCTTTTCTCTACCTAATTATTTATGCAAAGCGCTTTTAAAATAATAGACTATTATTTTAACTACTACTAATAATTAAAGTCTATTATTTAAATGCAACTCTAATTTAATCATTATTAATTAAAAAATTATAAAGAATCAATAATAAATCTTTAATGAGACAAAGGGTGATTATAATGCATGCCCCTCCTATTAGTAGTGAGCCTAATGATACTATATTGGATCAGAAGATGGAATATGGAAAAGAGGATCTTGCTGGGGAGGAATATTTTATTCCTAAATATGTTCCTAATAATTATGATCTTCTTGAGCATAATAAAGCTATTAAGGAGGAAGAGAATGAGAAGATCAATGGAAGAGTGACATTTCTCCCAAAAGCAAATATTTCCCTTTACCTTGATGCTTGGTTGTATAATGAGATTGTTGCTCTAAAGGAAAATGTTAGAGAGTTGCAGGGAAACCTTGAAAATTAAAAAAATTAAAAGAATGGAGCTGCAAGGCAAAGTTGGGAATATCCTTGGTAAGCTCATGACTTACAAAGCTAAATTAAGACAACTAGTCAAAGAAAAATGGACATTGTGACTTCTAGTTTGTGTGCAACTACGATGAGTATTGGTAGAAAAAGTAATGAGGAGTTGCCCAGATGATTGGTGGTCCTAGCAAGTGAATGAGGTAGAGCACAAAAAGGGAGATTGAAGTTGCTCTTAGTTTGACTATGAAAGACCTGATTTAGGATGTAGCTAACATTGGACAACTAATTTCTAAGGTAACAAAGGAGCTAGTATAGGGTGTCTCTATTTTTCCTAGTTCTAGTTGATGGTCATGGTTTTTGGTTTTCGGTTTTGTTGCTAGTCTTGTATTAGTTTTATATCATGTTTTATAGTTCTTTGTTTGTCTGTACTTGACTTCAGATTCTTGTAAAACCTAGTTTTTTTGGTTTATTGTCATAACTATAGGTTCCAAGTCCTTGTAAAACCTAGTTGGACTTTTATTTTGTAATCATGTTCTGACTTTGGCTTTTTGTATGGGGTTTTTGGTGCCCTCAAAACTTGTTTTTACCGTAATCCAAAAAAAATCATAAATCTTTAATATTTCATTTCTTTTTATTCAATTTATCAAATTAGACATTTAAATAAAATCTTTTAAATTGAAGCATATATTTAGTTAACTTCCAATTAACTAAATATTATCATGATTTAATTTTTTCTTTTTAATCAAATATTATTTAATATTTATAATATCATTTAAGATTAATCTAAAAGTCACAATTAAATTATTTACTAAATAAATCACATAGCCAAAACCACATAAAACACATAAGCAAAACTGATCAAAGTCAAAGTCAAACAACACACAAAAACAATGATGTGCAGGTTTTAAAAAGGTAGGATGTCAAATACATGTCCTCCTTCTCAAGACAAGTAGTTCAACTTTGGCTAGGATTGGGCATGAAAATTCCCTCCCCATTCTTACCATTGAGTTATAGAAATAGGGTACATTCATCCTAGCAACTCAAGAAAGTCGATGATCGATACCTATAACCTACATAAAAGACAAGTTGATGCAAGAGCATCCAGAGGTATAAGGGCAATCCTGTGTCACCCAAAAAATTTACTTAGACTTAGTTTTTGTTTCATGTATTTACATTTTTGGATACCCATTTGGGTCAAATAAAGGTTCCAACTCTCACAGTTCAACTATCAGTGTGCTAGAAAATCCCAAAAAAATAGGAGCATGCAATTTGGCCATCATTTTGGTGACCTAGAAGGTGCGAATTGTCCAGATGAATTTAATTGTGATTTAGAGCATTCCAGAAAAAGAATTAGGTCAAAAGGCCCCACGGTTTGAAAGTTATTGCAGTTTTTCAAGTTTTGGAGACCTCCTAAGAATGCTTCAAAGTCAAGTTAGGGGCATTAAATGACCTTGAAAAGGGCCAAAAAATGGGGGATGAGCGAAGCTGGTCCATAAGGCTATAGAGCGCTTTGAGAGCTTTCCAAAAATGTAAACGATTTGTCAATCAGAGCTACAGTTCAAAAGTTATGCCTCCCGAAAGTTCGATTACCATTGCTGGATTCTTCTAGATTTGCACCGACTTCTAACACAGCTTCTGGAACCTTCTATTTGGTCAGTGGATGCCTACTAGCACTTTCTAGAATGTAATCCTAGTCCTTAACCCTCTGAGGTCTATTTAAGGAGATTTTCGGCATTGTAAAAGGCAGTTCGGAGTGGAGTTTGAGAGGAGGGATTGAAAGGAGAAATTATCTCCAGATGTATGCTATTGTAAGCCCTTAGGGCATGTTTTGAAGTTTATTTTCCTGTACTGTTTGTACTAGCTTATTTTCTCAGTTAATATATTTTTCCCTTTTCTGTTGTGTCTATTTGGTTCTTGGGTTGTGTCCCCATCAAGTGGTATCAGAGCAGGTTTTCCTGAGTGTGTAGACAAAGCATCGATTGTGAGGCAGTTTGCACCAAGACTGTGTAGTTGTGGGTTCAAGTTGGAAGATGCCTCCATGAAGAGAGCATGGCGAAAGGGCTAGAGCTATTAATCTTGAGGAGGTTAGAGCCCTCCAAAGGCAGGTACATGCATTGCAAGAGGAGCTCCGTAGAGGAGCAAATGTTGCCGTTGGTGATGACAGTGAGGATGACAATGAAGAAGAAGTTATGGGACCAAAAGGGGAATTTGATAGGGAAGTTTTGAATCATGCAGAGGAAAGGCTTTTTAGGGCCATTACTAAGTTTGGGAAAAGACCCATAATTGAAGTGGGTGTATTTTCAGGAAATTTGAAACCAGATGAGTTGATCGATTGGATCAATGAACTAGAAGAATACTTTGAGTATGAGGATATTAGAGACCCAGATAGGGTTAAGTTTACAAAGGCCAAACTAAAAGGCCATGCCAAAATTTGGTGGCAAGAGGTTCAATTGGAAAGAAACAGAAGAGGAAAGGAGAAGATCACAAGATGGGATCACATGGTGGACAAATTAAAGAAGCAGTTCATTCCTGTGGACTATGAGCTTGATTTGTTTAAGAAGATGCATGGGTTAAAGCAAGCAGGAAGATTAGTCCAAGAATATATAGAAGAATTTTATCGACTCTTGATTAGAGCGGGACATGCAGAAGCAAATAAGGAGAAAGTTGCTCATTATATCAGTGGGTTGCAACCTAACATCTAGGAGGAATTAAGTCTGGTAAGAATGACTAGTGTTGAAGAGGCATACCAGTTTTCCCTATGAGTTGAAGAGAAGCTGAATAAAAGGTTTGAAGGAAGACAAAGAGGGTGCGGTCAAGGAGGAAGGGGAAGTGGTAGATCATCTAGAGGCCGCAATGAAACCCAAAAGAAAAATGAAGATGTGGGTACTAGTAGGAACCAGAGGAATGAGGGTTTCAACCACTCCCATGATCAATACTTTGGAAATTAGAGAGGAAGAGGTAGAGGATGTGGAAAAGGAAGAGGAGGCTTCCATGGTACCTATTTCCATTGCAATGAAGAAGGTCATCGCACCTTTGAATGCCCTCAATGACAAGGAAGGACAGATAGGAGAGTTGAGGGCCAAACTAAGGTTGCTCATGTGGATGAGGATGCACAATCATCACATTTAGAAGATGCAGAAAGAGGAGAGACCTTGGTAAATGAAAGATTCCTACTAAGTGGTGAGATTGAACCAGGACAATAGAGGAGTTTGTTCCGTACTAGATGCAAGTGTGAAGATAAATGTTGTGACGTGATCATTGATGGTGGTAGCACTGATAACTTGGTATCAGAAGAGATGGTCTCTAAGTTGAAGCTCAAGAGGGAGAAACATCCCCAGCCTTATCAGATTTCTTGGGTAAAAGATGATCATAAGGTCCTAGTAAGTGAACAATGTTTAGTGAAATTCAAAATTGGGAGTTACCATGATGAAGTTCTCTATGATGTTATTTCAATGGATGTTTGCCATCTATTTTTGGGTAGACCATGGTAGTTTGATAGACATGTAGTACATGATGGGCATGCAAACACATACTCTCTAAAAAAGGATGGAGTTTTCCACAAATTGAAGCCCATGAAAAAGGAAGGTGAAAAGGTATGTAGCAGTGCTAGGATTTGTCTTGTTGATGAAAGGAAGTTTTTAGATGGCATGAAACATCAGCATATGTGCTATGCTTTGATTCCTAGGAAAGATAAAGAAGGTAGTAGTGAAATACCAGTTGAAGTTTCAAATTTACTAGGGGAGTTTCAAGATATTATCTCTGATAATGTTCCAAATGGATTGCCATCAGTAAGGCAAATCAGTCATCAGATAGATCTGATTCCAGGAGCTAGTTTGCCTAACAAGGCTACTCACAGGATGACTCCTATTGAAATAGAGGAGCTAAATAGATAGGTTCAAGAGCTGTTGAGGAAGGACTTGATTCAAGAGAGCCTGAGTCCATGTGTAGTACCTGCAGTACTCACACCAAAGAAGGATGGAGAGTGGAGGATGTGTATAGATTCTTGAGCTATAAATAGGATCACCATCAAGTACTAGTTTCCTTTGCCAAGGATGGATGATATTATGGACTGCTTGAATGGAGCTCAGTACTTCACAAAGATAGATCTGAAGAGCGGTTATCACCAGATATGGATTCGAGAAGGAGATGAGTGGAAAATAGCCTTCAAGACCAAGGAGGGTCTTTATGAGTGGTTAGTCATGCCCTTTGGATTGACAAACACCCCAAGCACCTTCATGCGGCTCATGAATGAGGTACTTAAGAAGTTCTTGGGAAAATTTGTTATTGTTTATTTGGATGATATTTTAATTTTTAGCAAGACTTTGGAAGAACATCTATTGCATATTCATAGTGTCCTTGAAAGGCTAAGGGAAGAGAAACTGTTAATTAATCTGAAGAAGTGTAACTTTGCAAAAAGGGAGTTAGTCTATTTGGGGTTTGTTATATCACCTGAAGGTCTCAAAATGGATCCAGAGAAGGTAAAAGCCATCTTGGAATGGCCTACTCCAAGGTATGCTACTGAGGTAAGATCATTTCATGGTGTGGTTAGTTTTTCCAGGAAGTTTATTAAGAATTTCAATGGCATATGTGCACCCCTAACTGATACAATAAGAGGGGATAGAACAGAGTTCAAATGGACTGTAGCAACTACGAGAAGTTTTGAATTGCTAAAGAAGAAGGTAACAGAACAGCCTGTGTTGGCACTTCCAGATTTTAGAAAGGTTTTCCAGGTGGATTGTGATGCCAGTGGCGGTGCTATTAGGGCTATATTAAGCCAAGAAGGTAAGCCTATTGCATATTTTAGTGAAAAATTGAATGATGCAAAGAAGAAGTATTCTATTTATGATCAAGAGTTCTATTCAATAGTTCAAGCCTTAAAAAAATGGAGGCATTATTTATTGCCAAAAGAATTTGTTTTGTATACTGATCATCAGGCATTACAGTACCTAAATAGCCAAGGTAAATTAAATTAGAGGCATATGAAGTGGGTAGAGTTCTTGCAGAGCTATACATTTGTGTTGAAGCATAGAAGTGGAAAATCTAACAGGGTTGCAAATGCACTAAGTAGGAGACAGTTGTTGTTGATAGTAATGCAGGTTGAAGTAGTTGGGTTTGATGAACTCAAGAATTTGTACCCCGAGGATCTTGATTTTTTTGAAGCATGGAAAGCTTGTAAAGAACCTATTGCTGTAGATAGAACCAAGTGGTTAGACTATTTGATTCAAGATGGCATGTTGTTCAAAGGTAGTCAATTGTGCATTCCAAGGAGTTCCATGAGGGAAAATCTGATTAAGGAGAAACATAGTGGAGGGATGGCAGGATATTTTGGTCAAGATAAGACCATTTCCATTCTTAGAGAACATTATTTTTGGCCTCAAATTTCACAAGATGTGAAGAAGTTTGTACAGAGTTGCCAGGTTTGTCAAGTTGCCAAGGGGTTTAGTCACAATACTGGCCTATATCAGCCATTGCCTATTCCATCAAGGCCATGGGAGGACATAAGTATGGATTTTGTTCTTGGATTGCCAAGGACACAAAGGGGTAATGACTCAATATTCATGGTGGTTGATAGGTTCTCCAAAATGGCACATTTCATTCCAAGCCACAAAACTCATGATGTTATCCATATTGCAAACTTGTTTTTCAAAGAGGTGGTAAGACTACATGATCTTCCAAGGAGCATAGTTTCTGACAAAGATACTAAATTTGTGGGGTATTTCTGGAGGACATTGTGGAAAAAGTTAAGAACCGACTTGAAATTTAGTTCCACACATCACCCACAAACTGATGGCCAAACAGAAGTCTAGGAAATTTGCTGAGATGTTTAGTTGGGGATAAGCCCAAGGGATGGGATTTGATTCTACCACAGGCAGAGTTTGCTTATAATAACTCTGTAAATAGGGGTACTGGAAAATCACCATTCCAAGTTGTAAATGGGAGTATCCCAAGGACTACACCAGAGCTGAGGAAGATAGAACAAGGGGAGAGGACAAGTGCTGAAGCGGAAGAATTTTCTGAACATATCAAGCATCTACATGAGGAGGTTCAGGCACACCTTACCAAGATGAATCAAGAGTATAAAGCTAGGGCTGATCAAAGGAGAAGACATAAAGAATTTCAAGTAGGGGATCTAGTCATGGTGCACTTACGAAAAGAAAGATTTCCAGCCGATACTTACAATAAGCTAAAAATGAAAAAAATTGGCCCCTGCAAAATTCTGAAGAAACATGACTCAGGAAATGCATATGAGGTGGAGCTACCAGATGGTATTCACATTTCTCCCATTTTCAACATTGCAAATTTAATAGAGTATCATGATGATGGTGCAGATGAGGAGCTGGTGTTAGAGCCATGTCTAATTCCTGCTTCTAAGAAGGAGGAGATAGAAGACATTCTAGATCATCGTGTGGGTAGGAGTACCAGAAACAGGCAGTATGAAGAGTATTTGGTCAAATGGAAAGGACGGTCGATCGAGGACTCAACTTGGATTTCAGCAGCTGAGGTTTCCCATTTGGGATTTCCTCTACCATCCATAAAGTGACAGGGTCACTTTTCAATCTACCCTGGGTGTCTGATGCAGGAGCATCTAGAGGTATAAGGGCAATCCTGTGTCACCCAAAAAATGTACTTAGACTTAGTTTCTATTTCATGTCTTTACATTTTTGGATACCCATTTGGGTCAAATAAAGGTTCCAACTCTCACAGTTTAAATATCAGTGTGCTAGAAAATCCCAAAAAAATAGGAGCATGCAATTTGGCCATCATTTTGGTGACCTAGAAGGTGTGAATTGACCAGATGAATGTAATTGTGATTTAGAGCATTCCAAAAAAGAATCAGGTCAAAAGGCCCCACGGTTTGAAAGTTATTGCAATTTTTTGGGTTTTGGAGACCTCCTAAGAATGGTTCAAAGTCAGGTTAGGGGCATTAAATGACCTCAAAAAGGGCCAAAAAATGGAGAACGAGTGAAGCTAGTCCATAGGGCTATAGAGCACTACGAGAGCTTTCCGAAAATGTAAACGGTTCATCAATTGGAGCTACGGTTCAAAAGTTATGCCTCCCGAAAGTTTGGTTACCATTTCTAGATTCTTTTAGATTTGCATCGACTTCTAACATAGCTTCTGGAACCTTCTATTTGGTCGGTGGATGCCTACTAGCACTTTCTAGAATGTACTCCTAGTCCTTAACCCTCCAGGGTCTATTTAAGGAGATTTCTAGCATTGTAAAAGGCAGTTCGGAGTGGAGTTTGAGAGGAGGGACTGAAAGGAGAAATTATCTCCAGATTTATGCTATTGTAAGCCCTTAGGGCATGTTTTGAAGTTTATTTTCTTGTACTTTTTGTACTAGCTTATTTTCTCAGTTAATATATTTTTCCCTTTTCTGTTGTGTCTATTTGGTTCTTGGGTTGTGTCCCCATCACAAGTGCATGTACATGTGTATATATATCTAAGTTAAAAAAGAAATAGTAGGGAGGGTACATCATGTAGATCCTAACTAGCAGGTGACAATGACTCCCTCCCCTAACCACATTAAACACCACAGACAAAATATAAAATAAATATGCACACCATACACATGTAACTATGGGGTACATACCATGAATAAACTATGAATACAAACAACATCAAATTTCTCTATAACAAGTCATCATCATGAAGATAAAATAATCATCATTTAAAGACATGTCATATGACATCATCCAAAAAAAAAAATACATTTACATATTCAAGTATTTGCATTCAAATATCCTTTAAGGGCTAACATGTTCGTAAGAGTCAAATAGAGGTTGATAGAGAGTACACAATGATAGAAAAAGGGATGGGTATTACATTACTCTGTCAATTTTTATAGTTTAATATATAAATTTCTTCAACTATTTATCAGTATAGAGAAGAATTTATGGTTTAATATTGAAACAATAACTTTAAGGATTTCATGTCCAAATTCAATTGGAAATCCCTTTTAAGAATTTTATTATTATTAAATATCAATATTTAACTATAATATAATAAATGTAATATTAATATTTTCAAATAATATAATATAAAATTATATATATATATATATGTTATTTTTTTCAATTATAACTAAATATAAATAATTATTAAATAAAATATCAATAATATATATAATGTAATACTACAATATAAGCAATCATATAGAAACAAAGAACAAGCACAATGAACATAACTCTTTTTTTTAAAACAACTTAATACAAGTACAAGTACAACAATAGAGCCACTCTCAATCTGAGAACCTAAAAATAAAAGATGTCATCCAAATAAATTTCCATTAAGATACTAATACATATTGATTTCAGTACAATAATGAAGTATGATATCATTCCTAAACGTCTATGTCCAACATATGAACCCTTCAAGAAAAAATTTTGTTCTAAAAGAAACTTCAACAGTAATCCTTAGCTACCTGATAATCAACTTGAAGCACTTGAAAACACACAAAATTGCAACACAACACAAGGAGGGCTCAGTACACACTGAGTTGAAAAGTGTAATCCACCTATATACATGTTAGAATAAACATACCCATATTCATAATGTAGATATCTGATCCACTTAACATAGTGCAATTCTAAAATTAATATGCAAGAAGTATACATCTACTTAACAATGCAAAATTAAACTCGCACTAAGAATATCCAGTAAATGAATCATATATGTACTGAGGTGTCATTTTTATGGCACTAAGATTTTGCATCCATGTATGGTATGCTCATAGTCAACACATAACATAATTCTCTATTATACTCATCAATGACAGAATAGAGGTTTTCATTGTTCTCCATACTTAACCCTTTAGGTTTAAGTCATAGGTAAAGCCAATTATCTTTTAGTATGTAATTAACCCACCCAGTTCATTTTAACATTTTCACTGAATTAAATAACTGAATAGGATTAACCAAATTCAGCCACCCTGATCTACGATCATTATAGCTATCTTTAAAATACACATCAAACAGATATCTAAGAATGCATATGCAATAGATCTCATATCAGTATACAACATTACACTACATTCTTCATCTATTCGAAACTCATTTCCTGTTGCAAAATTTCAAAAGTAGAACTTAGACCACTATAACAATAGAAAAAAATACTATATTATTAAGATCTCGTAAATATAACTAAACTGACACATCAATTTAATGATATTTACCGATCTTAGCACTATACCAGTTAACCTTGCTGTCATAACAATCTATATTTATCCTTCAAAATGACAAGATAGTAACATCAAAGTAAAAATGATATTCTTGTTTTAAAATAAATTTCATCAACATATATCATAAATGATACTTTATTTGAAATCAACTTTCCATATCAATAGTAAACAGAGAACAGTTCTGATACCTAATAAATAACAGAGTATAACTTTTAAAGTAAGAGGATTCCAATTCATTTCAAACATTATAACTATATTAGAATACTTCATAACAAAATTTAAACACCACTAATAGTTTTCTCCATAATCAAATTCAATCAATGTTTGAATAGAGGGTCAATAACAATGTTGCCATTCATGTTTAACTATACATCTAAATTGTTGTGATTTCAGTTCTACTCACAATCAAATTTATGGGTTTATGAAACCTTAAAATAGAAACATTACACAAGGTAACTATCAGCTAAAAATATGTTTTCTCATTATAAAAATATTCCCTTTTAAAACTACAACATCATCATTCAACATCACTTAACATTTCATATTACAATGACCAACTTCAAACTTTGCCTTTTCACAACAACTAAACAATTTCCTAAATATAAAAGAGTGAATTAAATGCAACCAAGGAGTCGTTTATTGTCAAGTAAGCATAGTTTATTATTAATTCAAAGTAAACTGATTGACAAAATATTACTATTTGATATCCGATAACCATAGATAACCAAATTTTCCACATTTTCATGCAGCTGTTATAAATAGTTATGGATAGATTTATAACTTATTCAAATTAGAAAGTGTTCAGCTATTACCTAATGATACTTGCTTCCAAAGTCATAGATATACCAAAAGTATGCTATTTCAACTATACAACAATAAATTCAACAATATTTCAATGTCAATAATTCTATAATAGCTACCATAACCAAAATTCATTCCCTTAATTCAATAATAAGATGCAACTCATCTTTCAACATCACATATCAATTAAGATATGGTTGTTCATTCAAAATCCATGAATTTTCAAGTTCATGCTAACTAATTACCAAAATGTTGATGTCAAATATTTACTGCTGACTGTTAACATACTCATATGTTCTTGTACCAAAATTGATGGTATACAAATTTCCCATCCAAAAGTATTGATTGTGAACAATATAATGGTTGGGCCTAAAATTCCCCAAATTTGCTAAAGCCGACATAGTCTACATAATATCTAAATCTTTACTTCACACAAACTGTTCAAACAATAACCGTGCCTCAAAATTCAAGAAAACTGTTTGATATTATGACTAAATCCTTAGTCCATGCAAATCTATAAAGTTGCAAGCACGTATTTCTTACTGGGTTCAACTTGGTGAAACCACATGTTTTGGACAAAGCTTGAAATATATGCATACAATGATTCTCAAAACATTTTACCATACTTCACATTCAAGTATGGATACGTGCAGACCTGAGCTATACACAGTGCCCAAGTTTGCATATATCCATGCTTGAGTGTCAAATACTCACCATTTAAAATTGATACTTGCATATCGAAATACAAATGTAAATTGTAAAGAGAGAGAGAGTAGGGTAAGAAATTACACCTAATTATAAATTAGTAGAGGGTATATGCTAAGCACAAATCACTTCAGTAACTCACCGTTAGAGCCAAAACCCAACTCAAATCCACACTTCCAAAATGCCAAACAAATAAACTTTCTTGAAATAGAGGATAAAGTAATCAAAAGAATAAACCAAATGCAATGCTAGTGAATGATTGGTTGTGTGAAAATCAACAGTGCTCGGCCTCATAAGAAAGTATCTCCTTCCAACCAACACCCTTCATGTTGCCGATTCTTCAGCAATAGAACACAAGTGTTATGCTTACGCAGAGCAATGAGGCCAAATTATCAGCATTTCTTCCTCAAAAACCCAAACTTGCAAAGGTATGGCAATCAAAATCTTTAGTGCAATTAAGGCCTCATTAACTTGCATTAACTCAATTGTGACACTTCATAGGGCCAAGTACATATGGCAGTCTCAATGCCACCACGATGTTTAGCTTTCAAAAGAATGAATATATTACCTTTTACATATCATTTGAAACCCATTTAGGGTTACATATTACATAAGAGGTAATTAAACCTTTAAAAATAGAAAATGTTCATGCCAATCTCAACTTAGGGTATTTACACCATTTTAATAACAAGTCAATATAAGTCATATAATCAAAACCAAAGCAATAATTCAATCCTTTCTTAGTCACACATATGTAAATACAATGACTATTTCCAAATACATATAGCATGTTAACATACAAATGTTTTTGCTATGTCAAGTTAAACATACAATATATAACTTTCTTTCCAAAAGCATATAAACACAAAATGTAGTGTACAATGAGTTTGAAATGTAATAAACATAATCATTACCCAATCATCATGAAATTATATATAATTATATACACACACACACACACACACACACCAATTTTTAAATAATAAAATCCTAAGTAACCTTCAATGCTAATAAAATAGTTTCGAACAGAAAATATGTTCAACATAAGTATCATTTTCCAAAGGAAAATAATATAACCAAAATCTATAGAAATAAAAACATAACATCTGAAAGGAACTTATAACAACAAAGTCTGAATATGAAAAAAAATTGAAGTAGTGGTCAAGCATGACACCCTCCCCCACTAAGATTTGACTTTCTCCTGGAAGTTAGTAAACAAGAATGGATGAGATGCTCTCATCATTTCAGTGTCCTCCCAGGTGGCAGATGTTTCATCATTGGGGTCCCATAGGACCTTTACCTACCTCATTTCTCTTCCTCTTAAACTCAAAGTTTTGCTTTGCATGATCTGCATTGGTTCCAGCATGATTTGACAATCCATAATTTGCAATTTTTTTCAATCAAGCATGTGAGCAATATCAAGGATATACTAATGCAAAATTGAAACATGAAACACATTATGAATGCATGAAAGATTTGATGGCAAGGAAAGTTTGTAGGCAATAGGTCCAATCTATTCTAGAATTTCAAACGGACCTACGAATCATGGTGCTAACTTGGATCCCTTTCCATAACGAATTAAACTCTTACGCAGTCTTACCGAGAGAAACACTTTATCACCAACCAAGAATTGATGGTTGATCCTATGCTTATCAACATTTTTCTTCTATTTATCTTGAGCAGTAATAAGGTGCTCTCTAATCCTCTTCACCTGCTACTCCAAAACTTGCAACATATCAAGTCCTAAAAGAGTCATGTCCTCCAAATTATCCCAACTAAGAGGTGTCCTACAAGGTCTACCATACAATGCTTGAAAGGGTGCCATACCTATGGAACTATGATATCCATTATTATAAGCGAATTCTACCAAGTGTAGATACTCCTCCCATTTATTCTTTCTATCCATTACGTACATCCTAAGCATGTCTTCCAAAATTTGTTTGACACGTTCAGTTTGTCCATCTATCTTTGGGTGATAAGCTGAATTGAAATTCAGATGAGTACCTAACTCTCTCTATATGGATCTCCAAAGAGAAGAAGTAAACACTGGATCCCTATCAGAAATAATCTTTTTAGGAATTTCGTGTAACTTAACTACCTACTCCATATATATCTTGGCAACCGTTGCTGCATTATAAGATGATCTAACTAGAATAAAGTGAGCAACCTTTGAAAATTGGTCCACTACCACCATAATAGCATCATGCCTATAAGCTGTAATAGGAAATCCAGTAATAAAATCAATAAAAATGGTGTCCCATTTCCATTTTGGAATACTATGTGGCTGCAATAATCTCGCAGGGTGCTGATGCTCAGCCTTAACTCCCTGACATTCCAAACATTGAGCCACAAAATATACTATGTTTCTCTTCATTCCAAGCCAATAGTAATGCTTCTTAAGGTCAGCATGCATTTTCTTAACACTCAGATGAGCCAAATATGGTGCTTTGTGGGCCTCAAACATAACTAGATTTCTCAAATCACCCAACTCAGGAACATACACACTCCCTCTAAACAACAATAACCCTTCAGAATTCACTAAATACCCCAAAAAATGCCCTTCTAAGATGCTGCCACTATCCATAATAGCTTTAACATCTTAAAACCAAAGATCTACGAAAAGGTTCTGTAAAATCTTATCCTTAAGATCCATTGTTAGGATCAAAGAAGATAATTCATGTCGCCTTCTGCTAAGTGCATTAGCAACCATGTTCTCCTTCCCTTGCACATATCTAATCTTGAAGTCATATTCACACAAGAACTCCATCCATCTTTGTTGCCTAGCATTGAGGTCTGGTTGTGTGAAAAGATACTGAAGGCTTTGATGATCAATATGTAACTCAAATCATTGATGTAGAAGAAAATGCTGCCACTTGATCAAAGCATGCATAATCATAGCAAGTTCAAGATTATGAGTAGGGTAATTCACCTCATGATTCTTTAGCTTTCTTGATTCATAAGCTATAACACATCGCTCTTGCATCAACACTACCCCTATGCCATCCAAAGATGCATCAATGCAAACCACAAACTCCTTAGCTAAATCAGGGACTGCAAGAACTGGTGCACTAGTCAAACATTCCTTAAGTTTCTAAAATGCTACTTTACACTCCTCTATCCACACAAATATCTTCCCTTTTCTCTATAGAGATGTGATAGGATGCACTATTCTAGACAAGTTTGACACAAATTTGCGGTAATAGCTTGCCAAGCCCATGAAACTTTGAACCTCAGACACATTTCTAGGTGCTGGCCAATCTACAATAGCCCAAATTTTGGATGGGCCTACAAAAATTCCATCCCCTAAAATAATATGTCCTCAGTAACAAATCTTTGATTTGAAGAATTGGCATACAGTCTGTTCCTACGAAGGCATTCCAAAAATTTCTCTAAAAGCTACTCGTGCTCCTCAGTAGTGAAAGAATACACCAAAATATCATCTAGAAAAATTGCTACCAACTTGTCTAGGTAAGTTCTAAACATGCCATTCATTAGGCTCATGAAGATAGAAGGTGCATTTGTTAACCCAAAAGGTACTACTATGAATTTTTAGTGCCCATACCTGGTACAAAAAGTTGTCTTATGAATATCAGCTTCCTAGATTCTAAGTTGATGATACTCAGATTTCAGATCAATCTTTGAAAAGACTTGGGCACCCTTGACTTGGTCAAACAAGTCATCAATTCTAGGAAAAGGATACCTGTCCTTAATAGTGACCTTGTTTAACTATCTATAATCAATGCAAAGTCTTAAGCAACTGTCTTTCTTTTTGACAAATATTATTGGAGCACCCCAAGGTGATACACTAGGATGAATCAAACCTTTCTCCAAAAGATCCTCCAACTAAAATTTAAGTTTAACCAGCTCTTGAGCTATCATTCTATATGGAGTCTTGGAAATTGGTTCCTTTCCTAGCACTAAATCAATTCAAAAATCAATTTCTCTTCTCGGAGGTATTCTAAGAATTTCCTCTACAAAGACATCCGAGAATCTTTGCAAGACTGGATGATTGAGAGAAGAACCTTTAACTATGGAATCTTCTAAGTCATTTATCTAAATGGAAAAAAACTGTAGCCTTTTCAAGCACACCTTGCCAATTTCTTGGCATAAATTATCTGCAAAGAGATGGGTCTCTTGATTCTAGCAATAACCCTAGTTGATCCAAAACCATCTAAACAATTAATTGTCTTATCCTTGCAATCCATAATAGCTTGATGCTATTCTAACCGATCCATCCCAAAAACTATGTCATATGATCCTAAAAGTATAACCCTAAGGTTTACTAAAGTAGTAAAAGATTTCATTCGAATCTTACAGTCAGGAGCAACAATATTAGTGTTCACCAAAGAACTTGACGCTAACTCCACTTGCCACCTATTCCTTGCCCTAACCACAAGAATTCCACTATATGCAACTAAAGTAGAAGAAATAAATGAGTCTGAAGCTCCAGAGTCAAATAAGATAGATACTTTCATACCTTAAGTATTACCCTAAGCTTCAATAATCATGTTTTGGTTTTCAGCTTACTTCTGATCTAGGGTAGCAAAAATAAGGTGGTTCTTGGTAGAATCACTAACTATCGCTTCAGACCTAACTGGCTTAGGTCCAACCTTTGGCTTGTCCCAGTTAGGGCACTGAGACTGGTAATGACCTAACTATCCACAATAATAACACTCAATAGATTTCATGAATCCCACGTTCTAACCTGAAGGACTAGGAGATGGATTATTACTCTGCACACTCTGAGATGGTTGAGATGGTCTAGGCCACTTTGAACCCTTAGAATCCTTATCAAACTTCCTCTTCTTGAATTTCCCACCCGAAAATCCTAATTTTGAACTACTTTGTGGAGGCTTTTGATTCTTACTAACATTTGGGGTAGGTGGATTCATGTTGGTTTTTTATGAAGTCCCATGATAGAAAAACTTCATCTCAATCAACTTTGCTCGCTCTAAAGCTTCCTACATAGATAAAGGTCTGAAAGTTCTCACTTCCTCCCAATCTTGGCCATAAGCCCTCTAATGAAGTGTTGTATCATGGCCTTATCAATTTTTGCCCACCCAAAAAATATTTTAAGCTTGTAGAACCTACATTCATAAGCTTCCACTATAGAGCCAAACTGCATAATCTAAAAGAACTCCTCTGCACGGGCTTGATGCCAATATTTAGACATGAACCTCTCCTTGAAATGCTCTACAAAGAGTTCCCAAGTAACTAGAGAGATATCAATGCCAAGCTTCTCCAACTCTTGTTCCCACCACAAGGAACTCAATCCCCTCAAATGCATAACCATCCATCTTACTTTCACATTACTCAAGTAACGATGTAAGATAAAGCATCACTCAATATTTAGTAGCCAAGCTTCTATCACTATACCCTATTTCATACCATAAAATAATGGCCCTTTCACCTTGGAAAGATCCTTGAGCTGAGCTCTTGCCACTGGATCATCCTCTACAAGAAGGTTAATACCTGACCCAAGAGGTATCCTAACATTTTCTCTCCCACCAGGAATCTGGTTGTTAGTCTCAATATTATTGAGACATTCTAGTATCCTCTGAAGTACCATAGCTTGATATGCCTAGTTATCATGGTTGTTTCCAACCCTAGCATTCTGATCAAACTGACCAACCCCAGCAATATTTTGGTGCCTAGGACCTCTACTACAGCCCTTGCCCCTACCTCTACCTCTACCGGAAAATTTATCCTTAGGATTGCAACGTCCTCGAGCTCCTCTAGTGATAGGAGGCATGATAGCAACCTAAAAACAATTAACTATTAACAACTCATCTATGACGAGTTAAACCCTATAACCCAAGAGTCATGGTTATTTTAACCACACTCTGATACCAAATGTAATGCTACAATATAAGTAATAATATAGAAACAAAGAACAAGTACAATGAATGTAACAATTTTTTTTAAAAACAACTTAATACAAGTACAAGTACAACGATAGAGCCACTCTCAATCTGAGAACCTCAAAATAAAAGAAGATGTCATCCAAATACATTTCCATTAAGATACTAATAAATATTGAGTTCAGCACAATAATGAAGTATGATATCATTCTTAAACATCTATGTCCAACATATGGACCCTTCAAGAACAAATTCTATTCTAAAAGAAACTTTAACAATAATCCTTAGCTACCTGATAATCAACTTGAAGCACCTAAAAACACATAGAATTACAACACAACACAAAGAGGGCTCAGTACACATTGAGTTGAAAAGTGTAATCCACCTGTATACATGTTAGAATAAACATACCCATATTCATAATGTAGATATCTGATCCACTTAACATAGTGCAATTCTAAAAGTAATAAGCAAGAAGTATACATCTACTTAACAATGCAAAATTAAACTCACACTAAGAATATCTAGTAAATGAATCATATATATACTGAGGTATCATCATTATGACACTAAGATTTTGCATCCATGTATGGTATGCTCATAGTCAACACATAACAGAATTCTCTATTATACTCGTCAATGATAGAATAGAGGTTTATCTTGTTCTCTATACTTAACCCTTTAGGTTTAAGTCATAGGTAAAGCCAATTATATTTTAGAATGTAATTAACCCACCTAGTTCATTTTAACATTTTCACTAAATTAAATAACTAAATAGGATTAACCAAATTTGACCACCCTGATATATGATCATTACAGCTATCCTTAAAATACAAATCAAACAGATTTCTAAGAATGCATATGCAACAAATCTCATATCAGTATATAACATAACACTACATTTTTCGTCTATTTGAAACTCATTTTCTATTGCCAAATTTTAGAAGTAGAACTTAGACCACTATAAAAATAGAAAAAAATACTATAATATTAAGATCTCATAAATATAACTAAACTGACACATCAGTTTAATGATATTTACCGATCTTAGTACTATACCATTTAACCCTGCTACCATAACAATCTATATTTATCCTTCGAAATGACAAGATAGTAAGATCAACTTTCCATATCAATAGTAAATGGAGAACAATTTTGATACCTAATAAATAATAGAGTATAACTTTTAAAGTAAGAGGATTCCAATTCATTTCAAACATTATAACTGTATTAGAAAACTTCATAACAAAATTTAAACACCACTGATAGTTTTCTCCATAGTTAGATTAAATCAATGTTTGAATAGAGGGTCAATAACAATGTTTCCATTCATGTTTAACTATACATCTAAATTGTTGTGATTTTAGTTCTACTCACAATCAAATCTTTGGGTTTATAAAACCTTAAAACAGAAACATTACACAAGGTAACTATCAGCTGAAAATATGTTTTCTCATTATAAAAATATTCCCTTTTAAAACTACAACATCATCATTCAACATCAGTTAACGTTTCATATTACAATGACCAACTTCAAACTTTTCCTTTTTACAACAACTAAACAATTTCTTGAATATAAAAGAGTGATTTAAATGCAATCGAGGAGTCGTTTATTGTCAAGTAAGCGTAGTTTATTATTAATTCAAAGTAAACTAATTGACAAAATATTACTATTTGATATTCGATAACCACAGATAACCAAAGTTTCCACATTTTCATGCGGCTGTTATAAATAGTTATGGATAGATTTATAACTTATTCAAATTAGAAAGTGTTCGACTGTTACCTAATGATACTTGCTTCCAAAGTCATAGATATACCAAAAGGATGCTATTTCAACTATACAACAATAAATTCAACAACATTTCAATGTCAATAATTCTATTATAGCTACCATAACCAAAACTCATTCCCTTAATTCGAAGATAAGCTGCAACTCATCTTTCAACATCACATATCAATTAAGATATGGTTGTTCATTCAAAATCCATGAATTTTCAAGTTCATGCTAACTGATTACCAAAATGTTGATGTCAAATATTTACTGCTGACAGTTAACATACTCATATGTTCTTGTACCAAAATTGATGCTATACAGATTTCTCATCCAAAAGTATTGACTACGAACAATATAATGATTGGGCCTAAAATTCCCCAAATCTACTAAAGCCAACATAGTCTACATAATATCTAAATATTTACTTCATGCAAACTATTAAAACAATAACTATGCCTCAAACTTCAAGAAAATTATTTGATATTATGACTAAACCCTTAGTCCGTGCAAATTTATAAAGTCACAAGCACGTATTTCTTACTGGGTTCAACTCGGTGAAACCACATGTTTGGACAAAGCCCAAAATATATGGATACAGTGATTCTGAAAAAATTTCACCATACTTCACATTCAAGTATGGATACATGTAGACTGTGCTATACATAGTGCCCAAGTTTTCATATATCCATGCTTGAGTGTCAAATATTCACCATTTAAAACTGATACATGCATATCAAAATACAAATGCATATTGTAAAGAGAGAGAGAGAGTAGGGTAAGAAATTGCCCCTACTTGTAAATTAGTAGAGGGTATATGCTCAACATGAAGCACTTCAGCAACTCACCATCAGAGCCAAAACCCAACTCAAATCCACACTTCCAAAATGCCAAACAAATAAACTTTCTTGAAAAAAGGATAAAGTAATCAACAGAATAAACCAAATGCAATGCTAGCAAATGATTGGTTGTGTGAATCTCAATAGTGCTTGGCTTCATAAGAATGTATCTCCTTCCAACCAACACCTTTCATGGTTCAGATTCTTCAGCAACAAAACACAAGTGTTATGCTTACGTAGAGCAATAAGGCCAAATTATTGGTATTGCTTCCTCAGAAACCCAAACTTGCAAAGGTATGGTGATCAAAACCTTCAATGCAATTAAGGCCTCATTAACTTGCATTAACTCAACTGTGACACTTCACAGGGCCAAGTACATATGGCAGTTTCAATGCCACTGCCATGTTTAGCTTTCAAAACAATGAATATATTACCTTTTATATAGCATTTGAAACCCATTTAGGGTTACATATTACATAAGAGGTAATTAAACCTTTAAAAATAGAAAATGTTCATGCCAATCTCAACTTAGGGTATTTAGACCCTTTTAATAACAAGTCAATATAAGTCGTATAATTAAAACCAAAGCAATAATTCAATCCCTTCTCAGTCACACATACGTAAAGACAATGACTAGTTCCAAATACATACAACATATTAACATACAAATGTATTTGCTATATCAAGTTAAACATACAATATATAACTTTCTTTCCAAAAACATACAAACACAGAATGCATTGTACAATGAGTTTGAAATGTAATAAACATAATCGTTACCCAATCAACATGCAATTATATATATATATATATATATATATATATATACCAATATATTGTTGAAATGAAGAAGATTGTTGAAGTATAGAAATGAGGAAGATTGATGAAACCTATCATGGAACAATCATTATTTTGTCACTAATGTCAAACTTGCTACTTGTTGATGAGATAATTGCTAATTTGGTCTGAATGCTATCATTTGATTGATTAATGAAGAGGATTTGAAAAGAAAGGATAACAAGAGTACCTAGAGAAAGATTGAGTTATATGGTGTATAAAAGGAGCACTAAGACCAAGTATGACTTTGATGATATAGTGTATTATTTATCTACTTAAGTCCACAATGAAAGGATACTTAAGTAAAGACAAGAAGAAGACTAAGCAAAGAAATATGTCTACCAAGCCTAGTTGAGAAAATAGTGGAAGCCAACCAAGTTAGTGTAGGGCGAGCAAAATGTTAGTTGTGCCTAAGCAAATTTAGTATGAACCAAGCAAAGGAATTTCAGTGTATGTCGAGCACCAATTAAGCTTAGTGTATGCTAAGCAACTTAGTGTTGACCGAGCATTAAAAGACAATTATTGTCAAGAAAACATGTTATTGCCGAGTGCCAATAAAATGAGTTGATCAAAGAATTGACGAATCTAAGCCAACAAAGTTGATTTCTTGAATTATGTGAAGTGTGTGGAAGATAAGTATGATGAGTTGGTGGCACAAAATTCAAGATAACTTTTTTTAGATAAATTTGAAGAGGATTGTAAGAGAAGTTTCTAGAGGGAACAAAATGGAAAAGAGGGTTAATTTGATGAATTTGGCCTAACCCTAAGATGGAAAATTATGGTAAAGTGGAAAAATATCTAGATTCTCTATATAAGGAGATAATAGGCCAGACTCAAAGTATCATAGTGGGAACTAGAGATAGACAAGGGGCCTTGAGGTGTTGCTTCATTTGGTGGCTAAAGCAATGAACCTATAGTTGGCATACTAGGAAAGAAGGCTTAAGGAGGTGAATGCTTGAAGGGTGAACAAGTAGTCAAAGATGAAGGAGATTGAATAGCAAGAAGTATGGAGGACTAAATAAGAGATCTATAATTTTAAAATGAGTTGTTTTTTTATTAGATCAAGTCCTATAGTTACTTTCTAACAACTATATTAGTCTTGATAAATCCTTTGGATTAAGGTTGACCTAATAGTCATGAGTAAATTGTTTAACAAGGTGAAATTCTAATGGAATAGTCTAAAGTCCTCTAACAAGGCACACTCCTAATAAGGTGATTGAAATCATTTAATCAAGGTCACATTTAACAGTGTGCATTGTAACCTTTAATAGGGTTAGCTCCTCATAGAGTTCACTTCAGAAGAGTGAAAATTGGTAGCATGATACTAGTGATTTTTCCAAAATTTTATTTTCACATAAAATCCTTGTGTCAAATTGTGTGAATAATTTTTGTGATATTTCATTTTTACATTTATGCAAAGTTCATTTGACCTAGGACAATAATATACTATGGTTTGAGATTTGGATGATCAATGCATGCACATGTATTTTTTTAGTACTAAAAAGTTTTATCTATACATTTGAACCTTGGATAACTGGTTCACATCCCTCTCAATTATTCTAAAGTATTCCAATAATTGGTATTAGAGTGTTTGATACTTGTGGAGGAAATAGTTTGAAGGTACTTGAAGCTAAAGACTAAGGTGTATAGAAATGAGGTGCCCAAGTTAAACAAGGAAAACTTTCATGCATGGAAAAGTTTGATAAAGCTACACCTAGGAGGACTTGGAGATTATGCACAAGAAACTATCACCATTGAATATGTTGTGGTAGTTGGAGCCCCAACTATTGAACAACTAAAATAGAAGAAAGAGCACAATCATACAAGGTTGGAGATTGTATCTTCCCTAAGCTATTCATATTTTGAAGATATCAAAACATGTACCACTTCTAAAGGAATTTAGGATACCCTACAGAAGATCTATGGAGGAGACAAGAGTATGCTAAGAGCTAAAGAAAAAAGTCTAAGTGATGTAGATGGCTTAAGGTTCCAACAAAACTATCTTGAGTTAAGGTCTAGTATTGAATCTTCCAAAGATTCTTGTCCTTTTGCCTCCTCACCAATAGAAGCCTCCAAGGCTCCTTCACCAACTTATCTCCTAGGTATAGTTGATTTGATGTGGACTCAAACTCCCTTCCAAGGCACTAGTCCAACTATTCCTCCTCTTCCTAGAACCCTAAACCATGCTTAGCATCTTAACCTTCCACTATCATAGAGTATACTAACCATGCAGATGTTCTCCATAGCCTTCTTGGCCTCACTCACCACTCCTATTCACCACAAAACACCAAGAAGTTCCAAACTTTTTACATAGGATAATTAGACCTATTATCTATTAGGTTTAGTGACCCTAATTTTCTCTTATTCTTTAAATTCTCCCAAAAAATCCCCAAAAAAAAACTTAGGAATTTGATAGTTATTCCCTAGCACCAAGAATCTAAACTTTCAAGGCTCTATGACACCTACAACCCCAATTAGTACCAAGCTCTAGTTTTTAGCCTTAACATTAGGCCTCTAGTATAGTCAACAAACAAAAATCTCTTGAACTCCTCAAACTTCACATAAATCCTCCATTCCACTTGCATGTTCAACCTAACATCCTAAGGCTTCTAGGAATGGCACTAGTTCACCTTAGCATGATCATGGGTTTTCCCTTAATTGACATTATAAACCTATCATGGCTCACTTGCTCCTAGTAGTCAGCCTAGAGCTTTACTATTTAACTTGTAATCCCATCAAAAAAATTCATAAAAAAATTAAAACAATATGTACATCTTGTAACCTATCATCCCACCTAATTTCATGTATTTTCCACTAGGGGTGATTAGGTTAGAGGCATTTTTGTGCAAACAACACTAAGAACTGATTCACAGACCTATCAAAAAGAAAGACTTCTAACTTGAAATTCCTAGGAATCCAACACCAAAAAAATATGAAAAATAATCATTAAAATCTAATCTACCAAAAACATGAATTGGATCTATTGTGCCAATCTGTACAAGGCTGTACTACTGTGTGAAAACACAAAGAAACCGTACAAAGATGTCCATGCAATACTGTCACACGTGAAAAAATTGATGGTAGTTCATCCAAACCTTAAAAAATGATCTAACCTACTCATATACCTAAGAATGGGTAGTTAAAACCTCCAAAACTAATAAATGCACTAACTTGCAAAAATTGTAAAAGTTGCTCAAGCAACTTTTTTGCAATTTTGCAATTTTGGAGCAACTTTTTGCTCACAAGACTTTTTGTCCAAATGGGTCTACCTAGAACCATTTTAGGACATTAGATAGAATATCTATGACCTATTTGGCTAATCAAAGACCCTATTTACCCATCCCTTCCCATATTTTCCGTATTGAGCAACTTTGGCTCAATGAGCAATTAAGACCTAGTGACATTTTAGCTCTTACAATTAAAGTAGTTGTGTTCCAAGGACATTTGGAATTTATTAAACTCACTGTCACACCTAACCAACCCCTAATCACACCAAAAACTCAAATTTAGGGAGATTCCTTTCACCATACTCCCCTAGGACAAAAAACTCAACTCCATTGAGTTAGGAGGTCTTCTATGGTGATCCCATGTTTTAGTCTGTCTGCTTCAATCATCCAAGTGGCCTCAACTTCTAGTAGTCCCTTCTATTTCACCAAGTAGTGCTTGTAGGTACCCTTCCTAGTCCTCTTGATCACCTTAGAATCTATGATTCATTCTAGTTTTAAAGGTTGGGGTGTTGGTAAGTCTTGTACCTAGTTAGCCCCTTCCACATCTGTAAGAGTCTAGTGATCAGAATCTACATGAGTTCTTTATATGGAAATAAATCACACACATTGAAAATAGGAGATATGCCTATATTTGGAGGAAGTTCTATTTCATAGGAATTTTTTCCATACTTGTGTAGGATTTTTAGTGGTCTTATCTTTTTCATCAATAACTTTGTTGGATGTCCTTTTGGTATCCTCTCTTTCTTGAGGTAAGCCAGTACTAGATCCCCCACTTTGAACGACAAGTCCTACCTTGTTGTATCTGCCCTTGACTTATACTTGTCCACTTGGTGTTGTGATTTCTTCCTCATGTGGTCATGTATCTCTTTCATTTGTTTAGCAAATGACTCCCCTTGGGCACTCCTTTGGTCATGTGGGCTAAGATCCCTCAACTCCAAGATCCCCTTAGGGTGAGCTCCATACACAATTTCAAATGGGTTTGTTCTAGTGCTCCTATTTATGGAGTCATTATAAGAAAACTTGACCTACCCTATAACATGATCCTATGATTGACCATGTTGTTTGATTAAACATCTCAATAGATTTCCCAAAGATATGCTCATTACCTCTATTCTCCCATAAGATTTAGAATGATAAGATGAAGAGAATGATAAATTAGTTCCCAACATCTTCCAAAGATTCCTCAAAATGTGTCCAATGAATTTAGTGTCCCTATCACTCACAATGTTAAGTGGAAAACCATGGATCCTCATTATTTCCTTGAAGAATAAACCTACAATATATGAATCATCATTTGTTTTTTTGCATGGAATGAAGTGTTCCATCTTGCTGAAATAGTCTACAACCACAAACACAGTGTCATACCTCTAGGTGTTCTAGGAAGGCTTAAAACAAAGTCCATACTCAAGCACTCCCATGGTATCTATGGAATAGTGAGTGGTTGGTATAATCCTACATTACTACTATGTCCTTTAGCTCTCTAACACACATGGAATTGCTTTGCAAACTTCCTTACATCAATCTACAACCTAGACCAATAATAGTACCTAGAAACTTGCTCTAGTGTATTGTCTACTCCAAAATGTCATCTAAAGCTACCCTAGTCCTTTTCCTTGATGATATTCTCCCTCTTAGAACACTGAGGAATGCACAATAGATGTCCCTTAAACAAAAAACCCTCTTACAATATATTCTTAGAAAAATTAGTTTTAAAACCTCGTTGAAATTTCACACATACCTCATGTACTTCTTTGATATCCTTGTCCTCCCTGTAGAGGTCAGCACTTAGATCCTTCATTCCCACACTTTTCAAATAGATCTATTGGATGGTTAGAACTCTTCTACTAAGAGAATCAACAACCTTGTTGCTCACCCCTTTCTTATGTTTGATTACAAAGGTGAATGCTTGCAAGTATTCCACCCCTTTGAGATATCTTTGATTCAATTTCTCATACCCATCAAGAAAACTAAGGGCATGATTATCTATATAAACCAAAAATTCCCTTGGAAGAAGGTAATTCCTCCACTTCTTCAAGGCCTACACCATTGCATATAACTCCAAATCATAGGTTGAGTACTTATGTTTGGCCTCATTTAGCTTCTCTAAGAATAATGCCATAGGATGTCCCTCTTGGTTTAGAACTGCTCCAGTGGCTAGCTTACAAGCATCACATTCCACCACAAATAACTAATCAAAATTAGGAAACCTTAGAGTAGGAAATTATGCTATCCTTTTCTTTAACATTTCAAATCCCCTATCTATTACATTTTTCCATTTGAACTGACACTTCATTCGCCCCTTGGTGGTGTTTAGTATAGATGTACATCTATGACTAAAACTTCTTACAAACTTCCTATAGTAGGATGCTAACCCATGAAAACTCCTAACATCACCTATATAATTGGGAGTTGGCCATGCTAAGATGCCTTTTACCTTATCTAGATCCATCTTGATACATCCATTAGCAACAACAAAACCAAGGTACACTAGTTTAGTTTATACAAACTCACATTTGTCTTTATTGATCAACAACTTATCTTGATGTAGCCTCCCCAATACCATCTCCAAATGCTTCATATTCTCTTCCTTAAACCTGAAAAAGATTAAAATGTCATGTAGATATAAAATTACAAACTTACCAATGAATTCATCTAGCACCTCATTAATTAGTTTCATAAAGGTACTTGGTGCATTGGATAGACCAAATGACATTACTAGCCACTCATACAAGCCTACATTTGTTTTGAAGTTTGTTTTCCACTCATCACCAGGCCTCATTCTAATTTGATGGTATCCTAACTTTGAATCCACCCTGGAGAAGTAGCATGAACCTTCTAGATTTTCCAATAAGTCCTCAACCCTTGGCATAGGAAACCTATATCTGATGGTGATTTTATTTATTGCTCTAGAGTTTGTACACATCCTCCACTTGCCATCTTTCTTGGGTGCAAGAACTATAGGGACTACACAAGGACTCAAACTTTTCCTTATTAGAACTTTCTCCAAAAAATCTTGAATTTATTTTCCTAGTGTTGCATTTTGGCTTGGTGTCATCTTTTAGGTTGCCTTGTTAGGTAGGTTCACTCTTGGTATTAGATCTATTTGATGAATCACTTCCCTCATAGGTGGTAGTGCACTAGGCATCCCATTATCCACTATCTCATGTTATCTCTCCAAAAAATGTTGTACTTCTTGAGGCATACTAACTTTTACCTTCATCTCTTCCTTTGGCTTCACAATCACTATACATCATACCCCTTTCTCCTTCTTTGTGAGCTTTAAAAACTCCTTGCCACTCAATAGCATAACACTACATATTTTCTTCTCTCCACTAGGTTCTACAAAAGGGCCCATTCGATACTTTTTACCTTGCTTGGTTATAACATAACTATTCCTTTCACTATCATGGATGGCCTTTACATAATATTTCCATGGATGCCCCAATAAGATATGGCATGCATCCATAGGCATTATGTCACATATGACCTTGTCTTGGTATTCCCCAATCTCAAACTCTACTAAGGCCTACTCATCCACCATAACTTTTTGACCTTTTCTCAACCATGACACCTTATATGGTGTGGTATGGGGTACTCTCCTCATTTTCAACTTGTCTACCATTTAATTAAACACTATGTTTTTAGTGGAACATGAATCCACTATTACCTTGCAAATCTTGTCATGTGACCTATAAGTTGTCCTAAACTAGCTTTTCCCCTATGGTGGTTCAACCACATTAGGTACCTTCAATAAGTTCCTCCTTAGCATCATATTTTCACCATCTACTACTAGCCCTTCCTTAGAGATAGGTGATGTGACACTTTGAGTGTCATCCTCTTGCACTAGCTAATTCCTCCTTTCTCCCATGGATGAAGAAGAAGCCTTCACTAGACATCTTCCCATTGTATATCCTACTTGATTACAATTGTAACAGCTACTAGTAAAAATAATATTACCCTTGACTTATGACTAAAATCTCCCTCTTGGTGGTCCCCTTCCTCTGAATCCTCCTCTTTGAGATGACCCGCTTTATTGGTTGTTCCCACTATTGTTAGCAAATTGTGTCTCATCAGTCCTATTAGGAATTTCTGCTCTTCCAAAGTTGCTAGTTGTCTTTGAACCCTCTATTATGGCCTCTTCCTCTTTGATATGAGTCATTTCTCCTTCTACCCTTTTCCTCTACTCTCAAGGCCATTTAGAAGCATTTATGCGTACTAGCTGGAGCCATCATGGTGATCTCATCTTGGATCCCCTACCTTAAGCCATTAAGATATCTTTATATCCTTTCTACCTCTTCTTCTTGTTTTTTTGTCCCTAAGGCTCAACCTATTAATTACTATGTATAGGCACTTAATATTAGGTCTCTTTGCCTTAAATTTTGTACCTTCTAATACATTTAGATCTCATAGTTAGTGGGCAAGAATTGAGCTTTAATTATGATCTTCATTCTCTCCAATGACACTATCTTCTTCTTCCCTATTGCTACCCTATTATCTTGCATCATGTTCTACCAAACTAATGTTGATCCTTTGAGTTTAGCTTTGGCATAACTGACTCTTTTCTCCTCGTGTACCTCTCTATAGTAAAATTAGTTATCAATGGCTTCTAACTAATCTAACAAGTCATCCCCATTCAAGCTACCACTATAGTAAGGAATGTGCTTAGTTCTATCATTGCTAAGGGATTTGAAGTCTACCAAAAACACCTTCTTATCCTGATCCACCCCCTCCTTACTATTTTATGTCTTCCTTATGAGGCCTTCATCTTCCTCATCACTTTTATCTCCCCATTCTATGATCATCTTTTTCTTTCTCTTGGCCTCTTCTTGATTGTTTTTGGCAATGAAGTCCTTAACTAGATCCACTATGACACCCTTTCTCATTGCGTTGGGTGGCATGTTGTTAGCTTCTTGATGTTTTTCACTTCCTTCTTCATCAAACATGTACCAACCTAAGAGTTGGCTTTGATACCACTCTGATATAGAGGGCTTAAGGTTCCAACCAAACTATCTTGAGTTAAGGCCTAATCTTGAATCTTCCAAAGATTCTTCTCCTTTGTCCTCCTCACCAATACAAGCCTTCAAGGCACCTTCACCAACATGCCTCCTAGGTATAGTTGATTTGATGTGGACTCAAACTCACTTCCAAGGCACTAGCCCAACTAGTCCTCCTCTTCCTATAACCCTAACCCCTACTTAGGATCTTAACCATCCACTACCCTAGATTCTACTGACCATGTAGATATTATACATAGCCTTCTTGGCCTCACTCACCACTCCTAGTCACCACAAAACACCAGGAAGTTCCAAAATCTTCACATAGGCTAATTAGGCCTATTGTCTATTAGGTCTAGTGACCCTATTTTTCTCCTATTCTTGAAATTCTCCCAAACAATCCCCAAAAAAAACTTAGGAATCTAATAGCTATTCCCTAGCACACCAAGATTCCAAACTTTCAAGGCTCTATGACACTTGCAACCCCAATTAGTACCAAGCCCTAGTTTTCAGCCTTAACATCACGCCTCTAGTCCAATCAAAAAATAAAAATATCTCTAACACCTAAGACTTCACAAAAATCCTCCATCCCACTTGAATGTTCAACCTAACATCCTAGGGCTTCTAGGAATGGCACTAGTTCACCTCAACATGATCATGGGTGTGCTCTGCATTGACATTGCAAACTTGTCCTAGCTCACTTGCTCCTAGAAATCAGCCTAGAGCTTTACTAATTGACTTGGAATCGCATAAAAAAAATGAAAGAAAAAATTAAAATAAAATATATATCTTCTAACCTATCAGCCCACCTAGTTTCATGCATTTTCCACTATGGGTGATTAGGTTAGAGACATTGTTGTGCAAATAGCACTGAGAACTAATTCAAAGACTAGTGAACAAGAAAGACTTGTAACTTGCAACCCCTAGGACTACAGAACCAAAATGAATATGGAAAATAATCAATAAAAGCTAATCTACCAAAAGCATGAATTGGATCTACTATGCCAATCCATACAAGGTCGTACTATTGCATGAAACCACAAAGAAACCCTATAGAGATATCCGTACAGTACTGTCACACATGAAAAACTTGATAGTAATTCTTCCAACCCTTTAAAATATGATCTACCCTTCTCATATACCTAAGCATGGGTAGTTACAACCTCCAAAATTGATAAATGCACTTTCTTGCAAAAATTGCAATTTTGGAGCAACTTTTTACTCACAAGACTTTTTGGTCAAATGGGTCCACCTAGAACCATAGTAGGACCTTAGATAGAGTACCTAGGACCTATTTATCCAATCAAAGACCCTATTTACTCATACATGGGTAAGTGTACCAAGTTGTGGTGCCAAAAGGGGGGTATAAGTGGATACCTTTTTTCTAAAATCAGCAATTTTTGAACTTCAACAAGAATTTGAAGATAGTTACGCTCAAAATTTTAAGATATGACAAAAACAAAAGTCATAGTCCTTTGAATCTAGTTTTTAAACTACTTTTTTTTTTCAAAATGGTTTAGTTTTAGGTCCTCAAAAAAATTGGGCCATAGAAAGTGGTACTATTTATTCCAAAAAAATATAACATAGTACAAAGTGTGGCCCCCCTAAAATTTTAGCTTTTTTTTTGAAATTCTTTAATCGCTCTGGTCAAAAGTTACTTAACAGTATGTAGTTTATCCTAAATTTTTTGGGTAATTTTATAATGTGTATTTTTTTAATGAATTTTTTCACTAGACACATCCCAAAAATGTGAAATATTTGTGTGCTCCTGATGGGGACACAACCCAAGCACAGAATGGACACAACAAGAAAGGGAAAATTTTATTCACTATGTAAATATGCTAATACATTCAGTATAGAGAAAATAGACTTCAAAACATGCCCTAAGGGCTTACAATATCATAAATTTGGGGATAAATTCTTCTCCCAGCACCTTCTCTCAAACTTCACTCTGAACTGCCTTTTACAATGCCAAAAATGTTCTTAAATAGACCTCGGAGGGTTAAGGATTAGGAATACATTCTAGAAAGTGCTAGTAGGAATCCACCGACCAAATAGAAGGCTCTAAAATTTGCATTAGAAGTTGGCACAAAATTAGAAGAATCCAGAAATGGTACAGAACTTTCGGGAGGCATAACTTTTGAACCGTAGCTCCAATTGACAAACCATTTACATTTTTAGAAATCTCTCAAAGTTCTCTATAGCCCTATGGACTAGCTTTTCTCATCCCCCATTTTTAAGCCCTATTTGAGGTCATTTAATGCCCCTAACCTGACTTCCAAGCATTCTAAGGATGTCTCCAAAAATTGAAAAATTGTGATAACTTTCAAACCATGGGGCCTTTTGACCTGATTCTTTTTATGGAATGCTCTAAATTACAATTACATTCATCCAACCAATTTACACCTTCTAGTTCACCAAAATGATGGCTCAATTACATACTCCTTTTTTTTGACATTTACACATATCCCAAGGTGATTAAAAACTCTAACCCAGAACACTAATAGTGGAACTGTGAGAGTTGGAATCTTTATTTAACTGAAATGGGTATCCAAAAATGAAAACACATGAAACAAAAACTAAGTCTAAGTACATTTTTTTGGGTGACATGGGATTGCCCTTATACCTCTGGATGCTCTTGCATCAGTTCCCCTTAAAAATAATTGAAAACTAATCTAAAATCAAAACTTTTTTTGTCAAAGTTTGTAGAATGGAGTCTAGTTTCTAAAAAACTAAGTTGTTGCAAAATTTGATGAACGAGCTAAAATCTATAGCCCAATTAGTTCATGGTGGTTTTTGACAAAAAATGGACATACATTCAAAAGAAATTATAGATGAAAGGCTTGAAATATTTCAAATTAAAAATTTATTATATGGTTATATAGCTAACATAGAGACCTAAAATATCATGTAGCCTAATCTTATTGATGCCCAACCATGAGGAATCCTGAAGGAGAACACATAAGAAAAATCAATCATTTTTTGTATGTTTGTAGCAAAATATGTCTCAGACTTGTTTATAAACTCCAAACCTCTAGGTTGGATATCCAAGGAAAAATGATGCCTTAGGCTTGGTTTTAATGCAAAGATTTGAATAGCATGTATGCCCTATAGTGTGTGCTAAAGCTTTTGAATTTGGGTCTCAATAGTGCATGTGTGCTATAATGTGCATGGACTATTGAGACCTAATTAGAGCATAGAGAAGGAAGAAAAGATGCAAAGAAAGAGCAAGAGAAAGGGAGGAATGGCTATGTGTGTGTGTGTGACAGAGAGATAGAGAGGAAGTAGGGGATGGGAGAGGGTAGAGAGAGAGTAGGGGATGGGAGAGAGAGGAAGTGTGAGAGAGAGTATGGGATGGGGGAGAGAGATTGAGAGTAGGGGATGGGAGAGAGAGGAAGAGTTGCAAAGAGAGTAAGAGATGGTAGAGAGAGATTAGGTAGTTAGAGAGGGAGTGAGAGAGGCAGAGAGGGAGAGAGAGATGAGGATGGGACTATGTGTCTAAGAGAGAGAGAGAGTAGGGCATGAGAGAGAGTGTGAGAATGTGAGAGAGAGTAGGAGTGGTAGAGAGATAAAGTAGGGGATGGGAGAGGGAAGAGAAAGAGAAAGGTATAAGGGAGAGTGAGTGAGAGACAAAGTAGGGGATGGGAGAAGAGAGAGAGGGGGGATGGGTGTGTCTGTAAAAGAGAGAGTAGGAAATGGGAGAGGGGAGAGAGAGATAGAGAGAGTAGGGGATGTGAGAGAAAGAGAGCAAGAAGTGGGAGAGGGAGTGGGAGATGGAGAGAGGGGGGAGTGTGTAAGAGAGAGAATAGGGGTGGTAGAGAGAGAGTGATTAGGAGATGGGAGAGAGAGTAGAGAGGGAGAGGGAGAGAGAGAGAGGCAATAGGTGGTGGGAGAGAGAGGGGGAATGGGAGTGTGTGTAAGAGAGATAGATTAGGGGATGGAAGAGAGAGAGTAGGTAGTGGGAGAGGGAGTGGGAGAGGGAGAGAGAGGGGGAATGGGAATGTATGTAAGAGAGAGAAAGGGATGGGAGAGATGAATTGTGAGAGAGAGTAGGGGATGGGGAGAGAGAGAGTACATGTGGGAGAGAGAGATTGAGAGTAGGGGATGGGGGAGAGAGAGAGTAGGTGGTGGAAGACAGAGTGGGAGAGGGAGAGTGAGAGAGAGGAGGATGGGAGTGCATGTGTGTGAAAGAGAGAGAGTAGGGAATGGGGGAGGGGGAAGAGAGTAGCTTGAGAGAGAGAGAGAGAGAGTAGGGGTGGCAGAGAGAGAGTAGAGAGGGAGAGAGTGAGAGTGAGAGTGAGAGTGAGAGCGAGAGTGAGAGAGAGAGAGAGAGATTAGGTTATGGGAGAGGGGAGAGAGAGTAGAAAATGGGAGTGTGTGTAAGAGAGAGAGTAGGGGATGGGAGAGTGTGATAGAGAGTAGGAGGTGGTAGAGAGAGAGAGAGAGAATGAGATGGGAGAGAGAGTGAGAGTAGGGGATGAGAGAGAGTGTGAGAGACAGTGAGAGTAGGGGGATGGGAGAGAGAGAGAGGTTAGGGGATGGGAGAGAGAGAGAGTAGAGAGGGAGAGAATGAGAGAGAGAGATAGTAGGCAGTGGGAGAGGGAGTGGGAGAGGGAGAGAGAGAGGGGGGATGGGATTGTGTGTGAGAGATCTACGGAGTAGGGGATGGGAGAGGAGAGAGGGTGAGAGAGTAGGTGATGGGAGAGGGAGAGTGAGAGAGAGTAGGAGATGGGAGAAGGGGGAGAGAGAGAGAGAGAGAATAGGGGATGGGAGAGGGGAGAGAGAGAGAGAGAGAGAGAGAGAAAGAGAGAGGGGGGATGGGAGTGTATGAGGCAAAGAGAGTAGGGGATGGGAGAGGAGAGAGAGAGTAGAGGATGGGAGAGGATAGAGAGTGAGAGAGTAGGGGATGGAAGAGAGAGAGTAGGTGATGGGAGCGGGAGTATGAGAGGGGGAGTGAGAGAGAGTAGGAAATGGGAGAGGGAGTAGGAGAGGGAGAGTGAGAGAGAGAGAGTAAGGGATGGGAGAGGAGAGAGACTGAGAGAGAGTAGGGGATGGGGGATGGTGGGATAGGGAGAGGTGTGTTTTGACATAGTGTGTACACACTTTATAGGGCATACATGCTATAGTGCATATGCACTATGTCAAATCACCCAAAAATGGTAAAAATGCAAGTTTGAGTCCCATTTCATCCATTCTCTACTTTTGGTCTATTATGCATTCTATTTTTCCAACAAAAAAAATGGGTTTCAACATAGCAAACACTATTTGAAGAATTTTTGAAGCTAGCAAACACCAAATTCAATCATTGGATACACGATTTGAAGACTTTTTGAATATTATTTGTATAGAAAAGGTTAGTGCAATCCCTTTTAAATATTTTTTGTTGATACATAGTGTACACTCAAAAGTGTCCCACTCTAAACACTTCTATCCAAATGATTCCATAAGTTTGAAATGCTTGGATGCCGGCTTAGAGCTCCCTATCCACGAAGTGCAAGAGAGTGTATTTCAAGTTCAAGGGCTCTCAGATGAACCTTAGAGATACTCTTCTTTCTAGTAAACCATGTAATGGAAGGTTCCAAAGACAAGATGCAAGAATGAAAATCTCTCAAGGAGTTCCTCAAGAATGCAATGCAACTAAAGATTAAACTAGAATGAATATGAAAAGTGTAGCTATTCTAAGCATGGATGAGAGTGTTACAATCCAAATATTAAGCTATGTGAGAAAAAGCTACATGTAAAAATGAAAGCTAAGCTAAGCTATAATGCCATGATGCCATGGATGAGAGAATGTAGACAAGAAATAGAAGTTCTCCACAAAGCTCCAAAGAAACCTGCTAGAAAACTTGCAGCATAACAATATTCAAAATGAGGATGGATCCATTGAGGGGGAAAGCTCTCTCCCTTTTAAAGTCGTACAGACGGTAGAGATCAAGATGAATATGGTGGATGATCAATGGTGGAATTTGAAAAGAGGAGTGATCCATGTGCACACACAAGTCAACCAATAGAATATAAGTTGACTTGTTATCTAAGACAAAAGTCACAAAGCCTTTTTTTTTAAATGCAAAATAGAAAAAGGACTTTATGTGTGCACTTTAAGTGGGTTAGAAGAATGGGGTGTTTTATTTAATTAAAAGGGGACATGTTCTTTTAATCAAATAATGAACTTAGGATAGCATACTCAAACTATAGGTTATAATCAAATAAATTGATTATTAGCAATTTGGTCTAAGTAAATGATTAAATTAATTTAGCCAAAATGCTGAGAAGGGGGCTAATAGTCTAGATGACCATTTTTAGTTGATTACACATAGATACATATTTGATTATAATTTGACATGTTGTTCAATATATAGTGAATTCTTCGAAATTTGTATTTTTGAATGAAATGTTATTTCAAAATGGTTAAAAATTTGACAAGTTGTTTGATATATATTGTGTATTCATTCAAATAATTGTAATTTTTATATGTATTTGAATGATTTGTAATTTACACATTGTAAGTAATTCAATGTTTGAATAATTTGACATGTAGATATCATCATCATGCCAAGGAAGAAACCAAAAACTCAAACAAATGAAGATAGGGAGAGAGATTTGGCAATTAAAAGAGATAAAATGAAACTACTACGTGAACAAAGAAAATTGTAAAGCAATAATGAAGAATTAAATTTTGAAGAGGATCAAGAACCACCTATACAAAGAAACCAAAAGGAAGAGTTGGAAAGACAAAGAGAATGAATAATATTGTTATGCTCAAGAAGACAATTGAATTGTGAAGCTACACCATCTTTTGATGTTGGAGTCATATCATCCTCTCATGTTGAAGAGACACTAATTTTTAGGTCCAATGATGTACACACTCCATCATGTCATGTTGAAGACACAACATCAACACATCAAGTAGGTGATATTCCATCTTTTGCATCTTATTGCCAAGGCACACCATATTTGATCCAAGGTATGTAATACACTCAACCTTATGATGATGTTCAAAATGTTGAAGGAATGGAAGAGATTATAACACCTTCTAGAATTTTTTTTAGAAGACCAAAATATTTGATTGATATTGATACTAACATTTTAAAATTAATGCTTGACAAGATTAGCAAGCATACTTGTCAAAGAAAAGTTAATCATGTGTGGAGATTATTTTTTGAAGAATTAAATATTATAATTCAATGCCAATTATTTGTTGAAATGATGAGGAATTTAAAATTTAGGCCTATCATGAAGATTCTTGGACTAATAATGATGGACGATTCAAATAAAAAAATTATTGTAAAGAATCTAATGATTGCTTACGAAAAAGTGGGTTTTAAATCATGCACCAAAGATAGTAATATCACAAGATGAGTACTTACATAAAAAATAGTAAGTAGCCAAATGAAGAAAGCTTGAATCATGAGAAAGACAAGAAAAATATTAAAAATTGGTAGAGGTACTCTAAGGAGAGCCATGCTAAGGCATGAGAGATTGGAAGATCCAACAAAAAATGAGTTATGGACATTTAGTAGTAGACTACCACGAAAGGATAAAGAAATTAGTGAATCTTTGAAGTCATTGATCGAAGATTTTTCAAAAAATAACATACATGTTTTCCCTAATCAAAGAGATTTTTTAAGAAGGAGGATTGGTAGCCAAAATCGTGACCCACATGTGAAACATTTTTTGGACTCAACTCAGACACAATTTTTTGCAAAATTTATTGGTATGTATCCTCAAATTTGAATAAGTCAAAGATTTTTTGAGATGGCTAAATCTTTTTATGTCAAGATAAATCACACATGCAAAATTTTTTGTTGTAGGATACATATTAAATTTTCTAACCATTTTGATGTTTTTAGGCATATATGTGTGTTTTTGAATTCTAAGTTTGTTCTGTAGGATTGTGACATGAATGAGCCACCAAGATCTTCAAGGGAATTCATATCCAACATTTTATGTGAAATAGGGGACGACCAACAATTTTATAAGACATCATGTTTGGATGGTACATGCTTATTTTGTGGTTCTTTTCAACTTTTATCAACTTATCAACATATAGATAGTACACATGCTATTGAAAATGAAATAGTAGATTACAAAAAATTTTAAAAAATTTAAGATAGTAACATATGCTCTAAAAGATGGGAAATAGGGCAAAAGATGTGATTTAGTCATTGAAAAGATTCTAGTGTATAAGTTCATGAAGATTTTTTATGAAAAGATTATTTACAAGTATGCAAGGCATACACATAGAGCTTGATGGCTAGATTCACTATTAAAATTGTGCAAGAATATATTTTCACTAGATACCATTTTTTTGGTTGTAGACTTCATAGAGAACTACACACTACAACCACAAAATGAGGTGAAAGCAAAGTATTATGCTTTTCAACATGTTTCTATATTTGTTCACATAACATTCATTCATTCACCTACAAGTACATGGGATGACAAGAAGATTTTGCAGAGGGAGTACCATTTTTACATCAGTGATGATTGATCACATTCTGCAGAGTTTGTACAAGGTTGTTTTCAACTATTTTATGAAGATTTGGCTAACAGGGGCGTCACATATCATCAACACATTATTTGGTCAGACAATTGTGCATCTCAATTCAAGAATGCATAGATGTTCTATCGGTTGAGCAGGATGCACAGGTTGTGTAGAATTCAATATATATGGAATTTTACAGAGGCTAGTCATGGAAAGGGAGAACACAATGGTGTAGGTGCATGCATCAAAAGAGCCTTAGCTCATGAAGAACTAAAGTAAAAAGATGGAGCAATATTGACAGATGCAAAATCCATCATCCAGTGGTTTAATGCTACAATGGGTTTAGGTAAGGAAAGTGAGTCTACGATTCATAAATTTTTTTGGTTGATAGATAATACTAACATTGCACCATATTAGGATTATTGCACACTAACAGGATCCAGTGAGTTGCACTCTTTTAGAAGCTCTGATGTAGGTTCATGGGGTATCCACACATGAAAAATGACATGCTATTGTCCACCATGTGTAGAGGAAAATTTGGATGACTGTGAGTCAACTGAATAGGTGGACAAATGGGATATACAAGTTTTGGATCCAATTAACACCTATCATCCCCCACAAGCACTAAAAATGGCACAGATGGATTTTTCTATTGAATTTGACCACTTGTCTGATCTAGTGCAACCTAGTAATATATATATATATATATATATATATATATATATATATATATATATATATATATATATATATATATATATATATATATATATATATATATATATATATATATATATATATATATATATATATTTGTAATTCAATATGTAACTTTATAGCTTTTACCTAAGTATTTTTTGAATTAATGAACACATTTTGTACATTTTTCACTGTAGGCCATGTTTTTGCTATTATTGCACCTGAAGAAAATGAAGAAGGGACAGATTATTATTTGTGTCATTGTGTCCAAGCCAAACAAAAATTGGATCACTCAGTTATAGATGGTGAAGGTTTAGAGTACCATGTTGATGCGGTGGTTGTAACTGATACATGGCTTAGATGATATTCTATGAAGAACCCTAACTTGTGGTTATTTGAGGATTTGAAAATAGACAGGAAGATTCTTAATTATTCAAACCTTGTTGTCACATCGAATGTCCACTTGATAAAATATGGTAGAAAACCACATAATAAGACTCTTTGGAAAGTTTGCAAGTCAAACCATGAGGCAATACTTGAGACATTAAAATGTATAGCAGATCCAATTGGCTCATTAGATTGAATAGGAAGAGAGGGAGAGAGAGAAAGAGTGAACAATTGGATCCAAATACAATGTTGCAACCTCTCCCCCAAGACTATCCTCATCACAAGGTTCACGAAAATTGTTAGAATGTGAATGCTTTGTGATGTAAAGTCATGATTGTGTGCATGTAACCAAAAACTTCAAACTGTCAAAGCAAGGATACAATGGGAGAAGTTTCCAAGACTCATCAAGCCATGTTTACTAAGCCACTTGATCATTACTAGAAGCTCAAAAAAATAATTCTTTGCATTTGGAACATTGTTACCAATAATGATATTATGACTAACATGCTTTTATATTTTAATAAAAATTAGGAGGAATCTAGTGTTCAAATGTTGAAAGTGAGTCTACTAATAGAGGGACATTTAGGGGTAGAAGATCTAATGGCAGAGGAAGGTCTAGTGGAAGAGGGCCTAGTGTGTTCATTAGTAAGTGCTTTACTTGTAACCAAGTAGGACATCAATCTTTTAGATGCCTTGAAAATAAAAAACAAGGATATTACATTTATTTGGTTCTGTTCCTTCTTACAATTTTTATTGCCTTATGTGTTTTGGGTTCAAATTTGAAAACAAGACACTCTCATGTGTTCTTTCTTCATAGAAAATAATTCTTTTCAAATTAGTTTCTTTCTAGAGTTGATCAATATGAAATATAGTGAGTATATTCTAAAACAAGTAAGAGAACCTAGAAATGATGCCTCTTTTTCTCTGAGTTATCTTCATTCCTCTAACAATGATCTCAATCTCAACACTAAAGATAATGCACAATAAAAATCTACTTGTGCCAACTATTATTATTATTTCTAAGAAAGAGATGGAAAAATAAAAGTAATTCAACAAGGAGTAAAATAAAAATAGTTGAAACAATCAAGGGAAGTTAGCCATGTGGGACCTTTATATACTTCACCATAACCTTATAAATATATGTATTGCTGCCTTGTGAGTACCCTCTTTTAAGCTCCTCTTCACCTTCCATGTGATCGTGGTCTATTCCTTAACTTTTTATACACTCCAAATGTGTGATCTTTTAACACCCTTACATTAATTAAATAATTCATTATTATTATTATGTACTTAATGTTTCTTTTAATTGCCCATGATCGTATGCTATTTTAACTAGAGCATTTGTTAACTTTTAACCTAGCAGAAATTTCCAATTCCTTTTGAATGTTTTAAAACTTAATCAAAGTCACTATTTTGCACATCCACATAATAGTCACAGTTTTCAATACTTTTACCTAATAGTTATACTGATCTCTTTAATGTAGAGGATCCATTTCATGGGATCAAGGGTCCTGAGACCATGAAATGGCAATGATTAACCTTTTATTATAGAAATCTAACATTTTATACACAGAGAAATGGATGGGACTGTCAACAAGCTAAAACAAAATCTTGGTCTACTTGGGGGTACAAGGCAATAGATATTCTTCCATTTTAGAATTAATAATTTAGCATTCTTATTTTGCATTTTTTATTTCAAACACAATTGATTTGAATCATCAATCCGATGATGCTTGTATTTTCATTATTTGAATTCAATTCCTACACAATATTTATGAAAGACATCTAACAGAATTTTAAAAAATAGATTTAACAAGGATCAAGACATTATTCATGCTTAGTGTTTCCTTTGATAGAAGAACATAAGTAGGGATAAATATGATGAACTTTTCCTCTTAGAATCTATTTTTCTTTGAGCTTGTGTTTCTATCCATTCTAAGTTAATTGATTTTTATCATGAATTGTTATTCTCATTCATACTTTACTATATCTTTTATTGTTTAATGATGGTGAAACTTGTAAATCAGTAGATGACCTAAGAGTACATTTATGGAAGTTAGAAATAAGTGATCAAAGCTTCAATATCATTTCCCTGAAGCCAACTAACATGGAAGAAATTACTAGTAGTTATTGCTTCTTGTTTTTTGTAATACACTATAACTCTACAATAGGATTTTGATTTTGCTGCAATAAATGGTAGTTCTCACTGTTGTTTTAAATTAGTTTATCTTTATTATCTTCAGTAGAGATGAGGTAGTTTTTTATAGGAATGAGTATCTTTATTTCATTCTATGAATGTAGCACTTTGATTCTCATAGAATGGAATCTTATTGACATACATAATATCAATTTAAAATGTATAGTATCTTACTAATCTTGGAAATGCAATTTTGATTAATTTATGTGGTGATCACCATAAAGAAGACTAAGAAACTAAGTGAATTTGGAGGATAGGCTAAAGGTTAGAGAGTTTTGGCCAAACAAGGGTACTATTTTATGATGGAATTTATATAGAGATGTTGTATGCAAGGTGATACAACCTTTATTTTTTGCAAGAAACTTTGGGAAGCATGACATTGAGGAAGCCCTAAATTTAAGGGTTTCAAGGGCACAATTTGGGGCTTTGGTACCTAGAAACCTCTTGGAGTCAAATGGACTTCATATTACTTTGATTTCAACCTATTTATGACACTTTGAAAATTTTTGGAGCCTGGGAGTTAGAATGGTTAGCACTTCCTTTGTAAATGCATGAGAATTAGGCCTTAAAAATCCAAGAAATAGTGAAAATAGTCATATATCTTCCAAAGAAACCTACCCTATCCTTTTGGTATTTTAAGGTAATCCATAAAAGGTACTCAAATATATATAATTTATTTGCATGGTGTTTTGGAAAAAGTTGAAGAAAAATCCTTGTGAGTGTTGTTGCAAGGCTACAAGGCATGCTATTAGGCCTAGTTTGAGGAATATTGAAGTTTTGGTGTCTAAACCATTGAAGAAAGTCTAAAACCTATTCAAGTACCTTGGATTGCATATTTTAGGGCTATCATATCACATCATAAGAATTTTTGGTGGATAATTTACCATTTCACTTATTGAAGGCACTTTTGGTCACTAGATTCAATTGTGCATTTGATTGCATTTGTATTTGGACTTTCAATCCACCATATTCTACCCTAAAAGTTGACTCCACTCTACATACCCAACCCTCAAACCTAGGGGATGTAGAGTATGCAGAAAAAGCACCAAACTTCCCTTCCAAACTCTAATTAGCACCTGAACTTGCTTTCAACCTCCAAATAGCAACTAGGCCTTCTTCCAAGGTTAAAAACTAATCCACTAGACCTCTAACATAGGTAGACTCTACCTCTAAGTGGAATCCACTTCACAAGCCCAACCCTCAAACCTAGGGTGCTCAAATAGCTTGGACCAACCACAACACTTAGGGACTCCCTATCACCAATAGGCTTAAAATGTCAAATACTTCAAAAATGGTTCCAACACTCAACTTTTCTGATGGAAATGGTTTTTTTATAGACTCAAACCAATAAGAAAACCCCAAATTTGAAGTTTCTCACACTCAACAATCAAATTGCAAAAATTGTTACCAACACTTCTTATTAGGACAATTCCTAGTTTTAATGGTCAAAATCACAAATCATACAAAGGACCATCCAGTTTTTTTACATAACTAAAAACCCTTCAACCAATCCTAATAGATTCCAAAAGATCAATTAGAAACTCTGCTCCAATATCAAGTTATGCTGACTTTGTGTCACAGTCCTAAATGGCCAGTTTAGGCTGGGTTACAAGGAAAACATAAACAAATGGGTTCAAAGACTTGGTTCAATCCCTTTTATCTCTTATAAAAATTTAATTTTTCCTTCTACACCCTTCACCTAGGTCAAATCAATCAACTTGGGAGTCTGATCCTTCTTTTTCCTTCAAAACTAGAGTGGACATAAGATTATGTTCAATCTAGGACTTTTTGGTAAAAATAGGTACCCTACTCCTAAAAACTTGAAAATTTTCCATCTTAAATACCCCTCTCCTAAATTTCATTCCACAAATTGGAATTGAAATCCCATAGTGGGTTTGCAAGTTAGGAGGCCATCTTGCTGAAACACTCAGATTTAGGGTAAATCCGGGTAACCTTCACAAAATCTGCTATAACTTTTGTTCTAGATAAGATAAAAACTTGAAACCAAATGAAATGGAATCTTGACTCATCCCTCTATCCAACCATATGCAACTTTTGCCACTCTCAATCTGTACAAGTCATACAAAATTGAAAAAATAGTAAAAAAGGTAGAAATTCTTAGTTTTATTCACCAAATGTTGTCCACTCGTCCGTACAATGACCTTGCCCATGTGTGGAGACCTTAAATAAGTTCCTTAAAATTGTTAAAACTTCCATTTGTATATTTGGAAGACCATACAACTTCATTTTTTTATTTTGACAACAAAAATTGCAGAAATTGCTCTTTAGCAACTTTTTGCATTTTGCAACTTTCTTGCACTTTTGCAGTTTTTTACAAACCTTTAATCCAAAGGTGTCTTAATGACTAAAATCCACATAAAAAATCCTAAAAAAATCAAAATACTCAAAATCACACCTATTATGACTCCTTGGTTACAAATGCACTTGGCTCATAACCACACTAAGGTAGAAATTCTGAGTTTTATTCACCAAATGTTGTCCACCCATCCGTACAATGAGCTGTGTGTGGAGACCTTAAATAAGTGCCTTCCAATGGTTAAAACTCCCATTTGGATATTTGGAAGACCATAAAACTTCCTTTTTTTATTTTGAAAACAAAAATTGTAAAAATTGCTCTTTAGCAACTTTTTGCATTTTGTAACTTTCTTGCACTTTTGCAATTTTTTATAAACCTTTAATCCAAAGGTGTCTTAATGACTCAAATCCACCTAAAACATCCTAAAAACATCAAAATGCTCAAAATCACACCTATTATGACTCCTTGGTTACAAATGGTCACTTTGCTTATACCTTACAATTGAGTCTTTTATTACAAGTATGGATCAAACTTCTTTCCTAATGATTCTAACCTACTAAATACCTTTGAATTCATGCCTAAGAGCCTTTGGTGCCCTGCACCACTAGGGTTCTCAATGGACTTAGATCAATTGCAACTTCTCAGGGACTCCCCTTCTCTAATAGGCCTAAAAAGGAAAACTCTCCCTAGATGAGTTTAGAACTCAACTTTCCTAATAGAAAAGGTTTCTATGGAACTAATCTCTCAAAAACACCCAACTATAAAGTTCTCAAACCCCCAACAACTAATTTGCATAATTGTCACTAGCATTTCTAATAGGGCTAATCTTAGCTTTCTAGGTCAAACTCCAAAACTTTGAAAAGGGCCACACTATCTTTTCACCTCTTTAGAAACCCTTTAACCAACTCTTATAAATTCCAAAAGATCAAACTCTGACTCTTTTCCAGCACCAACTAATACCCACTTTGAGTCACAGACCTAATTGGCCAGATTAGGCTAGGTTACAAAGGAAGTATGAGTAAATGGGTTCATAGAACTAACTCCACCCCTTGGAAATCTTCTTCACATCCAATTAATCCTCCTACACCCTTCATCTAGGTCAAATCGATCAGTTTGGAAGCCTGAATCTTCTTTCTTCTTCAAATCTAGACTAGACATATAGCAATGTTCAATCTAGGGCTTGTTGGTAAAAATAGGAAACCTAAACCTATAGTTATAAATCTCTACTATCTTGAAGTATCCTCTCCAAACTTTTATTCACCAAAGTGGCATTTAAATCCCATGGTGGAATTGCAAGTTAGGAGGCCATCTTGAAGAAACCCTGAAATCTAGGGTAAATCTAACCAACCTCTACAAAAATTGATGTAACTTTTGTTGTAGATAAGATAAAGAATTCAAACTAAATGAAATGGAAACTAACTCAATCCTATATCTAACCATACTAAACTTTCACTCCTACTAATTTGTACAGGCCATACAATATTGAAACAATAGAGAAAAAGGCAAAAATTCTGAGTTTTATTTAATGTTTGTTGTTCACCTATCCATACAATGAGTTTATCCTCTTGTGGAAACCTTAAATAGATGTCCTCCAATGGTCACAACCACTTATCAACACTAACACTAATAATTTTTAACAATGATAAAAAAGAACACTAAAATATTGAACTCAATCATAACAAAAGATAGATTATTATACTCAAACTCATGAAAAACACTAGCTTATTGGTCAAGTTGATCATATATAAGTATAGATATCTAGTATGGTTAGATATCTTTGTGAATCTTCTTTTTGTTTCACTTGGAATGAGGTTCTAATTCACTCTAAAACTTAGGATATTCCCATTTTACTAACTGTCATCCTCATTTTATGCCATTACCTAGGGTTTCATCTATTTTCCCTCATATCTTGAGATTCCACCATAGGAAATTAATGACCATTGGTGGAATCTAAGTTAGGACAATTTTTTTTATGTTCCTTTTGGTTTTAGGTCAAAAGAATGAGGCCAAAGAGAAAAAATTGATGCCTTAGGCATGCAATATCTATGTGCATGCTAGAAATTTGTAGCAACATCTTCCATAACTCACTACAGAGAAGGTTTCAAGGCTTGAAAATTGGTATGTGATCATCTTACATGATCCATCTCATGTTAAAATTTCTATATTGAAGTTTTTCTTAAGGGATAGGGTACTTCCTTTGTTGATGGATGCTTAATTGCCTACATTCCTAAGTGAGCCTTAAAAAACTTAGTTTCTACATACTTCTCTTGAGATCCAAAGGCTTTAGTATGTTGTATAAAACAAAAAAGGGTATCCAAATTAGTGATTCTTTTCTTTGGGTTGTGAGGAGATATTTGTGATTTTCCATGTTCAAGGCTATAAGCCTAGTCTTGAGTTTGTGAAGCAACTAGCCAATGAAAGTTGCATAGTTTGAATATAATGTTAGATTCATGTTAGTTTAGACCTAAATAGACCCTTTCCATGCTTGGAACTCACACCTATTTTTTATTTTTATTTGTGAGGTTTTGTGTCAAATAAGCCTTATGATGCCCTTAAGAGCAACTAGTGACTAGTTGTCTTTGTGATAGGTTTTCCTTGTGATTGGGGATTCCTAAGAGTGGTTGGGTGTTTCTTATAAGGTCATAAAGGTCTTTAGGGTTATTAGGTTAAGTTTTAGGCATCTAGGAGTTAAGATGTCAAAAATTGCAAAAAATTGCAAAAGTTGTCAAAGCAAAATTGCAAAAATGCTGATAACTTTGTAGGAGCTTGGGAATTGCTGAAGGGTTGAGCATTTGGAAATAAGTTATTTTACTATTTATGAACCTTTTCCAAGTTTTAGAATTGGAATCAAGTAAAAAATGTAAAAATTGCACTTTTTGTGTAAAGTTGCATTGTTGAAAGTTGTAAAATTTGCTCAAATTTGCAACTTAGTGGAAAAAGGGTTGTGGGATCGAACTGTCTATTTTGTTAGCTCGAGGGGCTGGGTAAACCATATCCCCAACATTTTCCCATCCTATTGAGCACTCAAACATTCTTAGGCATGCCAAACCTGAATATCCGTAAGGGTCACTAAATGCCATAGGGCTGCGATCTTTGACAGGGCATATCTCAGAGCTCGTGTGAGGTATGGATGTGATTATAGTTCCTATAGGACCATGTTGTGGAGACCTAAAATAAACTCTCTCAATTTTTGGAGATCATACTCCATTTTGATTTTGCGATGCCAAATTGGGTGATGTTGAAACTTGGAGTGTTGGCTAGTACAAAGCCGCCAACTGCCAAATCTCTCTCACCTTTCGTCATGGGATCAAACTATCTACTTCATTAGCTCCAAGTGGCCATATGAACCCTATTCTCAACCTTGTCCCATCCCATTCAGCACTCAAACATTCTTAGGCATGCTAAACTGAAACATCCCTAAGGGTCACTGAATGCCATAGGGCTGCGATCTTTGATGGGGCATATCTTAGATCTCGTGTGAGATATGGATGTGATTCTAGTTCCTATAGGACCATGTTGTGGAGACCTACAATAACCTCCATCACTTTTTGGAGATCATACTCAATTTTGATTTTGCAATGCCATCTCGGGTGATGATGAAACTTGTTGCCAAGTGCCAAATCTCTCTCACCTTTCATCATGGGATCAAACTATCTACTCCATTAGCTTTGGGTGGCTGAGTAAACCCTATCTCTAACCTTGTCCCATCCCATTCAATTCTTGAACATTCTTGGGCATGCTAAACTGAAACATCCCTAAGGGTCACTAAATGCCATAGGGTTGTGATTTTTGATGGGGCATATCTTAGAGCTTGTGTGAAGTATGGATGCAATTCTAGTTCCTATAGGACCATGTTGTAGAGACCTAGAATAAAATCTCTCACTTTTTAGAGATCATACTCCATTTTGATTTTGCAACACCATCTTGGGTGATGCTAAAACTTGTAGTGTTGACTAGTACAAAGTTTCCAGCTACCAAATCTCTCTCACCTTTCATCTTGGGATCGAACTGTCTACTTTGTTAGCTCCAAGTGGTTGTGTAAACCCTATCCCCAAACTTGTCTTGTCCCATTTAGCACTCAAATGTTCTCAAGCATGCTGAACTGGAACATCCCTAAGGGTTACTAAATACCATAGAGCTATGATCTTTGACAGGCCATATCTTAGAGCTCATGTGAGGTATGGATGCGATTCTAGTTCCTATAGGACCATGTTGCAGAGACCTACAATAACCTTTCTCACTTTTTAGAGATCATACTCCATTTTGATTTTGCAATGCCATCTCAAGTGATGTTAAAACTTATAGTGTTGGTTGGTACAAAGTTCCCAACTGCCAAATCTCTCTCACCTTTCATTGTGGGATCAAATTGTCTACTCTATTAGCTTTGGGTGGCTGGATAAACCCTATCCCCAACCTCCTCCCATCCCATTTAGCACTTGAATGTTCTCATGCATGTTGAACCAAAACATCCCTAAGGGTCACTAAATGCCATAGAGTTGGGATCTTTGACAGGACATATCTCAAAGCATAAAGCATGGTAGAAGACTTGGAATAGTGCATGATTTGGTATTTGCAACTCATTTGGTTTGTGTTGTGATGATCACTAGCATGTGCCATACAAATTACTACTTCTAGGAGCTGACGGGATGGTGTAGTGTATTGTTTGGATTGGTGAGTGTTAATTGATAAGTAGGAATCCAATGAGTCTTGAGTGTTCTATTCACTCTCATGAGAGATGGGTTCATGCAAACTGCTACTCATGCAACATTGGTCAATTAATTTGACTCAGAAACAAAATAGTTGAATCTTGATAGAATTATCACAATTTGACATGTTGTAGAATATATATGTTACTTATTAATTAACAAGCTTAAGGGGATTACTAATGAATGGTTCATAAGGCACAACACTTGATGAAGCTTTTACAAATGAGTAGCAAGAAGAGTGGTTTTAACCATGGGGGAAAATTTTTAGTTAGGCGCACTTGAGTTGTAGTAGTACTAGGATGGGTGACATCCCAAGAAGTATTGGTACTTCACCTCTCTAAGCATCAATTAGATTTAATGAGTTTTAAGTGTTCTATTCATTATCATGAAAGATTAGTTCATGTAAACCACCACTCATGAAACATGGGTCAATGAATTTGTCCCAAATACTACATAGTTAAATTTTGATAGCAATATCACAATTTTACTTCTTGTAGAAATGTCTCCTACTTATCAATTAATGAGCTTAAGGGAAATTCTAATGAATGGTTCATAAGGCACAAAACTTGGTGAAGTTTTTGCAAATTGTGTTGTAGAAAGAGTGGGTTTAACCACAGAGGAAACTTTATAGTTAAGTGTGCTCAAGTGAGATTAGTACTAGGGTGGGTGACATCTTAGGAAGTCCATGTACCTCAAATCTATGAGAATCACCTTGATCCAATGAGTGCTAAGTGTTCTATTCACTCTCATCACAAGTCTCAATTTCATTTAACACAATATTACAAGAAATTCATCCAGTAATCTAAGAAATCTAGAGAGTAATTCTTCCTTGTATCCCCCTGATAGGGAACCTAAGAGATCACATAACTAATAAGGGTAAAAGTGGAATAAATTTTATTGTATTTTTAACACAAAATTAAAGCACATACATTTCATTTTCAATTCTTCTAACATTAAATATTTTGATATATATCATTGATTAAATATATGAATATTCTATATTAACTTAACAACCAAGTTCTTATAGGTTCCCAAACATCACTACTAGAAATGCATACATAAGTTATGATAAGTAAACGCCATCATAAATATATGAAGAAGATTTCATTATAAATAATTGAAACCATTATTACAATTAGATAGCATAAAAATCACATAAGCATACCAAGGACAATCATCTTGATATACCCATTCTTCTTTATTGCAACTAAGCATGTGTACATATACATATTACAAGGAGCAAGTAATCATTATATATCATGTTTTCATATAATTCTAACATTTTTCTCCTCCAACATGATCTCTATATGAAATGGATACATAAGTATTATAGCATAGTCATGATACAAAAATATGATGTTGCAACATCTAGTTACACACAAAAAAAGATGCAAAATTGGAATGTGTGAAGAAAGATCATCCAAGGCTCTTGAAAAACTTTGGAAAAATACTCAATGGATAAAAGACTTTCCACCCAACCATGGAACCTTACTACCTCACTCCCCTAAGCTAGGAGATAACACAAGGCCCCACACCAAGTTCAAACATAAGTAAGGGGATAAAATAGCTATTTTAACACTGATAAAGTTTATTGCTAATCAATATTGTATCAAAAATTCAAACTAATTAGGTATTGAATTAAACTTGATAAAAAAATGATAGAGAAGGAAAACTTTAAGCATGAACAAGATCATAAATCATATGATGATGAAATATTGGAAATAATAAACTTATGCTTAAATAGTGATAAAATTTATTGTTAATCAATATTCTATCAAAGTTTCAAACTGATTAGGTATTGAATTTAATGTCATACATGAACATATCTAATTTAATGTCATACACGAACATATCTAATTTAATGTCATACATGAACAAACACATAATATAAAATGATAACCAATAATGTCATGTATATTAACAAACACATAATATGTTTGGAAGATTCTCCAGAAAGGGAAGGTGGCCAAATACTTGGACTGGTTGCATGGATTCAAACCCCATGTCACTACTACCTTTTTCAAAATTGGGTGGACGAAAAAGTTACCCTACATTGAGTATCTGTTAAGCTAACTGAGGAATTCATTGCCAAAGTCACCAGTCTTCCCATGAAAGGTATCAAGTTTTTGAAGCAGACTAGTATTTCCAACGAGGCCTACAAAAAATTCTTGAAGATGGAAAAAGAAGAACTGCAGTTGGAAAAGAGTGGGGATTTCTTTGATGTGCAAAAGATAAAAGGTATTTGGCATGATATGCTTGGTTGTATTCACAAATATTTCATCCTTGATGGAAGAAGTAAAAAGGTGCACAAATTCAACTTTGTTTTCCTTAACTATTTCAGGTACAAGAACAGAATCTCCTTCCCTTTCTATTTACAATTTTCTCTGCTCCAAAGTTTGAATGCCCATAAAAAGAAACAGTCTTCACCCATATTACATGAAGCTCTAATTTTACTTATTGAAAGTTTTTGTAGAAATAAGTCCATTTCTTCATCCTCATCAATTGCCAAGCAAAAGAGTCCTAATCCCATTACAGGAAAAATGAATGAGAGTGTTAAAAAGATAACAAAGGTTAAATTGAAACCCTCTAGTTTTCAAAGAAATATTGAGGAAGAGGACACTAAGGTGGAGAGCACTGATTGCTTTGATAAGGATGCCCCTAAGGAAGAGGAGGGGATGGATGCTAGGGAGTTTAGCTCTAACCTGGATGGTTACCCAGATTTGAAAGACAATAATGAGGAGGGGAGAGAGGAAGATACCATAGAGGTGAATTTAGAACAAAGCAAGTTTAAAAATGAGGACCCTCATCTCAAGTCTAGGGGAGGTGATAAAGAGAAACAAAATAATGATTTAGCCATTTTGAGTGAGGAGGAAAACATGGGGAAATCTTCCACTCCTCTAAAGAAAATTGAGGGACATGAAAAGGTGGGACAGAGCCACCATACTTAAGAGGAGCCTGGTGAGATAGAATTGTTGGATGGGGGGATTCATATTGATAAAGATGGCCCTATTCCACACATCATTGTTGATGATGTAGGTGGCTCCCTGGAGAGGGAAACCATTCTTTCCTTCCTCCACTCTACTAAACAAAAACCTGACTCATTCCTTCAGGTCGATTCCTGGTTATATAATGAAATAGTGGAGCTGAAGAAGAAAGTGGATACATTGCAACATAACCATGAGGTTGACTAGGCTATTATTCAACACATGGAGGTGCAAATGAGAGATATCCCAAAAAAACTAAAGGACTACGAGCAAAATATTAGACTGCTCATCAGGGAAAGTGGAACAAAAATGGAGCAAGTTACCTCAAGCATCTATGCAGCTATGACAAATTTGGGTAAAAGAGTTAATGAAGGAACCATATCTTCAGAGGGCCCAAGTAAGAGGAGAAGATAGAGTTCGAGGAAAAAATCTTTGATTGATTCTACTTCTTTAGCTGCTAACTCCATCCATGATATGGCTATGATTGGTAAGGAGGCTATGAAGATGATTACAGAATTGCCATGGTTTCTTGGGTCTTCTTTTTTGGTCGGGTTCCTTTGCAGGTCTTGTTTGCTGGCTAGTTCTTCTGGTTCTTGTGTTTGTTTCTGGTTTTTGGATTTTAGTTTTTTTTTTTTATATTGTTAGTTCTAGGTCCTTGTAAAACCTAGGTTTTTTATCTAGACTTTATTAGTGGTTTTAGGTCCTGTAAAACCTGATTTTAATGCTACTTTTTAGTAGGTTTATGGGCTCTTTCCTTTTGGTTAGCATGTTTTTTCCCTTTTTTGAGGATGTAAAAGGGTTTTGGGGTCCCTTCAAAACCTATTTTTACCATAATCTAAAACAAACACATAATGTATTATGATAAACAATAATGTCATACATGAACAAACATATCATTTATTAACCAATAATGTCATAAGTCTAATAATGTCATGCATCAAATAAATGTCATACATCAAATAGAAAATGTCATATATATATCAAATGTATATCGAATATGTCCACTGACATAAAATCCAACATATATGTCTGCTAATGCCTATACATGTACATTTCTATCAACTATAGTTTCTCCTTCCCATGAGGGGAAGGAAACAAATCTCTAGAGGCCTTTTGTCATCATGTGGAGGGAGACAGTGGCGATGATGGGGTCCTCCTCACATGCTTGCTTGTCCTCTTGTTGAGGCTCTTCTCTAACTCGAGCTGATACAAACAAAGTAGAAATGAATGAATAATTATTATACATTGAAATGAAATATATGTACACACAAAATTAATTATTTTCTTACTGCCATCATATAGTTGCTCTACAAGTCCACCTCGAAGGCTCGTGGATGATCAGGTGTGACAAGAGCCTACAATAATTGAATTAATATAATCACTTATAAATAAAATTAGAAATTTTGATACTAACTATTATAAACAACAATTAAGACCAAGAAAATTCTTTCATACCTCAGTTAATGGCTATGAACTAGTCATAGCTACAACCACTCCATGATCAACGGACTGTCAGAGATGAGGAATCTCTAGTGTCAAGAGTTGCATGTCATACAATACACATTAAATGTAACATGAAACATGAAACAAGTATAATCAAATGAATTAAATTAACATGAAACAAATGTACCTCTATGAAGCTCATGTTGTGTCTAGACTCAAACTTTGTAGTGAATGTCGATAGTCCTGTAGAGAACTAATGCACATGCATAATTTTTTTGTCAATCCTTAATATGATTACTTAATAAATATATGTATTAATTTAAATGATTAAATTGATACATGCCTTTGTACTAATGGATGAGACAAAAAATGGGGCCAGGGGATCGCTCTAGGCCCACCAACACTCTAACCTTGAATTTTGAACAATGTCAATAGATGCTAATTAATTAATCATTCACTATACATATGAAATGTGATCAAATTAGTAAATTATAATTTTAATTTATCTATGTGTCAATGCCAAATGTCTCATTTAGGAACTGATTAGTGATGAGTCCACCATTCGCACCATCTCCAGCATGAGTGCCAAATGTGCATAAGGATTTTCATGATGTGCACATGTGACCATGATGCATAGAAGGCTCCCCCCAACTAATGGACTTATGCAATGAATGAGGGTCTGCGTCAAAGAATTAATGGTCCCTAGAGTGCTGGCCTCTACATTTTCCTTCACAACTAAAGGAATAGTCACATTCTCACCTTGTGGTTTGACCATAGGTTCCCTAACTACATTAGGGTCACGACGTGCCCTTGGCCTCTCAAATGATGAGCTCCCACCTCAACCTTGGGAGTCTAATATATCAAAATAATTGGGGATCTCCCCAAGGACAAACTCACAATACAATTTCTTTAAAAAATACTTGGGGACCTCATGATTGTTGCAAGGAGGGGCATCAAAAACCATCCACCATCTATCCCAAAAATTATTTCTAATAGCATCGTGTATGCACCAATGGATGAAGAACCATTTAGTACCCTTTCTAAGAGTATTTTGTTCACCAAGTTTTCTAAATAATGCACATATTGCACCTTTTGGTATTTCTTTTTCTTAAACATCTTGATATGACAATTTATTTGCATAATATATGTTTTATTCATCCCTCTTAACCCACCAAACATCTAACTAACCACTAACAAAAGCTATGTGGGTCTTAATGGATTTGAGGGGCGATGCCAATTGAGCTCTCATTGGATTGGTTTGTCCACATTGTTTCAACCAACCAATGAGTCCTAATTCAATTTTTCCTCTTTTTATTTCATTTATTATATTTTCTTGTGTGCCAAGATGAGGTCTTGCAATTGGTTCAGGCTATGAAATTTGTTGTTCTTCTTATGGAGGGTTTTGAGCTTCTTAGGGAATTGCCAATTTATTATTGACATTTCCTAATAAGAAATCAATTGAAATCTACATAAATAAAAAAATCTAAAGAAAAATTGTAAAAAACCTGCAAAACAATATAAAAAACATATCAAATGATGCAAAAAGGAATTTAGATAACATACGTCATGCTCATGATCTTGAACTTTGATGATGAGGAGGCTTATTTGCAAGGTGGGTGGTGAAAAAATTGGTTTGTTTCAATCTGCATACATGCTACTATGAGGAGAAGTAGGAAAAACAAGTGAAAATGAATGGGCTATGGGTATGCAGCCCATTTATAATATTTTTACATTTTTAAAAGCATGTACACACTATAGTGCATATGCGCTATGGCTTGGGTTAACCAAGACATAGCATGTACGTGCTATTGAAAATTGAAAAAAAAAAATGTGTCACCGTTTTGGCACCACAACCTGGTGCACTTACCCACCTTCCCATATTCACCCTATTAAGTAGCTTTGGCTCAATGAGCAATTTTTGAGAAATTAAGACCTAGTGAGAATTTTAACTCTAACAATAGGAGTTGTTATCTTCCAAGGAAATTTTCAATGTATCAAACACACTCTCACACCTAACCAACCCCTAATCACACCAAAAACTCAAATTTCGGGAGGTTCCCTACACCACTAAGAAGAAAATTTGATGAAATGAGAATGAAAGAAGGTGAGACTATAATCCAGTATTGTACAAGAATCAATGATATTGTAAATGCAATTAGAGAAGCAAGTGGAATTATTAAAGATGAGATTGTGATCAAGAAAGTGTTAAGAACCATGTTTCCTATCTATGCTATTAGATTTTCTATTACACAAGAATTGAGGTGTACTCTTAGTAGTGATCTAACCCTTGAAGGACTAGTTGGTAGACTCACTACTTTTCAACTTTCAAATTTTGATAATTTCAAATCTAAGAATATTGATTCTACTTTCAAATCCAACTTGACACTTAAGGAACCTAAAGGAAAGAAAAAGGTCAAGCATGTTGCTAGTGACAATGACACATATGATGAAGATCTAGAAGAATTGGAAGCATTATTGGCTAGGATACTTAATAGAGACAAAGGAACATACAAAGGTAAGTTTTCCATCATATGTTTTAATTTTAATGATATTGGTCATATTGCAGCAAGGTGTCCTGAGAAGAAAAATAGCAAAAATGAAGACAAATTTAGAGGTAGAAAAGATGAGAGTAACAAAGGCTATAAAGATAAGCGTAAGAAATCTTGTTACATTGCTAAAGAAGAATCTAATGATAAATCAAATGATCATGAGATGAAGTTGTGTATGTTGCTATGAAAGATTATTTAGATGAAGATGAGGCAACTGCATTAGTATCTTATGTAACTAAAGGTGAAAGATGGATCATTGATAGTGGATGTTCTCATCACATGACTGGTGACAAAAGTAAGTTCATTACACTTGAGCATTATAATGGAAATAGTGTTAGATTTGGTAATGATGCACCTTGTCCAATGAAAGGTAAGGGATAAATAAGATTGAAAAACAAGATCATGTGTGATAATCCTTACTATGTAGAAGGACTTAACTATAGTGTGTTAAGTGTGTCACAATTGAATATTTTAGGATACAAAGCTGAATTTGAATACAAGAAAGCTAAGATCTATGATGCTCATGGAGAACTCATTGGGAGTGTAGATCAAACAAGAGGTAATCTATTTTATCTTGACATGAATGAAGCTACTTGTCTTGTACAATTTGATGATGTGTGGCCATGGCAAACAATATTATGTCATGTAAATTTTGACAACTTGGTTAGTACTAGTAAGATGAAAAGAGTTAGAGGTTTGCCAAAACTGAAGAAACTTGATAATGTGATTTGCAAAAAATGCCAATCAGGTAAGATTACAAAGTCTAGTTTTAAGAGTAAGACTCATACTTCAAAAGATATTTTGGAATTAGTTCATACTAATCTATGTGGACCAATTTATGTACAAAGATACAATGGTGATAAGTATTTTATTTTATTTTTTGATGATTACTCAAGAATGATGATAGTTATATTTTTGAGAGAAAAAATTAATGCTTTTCAAATGTTTAAGTGATATTTAGAAAAGGTTGAAAAGGAAATTGGTAAAATCTTGAAATGTCTAAGATCTGGCAGAGGTGGAGAGTTTACATCAAATGAATTCAATAATTTCTACAATGACAAAGGAATCAAGTGAAAAACTTCTACACCTAGGACCCCTCCAAAAAATGGGATAGATGAAAGAAGGAACAGATCCATGGTGGATTATGCTAAAACACTAATGATGGAGAAGAATGTTGCTTTAAAATACTAGAGAGAAGCAATCAATGTAGTTGTCTATACCGTGAACTGAGTACAAGTCAAGAAAGGTACAAATTTCACACCTTATGAATTATGGTATGGATACTCACACAATGTCAAATATTTTAAGGTATGTGGAAGCAAAGGTTAGATTCTCAAGAATAATAGAAATGGTAAATTTGATGAAAAAAGTGAAGGTATATTCCTAGGTTATTCCACAAGCAGTAAAGCTTATAAGTGTTTAAATATTAACACTAAAAATGTTGCGAAAAGTGAAAATGTAAAATTTGATAAATATATAGAAATACATGAAGATGAACGAAACAAGGAACCTAAGAATTACAAAACCTTTATGTAATACTATGAAGGCATGGACCTAGTAATGTTGATGATACTAAAGTTGATAATCAACAAGAATTAGTGACTATCGAGTTGCATTCAAGAGTTGAATTATAATTAGAATTTGGGGTACATTCTAATGCCAAGATCAGTTTACAGGAAAGGAATGTCAAGTTACCTAACAAAGAAGTACATAGTGAACCTAAGAATGAACTTCATGAACAATGTATTATTGAAGAAAGAAGAAAATGGCCAAGATTATCAAAATATGTCATAAGGCATCATCCTGTTGAACAAATCATTGGAGAGAAAGAGGTTGGACCAATGAAAAGGAATAGATTAAGGAATGAAACATGCTTGTTAAGCATACATGAATCTAAATTAATAAAGGATGCATTATAGAATGAAGACTAGAGTCAAGCCATGAAAGAAGAAATTGATCAGATTGAGAAGAATAAACATGGACACTAGTACCAAGACTAAGGGACAATAATGTTATTGGAACCAAGTGGGTGTATTAAAAAAAATTGGATGAGAATGGTGAAGTAATGAGGAATAAGGAAAGATTAGTCTACAAAGGTTATGCACAATAAGAGGGAATTGACCATGGAGAGACATTTGCCTGAATTGCAAGATTAGAAGGATTAAGGACTCTGCTTGCTTATACTAGTTACAAAGGATTCAAAGTTTATCAAATAGATGTTAAGTCATCATTCTGAATGGTATACTAGAAGAGGAGTTTTACATTGGACAACTGAAAGATTTTTTGATCCAAACAATAAGAACATGGTGTTTAGACTACAAAAAGCTTTATATGGTTTAAAGCAAGATCTTAGAGCAAGGTACAAAAGACTACACAACTATCTTGTGAAGATTGGTTTTGAGAAGACTAATTACAAAAAAAATCTATACTTGAAGATACAAGGAGGTAAAGGAATTTTACTAGCTGAAATATTTGTTGATGATATTATATTTGGAGGACAAAATACATTGTGTAAGATATTTGCAAATGAAATGATGAAAGAATCTTTGAGATGTCTATGTTTGGAGAAATAAAGTTCTTTGTTGGATTACAAGTTTATCAGATGAAATATGGTATTTTTATTACTTGGTCCAAGTATTTAAAGGAAATCTTGAAAACTTTTTCTATGGAAGATTTAAGACCAATTTGTACTCCCATGGTGAGAAGACACAAACTATCCAAAACTAATGATTTTGCTAAGGTAAATCAAACATTGTACATGTCTATGATTGGAAAATTGTAATATGTAGTTCATAGCAGACCTAATATTGTACTAGTTATTAGGATTATTACAAGATTTTATGCAAATCCTCAGGAGAATCACTTAATGGTTGTTAAAAGGATTATGAGATACTTGAAAGGTACAAAAGACTATGGTCTATACTACAAGAAAAATGACAAGTTTGAATTGATAGCCTATATAGATGTTGATTAGGTTGGAAATGTTGATGAAAAAAAAAGTACAGGTGGTGGAATGTTCTTCTTAGGAAAAATATTAGTTACTTGGACTAACAAGAAACAAAATGGTATTTCACAATCTACTGTTGAAGCTAAATATGTGGTTATTGTTGTAAACTACACAAATGTGATGTGGATCAAACAGTTACTCAAAGGAATGAAGGAAGAAATCATTGAACTTGTGGTAACTTACTATAATAATACAAGTGCTACAAACATATCTAAGAACCATGTGATGTATACAAAGAAAAATCACATTGCAATCAAGTATCATTACTTGAGATAGTTGGTTCAAGACAAAGAAGTGAGAATGGAATGTGTGAATACAAAGGAACAAATAGCTAATATGTTCACAAAGGTTTTACCTAAAGATGCACATGAATATCTTAGAGGTAATGCAAGGGTGATACCCCTATCCAAAGCTACTTAAGAAGCAAACATAGTGCCCTACATCAACTAAGTTGAATGACACATTTTACAACTTGATGTAGTGGATCTTACTTTAGGAACTACCTATAGTAAGGAAGGAGCTGAAATAGAAGATTTACAGTTGCATGCAAGGTGATAGAGGGAGAACCTAAATTGTTGATATGTATGTGAGAAGATGTCAAGTATTTAGCATTATTTTCATAGAGGGAGAGTTTACTACAAGTATGAGGGAGAGTCAGTACCAAAAAAGAGAGGGATCAAAAAGAGGGAGAAAGATGTGAAAGAGAAAGACAAAGAGTTACACTCAATATCTAAAGAAGAAGAGAGATATAACCTATCAAGAAGAAGGAAAGAGATTGATAAAGGGAGAGATTTCAATACAAAATATTAAGTTTCTTTTTGGTATTGTTGCTGGTATTGGTTTGCCATCAATGCTAAAGAGGGGATTGTTGAAATGAAGAAGATTGTTGAAGTATAGAAATGAGAAAGATTGATGAGACCTATCATGGAACAATTATTATTTGGTCATTAATGTTAAACCTACCACTTGTTGGTGAGATAATTGCTAATTTGGTCTAAATGCTATCATTTTATTGATTGATGAAGAGGATTTGAAAAGAAAGGATATCAAGAGTACCTAGAGAAAGGTTGAGTTATATGGTGTATAAAAGGAGCACTAAGACCAAGTAAGACTTTGATGATATAGTGTATTATTTATCTACTTAAGACCATAATGAAAGGATACTTGAGCAAAGACAAGAAGAAGACTAAGAAAAGAAATGTGTCTACCAGGCCTAGCTGAGCAAATAGTGGAAGCCAAGCAAGTTAGTGTAGCCTAGTAGAAAGTTAGTTACGACCAACCAAATTTCGTATGAGTTGAGTGAAGGAATTTTAGTGTGTATCAAGCACTAGTTAAAATTAGTGTATGCCAAGCAACCTAGTGTTGACCAAGCTTCAAAAGATAGTTATTGCCGAGAAAAAAACATGTTGTTATTGAGTGCCAATGTAATGAGTTTGATTGAATATTTGACAAATTTGAGCCAACAAGGTTGATTTCTTGAATTATGTGAAGTGTGTGGAAGATAAGTATGATGAGCTAGTGGCACAAAATTCAAGATAAACTATTTTGAGATGAATTTTAAGATGATTGTAAGAGAAGTTTCTCGAGGGAAAAAATGGAAAAAAGAGTAGATTTGATGAATGTGACCTAACCGTAAGATGGGCGATTGTGGTGAAGTAGAAAAAGATCTAAATTCTCTATATAAGGATATAATAGGCTAAAATAAAAGTGTCATAGTAAAAACCAAAGATAGACAAAGAGTCTTGAGTTGTTTCTTCATTTGGTGGCAAAAAGAATTAACCTATAGTTATCTTGTGATACAACCATCTTCTTTTGATTATCTTCATCAGTTTCATCATCAAATTTGAATTCCTTTTGATTTCCTTCTTGGTTGTCAGCGATCATTTTGGATAATCCTTTTCCTTTGACTAATCACATAGGTTGAATCTCTAGATCAAATTCTTGAAGTATTGCCATCCACTTTCCTCTTCTTTTACCAAGTTCATTTTGCATCAAAAGCATCTTTACTGCTAGGTCAGGTACAATTGCATAAACCTTACTTCTGAGTATGTAGTGACAAAACTTCTTTACTACCTTGATTAACGCAAAGGACTATTTATCAAGATTTGAATATTTCAACTCAACATTCTTTAGAGGACAACTCATGAAAGAAATGGGTCATTCATCCTCTTTCTCTCTTTTTTGTGTCAAGATCCTTGTGCAAGAATGTTCAGAAGCAAAGGAATAGATCTTGAAAGGTAACTCGTAGTCTGGACTTACCAAAACTAGGGCTATGAAAATGGAAACCTTGATATCTTGGAAGGATTTCTTTATCTCTAGTACCCATTCTATTTTAGCCCCCTTTTTGAGTAAATCATTGAGGGGGTAGACTATCTCTGCGAAACCACTTATGAATTTGCATACAAAGTTTATCTTTCCAAAGAAAGATTTCAATTCCTTCTGACTGTGAGGAGGCGCTAACTTCAAAATAGACTCAACTCTATCTGGATCAATGGAAATTCCAACTTTAGAAATGACATGTCCTAGGAGCTTTCCTTTAGTAACACCGAATAAACATTTCTTGGGATTGAGCAATATGCCATACCTACGACATCTATTGAATACCTGCCTTAGATCAGCAATATGAGTACTTTGATCTTTTGAAAAGACAGTCAAGTCATCCATGTAGATGACTATACACCTATTTATCAATCCTTTGAAAACTTCATCCATTGCTCATTGAAATGTAGCTCCCACATTAATCAACCCAAAAGGCATCCTTCTGTAGGCAAACGTTCCCCACTTGGTTGTGAAAGCACTCTTTAGTCTATCTTCTTCATCGACCATCACCTGGTTATATCCTAAGTAACCATCCAAGAATGACATCATCTTTGAACCATTAACAATCTGCAACACTTCATCTAACAAGGGTAGAGGGTAGTTATCCTTCTGAGATGCCAAGTTCAAGTTACAAAAGTCAATAGAAAGGCAAATCTCTCCAGCCTTTTTCTGTACAGGGACCAAATTTGCTACCCAAGTGGAATGACGGATAGGAAATATGATCTTAGCATCCAATATTTTTTTGACTTCTTTCATAATCAGTGGTTCAATTATTGGATTTACCGGTCATTGTCTTTGCTAGAAAGGTTTAGCATCTGGTTTCAATGGGATGTCATGTGTGATAATCTCAGGATCATAAGTCTTTAACTCTTCATAGCTCTAAGAAATAACATCTTTATACTTGGTGAGCAACTTGAGCATGTCATCCCATTCCTTTTGACTGCATGCTTTTCCTATTTGTATCATTTTTGGTTCTTCATCAGTACCTAAATTGTACGAGTCACATTCTTCGATTCCTTTCTCTTGAGTTTCCCTTCCTTTGAGTGCTGATTCACCATGGTTGAAGATGCATTCAAATTCAACCATCCCTCATCACAAAGCTCACTTTAGAAAAGCAGAAATTGATAGCATGTTATTGGTGAATTTTCCCAAATTGGGTCTACACATGAAATCCTTGTGGCAAATTATGTGAATGATTTTGTGGTATTTCACGTTTACTTTTCTAAAAAGTTTATTTGACCTAGGATGGTAATATACTATGGTTTGAGATATTGGATGATCATTGCATGTACATGTATTTGTTTAGTATTGAAAAGTTTTATTTGATAACTGATTCACACCCACCCCCCCTAGTTATTGTAAAGTATTCCAACATATATATACATACATACATATATATAGTTTAGAAAAAAAATTACACATTATTAATATATATTATTTATTGTAAAATAAAATATTATAATGTTAACTATATATTAATTTAAACATATATTTTAATAAAATAGTATAAATTCAATTAAGTCATTTGATTGATTAAATGAACTGATATTTAAACATTATATTTAATTATGATTTTAATTATCATATATTTAATATATTATAATTTATTTAATATAAATATTATATATTATTATTTAAATTACACAAATGAATTGCATTTTTGGAAAAAGATATAATATGAAATTATTTTTAACAAAATATCATAATTTTTGCATGACAAACATAAACATTAAAATAATTTTGAATTTAAAAAAAGAATCTACTATCATTATATTTGATAATATTTTGCTAACAAAAAATGTTATACATCCAAATCTTAAAATAATTTAATTATATTGTTACTTCTCTATTCTATGTTTATATTTATTCCTCCTCATTTATCCCCTTACTTCTTATTTCAAATATCATCCATTCATTCCTTTAACTATTTAGAGGAAGAACTTTGATGCATTGTATCTTTTGATATTTTTGTAAATATTATCTTATTTCTTTAGAAAAATTTAAATATTTTAAATTTGACTATAAATTCATTATTATTATTTAGAGATTATCTTTTTTTTTTAAAAACATTTTTAAATTGGCTCAACAAGAAGAAGGAATGCCAATGTACCTAAAAAGAAAATCACACCTTAACATGTTTTTATAATTTAGGTAATCCCAAAAAGAGGAGAAAGGATAATGAGGTATATATATTGTTGAAGTTAAAATTACAAAACTTTGGAATTTCTCTAATTCTAACAATTATGAAAAACATATCTCAATAATAGAAAAAAATATATTTTGTAAAAAAATCATATTAATGTGATTGTTGATGAAAGTTTCAAATATATTTTTTACGGACTTAACCATCACAACTTTCTTGGTACATGAGCTCTTCAATGGTTCCTTCCACAAAATTCATTGTACAACTCAAGTGGGTGGTTGCTAATTTGGCTATCTTCTTGTTGGCGTTGTCTTTATGATGTGTACTAATAAGTGGTTGATGCAAATGCTGCAAGCTGCTTGACTACCTACTTATACAAAAGTCATTGCACAACTTTCTTAAATTTGCAAGAGAATATACAAGAAGATTGACAACCACATATTCCAAAATCCCAATACATGTAGCTTACAAGACTTCTAAAAAGCTTAACAAATATTTTGATCATTTGAAAATAACTTGGAAATTATGCAATCATACAATTTGTGACCAATGGAGAAATCACTTGCTTGTATCTTCCCTCTAACCAAGCTTTCCCAAAATGGTCAATAATTTCAAGAAAAAGGTTTGGGTCTTCGTAGCACTAAATATGTAAGAGAGTAGTCAGTATGGAATTCATTCTTGTAGCTTCACAAGTACTTTATTTTTCCACCTTTTCCAATTTATTTCTCTTAAAATCTCTAGTAGTTTCTTCTTCTAGAAATTATTCCAATATTTCTCAAATTTCCCCCTTAAATTCATTTTTATTCAAAAGGACTCAGAAATAGAAGAAGAAATAGACATTCCTATTAATTTTTTAATCAATTTGGAGGCCTTTATCTTTTATATATGTGTTCATCATATATTAGATATAATTTATATATGTAAGTTTTTTATTATTTGAGAGAAATTAATATAATAATTATATATATAAATTAATAAATTATGATTAATATTAAATATTTGATTATTGAATAGACATGCCCCATGAAGGGACATGTCTATTCATGTCCTATGCTCAATATAAATGTGAGAGGAAGTTGCATTTGAAACACACATATATTGAATAGGCAGTGTCATTACACTTGCAGTGATCCTAAAATTTAACATGATATCAGAACAAGGTTATTTCTCTGTCTTGACTGTTGATGTTAAAAATAATATAGTAATAATAAGTTTGGATACTTTGGAGATAATTCATTTGTATGAGCATGATACTATTTTTGCAAATTAATGTAGTGGGCTGAGCTCTAAAAGGAGATAAAACATTCTATTGAAGAAAGTTTAGACAATAAGGATTATAGTGATTGTACTCTCAATGATTATGTTGCAAAATGAAATTTATTTTTGGGAATGAAAGAAATATTTAGATCTACATACATAAAACAATCTTGAAAAAAATTAGTTGACCAAATTTCTATTCTTATAGTTATTGACATCATAGAATCAAGAAAGGAATTATCCAGAAGATGTAGCTAAAACATGTACAAGTTGTTGAAGATGTGGATAACTAAAAGAAGTATTGCTAGAAGCTCCCAATGCTCCATGTGCCCCTATTCTTGCAATGTTTGGCAAAGTAGAAATACTTGAGAATGTGTTTCCTAGCAAGCTTATACTAGCAAAGATCATAGGCTATTGAATCACCATGAATTTGCATTCTACTCATTGTGTGGATTACTGACTTATAGGGAGTGTCTGATTCTCAAGCTAGATGATACTAAGTTAGAGATGGCTTGTATTCTAATGTGAAATGAAGGCACTCGAATCAAAAATATTGGACCATTGTGCTTTGTTTCACAATGAATGTGTTTAGTATTAAAGGAAATAAAACAAAGAAGTGAAAACAATTTTTAAAAGGAAACCTAAAAGTATGCAACATGGTTGGTTTTCTATAGCATTCAAGACATATACAATGTCCAAAGGAAATTTCTCACCATGTGGCATGCATAATAGTTAGGTCAAATGTGCTAGTGTTAACAAAAGGAAAACCTTCAAACAATTTGCAAAAAAAGAAAAGGGGACCAAACTAACTTGAAACATGGAAAGGGTTATATATTGTTACTACTCTAAATACAAAGAAAATTATTAGTTTAGGAAAGTGAGAACCCCATCGAATATTGGAAATACAATAATAGATTTAGAATGTCTATCAATGAGCACATAAGTGAAGGGATAATAGGCATCAACCTGGGTGGCTCATAATTGGGAAAATAATTGATAATGAATGCCAACATGGAAAGAGCCTTAATCTTGGTGCATGAAAATGATATGTTTAAAGTCATTTCTTAGCAAATTGTGTTTGCGCTCCTACGAGTTTTCATTTTGGTAGTTATTGAGTACTTTTTAAGTAGAATGACTTGTAACCGCATGGACCCATTACTCACCAAATAGAGGTCATAGGGATCTAATAAGGAGGTAATATAAATGGACATGGCTATCCTCTCTACAAACTATAAAGCTGACCAATTTTCAAAAAATCAAAAGCATCATGGATTTTTTTCAAAATTTTCAACATTTGATCTTCACAATCTGCATAGTTTGTAGTCAAAAATAACAAAAAAATTGGAACAAAATAACTACAATTTTGTGAATCTAGAAAATTTTTTTTTGACTTTGTTTTGTCTTTAGTGCATTTTTCTGGAGATTCCCAATATAAATAATGTTTGGACCAATCTTTAGCCACATGGGAAAGACATTCAAGTTGGAAAGCACCTAATGAAGACAACATACCAAAGAAGGAAATGACATGGATCCCTCCAAAGTTGGGAAATGTTTGGAATTAAGAGGGACCCACCCAAAACAAGAAGGTATAGTTCCTACTCAAACCATCGCACATGTCTTGTAGATACGAAGGACTCAATGATAATTGAGCTATAGTTAAATAAGGGTAAATTATGGAAGGTTGAAGAGACAATCCCATCAACACATTTGACCACCGTTGAACAATGATCTTAGCAACCTTTTGAGGAGACCCCTCCAATTTCAACCAGTCAGAATTTGGATCATTTTTCGTCATCTTTGACTTGAAATTGAACAACACCTAACACAATCAAATCTTTAAATTTGCAAAGTGTTGAGAGCTTGTTAGTCTAGGCTTCTGATTTCTAGACTGAAAGTCCCTTTAATTCCATAAGAGATGTCTATTGCTTGGTTGGTATAAAAAACACAATCATCCAAATGTTTTGACAAAGAAATACCTCCTCCTAAAATTGGGACCAAAGAGTGGTTAGTGAAATCTTAAGAAAAATTCCCAAGTACACTTTGCCCCATAGGACTGACCTGACTTTAAAAGAAAACACATGATTAAAAGCAAACACACAACTTAGAAAAAAGGAAACACACTTGCAGAAGTAAACACCCTTGCAGAAATGAAAATTTAATCTACATGAGGAAATGAAACCTAACTAATTTTTTTTTTGTTTTGTTTTGTTTTTTTTTTTTTTTTAAATCTTAGGCTTCAAAATAATGTTTCAAAAATTGCCCATTTATGAGCAAAGGTAGAAACTCCCCCTGTAAGGAACTTAGCCTAAATGTGTTTTCTTTGAGAATTTTTGCAATCTGATATGGTCCTGTCCACAAGCATTGGAACTTGGTATGGCTTCTCGGCTTTTCTTTCACCTTATCCCAAAGTAGGACTAGGTTAGAAATCCTGAAGGATTTTATCATGGCCCTCTTGTCGCACCATCTCTTAACAATGGATTAATGTTTAGCCATGTGTTCTAATGCAGTTGTTCATTTCTCATCCATTTCCAAATGATTCATCAATTGGATTTGTACTTTGTCAGTGTCATTAGCATACTCACTCATGAATTTTAAAATAGGAATCTTGAGATTGAGCGAGAATACTGGTTCTTGCCCGTAATCAAGTAGATAGGGAGAAGTACCCAAGGCCTTTTTTACTCTGACCCAATCTATACACAAGGCATATTTCAATTGTGGATGCCAATCCCTAGGGTTCTCCTTCAACAATCATTTTATCACAGTGATTAAATTCTTGTTTGTAGACTCTGCTACCCCATTTCCTTGTGGGTAGTAATTTGAGGAGAATCTAATGATGACTTTGTTTTCAAATGCCCATTGTGTCAAGAATGCAGATGCAAATGTAGATCCATTGTCACATATAAGAGGGAAATATGTTCCAAATCTAGTAACAATATGTTCTTCCAAAAAGTCTATCACCACCTTAGCAGTGCAATTTCTAAAAGTCTCTGCCTCTGTCCACCGTGTGCAGTAATTTGTAGCTATAAGGATGAATGCATGTCCAGTTGATGACGATGGGTTTAATGGACCAATGAAATCTAGTCCCCACTTTGCGAAAGGATACACCTCATATACCAGTTGTAGTGGCATTGGTAGGTGGCTCTCTTTGTTAGCACTTGTTTGGCATGTATGACAGGAATGCACATGTTCAAAAGCACCCTTGAATATTTAGGGCAAAAAATAACCCGATCTTAAAATCATGTGAGCTATTGCTTCTGTTGAACCATGTCCTGTACCATACTTATCATGAAAACTTTCCAAGACATCCTTAGCTTCTTCACATCCTAAGAATTTCAAATAGATCCCTTTGTAGTTCCTTTTATACAACTTGTTACCAAGTAACTTGTAAGACTCACATTTCATCTTAAGTCTCCTATGTTGTGAACTGTTCATCCACTTAGGGCATTGATCTTGTAGGAGATAATAGACAATATCTTAGTACCACACATCTATCACCACACCTTGATTGATATCAACTTTTGATACAACCATCTTCTTTTGATTATCTTCATTAGTTTCATCATCAAATTTGAATTCCTTTTGATTTCCTTCTTGGTTGTCAATGAACATTTTGGATAATCCTTGGCCTCTGACTAATCACATAGGTTGAATCTCTAGATCAAATTCTTGAAGTATTGCCATCCACTTTCCTCTTCTTTTACCAAGTTCATTTTGCATCAAAAGCATCTTTACTGCTAGGTCAGGTACAATTGCATACACCTTACTTCTGAGTATGTAGTGACGAAACTTCTTTACTACCTTGATTAATGCAAAGGACTATTTATCAAGATTGAACATTTCAACTCAATGTTCTTTAGAGGACAACTCATGAAAGCAATGGGTCGTTCATCATCTTTCTCTCTTTTTTGTGTCAAGATCCTTGTACAAGAATGTTCGGAAGAAAAGGAATAGATCTTGAAAGGTAACCCGTAGTCTGGACTTACCAAAACTGGGGCTATGAAAATGGAAACCTTGATATCTTGGAAGGATTTCTTTATCTCTGGTACCCATTTTGTTTTAGCCCCCTTTTTGAGTAAATCATTGAGGGGGAAGACTATCTTTGCGAAACCACTTATGAATTTTCGTACAAAGTTTATCTTTCCAAAGAAAGATTTCAATTCCTTCCGACTGTGAGGAGGCGCTAACTTCAAAATAGACTCAACTCTATCTAGATCAATGGAAATTCCAACTTTAAAAATGACATGTCCTAGGAGCTTTCCTTTAGTAACATCGAATGAACATTTCTTGGGATTGAGCGATATGCCGTACCTACGACATCTATTAAATACTTGCCTTAGATCAACAATATGAGTACTTTGATCTTTTGAAAAGACAGTCAAGTCATCCATGTAGCTGACTACACACCTATTTATCAATCCTTTGAAAACTTCATCCATTGCTCATTGAAATGTAGCTCCCGCATTAATCAACCCAAAAGGCATCCTTCTGTAGGAAAATGTTCCCCACTTGGTTGTGAAAGCAGTCTTTAGTCTATCTTCTTCATCGACCATCACCTGGTTATATCCTGAGTAACCATCCAAGAATGACATCATCTTTGAACCATTAACGATCTGCAACACTTCATCTAACGAGGGTAGAGGGTAGTTATCCTTCTGAGATGCCAAGTTCAAGTTACAAAAGTCAATAGAAAGGTGAATCTCTCCAGCCTTTTTTTGTATAGGGACCAAATTTGCTACCTAGGTGGGATGACAGATAGGAAATATGATCTTAGCATCCAATAGTTTTTTGACTTCTTTCATAATCAGTGGTTTTATTATTGGATTTACCAGTCATTGTCTTTGCTGGAAAGGTTTAGCATCTGGTTTCAATGGGATGTCATGTGTGATAATCTCAAGATCATAAGTCTTTAACTCTTCATAGCTCCAAGCAATAACATCTTTATACTTGGTGAGCAACTTGAGCATGTCATCCCATTCCTTTTGACTGCATGCTTTTCCTATTTGTATCATTTTTGGTTCTTCATCAGTACCTAAATTGTATGAGTCACATTCTTCGATTCCTTTCTCTTGAGTTTCCCTTCTATTGAGTGTTGATTCATCATGGTCGAAGATGAATTCAAGTTCAACCATCCCTTTCGAAATGCTATTGGTTTTCAAATTAAGGATTCCATCATCATCCTCAAGCTCATCATCTTCAAGCTTGTCTTCAGGTGTATCATCAATCTCTTGTCCTTGGAAATGGCAACTACACATAATAAACTCGAGTATATGTTGATCATCTTGGAAGACTTGAAAGTTTGTGATATTGTCAGGAATGGCAGTAATGGAAAGTAATTCAACTAAGAATCTTTTCAACTTTGTTCTTTCTACTAGTTGTAAAGCACTAGCTGAAATAGCAAGGGCATTTTCTACCACATTCTTTCTTCTTGGAATGGATTTGATGTTCAGAGCTTCAAATTCATCCATTATATCCTATACCCTTTTCCTGTAAGTGATTAATCTTTTGTTATTGCATGAATATATGGATTTTACTTGTCTTATCACCAGTTGAGAATCCCCTTTGATTATAAGAGTAGTGACTCCCTTTTCCAATGCAAAGAGAAGTCCTCGAATCAAGGCTTCATATTTTGCACCATTATTAGTACATCTAAACTGCAATCGATATGCGGCATAGAATGACCTACCTTTTGGGTTGATTAGTTCAATACTTGCACTAGCTCCTGATTTGCATCTAGAACCATCAAAGCAAAGTGTCCAAACTATATTTTCCTTGGGTTTTCTGACTTTGTGCTTATTTGTCCTAAACTTTTCTTTTACTTGAGTCTTGAACGACTATTTCTTGGGAACCCATTGTAACTTTTCTCGTGTAGGGCTTGATAATCTCCTTCATACCCCATGGATAGAGGAAGAGTGCATTTTTCTTGCTTCTCCTAAATTTCCCCTATTAGTTCAGTGATTTGTTCAACTTTAGGTTTAGGATGAATGACTACTGAAGTCCATCCTTTACCTTTGACATATCGTCTTCTTCTTTGAACTTAATCATCCCAGGAGGAGGAGAAGATAAACCTCCACCATCTAAAGAGGTATCACTGTATGATATATTTAGGTCTTCAATTTCCTCTTTAGTTTGTTTAATAAGGTTGGATGAATTCACTAAATCTTGACTTTCAATAATTCCAACACTTGAGGTCTTTGTACTCTTGTTTCCCATTATTTGTGTCAAAATGTTTGCTACTACTTCTTGGCATGCTGAACATTTGAACTCTGAATGACTACCTTTGTGCAATTGGAAAAATCTTGGAAGGAGGAGGATACTGGGGTCAGCTTCCTCTCCTAAACACTATAGATTAGTCACCATACTTTCTATGAATTGCATCACGGTCTCACTTTTGGGTATTGACACCTTAGGCTCTTCATTTTGGTCTTGAGAAGTCTTGTTTGGAACCATGTTCAATGCCATTACTTTGTATGAACCCAAGTTAGATTGTAAGAATGCTACCTCATTCAAGGTGTTGTAATCCATGATCATTGTTTTCAGTTTGGGCTTAGCATCTATCTTGATTTGATTGTTCAAACCTTTCCATGGAAACCATAATTGAGTGAAATTTGTAGAGAACTATCCTCTAAGACATTTTGTCCATTCTTTGCTCAGGAGTAATCTATATGTTTTTGGGATGTCCACCACATGTATGTCAACAATATCCTAGATTCAAGGATCAACTATTAGCTATATTTGCACATCTTTCAATACTCCAATGACTTTTACCTCTATTTTATCCAACTGTATTACCACTCAGTTAGAGGGTTGAGGATTAACTCCTAGCCTTTGAGCTATTGATAATGGCATCCCATTACATGAAGCTCCTGAATCAATAAGACAATTGTGAAGATTCTTTCCATATATCCTTATGCTCAGCAAAAATGGGGGTACCTTGACTTTGTCCTTGAACATAATGGGCATTGCTTCTGCAGCATTTACTTGTTGTAGCACTATCTTTTGAGGGACATTATTCATGTTATGGGAAACCTTTGTATTATCCAATTTCTTCATGAGTGCTTCTCTTTGTTGTGGACAATTCTGCAACATGTCAAATATGGACATATTGGCTTTCATTTTCTTCGGGTCTTCAATTGCATTATATTTTTTAGTAGACCAAGCTGGGTTCTTCAGTATTGTTGGTATGTTCACTTAATTCTAATATTGTGGTCCTCCTTGGGCTGGCCTTACCGGTGGTGGATTGTTGTTTGCTCTAGGATTAGATGGGGTTGGTTACAAATTAGGAGGAATTCCATCGATCAAGGGATCCTTTTTGTTTATAAGATTATATGTGCTTCGATTATCATTTTGAAAGGAAAACATCTCATCATGTTGAAGATTGGGTTCTTGACTAAAAGGAAACGAGAATTATTCATTTTCTTGTTGTTCCACTTGTACATTCTATGTAGAATCATAAGATTCTAATAGCATTGCATTGAATTGAATAGGAGGAGGACTATCATTCATTGGTGGGTTTTGATTCACATCTTGATTACCATTATAGTATGCACCATCATTGCTAGGCATATTTTGGCCATCATCATACTGATTAATGTCAGCATACTAAATGTTCTGTATTCGCTTCTGGGTGTGATTGTGTATGTTTTTTAACATCAACGTTTCGGATCATACTCTATGATCCATCATCAGGATGATAAAGAGAGCTAAGAAACAAAATGATATGTTGCAGACCAAGCAAAGCAATAAGAGGAGAGGGAGAGGTAGGTGGGAGTGACACGTAAATCAAGAAAAACTACCCACTGAAGAGAGAGAGAGAAAAAACTTGAATAATAAGTTGAAAACTAAAACTAAAGAATTAAAATAACACTAATTAAAAACTAATAAGAGAAGAAAGGGAAACTAGCAAAGAGGCACTTAAGGAAAAAACCAAATAAAACGATAAGAAGAATACAAATTAGGCTATATAAATGCATAAACAGAAAGGAAAGACCAAGCAAAGAAGCAAATGGAAGGATAGGGAGAAGGAAGGACAGAATGGAGAAAGACAAAAAGAAAAAGAGAGGGACAGGGATTGTGTCAGTTCTCATTTTTCTCTTTCTTGCTTTGTTGGTCTTTCTTGTCTTTCTTTCTCCTTTTGTTCCTCCTTTATTTTTTTCGGGTTTCTTCCATTTCTATCCTTTTATTTTTTAGTTATTTATTTATCCTTCTTTATTATTCTTCCTCTTTAATCCTTATTTTGATTCTTTTTTGAATTTTTTAATTTTTTAATTTTTCTTCTTCTTTTTTTCCCCCTTTCCCCATCCCTTCCTTTGTAGGCTTTGACTTTTATTTTTAAGGTACATATATATTTATATTTGGTTTCTCTTTTTTGGTCTTTTTCCTACTCTTTTTGTCTCTCCTTCCCTTTAATTAATTAATTTATTGTCATTTTTAATTTTAATTTTTAATTTTCAATTTTAATTTTAATTTTTTCAATCCCTGTCCCTCTCTTTTTGTTTTTGTCTTTCACCATTCTGTCCTTCCTTCTCCCTATCCTTCCATTTGCTTCTTTGCTTGGTCTTTCCTTTCTGTTTATGCATTTATATAGCCTAATTTGTATTCTTCTTATCGTTTTATTTGGTTTTTTCCTTAAGTTCCTCTTTGCTAGTTTCCCTTTCTTCTCTTATTAGTTTTTAATTAGTGTTATTTTAATTCTTTAGTTTTAGTTTTCAACTTATTATTCAAGTTTTTTCTCTCTCTTCAGTGGGTAGTTTTTCTTGATTTATGTGTCACTCCCACCTACCTCTCCCTCTCCTCTTATTGCTTTGCTTGGTCTGCAACATATCATTTTGTTTCTTAGCTCTCTTTATCATCCTGATGATGGATCATAGAGTATGATCCAAAACGTTGATGTTAAAAAACATACACAATCACACCCAGAAGCGAATACAGAATTTTATGGATTGTGGAAATCTGTTACAATTAATACTAAATGTTGTTGTTATTAGCAGGAATGCTTCCATTATTTGGTCTAGTGTTCCATTGTCAATTTTTTCTTTGGAAGCCATTGTTGTGATCAAGAGGGTTGAAGTTGTTTCCTCTGTCGTTGTTTCCTACATTGTTGTTACCATTATTGTTGAAGTTCCTATTGTAATTCTAACCAAAAATTTTTTTGTAGGGGCTAGAATTATTTCTTTGGAAGTTGTTACTTTTTCCTTGAGACAATATAAGATGACTCAATTTTTTGTTCATTTGTGACATGGTTTTCTTCATCTGACCAACTTCTAAAAGGAGATTGTTATCTGCTTCCATAGGAATTGTTGCCTTTTGTTCAAAGAAGGCTATTTTTGGGGGCTCATACCCTGGATATGTTATTGCTTGAGTTTGTGGAGTGGGTACTTGTTGTAATGGAACTGGGTTCATAGGTATGAACTGACTAGGTATAGTGGGTGCTCCCACATGAACCGTTTGCATAGTAGGAATTGTTTGCGTAGGAAGCATCATTCCTCCTCCATTAGGATTAGCTTGCTCTGTGAACGTGATTGCTTCTACAAAGACTTTTTCCAATGTGTCAATATTTTCTATAGGAAGTCTTCTCAAAAAAATCATAGTAAGAGGATCCATGGCATTGAAATAAACTTGGATGGAAGCTTCAATCAAAATTGTGTATGGTGTTTCCAACTTGCGGTAGGTCATATGAAAACAATGATTGAAGCATGAAAATATTTTAGCTAGGTCCCTTTTTATTAATATGAATTTTTGATGTATCACTCCTGGATTGATGAATGTTTTGAATTGTTCCAAAAATGATTTTTCAAAAGTGTCCCAGTCTCCAATACATCTTGGTGGTAGGTTTACATACCAATTGAAGGAAATTTCCCCCAAAGAGTAGGGGAATAAATGATGAACCACATCTTCATTAGCAATTTTTTTCTGGTTGCAAATTTCCTTAAAAATCTTGACATGATCTTTGGTGGTTCTTGTTTCTCTGTAAATAAACCTTGGACAAAATTTTTTGGGATTCTTAGGGAGGTCATGGAGGGCACCTCTCAAGCTGAGGGGTGAATCAACTGCATTTGCAAAAAAGGCCATTGGAGGATTTTGTGGACCTAAAGGCGACTGGAATGGTGATGGAAGTGTTGGAATATGTGGAGGTCCACCTGGTGGTTGAATGGGTGGTGGAGTAGAAGAAGATGATGAAATGTCGAATGGAAGTGGTTGAATTCAGGGTATTCCTCTGTCACGACATGGCTTACGAAAATGAGTAAGCTCTAAAAATTCTTGGGCACCTGGTAAAGATCTTAATGCTCACTAGAATGGGGATCTAGGATCAATATCTTCCAGCTTGTATCAATTCTAGGAAAAGTGCACCTTTGTAGAAGTACACTTCCTCACTTCTTCTGAATTTTGCACACCACAGAGTTCTGTGGACCTGCGGATCTATGGAGCTATGGATCTGCGAACCTGAATTTTTGAAAATTTTAGAAGTGATTTTTGAACTTTTTACTTAGTGTAGATTATTACAAGGGTGCAAAATTTTTGAAACTTTACCAAAATCTTTCTTGTTTGCAATAATAGGTTCTTTGTGGCCCTCCTTCTAGTGCCACTTCTATTGGCCATTTGTTTTGCATGAGGTCAATGGTAGGAATCCATAGTGTAATTCCTCTCTTGAAAAGAAAATATTTTTAAGGATCCACTCCAAGGTTCAGTGTTTCTCTTGCAACATACCAAAATTTTCTCAGTAGAAGATAAATGTGAATGTTCATGAGGAGGCCTTTGCTAGTTCGAAAAACTCTTTTACCTTGGAATCAAGTAAAATCTGTCTGTTGTCTCAAAATATAAAACCAAAAGAACAATATTTTTATATTTTCTATTTTTTCAATGAATGCAACTCTAACAATGCAGCTACTATGAGGTCCTATTCTAACAGGGGGGTTAGTAAAGAAAAAAACAAAACTAAAAGAAAATAACATGAAATCAAATAACTTGAAATTGAAATTCCTAAATAGACATAAGCTAAAAAACACGACACGTTGCGAGTTAAACCTTTGAAGAAATCGGTAGGAAACCAATGAAAATAGGTGTAGTGCTTCCTAGAATCCACTGATGCAATCATCAGTGAGAATCTTTAACAAATCGAATGATGTTTCACTCTTCATCAAATTGCAAGGCCATGGAAAGTGCACTCATGCGAGACAAAAAGATATGTAGACACAATTGGGTGATTTCTTCTCAAGCTCGTTACGTCAACAGAATTCATATATCTATAGAAAACACCAGAACTAAAAGATTGCACAACCAAAAACAACACAATAAACCTTTGGCTCAATCAAAATATCATGAATAAATCCAAAAAACAATGATACATTTAGGCAAGAATAACTACACTCTGAATGCTAGCACCAAAAGCATAACTTTATTGCATAATAACGGCAACCCTTTTTACATTTTACAATGGGGTATTTATAAGAAATCATCTCCTTAATTTGTGTTGAGAGTGAGAGATATCTTGATGCAATAAAATGCTTTTAAAACATTAAAACAAACTAAATATATACAAATTGGTAATCTAACTAGTGCTTAGAGGGACTCCATCCATATTTTATTCATTAATTGGATGCATGAGCCCTTTACATGTCAAAAACAATGAAAGCATGAGAGAGAAAGTAGGAGGAAGCCATCAGTTGAAGTAGAAGTGCATGGAGACACCAAAAATAGAAGCTAGCCCTTGATGTGTATCAGAGTTAACTTGCCATCAAAATGCATTTCCAATGCATGAAAAGTGCTATTTTTGGAACTGGCAGTCAACTATTGGTGCACCTCTGAATTACAAAGTTGCAGACCTACGGACTTGCGGAGCTGCAGAGCTCGACTGGTCAAAATATCAAAATTTTACTAAGTGTCAAAATTCGAATTCTGACATCTGGGTTTTGCTCATCTTCATCCTAAAGATATGTTTGGATATTTGCCCTTGAATTTCTCTATAATCTAAGTAATCTTAGCAGCATCAGGAAGATCTAAAGCCTCATACTTATCTTTGACCTTTTGTCTATAGCTGTCCACCTCAATTCAAGTTTTTGCAAAATCCTTGAGTTTGGTATCCAACTCTAATAATGCGTCTTCTGTCCTGAAGGCTTGTCTGATGTCATCATCATGGGATGCTTCCTCTAAAGTCTTTCTAATTTTTTCTACAACTACCTCAACTAGTAAAAGCTTCTCTCATTCTTCATCTTCAAAACATCCAAGCATGCATCACTATATAACTTTTCTACTTCCAAAATTCGCTCTCGTGCTTGGTCCTTGAGCCTATGTATCTCATCATGCAATGTTTTCATCACCTTATTTCCCTCTACAATCTTTTCTATCCAATCATCTATCATGTCTAACTCTTCTCCAGTATATACATAAATTAGAATGTGATACCTTTGTCCTTTTATGGCTTGTAGAATTTGCAAATCCTTGCTCCAAACCTATACCTCATCCATAATACTGAAATCCTACCTCAAAATTGCCACGATCTTATCAACATTATCTTGTGTAGCATGTAATAATTTCAGGCTTCCTATAATTATAGTGACACCCCTATCCTCAAGGTTCTCTTGCCAATCCTAACAAGCTCTCAAGAATGGACTGAGCTGTACAGCTTCCCCTTCTTTAAGAATGGTAGTCAAAGTCTCCTTAGGGCATTCAGAATCAATAGGACCAATAGCTTCAACTAGATATCCTTTCAAGATCTCAACTTGCCTTCAAAGTGCTCTAATTTCAATCTCATCACGTTCCATATGGTTAAGAACCTCTTTGACTCCCATAGTCATCATCTATCAAGAAGTATCTCGTGTAGGCTTCCCTAACATGATATCCTTCACTTCATAGTCCTTAAGGTTGACAGCTTCTTCATCTTTACCTTTCGGAGGATGAGCCACTTGCACAAATAAGTCCTAATTTCGAGTAGCGGTAATGAATGCAAATGGTGTTGCATCCTGTAATGGAGCATCAGGCTTCTTCAAAATCTCTGTAATGTCACAAATATCATCTTTTGAAGCAAGGAATTGATGCTTAGCACTTCTCATTATTTCTTTCTAGAACCATCTTGGGATATGTCTTTCTATAACCTTGGCTCTAGATGATGAAGGGATGTGTTCAACTACCTCCTTCCCTCTTTTGCTCTTGCTTGGAGTCTCCTGTTGTGAGGGTTTTTCTTCTGTAGTCTCAGTTTTTGTAGATCCCGTAGTTTGATCCTCAACTTCCTAGGAAGGTTGTTTTATACATTCCATTACCTGTGCCTCTTTGATGGCTCACTAGTAGTCCTTGGTTCTGGTTCTCCCTGTAATGATGATTCCTTCTGAACATGTTCCTCTAAACTCAGAGGTGGAGGTGTCACTGAAACATTATATACCATCACAACCTAAGGTGAAGGTGGGGGAGTTGGATGAGGAGCTTGTGTCTCAGGTGGCATCTACATCCAATCTTGCTATTGAAATTCACCTGTAGGAGTATCTCTAATGTTATCTCCAATCAATTCTGTACCCACTGGCATGAAATCAAAATCTGGAATGGAGAGAACATCATCACCTAGCTCTCTTTGCTCATTCACCCATCATTGTACTTCATCTTCCAAAGAAGAGAGCTCTACCATTTCAGCTTGGGTGGGTGGTGGGGTATTTGTGACATTCTTCTTTCTTTCCAATTCTATGGCTTTGTCCAGTTGGATTCTCCCTTGTAGAGGCACTTGTTCTTCCTCCCCATCTTACTCTATCTCATCCTCATCTAATTTTTCCTCAGGAATGGTTTCAGGAATAGATGGATTAGGCACTAATCTTTTACAAACTCTCTGCCTCTTGTTCATTCTAACCTTAACCCTCCTTTGCTTATGTGGAACCATAGGAGAAGTGGGCTCTTCATGCATCAGATGAATGGATGTCTCTGGAATCTCTCCTTCTTTTTGTTGGCTTGACAAAACAAGAGGCAATGGAAAATCAACCTGGATATGAGAAATTCTAGGGTCTCAGAGGTCTTGAGGAGTAGATTCATGTTGCTACAAAGGGGCCTGTTCTTCAACATGCTCTGTTTGGATCCTCTAAGGAGAAGCTCTCTTCCTCTTTTCTTTCTTCTTCTCTGAAGGATGGTAGTATCCCACTGGATGATCAAGCTGGTAGACTGTTTCTGGCCTGATAGGAGACTGGAGCACAAAGATAGGAACTGTGACTTTCCTCCCCTTTACCCTTTTTGGGTTAGCATGTGCATGGAATATCACTGCATCTAGAATTGGATCAAGTGGAAAGGGTTTCTTGATCCAACTCTTTGTCATTCTGATGACATGTCTTGCTCAATTATTAATATCATCTCCTTCCTCTCTATCAATTTTTGCATTTAGGATGGGCCTTTCACCAACTTTATCTATATTGAATAAGGGATCCAGTAGCTCTTGCAAATCTTGTAACCTTATCTCATTCGAGATGGTCAAATGGAGAGCCTTCTCTGCTAAATACAAAGTCATTCTACAATAGTCCTTGGTACGGACATCATAGTCATTTTTCTTGCTAAATTTTCCACTTTACCAACATTGTTAAAGAATGGTCGGGAAGAGTTATATTCTTTGAGAGGATTGTTCTCCCATTCCCACTCAAAAGTCAGGATATCTTGCTTTCTCTTTACCTAGTATGCTCCTATTACAAAAGGCCAATCCCAACAAGGCCTTCATTATTTCTTGATTCTCTCATAAGCTGACTCAATCTACTAAGAAATTTCCATTAGAACCAACTTGTCACTTGGGTACCTTGGGAGCTTCTTTGGATGAATGGATGCACCACCAACTTGAATGTATGTGAATGTTTAGAACTGGATGAAATATGCACCAAGAGCTATGATCTGTGCCTTGGCCTCTTCAGAAAATCTCTTCCCATAATCTCCTTCGATGAATCGAATGATGACAAAGATGAAGGCATCATTCACAATCCTGTACTCTTTTCTTTGCAGTGAGAGCTTCTTCTTAACTACTTGAGGATAAACTATATATGGCCATGCATTAGGATCCTACATACTACTCTTCTTGTACAACTCAAGATAGTATGTGGCTCTTTCTGCATGTAGATATACCACATAAGAAGTTATATAGAACTTCTTCTTGTCCTTTACTATCCACAACTAATCACAAAAGTTCTTGCTAAGTGTGGTGGCCCAATCCAGTGGAATCTTTGCATGTCTAATGGTTTCAATGAAGTTAACCATGAATGGAGTGAGATGATCCGCTGTAGGTAATCCCATAACTCTACTTAGGAGAATGATTGAATATCCAATGTTATCCTTCATGTATCATCGAGTCATATCTACTTTACTGATTATCCTTCCCTGAGATGGCTTCTTAATTAAGTATGAGGAATATATGATGTCAATGGCCTTTTGGTGATGATCCTTATGCCACCTCTCAGTTGTTTCATATGAAATCTTGATAAACTAATCATCTCTAGGTAGGTGGAAACCCCTCTTGATATTATTAGGTTGTAGATCTAAGACCACTTCCCCAGTGGCACTCTTTACCACCCTTTCCTTAGGAACAAAATGTCGAGATAAGGTCATAATCAATTCAGCTGATTGAACGGTCCTAGGATGCGATGCTACATTTTCCAATCCAGACCGGATTAAGGTGAATCTTAAAGAAGATCTTTCAGTTGGGTTGTTATGAACCCTCAAAAACTCTCCCAAGTCTGTGTGTCCAAGTTCTGCGTCTTTGATCTCAGAGTGTTCATCGTGCAATCGTGACTTTGGGGTTACGCCTTGGAACTTGTACACAACTTTCTTTGTTGTTGGTCCAAATGTGGACGCCATTTGATTATATTACTTGCACTTCACAAAGAGAAAAAGAATGATTAATTATTGGATATATATAAACATTTTTTTTAAAAAATGATCTCCTAGAACTTATTTAATTTATTGTTTTTTTTTTTTTGATTTTTGAATATATATAAAATAAATAAATAAATAAACAATAAAATAATAAAAATAATAAATAAATAACATGGGATTTGTGGCGATGGCGCACGCACACACCTGAGAGGGGCACGGCGGTGGCTGCACACGCGTGTCCCAGAGTGGCACGACAGTGACACCATGTACGCACCAAGAAGGGTGTGGCGATGGCTGCGTGTGCAAGTCCAGAAGGGCGCTGTGGTGGCATGGTGAGCATGGCCTAGAAGGCACACACAGTAGCCACACTGCCGTGCATCCAAAAGGGCACACAAAGCAGCAGCAGCGCGTGGCCCAAAAGGTGCGCGCTGGACTGCACCACCATTCATCCAAAAGGGTGCGTGGGGGTGGCCCAGAGGGCACTACGGTGGTGGTCGCGCCGCGCAGCCCAGAGGGGCGAGGTGATAGTGCCGCACGCTTCTTCTCCTGCACATGTGCATAAGCGCAAAAACTTCATGGGGATGGAGGGGGGGAGGTTTTATACCTTCCTCTCAGCACTCTAAAAAAAATGAAGTGAAAAAAAAGGGGGAAGGGGGTTTTATAACCTCCCTTCTTTCGTTGTCTTTGCAAAGTGTGTGTGCCTTGATATGCGTGCACGCGAGATTTTTTTGACTTTTTTGAATTTTTTGACTCTAACTTATTTAATCGAGTTTTCTTTTCCTGATTCTCGAACTATGAGTCCGAGAGTCGAAAAAAGTAGGGGGTCCCCATTCCTAGTGAGGAATGGGGCGTGTGTTGTAGATACCTGTAGTGTACCAATATTACAGTCAAAGGAACTAGCAAATATAAATATATTTTTCTTTTTCAATGAAAGCATTTTTATTTTATTTTATTTTTTTATATTTATTTTCCTTGATCTACAATATTGATGTACATTACTACAATACATTTAACTAACTTCACTAACCACTTTAGTTCCTTCCAACTAGAACATTATTTGAAATTCTAGCAAAATGTCTTTATAACCAAATGTATCAATTTCAAATGGAGTCACACATTTTCTCTTAGAATCATTTTAGAAACAAAAACATAACAACTTTACTCATTTCTATATATTATAGGATAGTGCATGATATATATATTTCTTTAATCACTGAATGTAGCAACATATCAACAAGTACAGTCCACTTATACAATTTTCCAGCTTACAAGCTATCATAAAACACAAGATTGGGAGTTACGCAAGGGTGACTCTCCCTAATACAATAAAAATTCACTTGGAAGTATGTTTTTGCTGCACATGAAAATAAGACAACATCCTTCTTCTCTTCAAGTCTTCAATCCATAGATCACAACCTGTTGTACAACACACACCAACAAGCCCATGGTACTCTCCTCCCAACCTTAGGCCTTTTAAAGGCCACCCCCGAGTAGGGAGAACCTTGACTAGGTGGACATACATTACTAACAACCATTTACAACACAATGCTCACATTACAAAAATGTTCACACATTTTACAGTTGACAAATAAAACCACAAAAATTCCCAACCAAGGTAGACCACTTAGGATCACATGTAGATCCATCTCAAGGGGTAAGGGTGGAAAATGAATGTTGAGGAGACTCCACCTGCAACTATGCCTTCATTAGGCTATACACTTTATACACGTGCCTTCACAAGGCAACCCAACACCACATACATGCCCTCACATGGCATCTTTACAATACTTATAACTCTAGCAAGGTGGCATATGGGGCCCATAACACCCATATGGTATCCCTCTCCTACTCTAGGAGAGACTCTCACCCAACACATTCCCTATGCACCCCTTACCCTCACAAGGCTCTCTTTCCCTCCCAAGAGATGAGACTCACCTTGTCACACCCAAAACAGAAAACTGCAACAAGAACATATGAATTCACGACACAAAGTAAATCACAATACACACATACACCAAAACTAAAACATGATCCCTCAACCTTACACAACCCAACATTACAACACACCATATTACAACTACATTAAAGAAAACTCACATGCATAACACAATAAAAATAATCTACTTAACAACAAACTTTCATAGCAAGGGTACATAAGGTTACCAACCTGGTTTCCAAGCAAATTTGAGCTCCCTCTCTTTTTTACCAGCAATCCTCCTCCTAAGCTATCTTCTTCTCCTTGTTAATTTTTTTCTTTTCCAAAATTTACCCCACTTAGATTCTTTTTCCAGATCTATCCAAAAATTCTCCCCCCAAGAACTCTCCAACCCACTCTCTCTAAAGAATGTTTTCTTTTGATGCTTAAGTTTCCAAATTCGGCCAACTTGGGAATCCACAAATTTTGGGTGCTCTTTTCAATGCCTAGGGAAGCTTATAATACTTAAAAATGCCCCTACCCCCTAGGTATATCATATGGGCTTTAAAATAAGACCTCAAACTACCCCTAGGGATGGTGTAAACCTCCTAGAAATTCACAAAAAGGTGTGCATTCGACCTAGCATGGAAAGAATCCCTCTTGGACCCATAAATACACCTAGGGAAAAGAAATCCTACCAAACCACTCCTTGGTTCACTCAACCACCTACCATCCCACTAAGCATGCTACAAAGGAGAACATGTGTCAAGTGACACCACAATACACACAACACACTTGGCAAGCCATCAAGAAAAACAAATTTACCTTTATAGAATCACAATAATACACTCAAATTGGTTTTACAAATAAAATACAAGGTTAAAAAGGTTATACCCTCCTTAGGGTTAACCTTGGTTTTTCCAAACACCTAGCAAGGTTCTCCATAAATCCATGGGCTTCTTTCATGCACACTTATTGCAAATATCAGTAGTCCAAGAATAAGGTGATAAAATGATAACGTAAATATAAATCACATAGATTCTATCATCAATGAATAACATAACTAATATGAAATATGTATTTCCATTCATATCACATTACACACTTCACATTTGTAGCAATTCTCTAATCTAGATAGTAAAACATAATGATCATTTATTCTTACAGAAAATTATGGAATTAATCTACCTTAAGCAATGCATCAAATATAATATAAGTATACAATTCTAGTTTATTCAAATGATACATGAATTCTTAATGTTACTCTAAATATGCTAAGACATGATAATCTAGCACCATATGGAGACCACAATTCAAAAATCAAACATTTAACTTGAGTATAACATAAGCTTTAATCATGACATATGGATCATCAAGAAGGTAAGTAAGCATATCTGAATAACATCATAAAAACTACTTAGAATATTAGTATCCTAGTAACATCATAAGGAATCATCATATAGCCTAATGATATAGGTATCAATGTCCCAATAACATAACATGAAATCAAATAGTCTAAGGATCAAAATATCAATGTCCATAGGGGGTAATAATGTGTCATCTAGAGTCTAACTATCAAAGTCCAAAAGAAACAAAATGTCAATAGTGCTATGATGGTCAAGGCAGGACATGACAATACCATAACATCTTTCTTCAAAAAAGACTTTGGTGTCTTAGGGTTAGGTATGAATCTATGATTGAGATTCATTCATTTTTCCCACTCAATTTCTTCCATTTTTCTAATTGGTTGCATGTTGATTATATAGGGAATCCAAATAGATTTGATATTATCTTTAAAGCTTCAAGATCTATCTATATGTTAGCTCAAAAATGGTTTACATAGTTATTTGTGTTATCATAATCAACTAGGTTAATTCTGTGTTACTTGAAACTTGTTAAGACTGATGCTCAACACATTCTATAATTCTGTCTTACTTAGTATTTGAACTTGCTCGACATGTACTATTCGCTCAACACTTGAACTGGTCATCATCTATTGTTCACTTGGTACTTGAACTAATCAACACATGAGTGACTCAACACTCATAAAAACTACTTAGAATATTAGTGTCCTAGTAACATCATAAGGAATCATCATATAGCCTAATGATATAGGTATCAATGTCCCAATAACATAACATGAAATCAAATAGTCTAAGGATCAAAATATCAATGTCCATAGGGGGTAATAATGTGTCATCTAGAGTCTAACTATCAAAGTCCAAAAGAAACAAAATGTCAATAGTGCTATGATGGTCAAGGCAGGACATGACAATACCATAACATCTTCCTTCAAAAAAGACTTTGGTGTCTTAGGGTTAGGTATGAATCTATGATTGAGATTCATTCATTTTTCCCACTCAATTCCTTCTATTTTTCTAATTGGTTGCATGTTGATTACATAGGGAATCCAAATAGATTTGATATTATCTTTAAAGCTTCAAGATCTATCTATATGTTAGCTCAAAAATGGTTTACATAGTTATTTGTGTTATCATAATCAACTAGGTTAATTCTGTGTTACTTGAAACTTGTTAATACTGATGCTCAACACATTCTATAATTCTGTCTTGCTTAGTATTTGAACTTGCTCGACATGTACTATTCACTCAACACTTGAACTGGTCATCATCTATTGTTCACTTGGTACTTGAACTACTCAACACATGAGTGACTCAACACTCATTGCAACTTGACATCTATACACATTATACTCAACATATGTTACTAGCTTGGTATGAACTTGGTAAAAAGCTTAAGTGTGTTGACACTCAATTGTCAAAACCAATCTAAGATCAATAATCTCCCCCTTGACATGAGTGGCAAAAACACTTAAGTATACATGATGAATCTAATCTCATTGAGTATAATATACATCTAGTTTGACATATATACAAAACTTCAAAATTATTCAAAATTTTGTAATGAACTATATACCTAAAATTTTGTGACTCCCCTTGAGTTATGTGGCTTTTCTATATCCAAAATCTCTTTGAGTAGATTTTCCTCTATCATTACTCTTTTTCTTTGATCATTTTGATACTCTTTATCTGATATGTTTTGATATGCCCTCTTTTTGCTTTTCTACTAGTTACTCCCCCTTTGTTCATCCTTCTCTCTATTTACTTTATCTCCCTTTTCACATGTCTCCCCCTTGCATATATCTCCCCCTTTAATATTTCTCCCCCTTTTTGACACTTATGTCAAAGGGTCTATACACTAAGTGTGTATTTATCTAGAAAGTTCTTATTCACTTCCATTACTATCTTGAGAGCAGCATTCTAGTTGTCTATTGGAACATCTAATAATTTGATTTGGATGGCTATCTACTACAAGGTGAACTAAGCCATCCAAAGTTGAAAGATTAGGATCTTTCTTTAGCACTTCTTTTGCATACGCTAGTTCCTTTTGAAGTATTCCCATGTGAGGGGTCAAGGAAGCTTGAATCTAGATTAGCTTGGCTCTTGTATTAGCCTCTTCTTCTGTTAAAATAGCTAGTTATTTTTGTGTGTTAAGCATGGAATGAAAGTGCTTCTCACCTTGAGCTGGGTTTTGTGGTAACTACATACTAGATATTTTCAAATTTCTTTCTAGACTTTGAATCCTCTAGCTCATTTCTTGTGTGAAGAGTATGGGGTCACACAATTTGGTGTACAATGAGAATATATTCTCAAGTACCTTCTTTTATTTTTTAATCTTTGTAGCCAATTCAACTTGTGATTAATCTATTCCAATAGATATCTTATCATTTACCTTTCCTTGAAACTTCTTTTCAAACCATTCCATGAGTTTTATATTGGTTTCCTAGTCTTCAACTGTCACCTATTCAACAATTTCTGACAATTGTTCCAACATAGGCTTAGTTTCATCAGGTTTTTTCAAGCTAAATGCATCTAAAAAGATGTCTTTGATCTCATGTAGTGATTGCCTTTATTTATACTCTTTTTTGAGTATTTCTTGGTTCTTCTTCCTTTCCAATGCCTCTTGCATCTCATTGATCTATTCAAGGTTCATGGCTACATAGTCATACTTTGGCATGATTATTTCCTCATCTAATTTTGGGTCTCCATAGTGAAATACCCTTGCAATATTTGTTGAGCTTGAGCCTAGTGCAAAAATTTGAAGTGGCATTGCATTAGTGCTTGGCTTCTGAAGGACTTTGGTAGGAGTGCCAGTTGGTTAATTAACCAATGTCTAAATGGCTTCCTGCTCCTTTTCCTTTGGAATGTCCTTGTTTTCTTTTGATCCTCCTTGATCAATCATAATTATATATGTTGCACCTTTTGTTTTTTTAGTAGGTATAGATACTTCTGTCTATCCTACTTGTTTCTTTGTAGGCTCTTTTGTAGTCTGCGTTTGTTGTTCAGTCATAAAAACTTTGATTGTGGTATCAACCTTTGTTGATGTATCCTCTAATGTTTGCACTAGAGTTTGACCACTAGTAGCTGTATGGATGGTAGAAGATGGTTCTTGTGTATTCACCTTATCCCTAGTTATGTCAGCTACTACTTTCTTTAACTGGTCCACACTGACCAATACTAGATTTTCACATAATTTAGCCTATAATGTGGATTGTTCAAGTATCTTTTTAGATCATCTGTAGTTAGTGGATTGATGTTCTAAGTTGATCTATTAGGAAGATCTTTTACTTTTAATGTGACTATAGGTGTGTTTATGTCATGTGGAGGGCTTAGTGGTGATAATTGTGTGTCTTGCACACTTTGATCTGTTTGCTGCTCCTTGGCTATTGGCATTTCATCTCCCTTTAATTGTGTCTCCTCCACAGTGTCACCTTCCTTTTCTTTCTCAATTTCACCTTCCTTGTCATTCTCCTCATCGTCTCCATTGTATCTTCCCTCAAAGGGATCCTCCTCTCCTTCCTTGATAGTAGTCAAGCCATATATCAACTTCAACATTTGAGTTGATTTCTTTACAACATCTTCAACATTGTTTTCAAGTATGTTGAATGCCTTATACTTGGGTGAAAATATGCTACCATGTTTCTTGTTTGCCTTAGTTATTTTCCATTTTTACAATTTTGGCATCACTTGTGCGAATGCAACATCTCTTATTCCTTCTCCATATTTAGGCAATAATGCCATTTATTCTCAACAATTGAATATAAATTTTTGGGCATTGTACTGTCAAATTCAAGAGGGGTATTCTTGAATTTTTCCATCATGGCATACACTGATTATTCAACCTTATTTTGATCTTCTCTACGTAATTTATTAAAATCAATATTTTTCAAATTGGTTAAGTCTGCATTATCCCTAATATTATCTAAAATGTTTTCAATATTAGACTTGGGAGAATGGCTGACCACTATGAACTGGCTTGTGTCTTCTGACTTGGTCCTTTCATCATCAAATTCTGGTTGTGAAACATATTTTTTCCTTAATTTATTCTACATAGGACTTTGTTGTTGGCATGTTGTTATGGTTAAGCTGTTGTGTTGTTATTCTTTCCATGGGATGAGGTCCCCCATTTGTGGCCTCACTAGTTCATAGCTCGAGGTCAAAGTGTTTACCCCTCTTTGAAAATACATAGGACTTTGCTATTAAATAGCCTTCTTCTTCTCTTTTATTTTCTCCTTAACCTTTTGAGTGGTGGCCCTTGTGGTTTCTCTTGTGGTAGAAGTATTAGGCCTTACATGGCTTGGTTTTGCAATTTTCTTTCCCTTACACTAAGTTGTAGGTTGTGTCTTAGCCTTTCTCTTCTTTGGTTCTTGTTTTCTTGGTGCTTCCTCAACTTGTTCCTCCTTGAAACCTTCTTCTTTAGCATCTTCACCATGCCTTGGGTTAGGGCAAGAGGTGTTTGGCTCTACTCTTCATGTTCTTCTTCATCATCATCATCATCATCTTCATTATTGACTTCAACTCCCTCAACAAATTTAGCTTTTAGCTTCTTCACCATTTTATCCTTCTTTTTCAAAGTTGAGGTAGTTTTCAATTCCATTTCAACCTTGGATTTCACAACATCATAATTACCAAAGATTTTTTCTAACTTGTCAACTTCTTCTATAAATAGTGCCATGATGGCAGCTGATGCTTCATCTATGTTGATTTCATAACCCAAAGGCCTTAGCCATCTCACTTTGGTTACTATAGCCTAGATAAAGGTGTAGTCAACGTCTACCAAGAAACATGTCATTGTCATACTTCTCCACTAGGGAAATTGGAATTCTTAGCCTCTATTTCATTGACTACTTGAAATCCTCAAAGTAGCTAGTCATCACTAACTCAAAATTGCCTCCCATTTCTTCAATGTACTCATTTATTTATATAGCCACAAACCTACTGGTCTTCTATCCTACCTTACAAAAAGAGGGAAATTCATTTTGAACATAAAAGAATATGCATATCAATATGGAAACAAACTTACATGGAGCACTTTTAGATCCCCTTATTGCTCCTAAGTCTCAATGATTTACTACAACTATAGCTCTGCAAGATCATAAGTGTGATATTTCTTCACAATCTTGTATCCTACATCAACTGTAATACATGAAACACTATTCAGTTAGCTTGACTAAATAATTTGTGTGATATGATCCTCACTGCAAATTCAAGAAGTGGATCTTTGATAGTATCTATTGTCATTCCTTTGTTGTTCTACTTTGCCCCTGCATTTTTCTCAATTGCTTCTTTTGAGTTGCTACTTAGGGTCTTGGTTCATTCTAGGGTTAGATATCCTATAACCCTATGTACAATCCTCTTTGATAGTTTGATAGGTCCTCCTTCTAGCCATAGGCATCCATCATGGATTCTACTCAAGACAATTATTATCCATTCCATTTTGAAGATAGTGGGGAAATCTAAGGCATGAGTTAGTCCCCTTCTTTCTACAATTTTGAATTCTTCTTTTAAATCTCCATTTTCACGTAGTTTATCATATGCCTAACAAATTTCCATGCCTCCAATTCCTCCAACCTTGCAATTATAACACTTCCTTACATCTTAAACCATAATGACCTTAGGTGGAATGACCAATAATGTGCTTGCTGGGTCATTTTTGTATGCAACCTCGAGAATAGTGTCTACAAAGTTCACTTAGACATCAAAGGAAATTATGTAGAAGATGAGTGTTAACCAAGCTAACTAGGCTAATGAAGAAAAGTTGGATGAAAATAGTGTCAACTGAGCTCACTCTATTGCCAAAGGATCCTTAATAGTATGTAATGTTAGCTAAGCTTTTGTTGGTTAACACAAGAAATTTTATTTGAGTTAGCATCTACCGATCTAGGTTGGCTAATGAACAATTTTCTTGTTTTGTTATATTAAGCTTAATTGATTTTATCTATTAGTTCCAATTGACTGTGATGATGAATATTAATTATTCTAAGTTTTATATGAGCCAACTTGACAATATGAATATATAAGATCAAGTTGTGAATTTGAAAGTGTGTTTGAAGATATGATAAATGTATTGAAGATTTAATGATGAAGAGCACAAGCAAATTGGAAGGATAAGAAAAATATCCTTGTGGAGTAGAAAAGCTATACTCGATCAAGAAGGATCAAGTTCAAGCTAGAATAGAGATCTGTAATTAGAAATTCAATTGCATTTAAATTAGGTCACCTCATTGTTACTTTCCAACCATTGTAGCAGTGATCTAAATCTCTTAACAAAGTTGGTTTAATAGCTATTTGTAAATCCTCTAACAAGGTGGCAGTTCTATTGAATTGTCATAAGACCTCTAACAAGGCCACTCTTAATAGGGTGATTAAATCCTTTAATAGGTTCACACCTAATAGTTTATATTGTAACCTTTAATAGGGTTAACTCCTAATAGGGCTCACTTAGAAAGAGTGAAAATAGTAACTAGTTGCAATTGGTGGTTTTTCCCAAATTAGGTTTTCATGTTAAATCTCAGTGTCAAATTTGTTCATGCTATTTTCTTTTATGTGTTTGAAAATAAGTTAAAGTAAGGGTAATCATAGATAACATTTAAAATATTTGTATAATCAACACTTACTGAGTTACAACATTTTATGTGTGTTTACTAAGCATCAACAATATTCAGTTCTCAGACTTTATTTTATACTAACATCTAAGGGATTTGGGATTTATTTTAGTAGTAACTAATTCACCTATCCTCTCTTAGTTAATCTTCTTAAATTTCCAATAGAGAAGATATAGGATTCCTAAGAGGTTAGTAGAAGATTATGAGTAGGACACTATTTTCTAGTAGATTGTGATAAAGTTTACATCTAAGTAGTTAGGCTAGGAGTAGCATTTGTAAAACCTTTGGGTTATGAGGTGAACATTGATGACACAAAAGATATAATTGAGGCTCTCTTGAATAAACTTGTGGATCCAAAGGAAACATACTTTGGAACATATCAGGAGGCAAAGGCCATGATTGAACTTGAAATTAAAATACCCCAGGCAGTGAACAAAGGAAGAAAGAGGATAGAGAAAATCATGAAAAACACCTGTTAGAATATATAGTCCACTAATATAGCTAAGAGAGAGAAGGGAGTGAATTATTTATCCAACTATCAACAAAAACATTAACCTCAAATAGACTTAACCATGTGAGTAATATAAACTGAAACCACAACAAGGTACTCATACACAATTAACACCAGATATGTTAACTAGGGAAACCCTTGATTAGAGGGACACCCTTTATTAGAGGGAAAGCCTTGGTGGGGATGGTACCCACAAAATGATGTACTAATATAAATATTCCTTATTAGAGGATATACCTTGTTAGGAGTTTTTTATAACATTCAGTACATATGAGTCCCTATTAGGAGACTTTAAATCCTTATTAGGAGATTCCAACACTATTAAGAGTTGTACCGACCCTATTAGGAGTTGTGGAAGGTAGTTAGACCCACTGCCCAAACAAATTCAAGGTTAAGATCAAAGAACCCATTGTCCAAATGATCTCTACATTATTCCTTGTAGAATAATAGAATTGAAATGTACTTCTTCCTCTATCTCTATCCTATCAACCAAACTTTTTCTCCTTCAAATTTTCTAACCAGATCTCATATTGCACATCCAATGATCCCTTGGATTGCTTACATGTATTCAACAAGCATTCTACTCCTTCTTGTACTATAGATCAATACTTCACATTCCACTTGATATTCTAAATCAAGACTCATTACAAATAAGGAAAATAACTTTCCTTTATATCGTATCTTCATGATAATTCCTTGATTCAGCCTTGAGGCTTTCCCAACTAATTAAAATAAGATAATTCATAATTACAATAGCACTTTTAGCTCATAGTCTATACCAAAATTAACATGTGTGAAACCATGTCATGTGCATACATTGGTTTCACCATACAATTATCCTCTATCACTATGTGGCTATGTATCTTTTCATTACATCTTCGATGAAAAATAGCGATAGATTACCAAAACTCTATTTTCCAATGCTTTGTTTCTACGTTGCTTCTAGAAAAATAAGTGTAACTTCTGTACAACATCAAATCATACTTATTCCTATAAACCACATCATTAGGATAACCTCAAGAATATTTCCTCCATTGTGAATCATTTAAAACTTCCTAGCTTCTGTGCATATTAAGATTGTTGATTGCTATTCTTCCAATCCTAACAAAATTACTACTATGTTGACATCAAATGACAAATGCAATCATGAATGCAACATATCAATACTCTCTAATGCCTAGGATACTCCCCCAATGTAGTATCATTAGCATTAATGCTAACAATATCCCCCCTTGGTATTGATGGCAACATAGATTAAAAACATCTAAGTTCCAAGAATACCAAAAAATACTCTAATGTTGTCATCTTCTCAAATCCTCTTCATCAATCAAATTGGAAATTCTTTGGAACATTTTTCTATTCTTCTTCTTCTTTTAGGATCAACAATATTTTTTCATAGTAAACAACTTCTAATACACTTGGGCTACATCTGCACACTTATACTTTCTTCTGTGCACTTACATTAATATTTCTTGCATCTACACACTTACATATCTTTCTGTGCACTTACATATCCTTTTTCACACTTACATATTCTTCTATGCACTTACATGAATCTTTCTAAATCTCCCTAAAGGGATAACTCTCCCCCATTTCTATCCCAATAGGTACTTCTCTTCCCATTTCTTATTTACATTCTCTCAATATGATTTTCATGTACATTCTCTACCACACTGACATCAATGTCAAAGGTGTCAATCACAATACTAATTGTTACATACTAATTGCTAATCAACTGCTCAAATCATCAACCAACTCAAGTGTCCAAAGACACTATTCAATACCAAATACCAATTACCAGGAGTCCTTCATGACTCAGTATATATTAGATACTCCCCCATACAAGAAGCATCAACATTCAATTTAGTCTAATCATAGTGCTTTGTACCACTAGGCAAATGCACTCTTTGTATCATCTACTCTAAAGTAGGCAGGAGCATAACCCATAGCATACTTCTTAAGTACTCAAAAGTATCTTTAGGCAAAGGCTTTGTAAAGATATCTATAATATGATCTTTAGTTCTTACATACTCCAACCTTATTTCTTTCTCTACTGTCTTCTCTCTCAAAACATGATACTTTTTGGATATGTACATTATCTTAGAATGCAATACTAGATTCTTATACATACTTACTGTACTTGTGTTATCATAGTAAATGATAAAAGGTTCTAAAAATTCAATTTCAATATTCTTCAACATTTGTTTTATCCACATAACTTGATTAAATTTATTTGGTACTTCAACATACTCTGCCTCAGCTATACTCTAAGATATGCAATCATGTTTCTTGCTCAAGCAAGAAACCAATATTCCTCCAAGAAAGAATTCTCCACTACTGGTGCTCTTTCTATTGTCCATACTACCTACCCAATATGCATTAGTATATGCATACAAGGTGAAAGCACTTGATCTATCATACCAAATTCCATAATCAAATGTACCCTTCAAATATCTAATATCCTCTTTACTACTACATAGTGATACTCTATTGGATTCACTTGAAATCTTGCTACAATCCTAACTACATTTCCTATACCTAGTCTAGTGTGAGTAAGATATTGCAATCCTCCAATCATAGATCTATACATTTTTTACTCAACAGTAAGTGTATCATCTTTACTGGATAACTTGTGACCAGTTATCATAGGTGTACCACTAGGTTTGTAGCTTTCTAAACCAAATCTTTTCAAAAATTCTTTCAAATACTTGGTTTGTGAAATAAATATCCCCTCTTTGTTCTGTACAATCTGCAATCGTAGGAAAAAAATTATTTCTCCTATCATGCTCATTTCAAATTCATTTTTCATTTCTTCAGCAAACTTGTCACTTTCTTCATCATTTTCTCCAAATATTACAATGATAAATAAACCATCATCAATTTTTCTCAAATACAAATTACCATCTATTGTACCTTTGATAAATCCAAGCTTTGATAAATTCCTATCCAACCTTGCATACTACATTCTAGGTGCTTTCTTCAGACCATATAGTGATTTCTTTAGTCTACATACAAAATCTTTATCTTTTGTCAGAGGTAATCCATTAGGTTGCTTAATGTAGACTTCTTCTTCAAGTTCTCCATTTAGAAAAGCTAACTTGACATCCATCTGATAAACCTTGAAATTCTTGCTTGTTGCATAAGCCAAGAACATCCTCACTACTTCCATTCTTGCCATGAGTGCATAGGTTTCTTCATAATATATGCCTTCTTGCTGTAAGTAACCTTTGCAAACAATTTTGGCCTTGTTTCTCACAACTTCTCCTCTCTCATTCATCTTATTCCTAAATATTCAATTGGATCCTATCACATTCTTGTATTTAGGTCTAGGAACTAATTTCCATATCTCATTTTTCACAATTTGATCTAGTTATTCTTTCATAGCTTGCATCCAATGATCATCTTTACATGCCTCATCTATGCCCTTAGGTTCCACTTGAGAAATTAGACATAATTACTCATTCACTCTATTCCTTATCATCACACCTTTATCCTTGCTCCAAATTATCTACTCTAGAGGGTGATTCTTTGTCATATTTCTATTGGAAGTAGGAGTTGACATCTCAACTCTTATATCTTCTCTAGGGTTAGATATTTTCTCTTCTCTATGGTCAATAGACACATCATTATGTAAATCATTGTTAGTCTCAAAAAGAACTCTAGCATTCTATCTAACAAATATATAATTATCCTCTTCTTCATCAGAATTATAATGCATCATCCTCTCTTTAGTACCAAAATTTTCATCAATCCTTACATTTTTGCACTCAACTATTGTCTTAGTTTTATAATTGAAACATCTATATGCTTTAATTTTCAATGAATAACCAAGAAACATACCTTCATCACTTCTAGGATCAAACTTACCAATATCATCATCTCTCTTTACGTAACACTTACTCCCAAATATTCTAAAATATTTGATTAATAGTGAATGACCAAACCATGACTCATAGGGTGTCTTGCTCATACCTTTTTTGATCTATACTCTATTCAGAGTGTATACTACAATGTTAACCACTTCTCTCCAAAATGTCTTTAAGACATCATTCTCAAATAACATTTCTCTTACTACCTTTGTTACTAACTTATTCCTTCTTTTAGCAATCTCATTTTGTTTAGGTGTTCTAGGTGAAGATAGTTGTCTTTTGATTCAATTCTCTTCACATAACATGTTAAACTCTCTAGAAGTGAACTCTCTTCCTCTATCTAATCTTAAACATTTGATCTTTACACCAAATTCATTTTCAATTCTATTCTTGAATATCTTAGATTTCTCAAAAGCTTCAGACTTCTCTTTAAGAAATGCTACCTACATCATCCTAGTTAAATCATCAACAAAAATCATAAAGTACCTTTCATCATAGGTTCCTATGATTCTTGCAGGACCACTTAGATCCATGTGAACAATCTCCAATTTCTCTATAGTAGAGAACTTCTTGCTAGAAAAAGACACTTTCCTCTGATTAGCCAAAATAAATTCCTTGTAGATAACATTAGTTAATAATCTTAGGTAGATCTCTCACTAAAAATGTACTACTAACTTTCACAATATTATCAAAGTTTATATGACAGATGCTTCTATGCCATAACCAACTATTATCAACCTTTGCAACCAAACATGTTATTTCAGTAGGATTCAACTAAAACACATTACCTCTAGATCTAGTTCTAGTACCAATCAACTTACCATCTTTGTCTTTGATAATACAAGTATTTTTTATGAACTACAACAAATATCCCTTGTCTACCAATTGTCCAACACTTAACAATTTATGTTTCAAACCATTAACAAAGTAAACATCATTAGTGTTAGTTTTACCATCAAGGGTAATAGATCCAATCCTTGTAATATGATAGGTTCCATTGTTACCAAATCTAACAATACCTCCATCATGATTTCTAAACTTCACAAATTTGTGCATATCACCGGTCGTGTGATGTGAACACCCACTATCAATTATCCAATTTGATTTCTTCTCAACTTGGGTAACTAGAGATCTCTCTTTTCTAATTTCTCTATCAAGATCATCTTCCTTAATAGCCACAAATCCTAATTCATCAGATTCTTCATCCTCATTTGCATATAAAAAATTTCTATCTTTATCTCTTATAAGCTTAAATTTTCTTCTAAATTTTTTCTCTCTTAGGAAATTTAGATGCATAATGACCATATTCATCACAAGTCCAACATTTAAAGATTTTCTTACTATTTTTTTCTCTCTTCTTAGTAGAAGGGATATTCCTTCTTCAATCTTCCTATCTTCTTCAAATCTACTACTACAGACAAAGTCTCATCTTGGGCTAACACTTATTGATATATTAGATTGAATATTTATAGCACTAAAAGTTGTCTCAACCCCGGCTAACTCTCTAGATTGTCTCATCTCTACTTCTATAGATTCTAATCTTCTAAGCCACATTTCCTTTGTGAAATATTTGGTGTAGAGCATAGCTAGCTGAATCATCTAAGTTGTTTTCTTAAATGGTGGTGTTAAAATTTTCAAGATCTTCCACATAACCTCATCATCTTCTTTAGTTCCACCAAGAGACTAGATTCCTATAAAAAATTCTAATATTCTTCCTATGTAACTTCTTATAGATTCATCTTCCATCATCTTAGTATCTTGAAATGCACAAATCCAATTTTGTAATCTCATTCTTTTTGCATGAGCATCACCTTCAAAAGTAACTTCTAATGCTTTCCAAATTTCATGAGAAGTTTGAAACATCTTTACCTACTTGTATTCATTCTCTAGCAGATCTAACAATGGGCTTCTATGGCTCTCATGTTACACATGAATAGATCTCTTTTTCCCTCACTCCATTCCTCTAGCTTTGATTCTTCAAAAATTACCTTCTTAGCTTTCATCAAAAGCCAATATCTTGGACCCATGCATAGTAGATGAGCCTTCATCTTTTCCTTCCAACTATCATAGTTGGCCCCATCAAATCTTGAACTATCTTTCTCGAATATATTCACCATTGATCTCCCAAAGCTATTAAGCCTTATCTTCAAGGACTTAATTCTCTGATACCAATTGTTAGAATATATGGTCCATTGATATAATTTGGGGAGGGGGGGGGGGGGGGGGGGGGGGGGCTGCATGAATTAGTTATCGAACTATCAACACAAAAATTAACCTTAAAAAAACTTAACCATGTGAGTAATATAAACTAAAACCATAACAGGATCCTCATACACAATTAACACCATATATGTTAACTAGGGAAACCCTTGATTAGAGGTAAAACCTTTATGGGGATGGTACCCACAAGATGATGTACTAATATAAATATTCCTTAATAGAGGATAGATCATATTAGGAGTCTATTACAACATTTAGTATGTATGAGTCTGTGTTAGGAGACTTTGAATCCTTGTTAGGAGATTCCAACCCTATGAGGAGTTGTGGAAGATAGCTAGACCCACTGCCCAAACAACTTCAAGATTAAGATCAAAGAACCCACTGTCCAAATGATCTTTTCATTATTCCTTTTAGAATAAAAAAAATAAAATGTACTTCTTTCTCTATCTCTGTCCTATCAATTAGAGTTTTTCTCCTTCAAATCTTGTAACCAGATCTCATACTACACATTCATTGATCCCTTGGAATGCTCACATTCAACAAGCATTCTGCTCCTTCTTTCACTATGCATTAATACTTCACATTCCACTTGATCTTCTAAATCGAGGCTAAATACAAATAAGGAAAACAACTTTCCTTTATACCATATCTTCATGATAATTCCTTGAGTCAGCCTTGAGGTTTTTCTAATTAATTAAACTAAGATAATTTATGATTACAATAGCATTGTCAACTCACAATCTATACCAAACTTCACATGTGTGAAACCATGTCTTATGCACATGCTAGTGTCACCATGCAATTTTCCTCTATCAATGTGTGGCTACACATCTCTTCATTACATCTTAGATGAAAGATAGTGATAGATTACCATAAATCTATTTTCTAATGCTCTATTTCTGTAATGCTTTTATCAAAATGAGTGCAACTTTTGTACACCATTGAATAAGACTTAGTCCTTTAAACCATGTCATCAAGACAACCTCAGGAATATGTCCTCAATTGCACATCATTTGAAACTTCCTCAACTTTTGCACATCTTAGGATTACTAACTTCTATTCTTCTAGTCCTAACAACATTATTGCTATGTTGACATCAATGACAAATGCAGTCATGAATGCAACATATCAATACTCTCCAATGCTCAAGATACTCTCCCAATGGTGTATCATCAAAATTCATGCTAACAACACCAAGTCATCAAGATCTCCTCTCACTCTTATTGAAGGTAAGGGAAATGACATAGATGACGATGAAGAAGAGAATACAAAAGAAGCAAAATATGAGGAAGAGGAGCCTCCCAAGAAGAAAGGAAATGCAATTATAAAAAAGCCTAGAAAGTCTTCCCCTGCTATGTTCACAAGGAGATCAACCAAATCAAAGAGGAAACTAAAATTGGGTGATGAAGAGGATGATGCTAACTAGATCATGTTTTAGAAGATTGTCCCACTTTTGAAGAGAGGTTAAAAAGATTAAAAGAAGGAGACATGGCATCCTTCAAAACACTTAAGTATGACACTAGGAGTGCAATAAAGAAGAAATAAATTGAAGATTCCTTAGTGTCATAGATAGTAAAATGGAAGTACTCTCTTGATGAGCTAAAAGCACAAGTTCCTGATGTAATTCTCAAGGTATTTGCACTAGTTTGGGAGAATGCACTCAATGTTGCTAAGGACATCAAAGGAAAAACCTTGAGGCAACTTATTCCTAATCTATCAGTTAGGGAAGTTAAGGAATCATTGAAGAAAAATGAGAAGAATATTATTCCAAAATTCAATGCATTGTTGATCCTATCAAAGGACATAGAATCTATGGTGAAGTCCAATACTAGTGCATGGAAAAACATCTATGGGTTACACAAGACTAGTGATAATGTTGTGCAAATAGATGATAAGAATGGAGAAGAAGAAGTGGAAAAATATAATGAAGATGTAGAAATAGAAGGTGAGGAAATAAAAAATGTATATATTGATGATGTTGATGAGGAAGAAGAAAAAGAAGCTACAAAAGGAAGTCTTCTATAAATTTAGAGTATTGAGGATATTGATGCAAAGAAGATAGCAGTAGAGATTATGACTTCCCTTCCTCATTCTCTGAGTGAAGCTTTAGTGAGATCTAGCTCAGAGAAGGTTTCTACCAAGTTGGTTGAGGTTAAAACTAGATCATCAAGCACCTAACCAATCTCTGGAGTTACTTTACTGAGTATTTCAATGAGTGAAGTGTCTAACACTTCATCTACTGAGTAGTAGGATCCAAACATTCCAACATTAGGCTTGATCAAGAAACAACAAGATATTCATGTTGTTAGTGTTATGTCTACTATTCTTACATTTATTTTTGTTTCTACTCTTTCCACTATTGTTTCCACAATGGCTAGTGCAATGATAGTTGAGACAGTCTCAACCAAGCACTAAAGTTTTGAATAAATGAAAGGAAATTGTTCCTTCTGTTATATACAAGGATAAAGAATAAGAAATTGATTTGGATGAGGACATTGTTATTCTAAATTGGGATACCTCTAACCTCACCCCTAAAGAGATGGATTCCCTTAGAGAACTTTGGAAGAATAGAGCAAGACAACAAAAGCTCATAGAGGAAGGGAAAAATAAAAATCAAGTATTTGAAGATATAAAGAGCATATTTGTTGATTCTTTGAGCATTAAGCTTGATGAGAAATAACCTATTTTAGATCAATTGGTTGAAATTGTCCAAAAATACAATTAAGAGCTGAATGGAAAAAAAAACTTCCATAGAGGGCAGAGAGAAAATTTGAAAATAAATTTTTAGAGTAAGTAGCATAGAAGATAGCTATTGATCAAGTAGAATTGTCTACCATTCTTGCTACACTAGAAAGATATGTCAATAATGTTGTTTCTTTATTTGTAAAGTTGAGTAATACATCTATCTTTACTAAGGAAATCAAGGATAAATTATCCAAGATAAATAAGGACTTGAAGGCAAGTACACAAAAATTATCACTTGATATTAGTTTTAGTTCTACACATTTTACAAAGATCAAGTACTTGATAGATCTCTAGGTAGAATTATTAAGGGAAGAAGCTAGAATAAGGGCAACACTTGCAAAAATTCAAGGCATGATTCTTCCAAACATGGATGCACTGCAAAAGCACACATGCAAACACACTCATTCATGACAATAACTTCTCCATAGATGATCACATGATGGAACTTTTAGCAAAGGTACAAATAACCTTGCTTGCATCTAAGATATTGCGAGAGAATTGGGACAAGACCATGAAAATAATTTTAAAGGTACACAATGATTTCTTGTCACATTTTGGTAGTAACTTGTAAATATTTTACACCTTTGGAATTTATGCCAAAAAGAGGGAGAAGAAGATTACTTGCATAGGAAAATATTGTCTTACTCCATATATATGTATAAGGGAGAGATATATGTATGGGGGAATAGTAATATGTACATATAAGTAGAAATTATGTTTACAAAAACAATTTTGAAAAAGGAAGAAGAAGAAGATTAAAATAGAGTAAGAGGTTATCGAGCTACAATAATAGTTAATAGTCGAACCAAGTTGAAGATCCAAATTGTTGATAAGGAAAGTTTTGAGAAATTAGATTTCTGATATGATAAGTATTTTTGTCACTAATTCCATAGGGGGAGATTGTTGATGTTAAGGTCAATTTATCTATTAGTGACTTAACACTTAGTTGTTTCATTGCTACTGAGCTTATCATTCATCTAATATTGATAACCAAGTATTTCAGTGGCTACCAAGCTAAATAGTTAGATTGCAGTGCTTGTCAACTTATACAATGTCTACTGAGCTTTATAAGTAAAGCACAATGTTACTCAAGCATTGTAGAGTCTACCAAGCTTTCTAGAAGGAGTAATGAAGTTCTTAGTGTTAACTGAGCTCTATAGTGTTAACCAAGTATATCAGTATCTACCGAGCTCATAGTATTAACAAAGAGAATTCAGTGTTGACCAGGCATCACAATAACAACTGAGTGATTCAATATCTATTGACTTTTTCAGTATTCACTGAGCCATAAAATGTTAATTGAGTTCCTACTACATGAAGTGATCAATATGGACTAAGCTTCAATTTCAATCAAGTGTCAGAGTATGCTAAGTGTGGATCATGTTTTTCGAGTGTTAGAACATCACTAAGTTGTCTTAAAAACTTGAGTTACAAAAATGAACCAACTTTTTTAATTATGATGAATTTGGTAGTGTAGCCGACTCCAAAAATTAGTTAAGTGGATTGGTATATATGTAATATATTGTATTGTATCCAAATGTAATTAAGTAACATGTATGTAAAGAAGTAAGAAGTAGATGAGTGTGAATTGAAGAAGGCTACAAGCAGTATATGGTATAGCAAAGACTTAACTATCCCAATTAGGTGATCATTGCAATTCAAAAAATCTCATTCAAAAAATCAAAGTTGTAGATCAAAGATCAGCCACTAATTCATCTTAATAGGTGCATTAGTAAAATCCTTTAATTGGGTGGACTTAACAGTCTTTTTCTATATCTCCTAACAGAGTGCTTACTTCACTACATGTATGTAAATCCTTTAACAAGATGGACCTAACAGCCCCTATTGCTCCTAACAGGGTAGATCACCATTAGTGGTCAATTGTAAGCCTTAGCAGGACAACTTTATACTACAATACTAAAGCTTGTGGGTATCACCCCCACCCTAGTTTTACTTTCTATTTGGAAGGTTTCTAGGTCATCATATCTTGTGTCAAAGTGTTATGAATGTTATTGCTTTCATTCTTTCATGCATGCAATTAGATCAAAACAATATATGAAGGATTAATTGGTGAATTGAGTTTAACATTTTATTGGTTCCTGATTCACCCCTCCCTTCTCCTTATATTTCCAACACTTTGGTCATTCTTGAGCGAAGTCTAAGTTATGACCCTTAGAAGATGGCAACTAAAACATGCTTAGTTCACCATGGGGAAACTTTGGTGCATGGTAGTTGTGAACATTCTAGAGACTCTATGTTCAAAACAAGGGTTTCACTTGGGTTCACCCACCCATCTAGAGCTAACATAACAGTCAAATCAATGCCATGATGAATGGCTGGAAAGATATGCATTGTTGCACCAATTCACTAATGAACATTGCAAGTTTTGGCATCAAATGTGAATGTTGTGCCAAATCAAATCCATTTGGAATCTCCTAAAATTTAGATAGGTTACTATAGGGTTCACCAACATTTAACACAAGTTTATAATGTAAACAAGTATTTATAATTAATCTAAAACTACAAATGCATGTACTATCACATTTAAATAAAGTGTGCATATAGAACTAGTGCATACTATTGATGGTGGTCCTATAGGATTAGGAGAAACCATTGATGATGATGCAACTATGACCATTTCCTATGTGAAAAGTCATAACATATGACATCCACTCAGGAAGGAACCAAATTTCTAATATTTTTGAACAAACAAGAATGTGACTAAAATAAAATATGAGAATGTTAACTCTTCTCTCTCTTGAACATTAGTGACATCTAGTGCATTCATTAATATAGACTAGAAATTTGATCATCTTCAATCATAATCTATTTTAACAAATATAGTAGAATTGAACTTATTTAACTTTCTCATTTTGGGTGTCCTCAATAATTTCTTCTATTTTCCTGATGATCTTAGGGTATGTGGAGTATCATAACAAAAGAATAAGTAATATAAGAGAAGTAAATATGATACTATATGAGTTATATTAATATTGTAAACAAGCTAGTGCAAGATATGATACCACAAAATTTTTTAAGCCAAAGCCAATAGCTAAGTAGGCCACATCATCAATTTGGGATGCTTGAGTTGTAGACAAGCACTATAACACACCAATTGAATATATGTATTTATTAAGAATTAATATTTTCAAACTGATAAGTATTATTCTAATAATTAATATTTTTTGCTTCACCTGAGGTGTTCAAGCTTCCTGTGTACTTCAACTCGAATGAACATTGTGGGGTGTGCTCCTACCATCCAATGGACCATGCAACATGCATATATCAAAACATGTCAAATATCTCAATATCATGTATCAATATCTATTCTTTGTTAAATACAAATCTATATAATTTTATTAATTTTAGGTGAAATTAATTAATAACATGTCAAAACATAAATAAACAAACCTCTATCACTCCTCCAAAAATTCTATCATCATCAAATCATTAGTAAGGGTCATTTTCTTACCAGTAGATGCATGCCATCTTCTTCTACAATGTATACATGAATATGATGTTGATCTATCCTCATTCACATTAGTATCTAACCCATCACACTAATAATGGCAACTGACACACATATGTTGAATGGGCTAGGGGGCTGAGCCAAATGGAATATCTAATTATGGAGGAGGTGGCATGGGCTAGGATGACTCCATCAGATTGCTGATGCACCCCCTCCTAGGGGTAGTTGTGTTCTATTCTCAATGATGACATCAATCAATGATGCAACTACAAGAAGAGTATGTGAGTCCATAGATTCCTTTATGAGTATCAGGTGCACAACACAAATCAAAAGTGTTTTTTGCCAAACACTTCCTTTGTTGTGTCTAGTTGATTTTGCAAGCCCTAGGTTTATCGTGGGAAGATCCCATCCCTCTACACTAGAATTGGTGAAAGTCAAAGTAATTTGACTTCTTGTCAAAGATTAACTCACAATACAATTTTCAAATACAAGTTGGTTGGTTGGTCAAATAACATATACCACCTACCCCAAACAGCTACTTTGATCCCCCTATGAGCACACCAATGAATAGGAAATCAAGGGGTGGTTTCCCCTAGGTTGAGGCTAATATTGAGATTGGTGAAAAGAGCACATATGTCACATTTTTGTATGTTTTTATCTTTCACCTAATCATAGGATAACCCATCCACATAATATGCATGACATATATCCCTCCATGAACCCCATTTGGTCACCTCCGTAGTCACCTCAATTGCACTAGTGGTCATTTTTTCTAAAATGTTGACTAGGATAGAGTGGTGACCAAGATTAGAAGACCTAAACCTATCAACCAAATTAGTTATTTTGGCATTGTTTTCTATGAGATGTTTGACAAGGTCTTCTTGACTGGAGTTTACATGATCTAATGGGATTAGTGGAGGCCTTGGATGTGGTGTTGGTTGTTGAGGGGCAACTATTTAAGGGTTTTGTGTGTTAGGGCAGCCCCTTGAGGGTTTTTCGGTTCATTTTCAGATGCATCTTTAGGTTAATGTTTGTTTCTTCGGCAGGAGCTGACCTTTGGTTTTGCTTGCATTTGCTAGGTCTAGATGTACCTAATTATCAATGATTAAAAAAAGCACAAATCAATATAAAAAAACCTAATATAATACAACATACAATAAAAAATGAAAGATCCCTAACCTTTTTGTTGAGGCGCCATCAAACATTGCTGACAAATCAGGTGGATTGGAGGTTGAGGAAGCCTAATACGATCATGTTAGAGGGGGAGAGTGATTTTTTTTCTATTGTCCACAATTTTTGGCATGAAAAATGGCCCAAACCCATAGGGTAATAAAATTTATTTTTACTAGTAAAAATGTGATCGCGTCCTTAACAACTTAAAATACAATCATATTATGGAAAATTTTATTTTTTAATATTATTTTGTTGGCTTGTTACTGATCCAGAGGCCATTTTGAATTTTTATAAAAATTACATATAACACAATCATGCTATGTGTACTTTTGATTTTTTTGGCATGGTGTCCACTTTTGTGCACATCATCTTGGTGCACCCACCCCACTCAAGATGTGTCAATTCATGAAATATAAAAATCATGGGCTAGGGACTAAATTTATTTTGCAAGGATCTCCAAAATATCTGAATTAATAATACACATTGTAAATATTTCTAAATTTTTAATAATTTTACATCTATGGGTGATCATGTGCATGCACTTTTAAAAAGTTGTTTCTTATACCATGTTTTCATTTGGGAGCTTCCTATAGGATACACGAGCTCTATATTATTTATTTCTTTGTTGATGCCTTCATACTATAAACTTCATTCTTTTAACATAGTGTAAATTATTTGGTAGATTCTCATCTTTGTACATTTACCCTTTTCCATGAGTTTTATATCTTGAATGCAGATATTGTTTGTTGAATAAAATTTGGAAACTTTCATACATTGTGGCTGCAACAAGCTTGGAAAATTTAGAAAAAACAACAATATTAACAAGACACAGACCATCCTTAATAAGCCTATAATTTCAATCTCTAGACAATTAAATTTATAAGTACAACATGCCTATACCTTCATTCTTTGATGTGATATATATTAGTGCTAAGTGCTACCAAATGAATCCCCAAATCCTTGAAATCTAGAGTTGTTATAGGCATCATCCAATTGGTTCCACTGACATTCTCACAATTCCAACCAATCTCATATTTGATGGTTCACAACCTATATTTTCTATAGGGGATGTAATGTTGTCTTTCATTAGTGCTTATCACACATTGCAGAGTATGAAATTTTCACATCATTTTCCCACACCATTCCCTCTTTGCTAGGGTTAGTTATTTTTTTTTTTGCAATGACATGTAGCTGCTAGTTCACATTAGAAACATTTTTTCCAATCACCATCTTTCTATGTAATGACATAAGATTGCTAGATTGTTCAAACAATATAGCCAAAGTCTCTCAAGACAAGAAGCCTATTGTTTTAGTAACAATAAATGTAAAACTATATTTTAGTGTGAGAGACACTATATCAAAAAGTGTGTTTCATACAAAATAGAAAACAAGATTAAAGAAGATCTTTGTCTCCATGGTGTATCAGTTAACAATATAAAAGAAGGGAAGGGAATTCTTGTAAGCCATAAGATCTATTTGGGTGCTCATCATTCTTGATGATGTGCACACTATAGATCAAGTAGATGCACTAGTCCTTGAGAAGGACACTCTTGGACAAGGTAATGTTGTGGTTCCACAACACATGCCCTATTTTTTACTTCAGAAATGGGGACCCCCTTTTTGGCTCAAAAAGGCTAATTCCTCATAATAGGGTATCTTCCAAGGTGCCTCAAGGAGTGGAACTTTGTAGTTTGGGTTTAGGAGTTTGGTCAGTCAACATCATTTTTAACCCCTAGCACTAGTATTCTAATATTTATCTTTTTGTGTAGGTCATCATGGCATCATCATCATTTGTAGCACAAAAAGTTACCATGCTATTGCATGTACATGCTCAAAATAGGTGCCTTAGGATTTCAGATAGAAGTAGAAGGAGTTCAAGTCTATGACAATGTTGGACTATAAATATGGCATAAATTATCATAAATATTATGAATAAGTACACTAGAGTGCTCTCAAACCCTATCTGAGAAAAACCCAACAATTATTTTCAAAACAGGGAACTTTGATTTTTGGGTGAATTGAGTACCTTGCACTTTTTGAAGGTGTGTAATATGAAGGTGTACTTTTCAAAGGTTTTCTTTTCAAAGGTGTGAAGGTATGCAATTCTAAAGTCTAGAAGATGCCTAAGGTCTCAAAGATGCTAAAGTGTGCAATTTTACAATTTTTTGAAGAGCAAAGTGCATAGGTATGCAAGGTGCACAAATGGGCCTAAATAAACAACAAGATCAAAATAAGTACAAAAGAGGGATCCCAAACCTCCTTTGAGAAAAACCCATAAATCATTTTCAAAATTGAGAACTTTGATTTTTGGGTGAATTGAATACCTTGTGCACTTCCTTGAAAGTGCATAGGTATATAGAGGTGCACTTTTTGAAGGTGCAATTTTTTTAAAGGTGCGAAGGTGTGCAATTTGAAGATTTTGTGAATGAATTATCTTTAAAGGTGTGAATGTATGCATATCTAAAACATCTAGAGACCCTTGAGATGCCCAACATTACCATGGCTTCATTGTATTCCACAGTAGCTAAGATCATACTCAAACCCATGACTTTCATGTTCCAAGGAATGCCCAAGAAGTCACACTTCATTATTTCCATACAGAAGTGAGGGTAAAGTATGAAGCTTTAGACTTGTTAGCTCCTATAAAAATCACCTCTGTCATCCAAAAGTTCAAAGGGGAACATCCACACATTAGTCTGGTTGAAGGTCAACATGACCCAGATGATGGAAACTCAAAATTGTGGAGTTAGAAAAATTCTTACTTTGAAAAATTGCTCAGTTAGAAAAATTATCACTTTGGAAAATTGTGGAATTGGAAAAATTCTCACTTTGAAAAAATTTGGAGTTACAAAAATTCTCACTTTGGAAAATTGTGGAGTTCAAAAAATTCTCACCTTCAAAAATTGTGGAGTTAGAAAAATTCTCTCCTTAAAAAATTGTGGAGTTAGAAAAATTCTCACTTTGAAAATTTGTGGAGTTATAAAAATTCTCACTTTGGAAAATTGTGGAGTTCAAAAAATTCTCACCTTGAAAAATTATGGAGTTAGAAAAATTCTCACCTTAAAAAATTGTGGAGTTAAAAAAATTCTCCATTTGAAAAATTGAAAAGTTGTGGAGTTAGAAAAATTCTAACCTTGGAAAATTAGGGAGTTAGAAAAAATTATCTTGGAAAAATTGCATAGTTAAAAAATTCTCATCTTGGAAAATTATGGAGTTAGAAAAAATTCTCACCTTGGAAAATTATGGAGTTAGAATTTTTTTTGATTTTGGTTAGGTCATCAAGGTGTGCTTTTTAGAGGTGTGCTTTTCAAAGGTGTTCCTTTTCAAAGTGCACTTTTTCAAGGTGCACTTTTCAAAGGTGCACCAAATGAAGAGGTGCACTAACAAATTTGAAGAAGTAGTGCACCAAAAGTTAGCTGCCAATTGCTATTTTTGAGCATTCCATGCATTAGAAACATGTTTTTTGATGGTATTTTAACTCCTAGAAACACCTAGCAAAGGCAAAGCTTGGATTTTTAGAAGTCCTAGTGACTCTCAGATCTTCTTGTGGCTTCTCTCTTCTTATCTTCTTCTTCTTTTAGTGTTTTAAGTCATGTAAAGGCTCATCCACCCATTAATTGATATAAAAAAGGGTGGACCTACTTAACACCATTTAGAGAGACAATTTGTATGTAATTAATTTTATAGCATGAGTTTGCATTAGAAAATCTCTCACTCCTAACACAAATTGAGGAGAGAATTTATTTTAAATACATGGATGTAATATGTACTCTAGGCCATTATTTTGAGGCAATAATATATGCTATTGGTGCTCTCATTCTGAGTGTAGTAAATCTGGTTGGAGTGTGTTATTTTTGTGAATGCATGTTCATGAATGATAATGAATCTAATAGTTTTATTGTGTTGTTATAATTGTGTGATCTTTTAATTTTGGTGTTTGCCTTATGTTAAAAAATTCTACTATTGTGACAAATTGGAGAAACGATCACACAATTGTTCTTACATAGTATTTTGTCTCAAGTGAGCACACTTTTTGTGGCCTCATGATTTGATGAAATGTGAAACATCTTTTTGGTTTTATTGAAGTTTCCATCAATGATTTCATGAGTGAAGTTGAGGAAGCATTGTTCCTAATTTTATTTGTTTCCTACTAGATCCTTTTGAAAATTTAATTCACAGACGTGTTGTTACTTTGGCTTAAGTCTATTAGGAATTTCCCTTTTAGTAATTTTTTAAATCTCTCATTTCTTTATCTTTGTCACGTGCTTTTCAAAACACTTGGTTAAAATAGGAATTCATATAGTTGCATTGGTTAGAAATTGCATTCATCATAGAACAAAAATACCAAAAATATATTGGTTTTGTGGTTACGTTTTAGTAAAATTGTGCAGATTGGTAGATACTAGCAAAGGCCTCCTTATGAACATTCACATTTATCTTCAATTGAGTTACCTAGCAGGTTGAAAAATAAACATTCAGAACCTTGGAGTTGGTCATTGAACAAATTTTCAAGAGAGAGATTCAAGAGTATTTCTATCATTAAGCATTGAACAAAACAACTACTCAACAAATAACTTGATTGTAGTCACTACATGAGAATGTGATGTCCTTGAAAATTGAGGCATCTCATTTATTTCTAAAATGAAATCACTTGATTCATCTCATGCCAAGAAGATTTGTTTTTACCATGCATTCTTATAATATTATTGAATCTCAGAGTTTGAGGACTTGGTTTAAGAATTCCTAATTTTTTGTAAGGGGTTACCATTGTTTTTGAAGATTTTTGGAGCACAATTATATGATAAATATGACATAGATTACTAGAAATTTCAATTGCATAAAAAAGTAGAATACTAGATAGAAATATTAAAGAGCCTCTTAAGGTAAGTTATGATGCTTTATATGATGAAGAGAAGCAAACATTTTTTTAATCTACTTGTTTTTTATTGGAGAATAGATATCTTCAATCATTGCAATTTGAGATCGATTCAAATGGAGTGGCCTATACAATTGAGAAAGGCTTCTAAATAAGTGTCTAGTTAAACTTGATGATTATGACTACGTACAAATGTATGATCACTTGAAATATTTGGGAAGAGAAATTGCAAATCATAAACCATCCTACCATACTTGGTCTCCCCAACAAAAATGTTGATGTTGATAATGAAGCACAAGTAAGATTTGTATCTCCTTTACTTATTCCTCTCAAAATAATGTAGCTACTATGCTCTATTTTTTTGTAAGGAGTTCAATATTTCTATACTTTTATATATATTTGTAGTTGTTGGAATCTTGTCTCTATGGACTTTAGTTTTTCTATACTTTTGATATTTGTAGTTTCTTGATTCTTGTCTCTATGGACTTCAATTTTCCACACTTTTTGGTTTTATCATTTATTTTTATTTGAAAGAGAATTTGCATTCAAGGAAAAATGGACAAAATAACCTAATCTACAAGTGAAGTTGAGTTTCCTTGATGCTCTAAAGATGGATAACTCATACTTAATACAAGTAGACAACATTGTTGCCTCACACCCAACTTGCTCAAGCTAAACATTTTTCAAGTGAGAGGAAATGATTGTAATTAAGTAATTGGTGATAGATCAAGAGACCTAGTATGGCTTTGCTGGTTTAACCATGGGTAGAAATATCTTTACTCATTGAACTCATTGAACTCATTGAAAAAGAGTTTTGAAACCTCACAAAGAAATGGATGATGAAAATTAGTTAGAAGAACTATGGGAGACTAATAGTGATGTAAGTATCTTCATTTGATATGCTCTTTTAAAAATTTAATTTAGCATTTTTAATTAATGTTCATTTCTAGTCAATCTGATCATACATTTGTTTGAGAGTCATGTACAATTAAGAAAGTTGATTATTGACAGGTGTTCAAAATTCCAAGGCTTTCCAAAGTAAATAGGATTCCTCAAGTATTTGAAAAGCATACTTCAAAAGTCCTTCTCCAACCATCCACTAAGCTCATGTCCATCCTTACAATTATCATTAAATGTTGATGTCATCACACTATACTTTATTCTTAATAGAAAATCTCTACAAAAATATATTTCATTTAAGGCTAATAATGAGGAATATAATTATCCTTGGCTACATGTGAGAAAAGGTGAATGGGTAATGATTTTTGTCATCACACCAGGTTATAAGTTTGACATGGAAAGTAGGCTCCAAATCAAGCCCATTGACTCTAAAGATATGAGGTAGAGGTGAAGAGAGGAATGGTTGTAGTGGGAGAAGCAAATAGAGTTGTAGAGTCTTTCTATTCTTTATAGAAACTTCTTTTAAATTAGGATATACCAACACTTGTGTCATAGGATGTGCAAGGGAACAACTGATAAGCAACTTTGGTTGTGATGATTTTGATAATTGTTAACTTATTAAAAAAAATTAATCCCTTTGAAAATATTCTAATGATTGAACTAATTAACATTAATTTTAAATAGAAAATATTTGTCATGTGTGATCAATATGTGAACATTGATTCATTGGTCAAAGTATGCGTTGAAGTAATTTTTAAAAAATATTTGAACAGAAATGTTGTTGTAAAGTTTTGAATGAAACATTATTATATAATTAGAGTGAGATTTATTTTGTTCCATTATAGTGTTTAGCGAAATTGGAAAAAGTATCATTTAGGTTTGTGATATTTTTTTTGTTTAAATGTCTAATTAGTAAATATTAAGTTAATATCAACACATTTGTCGTGGTAATTGGAATTTGCTTTTCAAATTATAATATTTGGATGTGACATTTTATGTTATCATCAAATATAAATCAAAATATATTTACTGTTAGCTATTAGACTATGCCATAATCCTAAATCTTAAAGAAATAATTTGTGTGTTTTAATTGAATACACATGATATTTGTCATCATGCAATAATAAGTTTGTGAACATTGCATCAATGAAGACTAGATTCACACAATATCTTTTTTATTACATATTTTTGCAACCCCAAGGCTTAATGGATAAATATGAGGTGTGAAAGGGTGGTGCCAGCATGGGAAGAAATAAGTACTTGAATTTATTGAAAATTAAGAAAGTTCAAAAATTATGGTATAGAATGAAAAGATAAATGGTTGTAGAAATGAGGAGAAGAGTGTGGTGATAACTACAATGCATCATATTTGACAAGCCTAGTAGATAAGATTAGTAATGAAATTATCAAGCCAAAAATTCATAGACCAAGAAGTAGATTGTATATGGCATTCCATCAGAGGAGTTGAATGGAGCATTCATTCTAGTGAGTGCATGTGAATTAAGCATTCCTCTTTGGAGAGAACATGGTCTAAAATCCATTGTCATAGTTAGCTATATAGTTTTGTCATTCCTAATATCAAATCCAGATAGTGCCTTGTTGCCAAAAAGGCATCTGTAGGCCCAAGGATGATATTATCTAAATTTCCACATGGCATTGTTCTACTACCACTCAGGTGTCCATAGCCCTAGCAGAGTTACTTAGCATTACCTTAATTTATCAGCCTTTCCTTTTTTATTTATTTATCTTGTAGAGATGTAGACATTGAAGTCATTTCTAGGTTGGAAATCATTATTTTGTCAAGGAATGACCTTTTTGATCTTTCACTTAGTCTGATTCTATAGATCAATGATACACTAAATCATATTAGGATTTAATGTGTATTTTTCAAAAGATGTAATGAAGGATTCCCAATTTAAATTGATGTAACACATAATAAGTCTACTAAAATAATGTAAGAGATTGTAGGTGAACAATGTCAAGCAAAATCCTATGTCATAAACAATCTGAGAAAGTGCACTTCTTTGGTGTGTATATCTTGGAGGAAGGATTAATTGTGTAGATTATAAAGATAATTCAATGTCATTTGTGTATGAGAAAGAGATGATGTGTCCTTTCATACATTCCCCTAGTGCACTAGAATTACTCCATCAAATTATTTGCAATAGCATAAGAATTTTTGCATGTTAGATAACTTGGTGAATGATAATTGTAGAATATATTATAATAGTCAATTTTTAGTTTTGTAGCCTTATTTGAGAATATCATTGATGGTTTGTTTGCAATAGAGTCAACTTTTAAAATGCATATCCATTTTTTCCACTAGGGAGAAGCAAGACTTTTCCTTATGTTTGGTAATACCTTCCTTTTGTTAGTCTTGTTCAAATTATCATGTTTTTAAAAATGAATGTAAAAAATAAAATAAATTATGCATATGTAAATATTAATTAGACATTAATGTGATTGCAAAATATAACATTTTTTTTGTTCAAGAAGAAAACTATACCTTGTACACTTCTCATTTTGGGAGATCTTTGAGGTTTTATGACCATGGAAATTGATGTTGAATTGTGAGAGAGCTAACTTCTTTCATTTTATGATGTTTCCATCTTTTGTAAGTTGTTTCAAATTGTACCTAAATTGAAAATAAATAAATTCCATTATAATTTTTTGTTTTTATAAATTTGTAGTAGACATTTAAGTATAAAAGATATAGATCTCTATTTCTAAGGGTACAAAGTAGATTTGTAGAATTTCCCCCTTTTTATTTGATTTGTATGAGTTTCTAATTAATATTTGATTAGTAGTACAGTAACTATTAGGTAATAAAGAAGCTAAAAATATACAAGCTTGTCATATGAATACTGCGACAATATTTTTCCATACCTAGGTAGCCTTTGTCTTCCTTGATGTGTTATTTATGGAATAGGTAGACTATTTTAAACATAAGATCATTTCATTTGGTATCTACTCATTCTCAAGCACACTTGTTTGTGATGATGGTTATTGCCTTACTTTTGTTAATCACCTCAAAAACATTTCTTTAAAAACCATTTTAACAATTTTAAAATAATGTATTTGTAAATTTTGAGGATATTTTAACATAATGTGGTAATATACTTTTAATTTATATGAAACACTTAGTAAACCTTGTATTCATCCCTTTCTTTCTCTGTATACTAGTAAAGTGAGTAATTTGGCTAAATGAGAGTGTGTAGTGACCTGGTTTGGAATAGCTTGTACTTAGTATTTTATTTTTATTAGTCACTGCTAGATAATAAAGAATAATACAATACAATCTCATCAGTATCAATATTTATGAACTAATTTATAACTTACATATTTTTGGTAGGGTAATTGTAGGTGAAATTTTATCTATGTAGATGTGTTGTTTCAGCCATTTACTAGTTTGAATTCTCATTGAAAATAGTGTGATGGTTCTATCCAAAGTTGTTATATGATTCTTCTTAGATAGATGACATGATGGTCTCTTGTCATTTGACGTTATCCATATTGGTTATGAGCCAATCACCTTTAGAATCTATCAAAAATGTTATAGTGGCCATTTTAGAAGACATATAATTGTGATTGACAAGGTTCTTTAACATTTTCATATTCCCTTTGTAGTATAAGTCATTTCCATTTTCCTATAGTGAAAATCAATCTACAATTGAAACTAATTACTTAAGTAGTTTCGATCAAAACTACTTGGGGTCATTTAACCGTGCCACTAACTAGCTTAAATAGTTTTGATAGAAACTATAGAAATTAGTTTCTATCAAAGCTACTGGAAAAGTTTTGATAGAGGCTTAGTTTCTATTGAAACTAGCTAAGTAGATGTCTTCTCCAATTGCTAGAAGGTTTTAGGTGTTTTCATGGCTTCTAGGCTTGATTGCTAGGTTAAGATGGAACAGTAAAGATATGCCATTTTGCATGATAAAAGTACCTAGAACAAGTTTTCTAATGACTATCAATTTGATACATTTTGAATTATTTAGGTAGACATTTTTTATGTGAATTGAATAGAGGTTCGTTATAAAAAATAAACGTCTATTGGACACTCATGGAAAAATAGTAACTAAGAGATTTTTTTTGAAAAATAGCTATAGTCATCATATTTGAGTCATCTTTCAATCAAAAAATAAATTTTTAAATCAAGTTAATATATAATAAGTTACATGTGTCAAAAAGTCAAGAGCCTACAATGCAACGATAAATTGTAAGCCTCTCATTGGGGAGGTCTTGGGTTTGAATCTACTTGACATTAAAATACAATAATAATTATTCTTAACAATAATAATAAATAATCTAGGCTTTGACTAATTTCCTATCAAAAAAAAAAGAAAAAGTTACCTGTGTCAAAAACTATGTATGTCCAAATTAGTGTTAGGTCAACTTTGAACTCTGATAAAATATGAAATACTAAGGATAAAGACATTAGCCCACTTCCACAATTTCAGTATGGATTTTACCAAACTAAATTTGAAAGAATCACATTAATATCTATTGTAGAAAATAAAGTTATGTGTGTCAAAAGCAATGTCACTCTTTAAAAATTAGGTTTTTTATAACATACCAATTTTTGTGGGAGAAAAAATAATTCAATCAAATTAATTTTTTTAAGAATCTACATAGAAAATTCTATAAGACTCTAATTTAATTTATCTTCAAATTCCTAATTGTGAAATGATAATTTGCCTCTGAAAGTGAAATTTTTCTTGACAATTCACAGTTCAATGTCAATTTAGCCAAAAAAGTGTAACCCGTTATAGTGGGTCCACCCTCGACCCATCCCATCATAAACTTATCTAAATTAGAAGATGGTGTTATTAAATCCTTTTTGGGATGCATACATGCTTAGATTTATCTTTTTTATGTATGTTTTTTTTATAAATACTTAGATTAGTTAGATTGAGATTATTAATTAGCTAGCTTCTTAATAGGATATCTTCCCCATCAACACCTTTTTTATCAAGATTATTAGCTTATTTATTCCCTTAATAGTATATATGTTTAATTATTATCTCTTCAAATTTATCCACAAATGTTAATGCATATTCAAGTTTGGAATTGTATTAATTAAGTATTGATTACGATTTTTATTATTGCAAACAATGTGTACATTGTTGGTCATGCCTTTCCTTTCTATTATGAGAGAAATTGTAGATGAGCCTCTTCATTTTTCCTTATAATGTTCTATGGAATATTTTTCATTTTGGAATAGAGATTAAAAGAAAATGGTGGTTGCATTTGAAGACCTTGCATGTTTTTTACTCAAGACATTACAATAAAGGTGAGGCCTTGGTGTTCGACTTTACCAATATTAATCATTTCCTTCTTGGGTGTCAAGCCTTGTGATAATTGTATAGTAATAGCCCATGTCATTGAAAGAGGAATTTCCCTATGCTTCCCTTTTGTTATTGGTTGTATTGGTATTGTTTTTGGATTTTTTTCATCCCATGGTGGACCATTATAGTTGTTGCAACCTTTTTTTATTGTGTATTGTTACAACTTCATTTGTTGGGAATAAGTGTGTGACAAGAAAAAATCTTCTTGTTTAATATTTTTAGGTTTTATTCTTGTGCATCATTAATAATTCTCAATCTAGTTATTTTGGTTTTGTATTGTGCATATTTTGTAATGTTTCTAAAAATTCTACTTGCATTCAATCAATATTATATTGTCTTTAAATTTTTTGTTTAATGTTACAATTGTATTAAATTTGTACCATAGATTTGTTTCAATTTTATGAAATGCATAAATAGGTTTGTCCATCAAGAGGTAATTGTGCAAAGTCACCTACGAGTATGATATTAATACCCTTGAAGAAAAGATGTTGATTTTGGGGTATTGCTTCATGGAGCTTGCTATAAATTTTTAGAAGAACCCTTGGCCCAATGAAGCTCATCTCATTGATGAGAACATATCTTATATTTTTATCTATTCTCAATGATATGTTAATGGTTATGCTTGGAGAGTTTTATGTCTCTTATTGGAATCTTTAGGGTTGCATGTACTATTGAAGCTTGTATATTAAATTTAACTATTTTTGTTAGAGAAAGAATAATGAGTGCGCTTATTTATTGGTTTAGATTACTATAAAAGAAATTTTTGAAGGGACTCAAAACCCTTTACAAAAAACTAAAGATAGACATTAAGCACTACCAAGTTTTAGAAGGACCTAAAACCTAAAGTTTAAAACAAAGAAACCAGGTTTTACATGGACCTAAAACCAAAATTTTAAACCATAAAAAATGACCAAGTTTTACAAGGACTTGGAACCTAAAGTTTTAAACAAGTTGGAAAGCAAAAAGCAAAAAACTAGAAAACCCACCTGGACCAGCACATGACACACCCGCTCGAAAACTAGTTGCTAAACAACTCTCTGATAATATTTGCCACCTTTTTACTTGCTTATGTAGTACTGTAGATAATGTTTGTTGAAGCTAGAACATGAGCCTCAAGAGCCTTAGTGGCCTTTTTCCTTATGCTCTACCTAGTTCTCTTACTAGGATCACCTAGAATCCCCAACCCCACATTACCAAGAGACATTATCTCCTCGTTACTCTTCTTACCTAGACTAGATGTGACTTGTTCCATTCTTTGACCACTTTCCTTAATAAGGTAACAAAGCTCTTGCTCATATTCTTTGAGATTTTTAGGGATGTTACCAATTTATACTTCCATCTGAGCTCTCATAGTGCATTTGTAGTCCAACTTTTTTGCATAACCCCATTTTCTTCTTGAGAACCATTATTTCATTGTAAAGCCAAGAGTCACCATAGAGGGAAGCCTTTATTTTAAGCATAGAAGTGTGAATAAAGGATAATTTAGCCTCATGAGACTCTTCCATACCATCATCAACAACCCTAATCTCATAGTCAATGGTAGTGGTAGTAGTATTGATCTAGATATCAAAATTGATATTATGCTTCTCTATCCTATTCTCCTTTTCCTCTTTACTCAGGCTATTGTCCTTAGCAACACATCAAAATTGATATTATGCTTCTCTATCCTATTCTCCTTTTCCTCTTTACTTAGGCTATTGTCGTTAGCAACAAGGTCTTTATCTTCTATATCCTTACTAGTTTCCTCCTTCATTTTCTCCTTGCTATCATTCCTCATCGGATGGGTAGGGTGAAAACTCTATTTTTCTTCATCCTCCCTGAGGGCTTCCAAACCAACATTATAATTAGTGATTCTATCCTTGCTAGCCCCCATATTATCTTTACCAGTCAACACCCCTTTACTCCTAGAATAACCTTCCAAATTGGAAATAAATTCCCCCATTTCCATCTTATCATCATTGTAAGAATCTTCATAAATTGTGATCTTCCCCACATTAATCTTTTTCCTTTCCTATTTGATAACCCTCTTAGTCACACTTGTACCCTCCTCTTTTTCAACCTTAATTCTCTTAGAATGAGAATCAATACCAAAACCTTTCCTTTTCTCTGAAATTGTAGAAGGCTTAATAGCTTTACTATTATAGAAGTTTTCTATAAGTAAAATTAAACCTTCATGATTCACACGACAAGATTTTTCTTCCTATGAGCATAGAGGCTTTGAAGCAGAGAATATTTTAGATAAAATGAAAAGGAAATCCTATCTTTGTGCCTAAAATGATTTAGGAAAACAAAGTGAAATTAATGGAATCTCTTAGCCCTACCATCAAGTATGAAGTACTCACAGAGACATGACAACACATCCCTCCAGATGACCTTAATTTGTTTTAGGTCATAGAAGTCACCATTTTTCTCCAAGTTTTTCTCTTCATCTTTCATCTTTGAGAATTTCTTAAAAGATGCATTCAAAATACTAGTCTCTTTATTGAATTTTATCCCTGCCATAGAAAGCCTCATAATCTCAAAAATAAACTCTTTAGTCAAGTTCACCATGATGCCATACACGTGACCCTTTCTTCGAAACAATTTTTGAAAAAGGCCTCAGTAATGTAAGATTTATACCCATGGAGTCTCTCAATGTAAGATGCCAATTTTCCTTTCTGCAAAATTTCCCACACATAAGCATTTGCCTTCCATTCCCTACAATTGCTTGGTTCTTACTTTCTAGGTTCCCCTCCCATCTCACAAATCATGTTTTCCCCTACAAATCACCTAAGAAATGAAAACTAGGAAAAGGAATAAAGTGTTTATGATTACCAAGGAGCTACTAACCTTACATACATGTCGAGTGCAAGTCATAATAGAACCAAAGTACTTCCTAGGGAAACTCAAACTATCCTTTGTAAACCCATCACTCCCCTTAATACATTTTCCAATCTTAGAAAATATTTCCTTCTCAAGTATGTGTCTTGTCATAATTAGTTTTTGTCATCAGGTCCACTTCCTTGCATAGGTTAGCTTTCCAACTTAGCTTACTTTCCTTATAAACAACTTGGTTGGCAATCCAGTCCACAACTAAATTGCCCTCTTCAAAAATATGAGAAAATAAAACATTATCAAATTTATTAACAAGGTTTTAAATTTTTGTTATACTTCCCTCAATAGTCTAAGTAACTGAGCTCTTATTATTAAGCATATTAATAACGTTGAGGGATTCTCCTTCCATCCAAAGATTCTGATAACTAAAATCCATAGCCAACCTCATAGTATACATGGTAGCCGTAGCCTTAGCTTTATGGCTAGTAGTTATCCCTATAGGAATGGCAATAACATCAACAATATTACTAGTATGGCCCCTCAACACCCCTCCACAACTAGCTTTACTATGATTACCTTTGAAACACCATCAAAATTACCTTTAATCTATCCCATAAGAGGGGAATCCCATTTAAAATTCTATCTCTAATCATCAATTCTGGTTTTAAAGATTTTGGTCTTCATATGACTGTTAATTTGAATTTCATCACTCAATTTTCTATAAGACTTGAAATTTTCCTTGATAGCTCTGATAATATTATGATCAAGAACCCACTCTAGAGTTTCTTTGTCTCTAACAATTCTATTATTTCTTTCTTTCTAGATTCCCTACTAGAAATGGGGTAGAGAAATTTTCCACAAAAAGCCAATATTAACATCCTTGGAAGGACATGTCCAACTCTGGAAGCATTGATCGATATTATTATGTTGAACCCAATCTAAATTCTAGTAGAGAAGGATATAACTCCAAACTTTCTAATTGAATCTAAAATTTAAGAAGAGGTGATTCATGTCTTCAAAATCCCTTTTTCATAGACAACATTTGTTAACCACATAAATCACTCTCTTTTGTAGATTGTCTAGAGTTAAGATTTTGTTTTGAAGCAAGATCTAGAAGAAAACATTAATTTTAGGAACTGGCCCTTTAATCCAAGCTTTCTCCCATAAAGATCTCATTCTTATTTCCTCAATTCTAGAAATAGAAGAGAGTTTAAAACAACCTCTTGGATCAATCCCCCAAACCATTTTATCTTCAATATGAGGATAAAGGCTGAAAGAATTTAGGATTACCTAGATTCTAGAAAAGACCATATTGATTTCAACAAGATTGACCCATTCACCATTAATCTAATAATTCTTTGCAAATAAACCAAATCTATGGTTACATCTGTTCACAAGAGTTCTATCCTCAAAATCCTCAATCAAAGGATGATCTAGTAGCCATACATCACCCCAAAGCCTAATCTTATGCCCATTTCCCACTTGCCAAATGTATCCTTTGATTAAGATATGTTTGGCTCTCTGTACAACACCCCAAGTAGCAAAAGAATACTGGACAATAGGATAAGATAGAAAATCTGGTAATGAAGGAGAATCAAAGAGATATTTATGTTTCTAGATTGAATTCCACTCCTTATTGTCATGATAAACTCTCCAACTCTACATTGCGAGTAAAGCTTTATTCATACTCCTGACATACTTGATGCCCAATCCACCATCCAATTTAGGCTTACAAATTTTCTCCCAAGCAATTGAAGCCATTCTCTTCTTCTCCTCAAATCCTAACCATAATAAATTCTTTTGGATTTTTTCAACAGTATCGACAAATTTAGCTAGAATCCTAAAGAGACTCAAGGCATAGGTAGGGATACGTTGGAGGGAAGCCTTAAGAAGAGTAACTTTACCAGCTTGACTCCACAAATTACCTTTACAACCTACCAATTTCTTATTGAATTTCTCAATAAGCTCCTCCCAAACGGAATTTGAAGGATTACAACCCAATGGGAGATCTAGGTAAATGCAAGGAAAAGATCCTATAGAGCACCCAAGGATATTAGTAATCTTGCCCTATCTAGAAACAAGGGTATTAATAAAATGAAAAGAACTCTTGTTCCAATTAATCAATTGACTAGAAGCAAACAAATAAAGATTTAGGGCCTTCTTGAGATTCCTCATCTCCCTTACCTTAGATTTACCTAAAAAAAATAATGTCATCCATAAATTTTTCATGAGAATAAATAAGAGGATGAGAAGAAGGTCTCAAGCCTTTAATTTCCCTTAGAGATACCAATTTCCCAATATATTTGCCTAGACAAACAACCATAATAGTGGAGATGATAGGAGATTAGATCTCCCTACCCCAACCCCCTAGTTGGTTTCAAGAAAGTAGAAGAAATCCCATTAACCAAAACAAAAATCATACTAGTAGAGATCATCTAAATAATAAGCTTAATCACATTGACACTAAAACCACAATATAAGATAATCTTATGAAGAAAAGACCATTCAACTCTATCATAGGTTTTAGAAATATCAACTTTCATAATAGACCCCTAATTATTTGAGAGAGACAAAGAATGTATATTATTATGCACAAAGATAATAGAGTTAAGGATTTTTCTACTAGGAATAAAACCATTCTATTGCTCAAAAATAATAGAAGGAAGAAAAAAAAACAATCTCAAAGTTAGGACTTTAGAAATAATCTTGTAAATTGAATTGCAAAGATCGATAGACCTAAATTGATCTAGGGAATTAGTACCAATTTTCTTAGGAATCAGACATAGGAACGTAGAATTAATTTCCTTCAGTAGCCTTTTAGCCCCATAGAATTCTTTGACAACATCACATACATCTTTACCAACTAGTTTCTATTCTTTATAAAAAAAAGGAATTGAAAAACCATCTAGCCTTGGTGACTTATCCTCCCTAGAGAACAAACCACTTTATAAATTTCCTCTTTCTTAGGAATAGCACACAATAATCTATTCTAGTCTTCAGTAACCAGAGAAGGGATAATATCCAACAACTTAGCCTAATGATTCAAATCAATTATAGGTTCTGATGTCATTAGAGAAGAAAAAAAGGAAACTATTTCCTCTTAAACTTCATTTTCATTAGTTAACTTAGTTCCCCGTTTGTTAAGACTTGAAATTTGAGTTTTGGCTCTATGATTTAAAGTTGACAAATGAAAAAATTCGTATTTCTATCACCTTCATCTAGCCAAATCAATCTAGATCTTTGCCACTAGTAAATCTCTTCTCCAGTAACAATATCATGATACTCCACCATCTTCTCATTTTCTTCCATTACTAGATCCTTAGAATATCCTTCCACCTGTATTCTATTTTGGATAGTTAGAAAATCCTCTTTAATTTTAATTTTTCTATAAAAAATATCCATAAAAAATCTTTTTTTCCAAACTTTTTAACTTTTTTTTTAACATTCCTAAGTTTAGAAGCCACTCAAAATAGAGATGTTCCTTCAATATTTATGTTCCACCATTCAACCAATCAGTCCTCAAACTATGGATGTTGCATCCACATTATCTTAAATCTAAAAGGAAAATTCTTTTTGTTTAAAATAGCCTCAACTCTAAATATCAAAGGAAAATGATCTGAATCAATCTTCTAGATAGCCCTTAGATTATGCAAAAAATCTTTAGTCCAATCTAGTGATATAAGAAATCTATCCAGATGAACTTGGATGTAGTCATTACCAACCCTTTTGTTACTCCAAGTGAAATCAATCCCAAGAAGATCTAGATCCATTAATCCTTCCTTGTTTATGAAATTCATTAAATCCAGTCTTCCATCCAGTTGACTAGCATTTCCCCCCTTTTTTTCATGCTCATAAAGTGGAACATTAAAGTCCACCAAAATGATCCATCTACCATAGTAGTCACTACTCTTAATATTAGATAAAGTATCCTACAACTTTTTTCTAGCATTCTTGATGTTTGGTGCATACACATTCACAATATACCATTCATTGTTCAGAGCTATACTCTTAATCTTGACCACCATAAAATGTTTATTAGCATTTTAAAAAGTACCTAAAAAAAATGAGTGCTTCCACATTATCATTGTTTCGCTTGAAACTCCTTCTAAACTACTAGCCATTATACAATAGTTATTGAAAGGTTTAAGCTTTTCAACTTTCTCTTTATCCATTTTGGTTTCTTGAAGCACTAAAATATCTGGTTTGTGCTCCCTAACAAAATTTTGAACAATATCTAACTTAGGAACACTATTCAACCCTATGATATTCCAAGTAATAACATTCGTTATAACTTTTTAGGAGTAAAATATAGAAGAGTTTCCTATTTCTCATTAGCAATATTATGTAAACTTTCACTTTCTTTGGTTTTTTTAGATGATTTCCTTCCAAGTTTCTCTAGAGTACCAACATTTAGTTTTAGTTTTGGAAAGCACATTTCCAATTTACTACTACGAGTCTCAACTCCTTTAGATAAAATGTTACCTTTCTTCTCTGTTTTCTTTTTTTGACTTTGTTTTTACTTAGGTTCTTTCTTCTCTGAAATCACATCCATACCTTTAGATTGAAAGGCATTCTCTATGGATACAATCTCTTGACAAAGGGGTGGTGTTTGAACATGAGTTTCAAACACTTGAATACTCTGTAATGCCATAATACAACTCCTTTCCTCAAGAATTTCTCCTTCCTCTATCTCTTGTAATTCTTCTATATCTTCCCAATTTGACCCTTTTTTTGGTAAATGACCATCTGATTCATCAAAATTGCATCCTCCTCTTTTTCCCGCACACTTGAAGTCTCCTCTACTTCCTTTTGTAGTCCTAGCACTTGATTATCCTAGATATCTTTACCTTCAATCACCTTCTCAAGCATTTCTTTAGGTCTCCATACCCTTTCCCTTTGTTGGATCTTAGTTTTCCTTTTTTCCTTTTTTCCATATTTACCAATGTAGGTTGGTTCTTAATTTTTAAAGGACAATTTTTCACCCAATGCCCTTTTTTAATAGAAAAAACAAGCATTTGGAAGATCTTCAAAGATTACCTGTTACATCCTCTTACCAAGTTTTGAATTCAATTCAACCTTTTCAAGAAGGTTCTTCAAGTGAGCAACTTTTATATAGATTCTAACACACTGGAGTTTTGATCTTGAGGCCATAATATTGTCAATAGCTACAAGTTCTCCAAAAGATCCAGCTATCCCCATGAATATTTTTTCATGCTAGAACAAAAGGGGTAAACTAGGTAGTCTCACCCAAACCGGTGTCATTTGGAAAAAGGCATCAGACATATCCATATTAGGTTTCCATTTTTTATCGTTAAAGTACTATTATCAAATGACCAAGATACTCCACATACCACTATGTTTAAATCTTCCTTATAGGTAAAAATAAAGGAAAAGAGACCATTAATCATAAGAGAAATGTCCACTTGTCCCCAAAGAGCCCATTTTCTTCTGATCTTATTTCTTAATGCATCAATATCAGGCCTAGCCCCTAGAAATTTACCAACTAGAATAAAATCCATTGTTGAGACAAGATAATCAACAATTGTATCTAGTATAAATATTTGAAACTCACCTTTTCCCAGTAGGATTTCAATGTAACTAGAGGAAAAGAAGACTTCCCTCTAAGTCTTTTCCCAAACAAAGAAAATCTCTTTCGTGGATCGCCTTCTAACTTTTCCTTCTTCTGGTCCTTTGTACTACACAAATTTGCATTCTTATCCACTCCCTCCAAGAGATTCCTTTCATGCAATGGGACCCCTTTGTTAGTGTGATAGTTAGAAAGAGAAATGGAAATTTCCCCACCCCCACAGTTTGTGGAAAAGGAACCTGAATGTTTGTCATCTTCTTCTAGGGATCCATTGGAAACTGTGTTTGATCCTACTTTTCTTGTCAAAATCCTTGCTTTCCAACTCTTGATCCCTCTAAGGTCAATCCCTACTACTGAGTTTCTACCTTCCAGATTCCCACCTACCAAATCTTTGACCATTTTTAAATGTGAAAAAATTGGGTTTATTTATTGTTATTCTTGTCTTTGTAGTGTGTTTCTTATGCAATTGATGCTATAGGATTTTCTAGTTCATTATTTTCTAAGAAAGTCTATTATTGATTGAGTGTTATATTACTTGAGTGAAATGTTTTGTTCACTGAGTAACATCATGAAGAATAAAAGTGTAATGATGGAATCTAAGCTTGACTTTTGATGGAAAGTGGAATGTTTAGGATAGTCGAAGACTTGGGCCAAAGTTTGTTACAAGATCAATAATTGGAAAAATTCAATGAATGTCCAATGATAGAGATTGAAGAAGGATAAGGATGACCATAAAGTTTTATGAAAGTTCTATTTTCTATGTGGATAAATGCAATGAATCTAAGATCAATTATTGTGATTAAGTGACATAATTTGGAAGTATATAGAAGCACATAGATGACTATTTAAGGAGGTGTTGAAGACAATTTTTCTACCGGTTGAATATTGATTGAAGGTTGTTGGTTGGAAATTGATTGAGTGATGATAAGGTTGCTATGAATGTGAATTATTGAAGGAATTTGAGAAGAAGATTGAAGTGTCAAGCGAATCGAACATAAAAGAGAGAAGGTTGAATTGAAGAAGTGAATCAACCAATGAGAGATCATAAAGAGACTAAACAAAAAGGAGATTTGAACAAGCAAGGTAGTGTTATACCTAAATCACGCTATTACTTTCTAATCATTGTAACAAAAAATCTCGTAGACTGAGTGGATCTAACAAGTCTATGAAATCCTATATGGTAATATTGATCAGTGATGTTTATAAGTCCTTTAGAGAAATCCACTCTTTAGACAAGATGGAGGAGTGATAAGGTCTAGATGATCTTTTGGTTAAAATCATTTCATAGGATCACATTAACAATGTGTTTGTCACTTTTAACAAGGTTTTCTCTTTGTTGAGCTCACTTTAGAAGAGTGAAAATCTTGGGTTCCTAGTCCCAGGTGATTTTTCCTTTTACAAACTTTCTGCATTAAATATCTTGGTGTCAAATTGTGTGAATATTGTTATGTTGTGCAAGTTATTTTTCATGTTGTTTTCATTTTAATGCAACTCAGTAACAACTAAGTTAATGGTTGATAATAACTAAGTTTTATCACTCTTAGTCAGTTATAACACAACAATGAATGAACAGTTTAGAGTAAAGCGATTGAAAGAGTTAATTGTGAAGTTGCATGAGTACACCTAGTTATTTTTTATGAAGTTTATGATTGTTTTTTGGTACTAAAATTGTGTGGAGGGACTTTAGGATAATTGACATAACTAATTCACATGGCTGCTTATGTCTTCAAGAGCACTGGCACATTGCACTTGAACTATTCTTCTACCTTGTCAATGTTGCTTACTTCAACTGATGACAGACCTTAGTTTACAATTCAAACCTAAATGCCTAAGTTTCTTTCTCAATCTGCTATTTAAATTATAGTCTCAAACCATTTTCTCTGCATATTAAATCTGATTCATATCACACATCTTTCTCTTCAAGCAATTTATTTACTTTTTACTAATATATATTATAACCGAATTCTGAATATTAATGTATCTTTTCTTTTTATCCTTAACACTTATTCCTTTGCCATATCATTTATCCTTATTTTAGTTCTTTTATTCTTCTCTTCGTATTCACCACTCTTCCCTCATACGCATGCTTGTCTCCTTTTTCTTTCACTTCATTCACAACCACTTCCTTTTCTTCTTCACATCTACATTTACTTGTCTTCTTACTCCTATTTATCTAGTGTAGTCACACATTTTACTAGTTCGGTAGGAATACTTATGGAACCATTTAGTTCCACATTAAACACTAATAAAAAACTATTTTGACTAATAGAGTTAAAGTATTTTTTTATAGTATATTATAAGGTTTCAATTTTTTACTTTTATTGGTCATAGTGGAAAATGGCAAGGGGAAAATTGATTCTTTGAAAAACAAAAATTGAAGAAAAATTTAAAATAGAATTCATGCACAGGAAGACATGGAAATCTCTAGAATACTTGCAAAGAAACGTAGAAATTTCCTAACTTGGCAACTGGTAGTAACTTCATCACCTTCCCAATTATATATACAAAATACCCACTACTCTACTTTTGTTCTGTACCACTTTGTTCCCTGCTATTCAACAATTAGATTGATACCACAACTTCAATATAATTGAGGTAGAAAATATATCCCTTGTGCAGCATTGTACATGCCCCAAAATGCATCAACTAGAAAAACACTTTAACATTTTAGTCGAATAACAAATGTGGTTCTCCCGAAGTGCATGAGGAATTGTGACTATAGATCTCCAAGCTAACTAATGTCCTCCCATAAAATTAATTAGAACTAAGATATCCTCAGTATATAACTAAAGTTCCTCACAAGTAGCTATTGGTACATGCCAAGAGCACTAAAAAGGTAGAATGTATGTGAAACCCTAGTAGCCAACTATCCAAACCTTTGTGCTTATTTAGATGATCCTCAATTTCAATATTCATGCTTTCTCTTGCTTTGGAATCTGGGAATGCATATGGCAACCACCTATAATTAAAATACTCATTCTAATATTAAGTTTTAAAAATATACTATTTTAATATAATAATGTTGAAAAACCTATAGTTAAAATACTCGATTCTAATATTAAGTTTTAAAAATGTACAATTTTAATATAATAATGTTGAAAAAGGAGCTTTATGGAAACAACTGGGATCATTTGATGGACTCAGCTAAAAATGATTGAATACTCATTATATATTTTAAGTTTAATATTCTATAGAATATAAAATATAATTAAAATATAATTTAATATACGATAATAAATTGATATATTTAATAAAAATATATTTGTTTCTTAAGTTTTCTTTTATATTAGATATTATACATATTATATCTTTTGTGTATAAATCTAAAAATCATTTTATGTAAAATAATAAATTATTAGAGGAATTAAAGAAAATTCTATAAGTTGCATAGTCTATAAATTCTCTTGATCATAAAGTCTACTCAAATTTTAAGAAATGTTCTATTATGGCTCGATAGAGTGATCAATCTTGAGAGTGGTTGTAGATTGTTGTAAGAAACAAGCCAAAAAAATAATTAGATACAACACTAGTTATGCTTAATGTTAATGTTTATGCCTGTACCTTGTTTTTAATATTTGCTCATTGTCTATTGAATAGAGTTTGAAATTGAGATTGTTTCCTTTTTAAAAATTTATATAAATTTTAATTCTAATGTTTAATTTCTATAATCTTGTATCTTGTATGAGTCTGTCCCTCGTCCTAATACATGTGACACTTCTTACACATTTATACGTTCTTGTGATATTTATATCTTTCATCATTTCTCCCTTTTCATCCTCCAAGGATTTACACGGTGATCATGATGGTCTTTTCTCTCTTACGTGATCTATAGTTTTCTTCAGTTATATACTGAGGATATCTTAGTTCTGGTTCACCTTTTATTAGAGATGGAGAGGCGAGAGTCGACTCTTATGAGTTGTAGTTGCTGATATACATTTATGCATTATCAGCGTTGCTTCACTGCTGTATACATATTACATCCTTTATATCTTTACCATTGAGTTTGATAAGTTACTCTCAACTCATAGCCGCTGCTTTCATTGTCTCTTCATTACTTTGATTTGGAGTCGTGTTTGAATAAACGCTGCTTCACATATGTTGTTCCGCACATGTAGGTACTAATAAATCATATGCGGCTCATCTATTTGAAGTCGCTGATCTCATACGGTTGTGGTTTTCATATTCTATGTAAGGAGTCACTGCTCATATTAATTTGTATCAGTTTGAACACTCCATAAATCAGAAGGCATTCTTTCATCATAGCAAATGTTGGTTTAATTGCTGATCTTTGACTCTCATTATAATGCATGTTCTGCTGCTCAATCTTCTAAAACCTACTGCACTTCTGTGGTATCTGCATTCTACTCCAGCAGATGAACACAAAGGGAATATCGAATTGATTATGTTCTACCATCATGAATGCCTCAACAATAAAGTAACTAACTCATCTCTATATGGTTTGAAATGTTTCTTTGGTTAGTTGCCGCTAACCATCTATGTATAGTTTCTCCTCCTTTCATCATCCAATGAATTCCTTCGCATATATTCTTTTGTGTACTTGTTGCTTTCTCATTATCTTCAATACTTATAACCTTTAGAAGTACTTCATTGCTTTTTGTACGTCCGAGTGATCTTTCTGCTATGATAGTAAAGTATAAAACATATATAGAAATATTATTCAACAAATATCATTTATTATCTTTCTATTCATCTTTGTACATTTACACAATCTTCTGATTGTCTTTCACATTGATAATTTGGTTACTTTAACAATCTTTTCAATACTTTGTAATCCTTTGACATAAATGAACACTTCTAGTTTTATTCATGCCTTTTGACATCAATCACAATAATTCCATCAGAGCTAAGTTTTTTCAATGTGTTTTTTTCTTTTTTGCAAGTTGTTTCCAAATTTTCCTACATTGAACATGAATAAATTTAATTAGAAATCTATTTGTTTGCAAATTTGTAGTAGGCATTTACGTGATGTAGACCTCGTTAAAGAAAAATACAAAGCAGATCTCATTGTTTCCATTTGTTATTTTTATTTGATTTGTCAAAGATAAAATTTACTAATTGATTAATACTAGTAACTCTTAGGTAATAAAGAAGCACACAATATATAAGCTTGTCAATATAAATACTATAGAAGTAGTTTTGTATATCTAGGCTACCTTTTTTTTAGTAGGGAAACTTTGTCTCCCCAGATGTGTTGTATTTGGAGCAAGGAGATTATTGTAAAGGTGGGACCCTTTCATTTGATATCTAACTATTGTCAGGTAAACCTTTTTGCACTATGGGTTATATCCTCCCTTTTGTTCCTCACATTGAAATTATATTTTTCTGACATTCAATCTAACAAATTAGAAATAATATAAAACATAAAGTGTATATAAAAAATAAGAAAAATGAGAACTTCTAATTTGTTGATAAATATAATTTTAAGCAACTTATAATTGGTTGATAGATATGATTTTAATCACTAGTTAAGTAGAGTTATTCAAAAAGTGATACAATAGTACTTACCCTACCAAAAAGTACTAATAATAATAATATAATATCATTATTGTTAGATTGTGGTGGCTGATCTAGGAAGTACTGTACATGCTCCATAATTCCTCACTAGGGTTCGAGGCAGGGCTGGGCCTCGAGCGGGGGTATGGGGGTGACAGCCTCCAGACCCTGGCTATTCAGGGGTTCGAGGGCAGAGCCCCCAAAAAGTGGGCCCTATTTTATCAGGATTTTGGGCTGACATGTAATTATTATTTGTAACCCTAAAACAATAAAAATACTTGTATAAAAGGGCTTACGGTTAGGGATTATTTCATAGTGGTGATGCAAAAATTGGTTCCTGCAGCAATATTAAATTGTAAGGGATTACAGATTGTAATCAAGTTGTAATCACTAGATCATAATACTATTGGACTTGTTGTTTGGTGGACATAGCCCAGGGTTTGGGTGAACCACATTAAATCTTGGTGTCTTGTGTTCTTTTCTATGTGATCTATTATTTTCTAATATTGGTTATATTTGCATGTAATTGTTATTTTTGTTTGTGGTATCAAAGACAGGTTGTTTTTTCAGTTATCCTATGTAGAAAATTTTCACAGTTGAGTGGGAGTGACAGCAGACGAGGGTAAGCTAAGGGTTGATAGATTTAATGGGTAGAATTTTCAATTATGAAAGATGCAAATGGAAGACTATCTTTATCAGAAGGATTAATGGAAGCCGTTGGAAGGCAAAACCAAGAATCAAGGATCAATGTCAAATGATGAATAGAATATTTTAGAGAGAAAGGCACTTGCAAGAATTCGATTATGCCTGGCACCATTGATGACATTTAATATTACAAAAGTGAAGACAATGAAAGAGTTGATGCAAACCCTAGCGAAACTATATGAAAAGCCCTCTACTTCAAATAAGGTATTTCTCATGAAGTGTTTATTTAATATGAAAATGGTAGAAGGTGGATTTGTTGTAGATCATTTAAATGAGTTTAATACTATTACTAGTCAGTTATCTTTTGTGGGTATCAATTTTGATGAATAAATTATGGCTCTCTTGATTTTGTGTTCTTTTCTTAAAAGCTAGAATGGCTTGGTAATGGCTATGAGTAATTCTATTCCTAGATCTAGTACCCTAAAATATGATGTGTGATCGGTGTTATTTTGAGTGAGGAAACTTGTAGAAAATCCTCAGTTAGATCTACATCAGGAAGAGCTTTGGATGCACAAAGTCAAGGCAGAATGAGTGAGAAGAAGTATTTCTCAAAATTGTGAAAAATCAAGAGAAAAGTCAAAGGGGAGGAGGTCTCAATTGAGAGGACCAAATGACTATTAGTACTATGGAAAACTAGGGCATAAAAAGAAATATTGTTAGAATTGAAAGAAAAATGAAAGAGATAAACCAGATGGAGACAAGGAGGCAAATGTGGTAAGTAACAAATTCAAAGAGGATGCTTTGCTTCTATCTTTAGAAAGTGTTGATGATTCATGGATTTTAGATTACGGTGTTTCATTTCATGCTACACCTCATAGAGGTTATTTCAATGATTATGTGCAAGGGGGTTTTGGACTTGTTTATTTGGGGGATAATGAACCCTATTAGATTGTTGGAAAGGAAAAAGTTAAGATTAAGTTGTAGAATGGGAATCATTGGCTACTACATGAGGCAAGACATGTTCCAAGGCTAAGTAAAAATTTAATTTCAGCAAGGCAACTTGGTGATGAGGGTTGTGTAGTTACTTTTAATGATAAAAATTGGAAGGTTTCAAAAAGTTCTCTTATAGTAGCAAAAGGTGTGAAAATAGGTGCCTTATATCTTTGTACAAGTCATATTGTTCCTTCTACTTTAATTGTTTTAGAGAAAAATGAATGTTCAGGAATAGTTGCTGCAGTTGAGAAAAGAGAACATATAACTATTGTAAATTCTGCTACAACACTATGGCACAATAGACTTGAGCATATGAATGAGAAAGGTATGAAAGTACTTCATTCAAAGAAAGTTCTAATAGGTCTGAAATGTGTTAATATGGATTTCTATGAAAGTTGTGTGTATGAAAAATAAAAGAGAGTGACTTTTGTGAAGACTGGGAAGGAAAACAAAAAGGAGAAATTAGAGCTTGTGCATACTAATGTATGAGGACTGGCTCAAGTATCTTCCCTTAGTGGCTCTAATTATTATGTTACATTTATTGATGATGCAACTAGAAGAGTATGGATTTATTTTGTTAGCCAAAAATATGATATATTTCAAACTTTTAAGAAATGGAAATGCTTGGTTGAAAATGAGACTAGTAAGAAATTGAAATGTCTCAAATCTGATAATGATGGTGAATATTATAGTCATGAATTTGAAGATTATTGCTCCACCAATAATATTCATAAACCAAAAACTGTTCCAAGGACTCCACAAGAAAATGGAGTGGCTAAACACCTGAACAGGACTATAATGGAGAGTGCAAGCAACATAAGGTTGCATGTTGGGTTGCCCTTACACATGTGGGTGGAGGCTATCAATACTGTTGTATATTTTGTCAATAAAGGTCCTTCTACTCCTTTGGGTTGTGGTATTCTAGAGAAAGCATGGACTGGTAAGAAGGTGAGTTATTATTTTCCCAAAACCTTCAGATGTGAAGTATTTACTCACATAGATTTTGAAACTAGAACCAAGCTAGAAGCTAAATCAAAGAAATGCATATTTGTTGGATATGGCATTAATAAATTTGGTTATAGGCTTTGGAATTTTGAAAATAATAAAATTTTAAGAAGAAAGGATGTCATATTCAATGAGAAAGTGTTGTACAAAGATCTATTGTAGCAACATGAGAAGAAAGAAGATGATTATGTAGTGCTAGATGATACTCCAAAAGATGATGTTCCAACCATTCCTCATGATGTGCAATAACCATAACAAAAAATACTACACACACCAGTGAATGGTAGACAGTCAACAAGGTAAATTAGACCTCTAGAAATATTTTCTCCCTCTTTGTATTCTATTTTATTAATAGATGCTAGTGAACTTGAATGTTATGATATTCAGTGGGAGTCTACAATGAATGACAAAATGGACACTTTGCTAAAGAATAAGACATGGAATTTATACAAGTTGCCTATAGGTAAAAGAGCTTTACAAAATACATGGGTTTATAGGTTAAAACAAGAGGATGGAAGTAAGAAAAGATTTAAAGCCAGGTTAGTTGTAAAAGGATTTGCACAAAAAAAGGGCATTGATTTTGATGAGATATTTTTTCTTATTGTTAAAATGACTTATATTCATACTATTTTAAGTATTGTGGCTACTAAAGATTTGCATTTAGAAAAACTTGATGTTAAAACAACCTTCCTTCATGGTGATTTGGATGAAGAGATATATATGGCTTAGCCACAGGGATTTGAGGTTAAAGGTAAGGAGAACTTAGTGCACAAATTGAAGAAAAGTTTATATGGCTTGAAGCAAGTGTCATGCCCAAGATACAGGCTAAAACACACAATTTTTTTTAATATATATTTTTAAAAAGTGATAATAAAATTAAATGTAATACATAAGTATTTTGAACAAAATTACTTAACTTCCTCACACTCATGTATAATTACAAAATTTAAGTACAAATCAAATGCGATTTTTTTTAACATATGTTAAATCTTAAATTGCATAAATTGATATATATCACTATGTTATCTAATTAACTTCAATCAAATGCATATGATTACAAAACATACAAATGTCATCGGAAGAGTGAAACATCATCATTTTATCCATTTTCAAATAAACATATGTAAAAAATAGAAATACTAAAAGGCTCAATGCAAGAATATTACTCAATCTTTTCTCTTCTATTAATCAACCTAGTTCAAGGCTCCATCGGGAATGAACTAGTAAGAAAACCTGACATCTTTTCCACTTCAACAAGAGTTTAAATACATTTTATTTTTACTTATTACTACAATACAATATGAATTCTCTTCTTGGCCCTTAACAAGGGATCTTTTTCAATATCTTCAATACATCACGATGATCATGGAGAAGACGAAAACTGACCCGGAGACAAATCAAACATATCATGAAGAAAAAATCAAGCATGCATTCCCATCCCGGCTTGCACAATAGGTTAACTATTGAACCAAACTAGGGAGAAGGTGGATTTTCCCAAGAGGAGACATCGATCACCTTACCATAACATAGCCCTTTCGAGGCTAAAAACTTGAGAACTTCCATTCTTCACAAATGCCCTTTCAAGGCCAATATTACAAGGATTTTCATTCTCTCATTCCTTCCAAAATTCAACATTTCCAAACATGGTATGCGATGATAAGTAAGGGCCCATAACACCCTACCCTCTTTTCCTCTTCTCGTCATGATAAGAGACTCTACACTATTGGGGTCCAATTAAAGCCCTTCCCCTGTACATGGTCACTTCTTCCCTATCCAAGGGTGAATAATGTCAAAACAACCCACAAAATCCCTTCAAAATTCAAGCAAAACATGAAGGAAAAACATTCAAGAAAACATGTTTCAATCCCTCCCAAGCATACCCTACACACGTACAAACATACCAGTAAAAACACATCAATGACTTATGCATGAACAAAGCATAAACAACATGAACAATCATGAACAAAAGAGATGAAGAACTCCTACCTTCACAATAAGGTTATGGAAACATGAACAAGTTTGAGATGAGCTCTTCCTTCCTCCCTTCAATCTTCCAAATCTTCTCTCTAAAACTAGAGATTGGGTAACAACCCAAAAACCTCTCGTAAATTCCTCTAAAAAGATCCCCCCCCCCCCCCCCCCCCCCAAAAAAAAAAAAAAAAAAAAACTCAACCACCTACCCAAAAGCAATAACTCCCACCCACTTGCCTAAAGCCCTAAAGACTTCTAACTCAACTAGACATAAGGTAGGCCTCAAGGTGGAGTTAATATTATCCAACTCATGATGGGACAAACAAATTTTCGCACTAAAGGAAAAATAGGGTTTTTGAGTGACCATAAAAGTCAACCAAGAACCCATACCCATACCCCTTAGGTACTTAGATTTAATGATTTTAGGCCTTAAGGATTAATTAGGGACCTATCAAAAGCTTAGAAATTTAGGACTTACTAACAACCTTCAAAATATAGATTTCTCACTAATCCTAATTAGGATAATTAATCTTGATTACTAATTGATTAGTAAAAAGGGTCACTAATCTAAACCAACCTAGATCTATAGGTTACTCAGTTACCTCTAACTATCATGCTGGAATGCATATACAATTCACAAAGCGACACTATAAAAATACTATTACAAAATATTAACATTTACTAATTACAGAATGATACATTCATTCAACCCACGACACAAATAAAATACGAACAACGAGGTTTGCATCTTTCATCAGATTTAACCTTGGTTTCCACAATTGATACATAGGGTTTAGTTTTGTTTCTCTGTTAAATTTTTTAGCTAAAAATATCCTGCACACTCATTGCACACATCAGTAGCTCAAGAAAATCACCTGCATATATATATTTTAAACCTATCTGGATAGTTACATAAATCAGAACATGAATCTTTCATAAAATCAACTATTTAATTCATTTCTACCCACATTTAATCATCTGAAATCACATAATCAATATAACATAACTTATTCATTAGTTCATATTAAAGTACCAAAATAATCATTATTAGGCATGCATACACCTAATCATCATAACAACACCAATTGAAGAATACAAAACTATCTGAAGCATAAAACTTAATCATTGAGGTATCAAATCAACACCCTTATCATCAGGTGAAAATGCTTCGTATCATCATTAGTGAAATTTTTAATGTTTTAACAGTTGAGATAATGTAGTAGTTCTTGAATCACTAAGTATTAAAACATGGATATATCAACTGCTTTCAATTTCATTAGGACATTCATAATATAAACATTACTTCATATCCATTTCAATCTCATATAACAATTTTGACAGAGAATTCATATTCAATAAGTACGTGTGAGGAGGGACCTTACATCCTCCCCCACTAGCTTTTGACTTCCTCCTGGAAGTCACACAACTAGAATGTTTTTTCTTATGCTAGACCTTGTCAAGATTTATTCTAAAATTTACTCTTATAAAAAGAATGATTAATAATTCACATACATACACTATGATGATAACCTATTTGCCTAATTACCATTACTAAAATAAAGTTTGTTCCATAACTCTAACATGGTTACATTTTTTCAGGGTCAAACACTACTTAAAACATACAAGTCACATGAAAACAACTTTCTAATCTAATATAAGTATACCTATAGAGTCTCTAGCCATGACAATATCATAAGATGTTTTGAATCACATGTACCCACTCATCAAGGTAATAGTCATATGAGTCTCCCTCAAATAAGTTTCATAATAAGCTACTTGCCTCTTTATTAAGGTTAAACACTTTTACTTTAGAGTTTCCACGACATACTAGTTCTTTAATAAGTCACAAAACAAGTCCATCACTGCACATGCACCTTTTCATCTAGAAGACCATTCGGTTAACTTATAATCTTAACTAAATTTATGTTGGGGTGCAATTGCATTACTCATAATAGTTAATGAATATTCTCTGATCCTATTCTCAAAGTCTTGGGAGAGGGTGGGGCACGAATACTCTCACTAGTAACTCCACACCCTATTGTTAAACATCCACTAAATTGTCAAGAATCCCTTTGGTAGGCTCATCATATGTCACTTTGTCAATAAAATTCACAAGAAAGTGCCTCAAAATTTAAATTCAACATCAAGGATGAAACATCCAACACAGAAGTTTGAAAATACAAGAAATAAAGAGTGGCCACAATAGTAAAATTTTAAATCAAGAAATAAAGACATAACCTAGAGGCAAAATAGATTCATCAATAATAAAGTTGGCTAAATAGCCCCACATCACATTGTTTGACAAGAAGAAATGAATCATTAAAAATATCAATATCTGAAATCAGACAAATAAGGAAACAAATCTGATTACATACAAAATTTACATTACTGACATCATGCGGCCATACCAAGGTCTTTGAAGGCAAGGAGGAATCTTAGGTCTTCCTAATACTTTGTAGGGATCTTGAATAGAATTTAGATGGTGGTCAAATGACCATGTTGCTCAACCTATGATTGATTCCACATACTAACTACATACTTATCTTCATCGAAATCTCCCTACGATTAGGATTTACTACACAAAGGGGTTTGGCTTGATCAAAACTCATTCCAAAAAAAATGCAAAAGCGAGGATACTAATATAAGTTCCCTTCAATCCTTTTTATTGTTACATTGGTTTTCTTTCAAAGAATCTAAACTTGTGGGAACTTTAGTGTTAGCAAAGTTGTACTTTACAATTACAATTACAAAACCAAATCTCATATCCTTAATTTACTATATTTGCACATCAGGCTCCCACCCTTAATCTTTCTTATGTCAAAATTCACCACAATATACTGACTGAAGTTATGTTATCATTTTCACCAAATTGGTATGATCCTCTATACATATACATATATCACTTTCCATGTTATTCCAAAATTAACACAAGTTCTAATTATCATTCAAAAATGTATTGAATGTTATCATTCTTAACAATAATCCATATTTCACATATTCCTAGTCATAAGTGACTTATGAATACTCCCTTAGGTTGTAGGTTTACAACTACTTAGGTATAAAACCATCATTAGAATGTCATCAATGCTTATTATCCAATGTCAATGCTTACTTACTCTCTATTACAACCATCTCCTTGCTATCGATATAGGTCACCATCATTGGTCTTATCATGCCCCGTGGCTTATAATCCTCTTATTACTTTACTCTGATGCCTGAACCTTTAGTCCATATTAGGTAGATGACCTCATTGCAACTTTACTTACTCTATAATGTATGGTTATAACTGGTCCAAGAATTTCAATGTTAGAGTCTGCGACCGTTTGCTTGGTAGTTAAAATTTGGTATTATTCGTTCTTTATACAATAAGCCTTTTAACATAAGTAAAATCATATAACCCTAACTCAAAAGTTTGCATCTTCCCACCATTTAATTTCTGTTCTTACCACCATATTTTTAGATGGATTTAATCCCCAATTAGGGTTCCACTACTCATAGTAGAACTAAGATTCTTTTATTCTTTGAGTGTTCCTAGCTAACTCACTTGTTCAATGGTTTCTTGTGTTAGTAATCCTATTGTTTGAGGTTTCCAAAGGTTACTTGTAGATTTTAATTGAGTTTCACTATATATATACATACTACACTACAATGGTTATGAGAAGTAGATGAAGGATTAAGAGTGAGTTTCGAATACATATTGTCAAGCTACAAAGTGGACATCTTCCATATGATGTACGGGTTCAAATCCCTAAAGTCCTAATGATATGGGAGTACTTAGTTTCAGTTCAATGAGTTCAATTGAACATTTAGTTTCAAATTTCAAAGGTACATTTTCCAATACAATTTACATTTTAGGGTTTCCAAGTTCACATGTCAACTAAGATACTATCCCTTTTAACACTATATTGAATCCATCTCTAAGGGGAATCTAACTTTGCATTTAAAGGTTAATCTATCCTAACATACTGAAACTGAATTCTAGATATGATTATAACCTATTTTAACTAATTCAAGATATTAAATATTCATCATTAAAACAAATTCAACATACTTTTACCTAGCAAAAAAAATCTTATGCTAAATTCTAATATCTACATTCAAATATAAATTTCATAAAACATAATAAAACTAAGTATTATTTTCAAAATAATAACAATAATTTTTATCTTCTAACATTAAGAAGATCTAGTTTATAATCCTAATCTAAAAAACACATATTTGAATATCTCATAATTTAAATAAAATGAAGATGACATTATATTTTAAAATCATTAACCCAAACAATCTACTAAATTTTAACTGACATAAATATACTATAATAGTACTCCAAAATAACTTTATTAAAATATCTAATTACAATGTAGTTTGGAGCACCACTACAATAATTAATTTGACTTACTAATTATTTAATTTAAAATAAATTATACTCTATTAATAGCTAAATAAACACATTTAACTAAAACAAATCTTAATTTTACTAAATTTAAAACATATTTCTACTAACATAAACTTTAACTAAAAATTTAAAACAAATAAAAATACTAATTAATCTTCTAACATCTAACCACTAACTTTAACCACATTAAAAACATGAATTAGAACTAACATATACTAATCTTTTAGCAACTAACTTCTAACTTTACTATCTAACCCTAAGTATAATCTAGCTTTACTCAATTTATAACCTATCTAATAATCTCTTAATAACAAGAAAATTTACCTTTACTAAATTTCTATTATTTACTCATACTAACTTTCTTACTTCCTAATTCCAACATTTATAATTCCCAACACCCACTTACTACCTTAACATTCTAACTCACCTTACTACCTACACCCTCTAGCCTACCTACCTAACTCACACCCCCTTACTCCCCTACCACTTGGCGACTTGTTGCACTCCTACTCATTATGGCATTACCCATCCTCCCACATGGGTGCATGGACCCAACTCATCTACCAAGCTACCCAAGAAAGGGACGTGCGTCAGACGATATGATGGGTGTGGTCAGGGTAGTTCATCATATTAATATGCCACCCCATCTACACTCAATATGTCATTTCCCAACAAGTTGATGTATCAGATCCAATTTGCATGGAGGGGGGGTATGTTGGAGTAAGGTAATTACATTTAACATGCCATTTTCATGTATGGCTATGTTTAGGGTGGTGCCCCACTCTACCCAAGGTGATATTGGCAGGTGGGATGTGATTGGAGCGAGGGACAAGACATTAAAAGACCAATTAAAAGGACCCACCGCCCATGATAGCCAATGGTTGCAACCAATGCTACCCAACCTCAATCTTTATGTTTCCCTTTCCTACTAAACATTCACTTACATATCCTGATAACTCATTAACTCAACCACGGTCATAGCTTAATTTGTGATCCTTTGACCAAAGGGTGGTACCAAATGGATTCAAGCTTTCTTTTATTTTAATTATTAAGGAGGAACACACTCTAGATAGATTAGTAGGAAATGGTTAAATTAGAAAATTATCCATATTTTTATTATATTTTTTTAGTCGAGTTCAGTAACATGAGCCTATAATCCAATTTGGGGCACATAAGGAACATGATGATTGTTTGGACTTGAGAGGGAATATATCACATCATATAGTACAACACTAAGGCTTTGTCTTGTTGGATTGAAGTGGAGGGGATAGCACAAGGTTGGTTTCACAGAGAAACAAAACCTCTCTCTTTAGAGGAAGGGTTACGAGCTGCTTGCCTCTCTCTCCACCCATCCTCCACTCCTGCTCTTTACAGGACCTCAACCTTTGGCTATTTTTTTTAAGAGGAATTTCTCACATGCAAGCTCAAGTGAAAGATGTGTATGCATACCAAGGAAATGTTGGTCATGCACATGGTAAGATGAGGGTGTGTTAAATGGTCACCCTATAGTCAAGTGCCCCCACCCATCCCATTTAATAAGTTGTCCTCCAAGTGGGTTGTTACTATGTAATGCAGATAATGATGACACCTCCATAAATAACTTATCAAGTAGATCCAATAGTAACGACAAACACTCAAATTTTTATGCTCATCCCTTCACCCCCTTGCAATGTAAACATAGATAGCAATGCTTTTACAAAATTTTCCCTGCTCGAATGATACTAGAAAACTTACAAGATAATATAGATGCATTTATATTTTATTATATTTTATTCCCATGCCCACAAATCTCAAATTATAAAGTGGGCGGTCACCGTTTGATGAAAAGATGACACGTGTGCCAAAAGAGAAGGAAGAGGATAGATATGAAGAAATCCACTATTTTTTTTTTTAATTTACCATTGACGAAGCTATTTTCCCATTTTTGTAATCCACACACTTCCTTTGACGTGTTTTGTGGGTTTGAAATCCCAAGCACAGAACAAGTGGGGAAAAAAAACTTCACCAATCAATATTAATATTAAAAGTACTATACCATGAGACTACTAATTTAATATTATAAATTATAATTGATTTAATATGCTTGTAAGGATTTTTATGCTTGTCACGATGGTCAATACACAATTAATAGATCTGTACACGTAACATCCTTTTTTCCATAAAGAGATCATTGTAGGCTTAGGGTATTGGCCCCTTTTTAAAAATAATAAATTTGCAATATTAATCAAATAACAATGAGGTCATTTAGAAGAATCTTAGAGAATATGCTTTGTTGCAAAGGGGATTAAAATTTCCCCATACAAAATACAACATCCTGTAGGTGCTTATTTTGATTATACTTTTTTTTTTTGGAAACTTTTCTCTTGCTTCTTTTGAAACTCTATGTATTTTTTTTTTTCTAAGATAACTTATGAAGGTGGATTTATTTTATCTATTTACTATTATTTATGCTTTCCTATCAATTTACAATTTCTATCTAATTATTCCAATATTGAAGAGGTTTAATTCATGTAGTTTTAAACTTTCACACTTTATATGGACCCATTATTGCCCAAGTGTTACAAAACCTGGTGCTCTAATACCAAAATGTCATGCCCAAGATACGAGGCTAAAACACAAAAAAAAATTCAATATATTTTTAAAAAAAGTGATAATTGTATTAAATGTAATACATAAGTATTCGAACAGAATTACGTAACTTCCTCACACTCATGTATAATTATGAAATTTAAGTACAAATCAAATGCAAATTTTCTTAACATATGTTAAATCTTAAATTGCATGAATTGATATATATCACTATGTTATCTAATTAACTTCAATCAAATGCATATGATTACAAAACATATGAATATCATAGGAAGAGTGAAACATCATCATTTTATCAATTTTCAAATAAACATATGTAAAGAACAAAAATACTAAAAGGCTCGATGCAAGAATATTACTCAATCTTTTTCTTCTATTAATTAACTTGGTTCAAGGCTCCATCAAGAAAGAACCAGTAAGAAAACCCGACATCCTTGCCACTTCAACAAGAGTTTAAATACATTTTTTTTTAATATTTTATGATAATACAATATGAATTCTCTTATTGGCCCTTAACAAGAAATTATTTTTAATATCTTCAATACATCACGGAGATCATGGAGAAGATGAAAACTGACCCGAAGAAAAATCAAACATATCATGAAGAACAAATCAAGCATGCATTCCCATCTCGGCTTGCACAATAGGTTCAACATTGAACCAAACTAGGGAGAAGGTGGATTTTCCAAAGAGGATACATCAATCTCCATACCATAATATAGCCCTTTCGAGGCTAAAAACTTGAGAACTTTCATTTTTCACAAATGCCCTTTCGAGGCCAATATTACAAGGATTTTCATTCTCTCGTTCCTTCCAAAATTCAACATTTCCAAACATGGTATGTGATGATAAGTAGGGGCCCATAACACCCTACCCTCTTTCCCTCTTCTCGTCATGAGAATAGACTCTACACTATTGGAGTCCAACTAAAGCCCTTCCCCCACACATGGCCACTTCTTCCTTATCCAAGGGTGAGTAATGCCAAAACAACCCACAAAATCCCTTCAAAATTCAAGTAAAACATGAAGGAGAAACATTCAAGAAAACATGTTTCAATCCCTCCTAAGCATACCCAACACACATACAAACATACCAATAAAAAGACATCAATGACTTGTGCATGAACAAAGCATGAACAACATGAACAATCGTGAAAAAAAGGGATGAAGAACTCCTACCTTCACAATAAGTTTATGGCAACATGAACAAGTTTGAGATGAGCTCTTCCTTCCTCCCTTCAATCTTCCAAAACTTCTCTCTAAAACTAGAGATTGGGTAACAACCCAAAACCCTCTCATAAATGCCTCTAAAAAGATCCCCCCCCCCCTCCCAAAAAAAAAAAAATCTCAACCACCTACCCAAAAACAATAACTCCCACCCACTTGCCTAAAGCCCTAAAGACTTCTAACTCCACTAGACATAAGGTAAGCCTCAAGGTGGAGTTAAAATTATCCAACTCATGATGGGACAAACAAATTTGCGCATTAAAGAAAAAATGGGGTTTTTGAGTGACTATAAAAGTCAACCAAAGGGGCTAGGGGGGTGGAAAATGCCCCCAACCCATACCCATACCCCTTAGGTACTTAGATTTAATGATTTCAGGCCTTAAAGATTAATTAGGGACCTATCAAAAGCATAGAAATTTAGGACTTACTAACAACCTTCAAAATACAAATTTTTCACTAATCCTGATTAGGATAATTAATCTTGATTACTAATTGATTAGCAAAAAGGGTCACTAATCTAATCCAACTTAGATCTATATGTTACTTGGTTACCTCTAACTATCATGTTGGAATGCATATACAATTCACAAGTGTCAAGCGACACTATAAAAATACTATTACAAAATATTAACATTTACTAATTACAGAATGATACATTCATTCAACCTAGGACACAAATAAAATATGAACAATGGGATTTGCATCTTTCATCAAATTTAACCCTAGTTTCCACAATTGATACATAGGGTTCAGTTTCATTTCTCCATTAAATTTTCTAGCTAAAAATATCTTGCACACTCATTGCACACATCAGTAGCTCAAGAAAATCACATGCATATATATATTTAAAACCTATCTAGATAGTTACATAAGTTAAAACATGAATTGTTCATGAAATCAACTATTTAATTCATTTATACCCACATTTAATCATCCAAATCACATAATCAATATAACAAAACTTATTCATTAATTCAAATTAAAGTACAAAAATAATCATTGTTAGGCATGCATACACCTAATCATCATTAAAAAATCAATTAAAGAATACAGAACCATCTAAAGCATAAAACTTAATCATCGAGGTATCAAATCAACACCCTTATCATCAGGTGAAAATGCTTCGTATCATCGTTAGTGAAATTTTTAATGTTTTAACAGTAGAGATAATGTAGTAGTTCTTGAATCACTAAGTATTAAAACATGGATATATCAACTACTTTTAATTTCATTAGGACATTCACAATATAAACATTACTTCATATCCATTTCAATCTCCTATAACAATTTTGATAGAGAATTCATATTCAATAAGTACGTGTGAGGAGGGACCTTATAGCAAGCACCCCAACAATGGTATCTAAAATTTGACAGTTTTATGCATGAGCATATATACAATAGGTGTCATTCAAATCATTGTGTTTATTTTAAGAGGTTGGATGATGACAACTACATTATTTTATGTTTATATGTTGATGATATGCTTGTAGGTGGGTCTAACATGGATCATACTAAGGGGCTAAAATGCTAGTTAGCACATGCATTTGCTATGAAGGATTTGGGGGCAGAAAAAAAAAATCTTTTGTATGAAGATTTGTAAAGATAGGAAGAATAAAAAATTGATGCTATCTCAGGTTGATTATTTTGGGAAGGTGTTGCAATGGTTCTCTATGGAGAATGCTAAAGCTGTCAGCACACCTTTACCTAGTCATTTGAAGTTGACTAAGAAGATGTATCCCATGACACAAGAAGAGGAGGATAAGTTGTCCAAGGTACCCTATGCTTCAGCTATAGGAAGCTTGATGTATGCTATGATATGTACCAAGCTAGATATTGCACATGTAGTGGGAGTTGTTAGCAGGTATATGAGTCATCTAGGAATTGAGCATTGGAATGCAGTCAAATGGATTCTCAGATATTTGAGAGGAACATCCAATAAGTGTTTACACTTTAGGAGCTCTACGACTAATTTATAGGTCTATGTTGACCTAGATTTGGTAGGGGATATTGATACTAGGTGGAGTACTACAAGTTATGTCTTTACTATTGGTGGGGAAACCATGAGCTAGGTTTGTAGGTTACAGAAGGTTAATGCTTTATCCACTGCATAGGCAGAGTATGTAACTACTATAGAGGTAGCCAAGGAGATGATATACCTTTAGTTCTTCTTGGAAGAATTGGGGCACCCTCAAAAGGATAATTATTTGTTTACCGGATAGTCAGAGTGCCATTCATCTTGCCAAGAATTAAGCTCTACATTCAAAGACCAAACACATCTAGCTGTGTTACCATTTCATTTGGTCAATTTTGGAGGAGGGATAGTTAAATCTGGATAAGATACATACCGATGAGAATCCAGAAAATATGTTTACAAAGGTAGTAACAAGGGAGAATTTGAACTCCTCTTCAGCTTTGGTTGGTCTTCTCAACTGCACATGAATAAAGGAACATCAGAGTCTAGGGTGGTTTGATCTAGTAGGAGTCTCATGGAGTAGTGGCATAGCTACAAGATCAGTCTCCAAATGGGAGATTGTTGTTTAGTGAGGATCTTGATCAATCCCCAAGTGGAAGATTTTTAGATTGTGGTGATTGATCAAGGACCAAGGGTTCACCCTTGAAAAGTTTTTTTGGGCACTATTTTATTTGAATTTTGAGCTGATAATTATTAATTATAACCTTAAAGTGGTAAAAATACTTGTATAAAAGGGCTTAGGGTTAGGGATTATTTCATAGTGGTGATGCAAAAATTAGTTCTTGTGGTGGTATTGAGTTGTAAGGGATTACAAATTGTAATCAAGTTGTAATCATTGGACCATAATAATATCGAACTTGCTGTTTGGTGGATGTAGCCCAGGGATTAGGTGAACCACATTAAATCTTGGTGTTTTGTGTTCTTTTCTATGTGATCTATTATTTTTTGATATTGGTTATATTTTATTGTAATTTTTATTTCTGTCTATAGTTTAATCCGAACAATTATTAAAGCTATAATAACTAGTAGTTGCACATTTTAGTATGCACAATGATTAGCCAATAGAAATTTATCACCATAAAGGGGTGAAATACATATATAATTATGCTTTCATTTTGTTGACTTAATATTATCTAAATGATTAAAACAAGTCAGTTTCATTGTCAAAGAACCAAAAAATTTAATATAAAGTTAAATGAATAACAAGTTTTATATAACATTTCCATTTTAATCCTAGGACAAGCTTAGGATGTTATTTACATTAAGCATATAGTTAAAATGTAAATGGATATTAGGACACTTTTTCTATCTATGAATTGCACTTTATGTGCATGACATCCACACAATGAACTCTATTACCTTTTCATAAACACAAATGATATTATATAGTGCTCCATTTTTCTCTCTTGATAGGTGAAAAAATATTTTATTAATACCAAAATATTGCCATAAATTATTCTTGCAAAGTATGTGATCCAAGCTCTATAGAATGCTTGAGTGATCAAGGAAATCATTATTCACAATGTTGACATTGAGAAAATATAGCTTGAGATTAGAAATATGATATTAAAAAATTACATTACATCTCAAAATTATTGTGCTGGAAATTGGTAGTACTTCTTTAATTCATAAATCTCTATAGCTAGATGCTGCAACCCAAGATAGGTAGACTCCTTAAAGTTAAATATTAGGTTATATAAGTCAAAATGTATGTGCTCTTTGATTGGAACCAACAGGAGGTCTCTAGGAACAACTGGCCTTGTGTGTTTATTTCCTATATGACACAACCTTATACATTGATTAGAAAGCATGAACAATAGAGCAATATAATGTACTACAAAAAATATACAAAATTTAAGAAAGTTGTATGAATCTATCACTATGCATTATTGGTGATTTTTCACAAAGAAGAAACATCTTGGCAAAGGAATTAAGTTCAAGGCATAAAAAAGACGAAAAAGGTGAAAGACATATTCACAAAGCACCATAAAAATATTGTAATCCAACCTACACCATGCCCATCAATTTTTTTTATGAGTTAAATGTTTCATGGAAATTTAAAAATTCTGAAATCACAAAGCATATACCAAGAAGAAACTTCTCTCACCATGATAGAAACTATTAATAAAGAAAGTGTCATGCACTATAAAAGGTATAATAAATTATAAGACAATACAATAGAATACAAAAGAATGCATGGGAATGAATATATGAAATTCTAATACCATTTATTTTAACATTATATGTCTAAATATTTCATAGAAATATTTTCGTAAACTTTCTAATTATTAATTATATTTTAGATCACATATTTGGAAATTTAAACAAAAGAAAAAATTGGAGCTTTCTAATCAATAACAAGGTTTTTTGCTTCATTGAAAAATCATAAAAGTGAGAAGTCTTACAAAATTTCTGACATAAAAATAAAACTTGGGAGAAAACAATAAACCTATTGGATTTATAAATAATGTGAAACTATTAACTAGCATTTGCACCTATGAGGTGCAATGGTGATGCCAATAGTTAGATATGAAGTTTGAAGATTTGGAGTTTCTTCTTTGTATTTGAGCATTTTGTTTGTAGCAGTTGTAAGAGTATGTTGGAGGGAAAAATTAGAAATACACATGTGCAAGTTAAATTTCATGTTTACAAAGTTATATGTCATGTCTTCACCAACCTATAACACCTTGAGGTTGAAAATTATGCGGTGAGACATAAAACATGCATGAACTCAAATAATTATGTATTGATTCAAGTTACAATTTACATGGTAAAGTTCTATACAATTTTGGTGATTTTGATAGTGACTATGCTGATCCTTGCACATAACAATAATTAATAATTAACTTCTACTATATACTTATTATTAGTGTATAATAATATATAGACTTTTTCAAATTCATAAATTTAATATTTTTGTACTTCAAATTTAATAATTATCATCAATAAAATACATCCCCTTCCTCTTGTGAATCTCTCCTCCTCGCTAGCATATCAAAAGATGGGTGTAAAACCTCAAAGGAAGGGATGCTAGCAAGGAGGATGGATGACTTTTGCCATAATTGGTGTTGTAGTGAGATCCATTGCATTGACACCCATGCAGTTATAGTGTAATTGTTGTTCAGTTGCTTTCAACATCTTTCAACTATCATTTGCAAAAAATGTATACATCTATTTCCTTACCTTATATTGGATTATCAAGCACTCAACACTTTCATAAGGTATTAATACAGTAGTAATATGGTTGGGAATTGTTAATAGAAAATAGATTTAGAATTGACATTTATCTTGTTAGATAACTAAGAGGGGAGGTTAATCAATTATATCTAGTTATCCTACAGGCATTAAAATTTCTTTTCACACCAACTTGAAAAATTAAATATTTTCAATCATAAGCTTGATAATTAAATCTAAAACATCAAAATATAAGATGATAAACTCTTAATCAAACTATCAACTTAATATACTGAGTATTAGAGTTATCTTCTAGATTATACCAAGTTGCAACAATTAATAGTAAACATGTAATAAAATTGCAACACAATAAGCATCCACACAAATTTGACACAAGTATTTAGCGTGAAAACCATATAAAGGAAAAAACCACCCAGGAACCAACAACCCAAAATAAACACTCCTTTGAAGTGAGCTCTATTAGAATAACTTTGTGGGGGGGGGGGGGGGTGTGGTGAATCAGTTATCCAAGGTCCATATGTATAAATAAAACTTTTCACAGCTTAATGAACCCATAAAACATTTATCTTCATGCATGCATCCATAAGATTATGCAATCACTTAAAACTTCTAAGTTATTGTCAAATCAATTTGCAAAAATGTAAACTTGAAACATAAAAAATTCAACAACACACTCGACACAATGATTTATGTGGAAACCAAATTCAGGAAAAACCACTAGTAAAATGCTACTCTTTTTCACTCTTCTAAAGTGATGCCCCATGAAAGGCCAACCCCCTTAAAGGTTACAATACACACTATTCAATGTGACCATGTTAAAGGATTTCAATCACTTTGTTAGAAGTAAACTTTGATAGAGGACTTTAGAAAATTCACATAGAATGTCACCTAGTTAAATGATTTACAAATGACTATTAAGTCAACCTTAATCCAAAGGATTTACTCTAGACTAATAAAATTATTAGAGAGTAACAATAAGGCTTGATCTAATAAAAACTTACAACTCTCTTTGTAGATTACAAATCTTTTTTTCAATCCTCCACTCTACTTGGCTTTCACACATTTCAACTCTAATAGCTTGTTCACCCTTCAAGCATCCATACCCTTAATCCTTATTACTTAACATGCAATACAAACTCTCAATTAGGTCTCTATTCAATGAATCAATACCTTTGACTCCTTGTCTTCCTTAGGTTCTCTCACATGACAACCCTTGCTTGTAACCAACCATCCCTATAAATAGAGAATTAAGATTTTTTTGGGTTCATTCTCCATCATCCAATTTACGACTAGGTTAGATTAGGTAGGATTCAATAAATCTACCTATCATTCCATATCACTTCTAGAAACTTCTATTTCAATCCTCTTTGAATTCACCTAAAAATGTTTTACCATGAATTCTATGCTAGTAGCTCATCAATCTTATCTTCCACCTAGTTTACACAATCTAAAAAAATAGACTTGTTTGCTTAGATCCATTGAATTCACAATCTTTCTAATAATGTTGGCACTTGACATTAACTTGCTTCTGATGCCTAGCACATACTGCATTGCTCGACATCCTCTATAAAATCACTTGGCACAAACTAAGCTTTACTAGTGCTTGACATCAACTAAACTTTATTTGATATCCACTATTTCTCTTGACATACACTAAAATAGACTTTTACTTGACTCTAACTAATTTTCTTCTTGGCTTGCACTAACTTTGCTTGGCACCTGCTATCCATTAGGTCAAGCTTGGTAGAAATTTTTTTAAAACTTGTTCTACTAAACTTGCTTAGTGTAACCAACCTTTGCAACCTTAAGTATATTATCAATGCACTATGATATCACTATCTTAGCTGATTTTTGTACTCCTTTTTATTTCATAACTCAACCCTTTCCTCTAGGTGTTATTGTTACATCTTTTGATCAAATTCCCTTCATCAGTCAAATAGGTGATAGTACTTAATTATATAAGTAGTCATCTTACCAGCAAAAAGTAGGTTTGACATTAGTGACAAAACAATGATTGAAACACATCTATCATACTTGTAACAATCTATTTTCAACAATCTCCTTCTTAACAAGAGCCAACCTTGTTAAAGGTTACAAACACATTGTTAATGTGACCTTGCTAGAAGATTTACACCAAACATCATCTAGACCTTATTTATCACTTGAAACTTCTAAAGAATGCCCTACTCTAATTTACTTACAAAAAATTCAATAGAATGTCACCTTATAGGATTTCAAAAGACTATTATGTCCACTTGGTTAAGAAAAATTTCTACTACAATGACCTTAGAAATTAACAATGAAATATCTATTAGGTTTTAGCACTACCTTGCTTGTTTAGATCTTTGTTTCACTCAATTTATTTCCTCTTTTAATCTTCTTTCAACTTCTAGCTAATTCACACACTTCACACATTAGCTTAGCACTTTATTTTCTTGATCTTTATAATGTAGCTCTAATCAATGGTCTAGCTATCACTTTCTTCTTCTTTGACCAATAACAATAAATAACAATAAACATTGTGTTCATCATTTAAATAGAAAACTTGTACTTCTCCTTTGGAATCTGCTAGGTTTTGTCACTTAATCACAATTGTCAAATCTTCATCAAGTTGAGATACATTTAATCTAGATGCTCAAGAAATATAATTTCACTTTAAACCTTGTGCATCATTTCTAATTTTCAAATCCCCTTCATTAGATCTTGTTTGAATTTCTCTCATCATTGATCTCATAACTAACTTCATCCTTATTTTTGAAACTTCTCTAACAATCTTTATTTTCATCAAATGTCAACATTAGATTAAATCTTTTCTAAACATGTTTTTCTTTTTCATGCTTGGTTAACATTATATCTTGCTTCGCCAATACTAGACTTAGTTAGCATTAAAATTTCTTGGTTGACACTAGACATTTTTTCCTTTCTTTAGTAGGTGCTTGGTGACAACTATAGTAGTTTAGTTAATATGGTGGTTCTTCATTCACTGATCTAATTGTATTTCTTATACATGATGTCAACACTTAATCCAATCATGTAAAATAATCATACCAACATTATATTATCAATTTCTAACTCATTCAAGTGCCCATTGAATACCATATACCTTTTAACATTTACATCATCATCATACTTTCTTCAAATCCTCTTCAACAATCCAATGATATGATGCTCTAGATTGAATTGGCATAATGTCTAACCAATTAAGGCTTCACATCAATGAAAACATAACAATTGATATGTATCTTTCACATACATTAATAACATTATCATTTTGGGGGAATAATGTTAAGGGATGGTAGAGGCTTTCAGTTGGAATTTGGTTGTAGTTATCAATAGTGGATGTGAAAGGTTTGTGGGTGTAGGATCTAGAAATGGTAATGCTAGGAATGGTATTCTGGATGATGACTAGGAGGAGAAGGAAGAAGAAAAATAATTTTTGGGGAATGTTTCAAGAGAGTGTGGGGAAGTTTACTTTCAAAAGTCTACTCCTCCATCCTCTATCCTAACTTCTTCAAGGGCCAAGAGGGAGTCCTTCCTTGGCAAGTTTTCAAGATATTGAGGATTCACATGATCTGACTCACAAGGAGGATGGAGATGAAGTTGGAGGGAAAAAGTGGTCTTCCCTTTTTGGTAAAAGGCCAATGGATATGTCATCTTTCCCCCCTATTACATCAAAATCTTGCTGGGAGAAAGGTGAATTCAAAATATTTGTTCCAAACCTAATTGTTGATTTTTCTATATCTTTGATGGATCTAACCCTAGTTGGGAAATTTCTAGGGCCCCGACTAAATATTGATTCTTTAAGAAATATTACAAAAAGAAAATGGGCCCTTTAGGGTTAGGTTGACATTGGTATTATGACTAGAGGTTTTTTCTTCCTTTTTATTCATCTATAAAGAGGATCTGAAGATGCTATTATGTGGAGGTCCATGATACTTTGGTAGAATCTCCCTCATGGTTAAAAAATGGGAACCAAATATGGACCTATCAGATACTTTCTTTCTCACTACTCCTATTTGTGTTAGACTCTGAAGTCTTTCATTGGTGTTTTGGCATAAATATATTTTTAAAGGGATTTTTCAATCCTTTAGTGAACTTATTGTAATTGACAATATGACTACCTTGAGATCAAGGTTTTTGTCTGTTGGATCTATATTAAGGCTTCCCAACTGAGGGATTTACCTTAGAGAGTAGATATTATCTCTAAGTTGGGAAAATGTACTCAAGAGGTTAACTTTAAAGTTCTTCCAAATGCCTGTTTCTTTTGTAAGAAGATAGGTCACTAGGAAAAAACTTGCCCAAAAAAGTCTAAAATGACTAAAAAGATGGGGATAGTGGATAAGAAGGCTTAAAAATTGGTATAGAAACCTAAAACAAAAGGGGAATCTATATCTAAGATGATGCAACCTAGGGAAGCTTTAAGAAATTGAGAACAAGGTAATGATAATTGTGTGTAGTTAGAGGATGGTAGTAAGGTGCTAGGAGTGGAGGAAATTCTCCCCTCTATCCCATAGGTGAATAAGGAAATGGTAAGGATATGGGACCGGATGGATCTTAATCAAAATAAGGGTGAGGAACTAGGAAATGATGGAGAGGAAGAGAGTTTTAAGGAAGGGGAAATCCAAGAAGAAGATAAAGGAGATCTAGATGATATCCTAAATGATTATGTGAAGGATTCCCTTGATAGAGGAAACCTCCCATTATTGGAACCTTTCATTGAGGAGTCAATTTTGATAGATTCTATCCCTAGTTCTAACCTCAAGAATCCAATCTTACAAAGAGAACAAAAAGTTGGTAAAGAAGAAATTAACTAGAGAACTGGACAAAGGAAGAAGTCTAAAAATGAGGCTTCCTCAATAGTCTCATCTTCAAGAGTCAAAAATAGAAGAAAGAAATTGGAGATAGCACCACCAAAAGTTAAGGCTAATGTTGGATCTCTTGGAAAAGTGGGTAGAAAGACTACTAAAAATAAGAGAGAAATAGAAAGTATACAGAATATAATTGATGGGAAATAAGATACTATTATGGATTTCACCCCTAAAAAGTAATGAAGATCATATCTTGGAACATAAGAGTGATGAATGACATCCATAAATTAAATGTAGTTGGGAATTTTGTTCGAGATCACAAGTAGGATATCATGGTGATTTAGGAAACAAAAATGGAGAAAGGAAAAGAAAAAAATTTAAAATCTTTCAATAACTATGGTCTTTTGGCTAGTAGTTCTAAAGGGGCCTCAGGTGGTACTCTAATCATGTGGAAAAATTTTGTGTTCTTTGGGACTTTGATGGATTCAAGAAAACACTTTATTGCATTGAAGATCCAACATCTAAATCTGGGAACCTACTGGTATGTGGTAAATATATATGCCCCTAATAGTAAGAGTGCAAGTAAAAAGTTTTAGAATTCTTTATCTAAGCTTAAAAGATTAGATTATAATGGTAGATGGATTTTTCTAGGGGACTTTAACATTTGCCTTTATGAACATGAAAAAAGGGAAGTAATCCAAGTTAGTTGGAAGGAAGATTGGATCTAATAGATTTTATTAATAGGGAGGGATTAATGGATATGGACCTCCAAGGAATAGATTTCACTTGGAGTAATAAAAGAATTGGAGATAGTTGTATCCAAGCCCATCTAGATAGGGTACTTATATCCCCTAATTTTTTTTGTGCCCTTTCTTTTATCTAGAAGGTTGCTTCTGACCAATTTCGCTATTGTCTGAAGCAGATCCTCTTCAAGTAAGGAAGAATTTTCCTTTTAGGTTTGAAAAAATATGGATACATCATCCTAATTCTCTTACTATTTTTAAAGGATGGTGGAATATCAATAACAATGGTATGACCCTTTTCTATGTTGGTAAAAAACTTAAGAATGTGAAAGATAGGGTAAAAGAGTGGAACAAGAGCTCTTTTGGAGATATCTTTAAAGGTAAATCTAATTTCAAAATGGAATTAAAGAACATTGAAGATGAAATTCAATGTGATGGTTACTTAGTGGAGTTGTTAAAGGTAGAGAATAAGAAGTTGGTTAGTTACCATGGTCTTGTATCAAGAGAAGAAATCTTTGTAGGTAGAGATCTAGATCAATATGACTTAAGGAAGGTGATCAAAATACTATTTTTTCATCTAACTACCATGAAGCACAAAGCTAGGAATCAAATTTCTAGCTTAAAAAAGGGAAGGGATACAATTACTAATTAAAATGAAATCACAAGGGATATGGTTTCTTCATTCTCCTCTCATCTTTTTGCTTACTTGAATCTTGATTTTGCTAGACATAATGAGCTTCTTGAAACTATTCCTCAAATTATTACTAATGAGAAGAAAAAAATGTTGATGACTATTCCTTCTAGGGAGGAAATCTATAAGGTTATGTATTCCTTTGAATGAAATAAATCCCCTAGTCTAGATGGCTTCCCCATGTTTTTCTTCTAGAAACTTTGGGAAGTTGTTGGCAAAGATGTCTGTGATGCAGTGAAAAATTCTTTGGGGATAAAAGAATGCTAAAAGAAATCAATTCTAGTATTCTTTGTTTGATTCCTAATAAGTTGGGTGATGATTATCTAGAACAATTTAGGCCTATTAGTCTATGTAATTTGATCTACAAAATTATTTCAAAAGTTTTTACTAAGTGTATTTTGGCTCTCCTCCCTAATTTGATCTCTGATCAATAGAATGACTTCATTCCAGGAAGGAAAATCCTAAATTCTATAATTGTGGTTAATGAAAACATAATTTCTTTATCTCTATCTAACTCTGAAGGTTTTGTGATGAAGGTGGATATAGCAAAAGCTTATGATAGAGTTTATTGGATTTTTTTTCAAAAGGTAATGTAGACTTTTGGTTTTAGTGAGCAATGCTTAAAGATTTTTGTGTAGCTTGTTACTACTTCCTCCTTGGCTGTCCTAGTCAATGGGATATCATTAGGTTTTTTAAAACCTTTAAGGGGCTCAAGGAAAAGTGATCCTATTTCTCTTATTCTCTTTACTACTATGGCTAATTGTCTTGGAAGGTATATTGGTAGACTTGTCTTGAAAGGGGTAATTCAATGTGTACGATCCACATCCCAACCTCTTTTATGTTCTCATGAGAAATTTTTGGATGATATTATTTTTATGGGAAAAGTAGATGTTAGGGAGCTTAGGAGTCTTAAAAGGGCTCTTAATCTATATTTTGCAATTACATGGAAACTGGTCAATTGGGATAAGAGATCTTTATTCTTTATTAATACCCTTATACCTAGGCAAAGGAATATTGCTAATATCTTGGGATGTTCTATTGGTACCTTTCTAGGTATTATCTTGGTCTCCCCTTGGGGAAAAGTCCTTTACATTTCTTTTACGAGGATCTTGTGGAGAATTTTAATAAGAAATTAGTTAGATGGAAAGGGAATATGCTAATTCAAGCTGGTAAAGTGACTCTTCTGAAGGCCTATCTTCAAAGTTTCCCTACCTATGCTCTTAGTCTTTTCAAAATTCCAACAAAGTTTGCAAATGCTATTGATAGAATACAAAGGAAATTTTTATGGTTTGGCTCTAAAGAAATAAAGAGGATGACACTGATTGCTTGGGAAAAGGTATGCAAACCTAAGATTGAAGATGCACTGGGTATTAGATCTATAAGAAGTATGAATAAAGCTCTCCTTTCTAAAAAAGATGGAGAATGTACCAATATAATAAGGAATGGAGTTCTATTTGGAAGTATAAGTATCTTTATAATATTACATCTTTGTTTGGTTTTCTATCTTACCCAAATATCTCCAATTCTTCAACTATATGGGGTGTAGTGTAGGGTACCAAAGACATTCTTAATAAAGGATGTATGTGTAAATTTGGGGATGGAAGAAAGGTCAAGTTTTGGGAAGGTGTGTGGTTATTGGATCATCCACTACTTAATGATTTTAATGATATCACACTCACTGACAAATGTAAACAAGTTTTTGGGGGGTTTTTGTATGCAATCATTGGAGAAATAATGGATGGGTTAATCTTGAAGAGGTTTTCTACAATGTCAACAACATTCAAATATCTCTCAATTTATTTAGTCTTACTCCAAATATGGAGTATTCCATGGTGTGAGGTATTGAACCAAGTGATAAATTTAAGGTGGCCTTTTTGTTCAGATATGATTTAAATGAAAATCCTCCCACTTGGGCTAAATCTTGGAAAAGGGTCTTATTTCTAAAATTAATATTTTATTCTAGATTACCCTTCAATTTTTTTTTTAAACTATGGATAATCTTCAAAAAAGGGGTATTTATATTGTGAATAGATGTAGTTTATGTAAGATGGAAGGAAAATATATAAACCACCTTTTCATTCATTGTATATTCAGCCCTAATGTTTGCGGTATTCTTCTCTAGTACAGGAATATATTTTAGGTTCAACCTAGGAATCTTGTGGAGTGTTTCCAAAATTGGAAATGCTCTATTAGATGCCTTGATATTTGTTTCTTTTTGAGTATCTCTCTTCCTCACCTTTTTTGGGGTCTTTGGAAAGAAAGAAACAATAGGATTTTCAAACATAGAGAAACATTTGATTGGGCAGTGGGTCAAAACATTCTCAGGGCTATAAAAGAGAGCTTCATCTCTCAAAATAATAATATTGATGATTTGAAAATATGTGACCTTGAAAATTAAAGAAAGTAAAAACTTAAAGAAAATGATAGCAGAGATGCTTTCATATGGAAATCCCCTCCTATGGGATGGCTGAAAGTGAACTTTGATGGGTTTGCTAAAGGAAACCCTAGAAGAGCTAGTTGTGATGGGATCTTAAGGCATTGTAATAGTAGGATTGTGGATGCTATTGATCCCTATTGGTTTCTCTACTAGCCTTAGGGTGGAAGCCATTGCTACTCTTTATACTATTAGAATTGCATTGGAAACTAGTTATTAGAAATTATGGCTAGAAGGGGACTCCTTAAATACTATTAATATGTTGAATAATAGAAATATGGTGACATGGAATATTTAAGGGAGTATTTTAGAAATTAAAAATATTTTCAATAAGTTTGATAATGTTATTATATCTCATAATTACTAAGAGGGAAAAAAAGTGGTTGATTAGATTGCTAACAAAGCAACAAATGTGAATAGTAAGATGACGTGGGCTGACAACCTAAGTAAGGAAGGGGATTTAAAGGTCATCATTAATTACGACTTGACAAATGCAGTTGAAGGAAAAATTATTTGAGATTTTGAGGATTACTATGGCAATGGGGTGGCATTAATAAATGACATTATCATTTTATGAGGGAGTACCTCCTCATTATTGCCAATACTATAGGGCCCATTTTCTGGGCAAAAAGTTTCTTTGAGTTAAAAGAAAACTTTTATATTGTTCTTGTTACTATTTTTTTGTAGAGTTATCAAAGATGAGTACATTATGGGTTGTGAGCCGAGGAAATAGAAGCCATTAAATTGTAAAGAAGGGAAGGAAAAGCATGTGGTGTGGGGAAATTCTCCAAAAGGGTAAGGTGACTATGTATCTTGAGAAGTTGCATGGTTTTAAGCAATATATTACTAGATTTTTTTAAAGAATTGGTCTAGGGAGAGAGTGTCTCTTCATGGGGTCATAGTGGATGTGACATAGGATTTTATTGCTGAAATCACTAGCCTTCCCATAGAGGGCATTGAGTTAAAAAAAAAACTAGTATATCTAATACAACCATCAAGAAGTTTCCAAAAACTATAGAGGAGGAAAAGAAACTGGTCAAGGAAGGGGATTTCTATGAAAAAGAAACTATTGGTGTAAATTAGTATTTACTATTTACACTTTACTTAAGTTTACTTAGGTCAATACATTATTTTATTATATTGAATTATTTTATTATTTATTTAGGTGAGACACTTAGGAGTTTGTGTACTCTCATGAGTTGTCATGTTGACAACACAGAAGTATGCAACTCTAATTCAACACATGGTGTCTACAACAATGGAGTTTTTATCATTCATTGAGTTGTCATGTAGACAACACAATTATTTGCACTCCTAATTTAGTACATGTTTTCTACCAAATTATTTTGCATGCTACATCATTGTAGGCTTATACTCTCATCATCACACTTACTCTTGTGCTTAATGGAGGATAAACCATATCTAGTGGACATGTGTCTGGTTGTATGACTTATCATGTTGCTAATTTCTATGCATTCTAAAAGCTCTCTAGAGGCCTTTATATATAGGCACTCCTAGTGTACTTTTATATTGAATATTGAATGAATATATTTTCATTCTGATCATACTCTCTTTGGTCTACTATCGTGCTTGTGCTTGAGTTCCTTGGTCTTGGGTGAATTTTTCCCTAAGGAAAATTCTTATAGAAACTAGTCAAGGAAGGGAATTTCTATGATTTGGATCAAATTTAAGGATACTTGGAAAGATGTTTTATCTTGTATCTATGATTACTTTATCTTAGATGGTAGGCTGAAAAGGGTTCATACATTTCACTTTTTTTTCCTGAACCATTTCAGACAACCTCAATGTCTATAGAAAGAAAGATAGTAGGCATGTACTTCATGAAGGTCTTATCTTTTTAATTGAAGAATATTGTAGAAAGAATGCCATGAAACCCTCACCTATGTTGGGGAAGAAGAGGAAATCTTCTAGGAAAGATCCTCTTGATAAAATGAGTGCTAAAAAAATAAGAAGCCATAATGTGAAAATCAAGGAGGTTCATAGTGAGAATATCGATACTGCATCAATGTCAAATTCGGAGGAAATTGAGAAGAAAGTTTAAAAAAAAACTATTGAGAAGGGTAAAAATAAGGATACTAAAGTTGAAGATATTCTAGATGTAAACAAGGATGCTACAAATTTTGAGAGTGAAGAGGAAGAGGAGGGTGAAACAGAGACTGGTCATCTCAACTCCAACTTTGATGGGTACTCTGGTAGTTGGGGAGCCTCTTCAACTAAAGATGATGGGGAAAGTAGCAATCAAAGGTCTCTAAAAATGAGGATTAAAAATCATTTTTATTCTTTGAGCCCTACTATAGATAAAGGTAGCATGACTTAAGGGAAATGGTATACCCATATGGAGACTCAAGTGGTGAGGCTCTTGATTGACTCAGAAAAGAAAAACAAAAATTGAATAAGGATAACTAGGAGGAAGAGATTGGCCAAGGGGGTTTGAACAAGGAAAAAAATATAAAGTTGGATGATATCCAGGATGCTATTATCAATCTTGAGAATTTGGTTGAAGAAGAGGTCAAATAAGAATTGAAAAACAATGAGAAGCTAACTTTTCTCCATAAAGCTAAATTGAAATTTGATGTTTCTCTTTAGGTTTATTCTTGGCTCTAAAATGATATTATTATCCTCAAGAAAAAGATAAGGGATCTTTAGAGAAAATAGGATGAAGAGAGAGAGAGAAAAAAATTTAGTTCGAGAGTCAAGTGGGTATATATCCCTAAGAAGCTAAAGGCCTATGAAATGGAGTTGTGTCAATTGGTAAAGGATAGTTGTCAAAGGATGGATATGGCTTCCTTGATTTTATGCACCACTATTGCAAGCATCAATAGAAGGAGAAATGGGGAAATTATATCCCTTGTTGCAATTTAGCTAATCGGTGGCCCTAGTAAGAGAACTAGATAAAGTACAAAGAAAGTTGCTAAAGCTGATCCTAGGTTGGTGGTGGAGGACATCCTTCAAGGGACTGTGACTACTAGTAAGGAGATGGCTAAGGTGATTAAAGAGCTAGCTTAATCGTTGGTTCTAGTTGTTGGATTGGTTATTGGTCCTGGTCCTTTGTGTTTCTATTTCATTTTTCTAGCTTTTATTTATCTAATAAACTATTTTTGGGTTTCAAGTCCTTGTAAAATCTATTTTTTCTCTTTTCTTGATTATTTTGTAGGTTTCAAGTCCTTGTAAAATTTGGTCTTTTAGTAACTATAATGACTTTGTAGGTTCTATCTCCTTGTAAAACCTAGGGGACTTTTATCATTATTCCTATTTTTGTTGCTGTAACAAAACCTTCTTTTACCATAATCTAAAAAGTATTATCATTTGGGGCTAACACATTCTTAATATGCATACATAGGAGAAGCTTAGTAGAGATGAGAAAAAAGTTTAGAACTAATTTAAAAATCTATATATGTTCTAATTTTCTTTAAGATTATTAACATTGATATTATTTGTAATTGTTATATAAATATTTTACTAAAAAAAGCACCCTATGCCTGATGCAAAAAAAAGAAGATCTTGGTTTAAAATAAATATGGTAATTACAAGGAACTTTTTAAGTTCCTTACTTAAGATTGAGCTAGGATGATGTTGATGAAGACATGCAAAAGAAAGGAGGCTTAGGGTTATGGTCACCCCCCTTTTTTTGCATTGTAGTTGATAGTGGCCTCCATAACCTTATTTCTATTTGTGTTTATATCATCAATATGATCATGTTATTCTAACTGAAGATGAAAAGTGAATGATCTCTTCTACAAGATGGGAGTTTAGGGTATTCTTCAAGTGTACTCAAAGATTCTTGATGGTGGGTAGTGTATTCTCTTCTACATTTCTTCAGATGAATGTGGTTGCTAGATTTTGGGTCTAGTGCCACAGCATAAGGTTCTAGATAAGATATCTGAATTGAGGGTATCTTCCAAACCTTTGGTCATAAAACCTCATCAAGTGCAACCAAACTTGAATATTTGTATCAAGTAGATATATTCAAGAAAAGCACAAGAAATGACATATCGAGTGATCCTTTAGTATTGTATTTATTTATTGGAGAGGAGTATATTTTAATACCATTCATTATATTATGTGTTTTCTTCAATTTGTAATGTCCTCTTGATTATTTCAAACTCATGTGAAATGTTTTGTAATTTAAAAATAAATAAAGTTGTAAAAGTCATGATATTATCATCATGGTCCTCATCAATGTCATTCTCATTAGGTAGAATTGTTAAATTTCAAGATCGCTACAAGTGTAATGGCACTACCTATTCAAGGTATGTGTGTCTCAAATGCAACTTCCTCTTAGATTCATATTGAGCATAGGAAATGAATAGTCGGGTCCCTTCATGGGACATATCTATTTGATAATTAAATATTTAATATTAATCATAATGTATTAATTTATTAATTTATATATGTATGCATACATACATACATACATACATACATACATACATACATACATACATACATACATACATACATACATACATACATACATACATACATACATACATACATATATATATATATATATATATATATTATTGTTATATTAATTTCTCTCAAATAATAATAAACTTACATATATAAATTATATCTAATATATGATGAACACACATATAAAAAGGATAAAGGCATCTGAATTGACTAAAAATTTAATACCCCCTCTTAGTCAAGAAGAATAAATACATTTTGATAATCAAAGGTAAATGATGACCAATATTTTGAATAACCCAAAGATAATCAAAATGTTGATATCTAAGCTCTTAGTTATTAGTCTCACAAAATGCATACTTACCTCATACCCAATATGCATCTATACAAATAACTCAAAGATAGTCAATTTAATGACATCTAAACACTCATTTTTAAGTCTTACAAGATGCATATTCTCATGATTTAAGTACAACACTTACTCAAAAATGTATAACACAAAGTTTAGTCTATTGAAGCTGCCACACATCAACAATCTATCTTAGCTAGAGAGGATAAACACATGACATATATTATACCCTTGGTAATATTGGGAATGGAAAATTTTAAGGATATCTTTGATTATAAGATATTCAACATTTTTATATCACATTTCATATCAAGAGTATTGGTCTCCCAAAATATCAACATCCGATATTCACCAAATACTCAAATAAGGTGTGATATCACAAGTATTGGCCTCCCATAATATCATAAATAGCCACAAATTACTAAAAATAAGGTTTGACATCACATCTAATATCAAGAGTATTGGCCTCCTAGAATATCAATGATATTTGTTAAGTACTCTTTGAGTAATGGCCTCCTAGAATGTTGAGATGCAAGAGATTCACCATATACTCATTGTTTGATCTCATAATACAAGTTATTGCACGATTGTCACCTTACAAAAACTTATCCAATTACAAGTGAAGATCATTTGGAAGTCATCACTTCCTCATGATATATACAAGGGGCAGGCTCATAAAAATCACATGGTCATGATGTATGAATCAAGGTCCTCTTGACTATAATAATTTATTGATCATTGGAGAATCCATCTCATCATGATTTACTCCCTCTTAATCAATAACACTAAGATCACTGAAGGTTAATAACATTCTCAATCTTCTCCCTCTCTTTCAAGGTTTCCTCTAATAACATGTCAAGCTTTCTTTAAATCTTAATCTTCCTTTTTCCTGCAATAACATTCTTAGAGGAAAAGATCAAGACAAACAACTCTTATTGTAAAAAATAAATAAACCACCTTTAATAAGTATTCTCAATAATAATATTATATTTTAAATATAATAATATTAGAAATTTGATTGATTTCACAAACTATCAATTCATATTTGAAATTTTCATAATGTTAGATTCACTATATTAGTAATACTTGAAAATTATGCTCGAGAAAATACTTTCTCAAGTAGTGACTTCTTCTATTAATCTCACTCTCCAATCAAATATTTATATAAAAAAATGACAAATAAATATGTACGATTATATTTATAATGTATCCCCTCCTTACATATATTTATTCCCATTCTCATTTCTACTATATCTTATTATAAAATTAGATTTAATACTTCAACATATATTACATTACTAATATGCAAACTATCATACCTTTTCCTTTTTTAAATTTTGTTGTGGTATCATTTTTTTCTTTTTTCTTTTTTATTGGTTGTGGGTCTTATGCATACCTATTCCATTGGTAGTGGGACCCTTTCTCATATGACCTATATTCCATAGAGTTAGTGGGATTCCTCAACCATTTACTACCCTACTCATCTAACATGGTTGATATATCTCTTTGACTTGCTCCATTACATGCATGTGTTCATGTTAGTGATGCCTTATCACCATTGTCAACACATCTTTTGCCACATATTTATGTGTGTGGTTCATTTAGGATGTAGCTATCCTCCCTACAAATTGCACCATTGACTAAATTTCAAAAAAAATGTAAATACAATGATTTTTTAAAAAAAATTCAACATTTGATCTTCATGATCTGTATATTTTGTGATAAAAAACAACAAAAGTTTTGAGAAAATTTCACTATATTTTTCATGAATCTGAAAAAGAATATGTTTGACTTTTTTTTTTTATCTTTGGTGCATTTTATCTAGAGATTAGCCAGTGTCATTTATTTATTGTTAGTGTACCTTCTACCACACATATCCCACACTCTCCCTTGACTATGTATTTAATAATTTGTCTATTGTTGTTCATCTTCTTTGACATGTATTTTGACTCATACAAATCTAATGCCAATTGTAAGAGTTTCTTAAAAGGCTCTAAAAGAGGAATGCAAGGGATGTTCATAAGAGATCGAATCCAAGAAATGACACCAATGTTCTGGCTACACAATCTAAGCATAGTCAGGATACATAAACTATATAAAAAAAAAGAACGGTGTTAAGTTAGAAGGATTCTACCGATCTAAAATGGTTAGAGATGCATTACAAAAGAAAGCGTCTTGCAGTCAAAAGTATTATTTCATCAAAAAGTAATGTTTGAAATGGTATGGAGCAATTATGCAAAAAGTCTAAAATTAAAAGAGCTTGACATCTTGCCAAGAGCCCTCAAATTGATTCTCTTATTTGGTCAAGCAATTGATTGACAAAGAGCCTTCATGGAAATTTTGAATGAATGAACTGGGAGGGGTGGAAGATTGTTTCGAGTTGATAGAGGACTTTGATTGATGACATCTTGATGTGTCAAAGAGAATGAATACACAATGCACACACTAAGTTTGAAGGTTTAGATTTCAAAAATTTTGATTGAAAAGTCATCTAAGATATGTTCGAGGTGTTCAAAGTTTGGTTCATGTTTGACACACATTGGAAGAATGTTTTCTAATGAAGAAATTCCTTGGTCATTTCTTCCTTTTTTGGGGCTATTTGTTGTGGTATCCACAACATATGCCCCATTCCTCATTAGGAATGGGGACCCCCTACTTTTTTCAACTCTCAAACTCATAGTTTGAGAGTCAGGAGAAGAAAACTTGATTAAATAAGTTAGAGTCAAAAAAGTCAAAAAAAATCTCGCATGCGTGCGGCGCATACCCTTCTCGAAATGCGCAGCACTGTCGTCACGCCCCTTTGGGCCACACAGTGCAACCACTGCTGTGGCACCCTCTGGGCTATGTGTAGCTGCCCCTGCATGCCCTTTTGGATGCACAGTGGCGTGGCCGCTACACACCCCTTCTGGGCCGCATGTGGCTGCCGCTCTGAGCACCCTTTTGGACACACAATGCATGGCTTCTGGGTTGCATGCGGTTGCCACTCTACGTGCCCTTTTGGACATGCAGCAGTGCGGTTGCTGTATGCACCTTCTAGGCTACACTTGTTGTGCCACCATGCCTCCCTTCTGGATGCGCACGCCCGGCCGCTATCGCACCCCTCTAGGATACGTGCGTACGGTCACAGCCACACCCCTCTCAGATGCGCGCATGCACTGTCACTATGCCCTTTGGGCCACCACTACAAACCCCATGTTATTTTATTATTATTTTTATTATTTTATTATTTTTTTAATTATTTTTATCTTTTTTATATATTCAAAAACCCAAAAAAAGAAAAAAAAACAATAAATTAAACAAGTTCTAGGAGATCATTTTAAAAAAAAAATATTTTATATATATCCAATAATTAATCATTCTTTTTCTCTTTGTGATGTACAGGTAATATAATTAAATGGCGTCCACATCTGGACCAACAGCAAAGCTAGTTGTGTACAAATTCCAAGGCATAACCCCAAAGTCACAATTGCACGATGAACACTTTGAGATCAAAGACACAAAACTTCGACACACGGACTTGGGAGAGTTTTTGAGGGTTTGTAACAACCCAACTAAAAGATCTTCTTTAAGATCCACCTTAATCTAGTCTGGATTGGTAAATGTAGTATCACATCCTGGGACTGTTCAGTCAGCTGAATTGATTATGACCTTATCTCAACATTTTGTTCCTGAGGAAAGGGTGGTAAAGAGCATCACTGGGGAAGTGGTCTTAGATCTGCAACCTAATAATATTGAGAGGGTTTTTCACCTACCTAGAGCTGATCAGTTTATTAGGCTTTCATATGAAACAGTTGAGAGGTGGCATAACGATCATCACCAGGAGGCCATTGACATCAGATATTCCTCATACTTCATTAAGAAGCCATCTCGGGGAAGGACAATTAGTAAAGTAGATATGACTTGAGGATACATGAAGGATGACATTGGATATTCAATCATTGTCTTGAGTAGAGTTATGGGATTGCCTGTAGTGGGTCATCTCACTCCATTTATGGTTAACTTCATTGAAACCATTGGACATGCAAAGATGCCACTGGATTGGGCCACCACACTTAGCGAGAACCTGTGTGATCAGTTGCAGATAGTAAAGGAAAAGAAAAAGTTCTATATGACTTCTTATGTGGTATATCTACTCCTAGAAAGAGCCACCGACTATCTCGGGTTGTACAAGAAGGGGAGTATGCAGGATCCTAATGGATGGTTGTATATAGTTTATCCTTAGCTAGTTAAGAAGAAGCTCTTGTCGCAAAGCAAAGAGTACAAGATTGTGAATGATGCCTTCATCTTTGCCATCATTCAATTCATCAAAGGAGATTATGGGAAGAGATTGTCTGATGAGGCCAAGGCATAGATCACAACTCTTGGTGCATATTTCATCCAGTTCTAGACATTCACATACATTCGGGTTGGTGGTACATCCATTCATCCAAAGAAGCTCCCAAGGTACCCAAGTGACAAGTTGGTTCTAATGGAAATTTCTTAGCAGATTGAGTCAGCTTATGATAGAATCAAGAAACAACGAAGGCCTTGTTGGGATTGACCTTTTTTAATAGGAGCATACCAGGTAAAGAGAAAGTAGGATATCTCAACTTTCGAGTGGGAATGGGATAACTATCCTCTTGAAGAATATAACTCTCCTTGGCCATTCTTTGACAATGTTGGTAAAGTGGAAAATCTAGAAGGAAAAGAGTTATACCATGAGGATGCCATTGAAGATCATTGGATGAATGCTACAAATGACTATGATGTTTGTATCAGGGACTATTGTAGAATGACTTTGTATTTAGTAGAGAAGGCTCTCCATTTGACCATCCTAGATGAGATAAGGTTACAAGATTCATAGGAGCTATTGGATCCCTTATTCAATATAGATATAGTTGGTGAAAGGCCCATCCTAAATGCAAAAATTTATAGAGAAGAAGGAGATGATATTAATCATCGAGCAAGACATGTCATCAAAATGATAAAGAGTTGGACCAAGAAACCCTTTCTACTTGATCCAATTCTGGACACAATGATATTCCATGCACATGCTCACCCAAAAAGGGTAAAGGGGAGGAAAGTCACAGTTCTTATCTTTGTGCTCCAGTCTCCTAGTAGGCCAGAAATAGTCTACCAGCTTGATCATCCAGTGGGATACTACCATCCTTCAGAGAAGAAGAAAGAAAAGAGGAAGAGATCTTCTCCTCAGACGATCCAGACAGAGCATGTTGAAGAACAGGCCCCTTTGCAGCAACATGAATATACTCCTCAAGACCCCCGAGACCCTGGAATTTCTCATATCTAGGTTGATTTTCCATTGCCTCCTATTTTTTCAAGCCAACAAGAAGAAGGAGAGATTCTAGAGACATCCATTCATCTAATGCATGAAGAGTCCACTTCTCCTATGGTTCCACAGAAGCAAAGGAGGGTTAAGGTTAGAATGAACAAGAGGCAAAGAGTTTGTAAAAGATTAGTGCCTAATCCATCTATTCCTGAAACCATTCCCTAGGAAGAATCAGATGAGGATGAGATAGAGTCAAATGGGGAGGAAGAACAAGTGCCTCTACAAGTGAGAACCCGACTGGCCAAAGCCACAAAATTGGAAAGAAAGAAGAATGTCACAAATACCCCACCACCCACCCAAGCTGAAACAATAGAGCTCTCTTCTTCAGAAGATGAAGTACAATGATGGGTGAATGAGCAAAGGGAGCTAGGTGATGATGTTCTCTTCATTTCAAATTTTGATTTCATGCTAGTGGGTATAGAATTTATTGGAGATAACATTAGAGATACTCCTATAGGTGAATTTCAATAGCAAGATTGGATGCAGATGCCACTTGAGACACAAGCTCCTCATCCAACTCCCCCATCTTCACCTTAGGTTGTGATGGTAGATAAGGTTTCAGTGACACCTCCACCTCCAAGTTTAGAGGAACATGTTTAGAAGGAATCATCATTATAGGGAGAACTAGAACCAAGGACTTCTAGTGACCCATCAAAAGAGGCACAGGTAATGGAATGTATACAATAGCCTTCCTAGGAAGTTGAGGATCAAACTACAGGATCTAAAGAAATTGAGACTACATAAGAAGAACCCTCACAATAGGAAACTCCAAGCAAGAGCAACAGAGGGAAGGAGGTAGTTGAACACATCCCTTCATCATTGAGAGCCAAGGTTATAGAAAGACATATCCTGAGATGGTTTCAAAAAGAAATAATGAGAAGTGCTAAGCATCAATTCCTTGCTTCAGAGGATGATATTTGTGACATTGCAGAGATTTTGAACAAGCTTGACTCTCCATTATAGGATGAAACACCATTTGCATTCATTATCACTACTCAGAATTAGGACTTATTTGTGCAAGTGGATCATCCTTCAAAAGGTAAAGGTGAAGAAGATGTTAACCTTTAGGACTATGAAGTGAAGGATATCATGTTAGGGAAGCCTACATGGGATACTTCTCGATAGATGATGACTATGGGAGTCAAAGAGGTTCTTAACCATATGAAATGTGATAGGATTGAAATTAGAGCACTTCAAAGGCAAGTTGAGATCTTGAAAGGATATCTAGCTAAAGTTATTGGTCCTCTTGATTCTAAACGCCCTGAGGAAACTTTGACTACCATTCTTAAAGAAGGGGAAGGTGTATGGCTCAGTCCATTCTTGAGAGCTTGTCAAGATTGGCAAGACAACCTTGAGGATAGGGGTGTCACTATAATTACAAGAAGTCTGAAATTATTACATGCTACACAAGACAATGTTTATAAGATTGTGGAAATTTTGAGGTAGGACTTCAATATTATGGATGAGGTATAGGTTTGGAGCAAGGATTTGTAAATTTTACAAGCCATAAAAGGACAAAGAAACTGCATTTTGATTGATGTATATATCAGAGAAGAGTTAGACATGATAGATGATTGGATAGAAAAGATTGTAGAGGGAAATAAGGAGATGAAAACATTGCATGATGAGATACATAGGCTCAAGGACCAAGCCTAAGAGCAAATTTTGGAAGTAGAAAAGTTATATATTGATGCATGCTTGGATATTTTTTAAGATGAAGAATGAGAGAAGCTTTTACCAGTTGAGGTAGTTGTAGAAAACTTTAGAAAGACTTTAGAGGAAGCATCCAGTGATGAAGACATCAGACAAGCCTTCAGGATAGAAGAAGCATTGTTAGAGTTGGATACCAAACTCAAGGATTTTGTAGAAACTTGAATTGAGGTGGACAACTATAGACAAAAGGTCAAAGATAAGTATGGGGCTTTAGATCTTCTCGATGCTGCTAAGATTACTGAGATTATAGAGAAATTCAACGGCAAACATCCAAACATATCTTTAGGATGAAGATGAGCAAAACTCAGATGCCAGAATTCCAATTTTGATAGTAAAATTTTGAGATTTTGACCAGTCGAGCTCCGTAGGTCCACAGCTCTGCAAGTCAACAGCTCCACAAGTCCGCAGCTCCGCAATTCAGAGGTGTGTTAACAGTTGACTGCCAATTCCAAAAATAGCACTTTCCATGCATTGGAAACACATTTTGATGGAAAGTTAACTCTGACACACATCAAGTGAAGGGCCAACTTCTATTTTTGGTGTCTCCATGCACTTCTACTTCGACTGATAGCTTCCTCCTACTTTCTCTCTCATGCTTTCATTTTTTTTGACATGTAAAGGGCTCATGCATCCAATTAATGAATAAAATATGGATGAAGTCCCTCTAAGCACTAGTTAGATTACCAGTTTGTATATATTTAGTTTTTTTTAATGTTTTAAAAGCATTTTATTGCATCAAGATATCTCTCACTCTCAACACAATTTGAGGAGACAATTTCTTATAGATACCCCATTGTAAAATGTAAAAAGGGCCGCTATTATTATGCAATAAAGTTATGCTTTTGATTCTAGCATTCAGAGTGTAGTTATTTTTGCCTGAATGTGTCATTATCTTGTGGATTTATTCATGAGATTTTGATTGAGCCAAAGGTTTATTGTATTTTTTTCTAGTTGTGTGATCTTTTAGTTCTGGTGTTTGCTACAGATATATGAATTTCGTTGACATAACAAGCTTGAGAAGAAATCACCTGATTGTGTCTACATAAATTTTTGTCTCGCATGAGTGCACTTTCCATGGCCTTGCAATTTGATGAAGAGTGAAACATCATTCGATTTGTTAAAGATTCTTCGTGATGATTGCATCAGTGGATTCTAGAAAGCCCTACTCCTATTTTCAGTGGTTTCCTATTGATTTCTTCAAAGGTTTAACTCACAACATGTCATGTTATGTAGCTTATGTCCAATTAGGATTTTCAATTTCAAGTTATTTGATTTCATATTATTTTCTTTCAGTTTCATTATTTGCTTTGCTAAACCCCCCTATTAGAATAGGACCATATAGTAGTTGCATTGTTAGAGTTGCATGCATTGAAAAAATAGAAAATACAAAAATATTGTTCTTTTGGTGTGATATTTTGAGACAGCAGACAGAATTTATTTGATTCCAAGGTAAAAGAGTTTTTGGAACCAGAAAAGGCCTCCTCATGAACATTCACATTTATCTTCTACTAAGTGGATTTTGGCACGTCGCAAGACAAACACTGAACCTTGGAGTGGATCCTTAAAAAGATTTACTTTTCAAGAGAGGAATTACACTATGGATTCTTGTCATTGACCTCATGCAAAATGAATGCCCAATAGAAGACAAAGCCCCATAATTTAGTATGTGATAGAGAGCATTAGAGAATGCATGTGAGGAGGTGATACTAGAAAAAATTTGAAGGAAGTGAAAGGGGTGAATTGATTAGTATACATTCAAGGTGACTTAGAGGAAGGATAGAATTGTAGAATTAGTTATTAGAATAGAGGATTGAGGATACAACAATTTCATATTAGATCAGAAAGGATAAAAAAGGACTAAATTGGAAACTAAAATCAACAATACTAGATTGCAAGTGTATCTAATCAAACATTCTACTATAATTTCTAACTACTATATTAGCAGGATGAAATCCTTTGTATTAAGGTTGACTTAATAGTCATTGTGAAATCCTTTAATAGGGTGACATTCTAAGTGAGTGTTCTAAAGTGCTTTAGCTAGACACACTTTTAATAGGGTGTTAAAATCCTTTCATAGGGTGGGATCTAACAATCATTTGTAAGCATTTAACAAGGCAGGCCTTTCACAGGGCAAATCATGAGAATGGTCAAATTATGTAACCTTAATAGGTGAACTTTATTGCTGCTGTCATGTCCCCAATTCAAATAATTTAAAAAAAAAAAAAAAAAACTTTGTTAAGGCAGGCAGGCTCCAAAAAGGTGAAATTTCGGAAAAAGGGGCTAATCTTTGGAAACCAATGGACTAATAAATAAAAATTATTATTAAATTATATTTTATTAACCCCTCTTGTATGTGAGTTAGGGTTATGCCCTCTTTAAAAGGGGTTTGGAGGCATTTTGGGCTCATTCTACATCTTGATTCTTGCTAATTTTCTTGTTGTTCTTCAGAGGCTGCCAAACCTGTGGAGAAGGAGACCCAAGAATGGGAGTTTGCAGGTTTCTAGGAAGGCTAAGGATGGGAGTTTGAAGCCATTCTATGTGCATTCTCATACAGAGTTTGCCTTTGTGCTGAATAGTGCCGATTTGGGTGTTTTCGGGGTTGTTTTTGGTTTGAGTTTGGGTTTTCAATTGAGTGCTTCATATCAGTTTGGTTTGCTGCTGTATTTCAGACTTTATGATGTTAAAATAGGGCTGAATATATGTATTGGGTCATGATTAAACTTCTGAGATAGTTTATGAGTGTTTTGTGGTGTTTCCGGGCATTTTTTGTGTTAATTTCGAGAGCCCGATTGAGCATAGTTTTGCCCTACATTTGTGAGCTGTTGTGTAAAGGCTATAAAAATTTGGAAATGTCATTTTGTAGGCTTTTATGCTGCTGAAATTTTTGTAAAAATGTCCATTTTCAGATTTATTAATAATTTGTGAAGTTGTGAAGTTTTTGGCACTAATTTGGACATACCCGATTTGGGTTTTATTGGGAAATTGGCAGATCTTTGTAATAATGGTTGTTTGATTTTAAAGTTCTGATTTGAGGCTGGAAATATCATAAAAAATCAGTAAAGGGGCATTACAGTGGTATCAGAGCCGTGATCTTGCCAGCCTAAGGGTTTGTAGAAGTTGCATGTCAGTTTTAACAACTACCCAGATCTTGCATGTCAAGTTTTGATAACTACCCAAATCTTGCATGTCATATTTTATGATTGTATGCAACTAAGTGAAAGAGAAAAAAGATATTTGCAGCAAGAAAAGAATAAAGAAATTTTGATCAAACCCCCAGTTGAAAGCAAAAGTACAAAATCCAAGGAAGAAAAAAGTATGGCTGATCCAGATGAGATGGCAAAGAAATTCTTCCAAGACATCCAAAATACTCAAAAGCAAACAGTGGATGGTTTGGCGGAAACTAGAGAGGCTTTGCGAATATTGACAGAAAAATTGCAAGAAATTGCATCTATTAATGAGAAAGGGAGCACTTCAGAGGAGCCAAGAAATGGGAGATCCACACCATCTAACTCAACCAAATCTATTTTCTTGCCTGCAGATGAGCCACCAGTACCAAATCTAGCCATTAATCCAGTGGAAGAGGTTACAGGTAATTTGATTACATTAAGAGCTACTTACAATGGCTTAGATGATGACTTTCATAGTTTAGTTCCTTTTAGAGAATATGTGGATATGATGAACGCTTTGATGCCCAAGAAAGAGAATAGGAGGGAGCATGACACAAGTGGAAGAGAGCTCAAAAATAAAATAAGCAAGTTTACAGCACCTACTTTTGATGGAACAAATAAAATTTCAGCTAGAGCATGGCTACAAAAATTACAAACTTTCTTCACACTTAACCCCATGAAAGAGAGTGATGCTATTCAATTTGCAAGTCTACACTTGGAAGATGCAGCCTATGATTGGTGGTATCATGGAATGACTACTCAAGGTCACAATGAGGTAACTACATTTGAAGATTTTAGTCAAAGGGTGACAAATAGATTTGACCTCAAGGATGATGAAGAGTACTTTAAAGAATTGTCAAAGTTGAAGCAAACCAAATCAGTTAATGAGTATATAGAAGAATTTCAAAAAGTGGCTATTATGGTACCTGATATGAGTGAAAAGAGGATCGTTTATCTTTTTCTTGATGGTTTAGAAGATTCTGTTAAGGGTTTGGTTAAGGCTTTCTCACCCTCAACCTTACAGGAAGCTATCAAAAGAAGCTTGCAACTTGAAACTTGTGTGCCTATGAAATCAATCACTAATCAAAAACCCCCAAATCTTTGGCAACATAAGGGAAATTTTCAAAAAAAGACTTTCCCAACACTACCACCAAAAGATGTGACAAATGTGGCAAAAAAGAAGGTAGATGAAGAGACTAGGAGTGAATTACGAAGGAAAAAGCTTTGTTTTACTTGTAGAGAACCATGGGTTCCAGGACACAGATGTTTGGGGAAAGGCCAAGTGCACTATATTGAAGTTGCTTCAGAATCTGATTCAGATGAGCATGAGGAATTTCATGATACTAAGGAGGAGGTAGAAGAAGAGAAAGTAAAAGAAATCAGAAAGGATGGCACTTTAGCAGCATTATTAGGAGTCCCAAGATACCATCCCTTCCGAATTCGAGGGGTACTACCAGGGAAAAGGTTGACTGTTCTTCTTGATAGTGGGGCAACTCACAATTTTATTGATGAGGGATTTGTCATGAAAAGAGGGCTTAAAGCAGAAGATTTTGAGGGATTCAATGTTATTGTAGCTGATGGATTCACTATGCCTTGCACACGGGTGGTGAAACAACTCAAGATGACCTTAGGAGATTATGAGTTATGTGATGACTTCTATGTGGTTGGTATTGGGGAGACAGATCTTGTATTGGGTGTTCAATGGTTGCACTCTATCGGAGGCTATTACATGAACCATCAAACTATGGAGTTTAAATTTCATTCCAATGGGAAAGAAGTCATATTGAGAGGGTTATCGAATGGAGCACCTAAGGCGGTCTCTGCAAAGAGGATGGAGAGGACTTTTCGAAGAGGACAAGTAACATGGGTAGTAGGAGTCATAATCCAACCAACAAGCTCTCCAAAGAATCAAGGTAATTTCCATTTTGAAATTCAAAATATTCTTGATAAGCATAGTATAGTTTTCAATGATTTGCCTCCAGGATTACCACCAGATAGAGGTTTTGAGCATGTTATAGAGTTAGAACAGGGTGCCAAACCAATTATAACAACCCCATACCGCCATCCAAGAGGTTATAAGGAATAAATTGAAAAAACTATTAAAGAAATCCTGGACATGGGATTCATAAGGCCTAGCTCTAGTCCATTTGCATCATCTGTGGTACTTGTCAAGAAAAAGGATGGTACAATGAGAATGTGTATAGACTACAGGGCTCTAAACAAGAAGACCATAAAAAATAGGTATCCCATACCACACATAGATGAACTCATTGATGAGTTACATGGTGCTGTATACTTCTCAAAAATTGACTTAAGATCAGGCTACCATCAAATCCGAATGAGGAGTGAAGATGTGGAAAAGACTGCTTTCAGATGTCACTATGGGCACTTTGAATTTCTTGTTATGCCATTTGGACTCACTAATGCACCTGCAACATTCCAATCTTGTATGAATAAGGTATTCAGTCAGCATCTTCGAAAATTTGTTTTGGTATTTTTTGATGATATCTTGATATACAGTAAAACATGGGAAGAGCATCTAAAGCACATAGACACTGTTTTGGGAATCTTGGAGCAGCAATCATTCTATGCTAAGCTATCTAAATGTGAGTTTGGTTTGAAAAAGATCCTATATTTGGGACATATTATAAGCTCTAAAGGAGTACAAGTTGATCAACAAAAAATCCAGGCAATTTTGGATTGGCCTCCACCCACTAATCTTACACAATTGAGAGGTTTCTTTGGGTTGTGTAGCTACTATAGGAGATTTACCAAGGGATTTTCTTAGCTTGCTGCCCCCTTGACTGGTTTGACAAAGAAAGGAGCTTTTTTTTGGACAGAAGAGGCACAAAAAACATTTGATAAGCTTAAGGAGGTAATGAGTTCATGCCCTGTGCTTGCAATTCCAGATTTCTCTTTACCTTTTGTTGTTGAATGTGATGCTTTGGGAGAAGGTATAGGGGCTGTCCTAACTCAAAGGGGACATCCAATAGCATTTGAGAGTCAAAAATTAAATCAATCAGAGAAAGGCTACTCCATCTATGATAAGGAAATGTTGGCAATCATGCATGCACTTCATAAGTTTAGACAATATTTGGTATGTGGGAGATTCATTGTAAAGACAGACCATAATAGCCTCAGGATCTTCTTGAACCAAAGGGATTTGAATGATCGTCAACAAAAATGGGTAAGCAAATTGTAAGCTTATGATTTTGATATTGAATACATGAAAGGAAAGAATAATGTGGTTGCTGATGCTCTCTCAAGAAAGCCCACTTTGTGTTCCTTATCATCTATCTCTGCTAATTGGAAAGTCTACATAATTTTAGAGTATGCTAAAGATTCATTTGCCACCAAGATTTTGGATAAGTTAGTGGATAATAATAGGTACAAGGTTGTTGATGAATTGATTTATTACAAGTACAGAATCTTCTTAGTGCCAGGGTCAAAAACTAAGGAGAGGATATTGAGGGCCTTTCATGACACACCTTTGGCTGGTCACCAGGGATACTTCAAGACATACAAGAAAATTCGAGAGCGGTTTTCATGAAAGGTTATGAAGGAAGATGTCCTTAAACACATTAAGGAATGTATGGTATGCCAACAAAGCAACAGTGAGCAAAATTTTCCTGCAGGGTTGTTGCAGCCACTTCCTATTCTCGAACAAAAATGGGAAAGTATTTCCATGGATTTCATCACTGGGTTGCCCAAGGTTCAAGGTAAGGATTGCATATATGTGGTGGTAGATAGACTAACTAAGTATGCACATTTCTTTCCTATCACATCTGATTTCAAGGCATCACAAGTGGCCGAATTGTTCTTCAAGGAAATTTTTAGATTACATGGTTTGCCTAGAAACATTGTTAGTGACCGGGACAGTAGATTCCTCAGCTCTTTTTGCAAGGAGATCTTTCATTTGGTAGGAACTGAACTCACTCCCAGTACTAGCTATCACCCTCAAACAGATGGACAAACAGAGATAGTTAATAAATGGATAGAAGGATATTTGAGGAACTATGTTTCAAATCAACAACATGCTTGGGTGAAATGGTTACACCTAGGGGAGTATTGTTACAATACATCTCATCACATGTCTATTGGTATGCCTCCTTTTCATGCTCTTTATGGTTATGATGCCCTTTTCTTTGTTGATCTAATACTTTTCGATAGCAGAGTACCCGTAGCAAGTGATTTCATCAAGCAAAGCCAAGACATAATAAGGTCCCTCAAGGATAATCTACAACACGCACAAAACCAACAAAAGATATATGCTGACAGGAAAAGGATTGAAAGATCTTTTGAGGTGGGAGATTTGGTATTTGTTAGGTTGCAGCCATATAAGCAAAGCACCTTGAAGAGAAGTGGGACAGAGAAACTCAAGCCAAGGTTCTATGGGCCTTATAAAATCATCAAGAAGGTAGGAGAGGTAGCTTATGAATTGGAGCTCCCACCAAACAGCAAAATACATAATATTTTTCATGTATCTTGCTTAAAGAAGGTTCTAGGCCAGCAAACCATAGTATCTACAGAATTACCACCTCTTGATGATGAAGGGAAATTAGTTTTGATACCAGAAGAGATTTTGGATACAAGAGAGAAAAGGTTGAGAAATAGGAGCATCATAGAGCATTTGGTCAAATGGAAAGGATTACCACTAGAGGATGCAACTTGGGAAGGAGCACATATTCTTGAGAATTCCAACCTTCATTTCTTGAGGACAAGCAATATTTGGGAGGGGAGGACTTGTCATGTCCCCTATTCAAATAATTTAAAAAAAAAAAAAAAACTTTGTTAAGGTAGGCAGGCTCCAAAAAGGTGAAATTTTGGAAAAAGGGGCTAATCTTTGGAAAAAAATGGACTAATAAATAAAAATTATTATTAAATTATATTTTATTAACCCCTCTTGGACGTGAGTTAGGGTTATGCCCTCTTTAAAAGGGGTTTGGAGGCATTTTGGGCTCATTCTACATCTTGATTCTTGCTAATTTTTTTGTTGTTCTTCAGAGGCTGCCAAACCTGTGGAGAAGGAGACCCAAGAACGGGAGTTTTTAGGTTTCCAAGAAGGCTAAGGATGGGATTTTGAAGCCATTCCATGTGCATGCTCATACAGAGTTTTCCTTTGTGCTGAATAGTGCCGATTTGGGTGTTTTCGGGGTTGTTTTTGGTTTGAGTTTGGGTTTTCAGTTGAGTGCTTCATATCAGTTTGGTTTGCTGCTGTATTTCATACTTTATGATGTTAAAATAGGGCTGAATATATGTATTGGGTCATGATTAAACTTTTGAGATAGTTTATGAGTGTTTTGTGGTGTTTCCAGGCATTTTTTGTGTTAATTTCGGGAGCCCGATTGAGCATAGTTTTGCCCTACATTTGTGAGCTGTTGTGTAAAGGCTATACAAAGTTGGAAATTTCATTTTTTAGGCTATTATGCTGCTAAAATTTCTGTAAAAATTTCCATTTTCAAATTTATTAATAATTTGTGAAGTTGTAAAGTTTTTGGCACTAATTTGGACATACCCGATTTGGGTTTTATTGGGAAATTGGCAGATCTTTGTAATATTGGTTGTTTGATTTTAAAGTTCTGATTTGAGGCTGGAAATATCATAAAAAATCAGTAAAGGGACATTACAGCTGTAGTAGTGAAGAATTGTGGCTATCATCCCCACCCTAGTTTTACCTTCTCATTGGAGGGTTTCTATGTAATCATATCTAGTGTCAAGTGCTTATATGGATGCATTTACTTTACATGTTATTTCAATATGTTTATGCATGAATTTTCTTAAATATAAAGGTTTTATTGGTTAGAGATTAGTATTTTTGATTCACCCTCCCCCCTCTTAGAAGTGTACATTTCCCATTTGTATTTCCAACACATGGGTTTGATTTATTTATGCATTTTAGATACATTACCATTTCATCTTGATGGGTTAAATGCTCCTTGAGAAATGTGGACCAAGTTCAAGGACTTTTTGTGTGTCATCAATGAGCTTAAGGAACTTTAGATTGAGATAGAGCTTACATCACTTGTACCTAATTATTTTCCCTCCATTGAAGACTTAGTTATGATTTTAAACAACAAAGATATTTTTTACATGGTTGTGACAAATTCAAGACTGATAAGGATAACATCTATCTAATTTTTTCCAGGCTTCAAGAAAACTTTCAGATTTTCTCATCTATATTACATCCCACTTTGGATGCTTGGGGTCCCAAATTTACCATGCCTACATTTGACCTAGTTTATTATCAATGACTAGAGAGAAGGATAATATTACATAATTGGAATCTCTATTATGATCAAAGAACTAGGAAATTGTTTCTCATACAACTATAAGGAAGCCAAAGTAGAAACTAAATCCCAAAATAGATTCAATTGGCAGTGAGAGTTCCTCCAAGCCATCTCCTAGATTAGATACACAAAAATCTAATCTAAAGGGTAAACCTTCTAAGTCTAGTGAGTCTTCCTCCAAGAATAATAATTTTATAGGTATTCCTTATAGTTTTTGTGGCAATGAATCACATCTAGTTTCCAGGTGTTCAAATGTTTTTAGGCTTTATAGGAGGCCATGCCACAACATAGTATTGATTCTCTATTGATTCTCTATAGCCACCACCTCCTCCTTTAAGAAAAGAACATGATCTTTCTATATGATCTTTGTCTTCTCCTACTAATTGGATCAGTGATTGATTTGCTTTGTACCATATAACATAGCCACCTGATTTGGTTACATTACTTTCTTGGAGTGTTACTACATAGATTGTAGTTGGTGACTCTACACAACTTTTAGTTTAAGGTTCTGGCACAATTTATTTAGAGGGTGGTTCTCTATAGGATGTTCTATTAGTTCCATCAATTTATGAAAACCTCTTGTATATCTATCATATTTGGCATTATGTCTATGGTAAGGTAGTTTATTTCTCACCACAAGATGTAGTTATTCAAGACCTCCATGATCTTGACTTGATTGTTTCTACTAGGAGTTTTGATTTATAGTCTCACTTATATTAGTTTGATGGCTTCAAGAGCTTTGATTCTACATGTGTTTCCCATGTTTCTAATGTAGACATAGTGATAAAACTTTAGCATGATCATTTTTCCATATCAACTATAGATATCTACAACATATGAGTACAAAGGAGCTAGTGATTGGGCTACCTTAGATCTTTATACTAACTGTGTTTGTCAAGGTTGTGCACATGGAAAAAATCATAGAGATTCCTTTCTAATAGGTATATACATACATGATAAGGAACTTTTGGATTTGATACACAAGAATCTAATGTCATTTCCCACTCCATCTTTTTTTGGTGCCCATTATGTTCTTACCTTTATATATGACTTCTCTAGACACAAATGGGTGTACTTATTTAAGTTCAATTTGTCTAATTTAATTGATTCATTTCAAATATTTAAGACATATGTGGAGAACTAGTTTGGTCTTTCTATTAGGCTTATACACATTAAAAATGGAAAGGAATATGTGAATTACTCTTTCATATATTTTTGCACTAAGCATGGTTTACAACATCAATTCATAGTTTCTCATAACCCTTAGTAGAATGAGGTTACTAAGAGAAAAAACATAACATTACAGGAGATGGATAATTGTATGCCACAATTTTGAGGTTTGAGTTCTTCATTTTGGGCTAAGGCTATCAAGTGTGATACATATATTCAGAATAGGATGCATCATAAGGTATGTTGATATTTGACTCTTGAGGAGGCTTGGACTCATGCCAAGCCTAATGTTTCAATATTCCATAATTTTGGTAGTGAGGCTTGGGCATTTACTGTAGATGCTAATTGGAAATCCATGGATAGGAAGAGAAAACTACATATATTATTTACCTACTATGAGGTTGTGGAGGTGTATAGTTCATTTTATCTTGATTCTAAATAGATCTTGTTTCAAAAAGATGTCTAGTTGTATGAGTGCTACCCTTAGATGAAGCCTCCATCACTAGATTCTCCCTTACTACCTATTAGTTCCTCTTCTCCTCTATAGGATTATCTACCCTCTAAGGAATATGTTGATGATGATCAACCTTCCCCACCTAGACTAGATGTTAAAAGAGTGCTCAAGTGAGCTCAAGATAGTGTCGATGTAGTTAGACCTATGGAAAGAGATTCTTCAAATTCTTATCACACTCATGCTAAGGCATGTAGTATTGGGCTATTGGTTCATTTCATTTTAGATGAACCAAAGAGTTTTTCACAAGAAATAGGACATTTTGATTGGGATAAGGCCATGGATGAGGAACACTCTTGTGTGTATACCACATCAAGTATGTTTAAAATTATTCTATTGATTAGCACAAGGCACATCTTGTTGTGAAGGGATTTTTATAGGAGGATATTGATTACTCCAAGACCTTTTCTCCTATCATAAAGGTTAATTCTATTCACTTTGTTCTCTCTCTTGGAGCTTCTTAGGGATAGAAAATATTTTAAAAGGATGTGAAGAGTGCCTTTTTGCATGGAGACTTACATGAGGAGATATATATGGAGTATCCTAAGGGTTTTATGTAGTAATATTTAATGGTGTACAAACTTAGGAGGGCTTTATATAGTCTTAAATAAGCCCCTTAGGCTTAGTATGAGAAGATGGATCCCTTTTGTATTTCATTTAAGTTTACACACTATCATTTTGATCCTACAGTATACATTTAACATCATTAAGTTGATCTATTGATACTTGTGCTATATGTCCATTATTACAAGTAGTTCATCCTCTATGATTCAAAGTGTTCAACATGATTTGAGAGATGATTTTGAGATGATAGACCTTGGACTTATACACTATTTTTTGGGCCTATAGGTTTTCAATCTTTAGATGGGATAGCCATACTCTAGCATAAGTATTCTCTTGATATGATTAAAAGATTCAACATGCTTGATTTCAAGTTCTCCCACACCTTTTCATTTGGATTTTTTCTATCTACCACTTGCTTTACTTATATCATGGATTCCACTTTATATAGATAACTTGTGGGTATTTTTTTGTACTTGACACAAACATGTCTTGATCTTACCTTTTTAGTTGTACTTGTCTCTATATTCTCACATGATCCTCATGAGAGTCATTAGAAAGCTGCCAAACTTATCTTAAGGTACATTTGGGGTAACCCATGTTATGACATCCATTATACATTAGGGGATCCTCACATTATTAGTTATACATACTCATATTAGGTTGGTGATATTGATGATTGAAGGTCTACTTCTGGATTTGTTTTATATCTTGGTTATGGTCCTATCACATGGTCTTTCAAGAAGAAACATGTTTGTGTATTATCATCTATAGTGGAAAAGTATAGGGAAGCTATGAAAACTATTTAGGAGCATTTATGGCTTCAAAAGTTGATGATAGATTTTTGTTTTCCTCCTGATAGTTCCACCTTTCTTTGGCATGACAATTAGAGTGCTATACAAATTTCTTGCAACCTAATTACACATCAGTGAGCCAAGCACATTGAGCTTCATATGCACTTCATCAAGAATTTGATTCAAGATATATTTCTTATCTTGGAGTATATTCCCAATAAATAGAAGGTTTTTCACATATTCACTAAACTTTTTGCATCCCTATGATATCTTAAAATGTGTTTTATGCTTGGGGTGAAGGAATTTTTCCTTGGGTGGTCTTACTGATGAGTCCTTCATTCCTTCTATTTATTGTTTTAGCAAGGTTTTTCCCATGTTGTTTTCTCTATATCATCATTTTATAGATATTTGGTTGTGATGAGCATCTCATAAAAACATGTTGTTGGGATCGATTTATGCTTTTAGCATTATTTATAGCTTCATTATTTCTCATCTTAAGGGAAGGTATTATAGTAAAGAATTAATTTAATTACATTGATTAAATTATCTTTACTCTCATCTTAATATTTCCCTTTATCCACTTTCATTAGCCATTTTATAATTAATATTAATTATTAAATGCCTTTTACCTCTTAGGTTTCCCTTTTAGGTTTTACAATATCCTTCTATAAGGATTGATCTCTTGTATTTTCTACTTATTCTTTTTTTCTGATAAATATATTCTTGCATATTTATAGATCTAAACTCTTTCCTTCTCTTGTCTTTTCTTCTTTGTGGTAGGTTATTGCAAGCAAGTATTCTACAAGATCTGTGGGTTTTTCTTTCTCAAGGCCTCTATGATACATAATGGGTACTGTGTAATAAGTGTCTTAGGGGGTCATTATGGGATCCTAATTGGTCCTTAGTGCTCCTAGAATCCCTTAATACCTTTTGGGATATAATAGGGCCCATTAAAAAAATTAAGACTCACTATGACACATTAGGTATCATTGGAACATGATAGGACCCTTTAGAATTGCTTAGAACACATTAACTATTGTACAACATGCTAATGGGTCCTAAGTGAACCTAATGTATCATAAGGGTTATTGTTGAGAAGTCATTTTGCATGATGAAAATGGAAAAAATTGCTACAAATATCTCTATTAAAAAGTTGATCAAATAATCAACTCCAAGGTTCTAAATGGTTGTTTTTTAATCTACTATGTAGTTTAATTAAAGATAAATATTTATGTTCACAAGAAGGTTTTTTCTAGTATCTGTAAAGTTTGTAGAGCTTGAAAAAATATGACCACAAACTAAATTTTTTCTTTGTATTTTTAGATTTTACGATGAATGAAAAATTTTAACAATGCAATTATATGAATTCCTATTTTAATAAAGTTTTTGAAAAGAAAGTTACAAAGATAGGGTAATAGGAAATTCAAGTAAATTTCTAGAAATCAAATCCCTAAATGGACATAAGTCATAGTAACAATGTGTCTATGAATTAAATTTTCAAAAGGATCAAGAAGGAAACCAATAAAACTAGGAGCAACATGCTCTTAGCTCAACTAATGTAGCAACATGCCCTTAGCTCAACTGATGCACTCATTGAAGGAACTAATGAAAATTGAGTGACATTTCATGATTCACCAAATCATGTAGCCATAGAAAGAATGTACACATGAGACAAATCACTATGCAAAGAGACCATGATCCTTTCTCCAATTTTTCACAACAAAGGAATTATGATACTATATATGAAAAATATTAGAAAATAAATAATCAGATGAGCATCAAAAGACAATAGGACTACTGGATCCATTTCTAGTCATGAACATATAATCCATAAAGGAAATGCACATTCTAGAAAGAAACACTACCCATAGAATGAGAACACCAATAGCATAGCTTTATTAAATCAAAATACTAGCCTTGAATACATATTACCTCTTTGTGTTTATATGAAACCCTCTCCTTCATGCTATTTTTGGATCCAAATCTTTTTTCTTGTAAATATCATGCTAAAAATGTTAATTTTATGAAAATTATGTACAAATACAAACAAACTCCTAACTAGGTGAAAAGTAGGCCTAAACTCTTATTCTTATTATTTAAATTGTGCACAAGCCTTTATAGTCACTTTAAACTAACATAGAAGAAGGAGATAAGAAGAAATAAGACTTTAGATGAAACTCAAGATTTTGGGACTTTTAAAAAAGATAACTTGACCTTCAATATGTTTTCTTACCAGTTAACCTATCATCAAACTCACAAAAATTCACTTTTAGTGCATCAAAATGTCCAAAAATTGAAGCTAGCAATTAATTATTAGCACAATTGGAAGTGTTAAGAAATTATCACACCTACCCACCTTGGGTTATTACAAAACTATGCACCTTTGGAAACAAAATCTATTCCTCCACAAAAACTTCAAAATGTAGACTTGCACACTTGTACACCTATGCACCTTCAGAAGTTGTAGGATCAAAATTGGTAGGATTTCCCTAAGTCCAAAATCTTAGTTTCCAACATCTGGGTCTTGTTGCTCTTCAACCAAAATGATGTCTAGATGGGCCACTTTGAATTTTGGATAAAATGATCTCCTAATGAGTTAGAAAATCTAAATCTTGATACTTATCTATGAAAATTGCAAACCTCCTGTCACACTACTACAAATCATCCAATTTGGAATCTAGCTCTTTCAGTGTCTCCTCAACTTCAAAATATTCTCAAAAAAAAAAATTCAACTATTTCTATTGAGAATAACTATGTAATGGATTTTTCATAAAAAATATTTATACTATCTACACTATAATATTTATCTACTTTCAAAAAATGGGTCTAAGTCCTACTTTGCATATCCTATATAGCTTTATCTAAAGATAACATGAAATTAATTTTGGCCTATATCTTCTCAATCCAATCATCAATCTTGTCTAGTTCTTCATGGGTATAAACACCTAACAAAAATTTGAACCTTCACCTTTTTTTTTTATCCACAATGCCTCTAAATCACTAGGCCAAGTGGAGACTTTGTCCATTAAACCAAAATCCTGATTAATCATTATCACTGGCTTCTCTGCATTCTTCTATATACTATGCAATAGATACATATTTACCTCCATAATTTATACTCATTTTTCTTCAAAAAAGAGATTTCATCTCTTGCACATGTCCAAAAATGAGTCATCTATTACAAGGGCTAGAGCTCATTTCTCAAGGGAAACTACAAGAGAAATCTTAGGGTGAGCTAGGTCAATGGGACCCATTACTTCTTTTATGAATCCCCACAAAATATCATTCTACCTCAACATTTTTATTTACTCTCCACCTTGGTCTAAATGATGAAACACTTTCTTAAGACCTATGGTTGTCAAAAATTTGGTTGTGTACTTGGTGGCTTTCCCCAAAATTACCTCTTGCATTTGATAATCCCAAGGAGAGATAGTTTCTTGATCTACATGAGAAGGAGGAATGACTGTATGTGCCACCAAATAGTGTTGCTTATTCTTCATGATGAAATCCAACTTGTTTAGATCCTCTCTAAAGGATATTGTTAGCTTCATTGCCTCTATCAAAATTGCCATCCCCTCCTCCTTAGTTTTTATGTACCTCCTTAGTCATGTTTTTACTTCCCATTTTAGCCATGCTAGAATAATACCCATTAGAGACATATATTGACTAGATGGTAAATGTTTCATAGATGCTGGTCCTTTTTCTTTGTTTTTCCTCTCTAGGGTCTCCTCTACTCTTAGTCATTCCTCCACTAGGTTGGTCAATATGGTTCAAGGAGGGGAGGAGAGTGATTATACTACAAGAGGATCATTTTTGATTATTGTAACCACTTTTCCTTCCTTGGGAGATTCCTTTGTATGATAAACTATATACACCTTAGACACTACCATCTTCCTTTATTATTCTAAAATTGAAGGAGGCAAGGGTATGGCATCTTATTCCGATAGTGGTGAAGGAGATGTTTACAGATCTTTTAGAGATGGCAGAGGTATCCTTACTAGACCATGTGGGAGTGGAGGTAGTGTATTCCAATCATCACCCAATAGCTCCTAGCATATTGTATCTCTTATTTTTCCTTCCTCCAAATTGGTCCCCATAGGCATGAAGTTAAAATTAGAAAGATCATACTAATCTAACCCCTCCTCTAGTGTGGACTCTCTCCATCCTTCCTACTCCTAATCAATAGATTCCTCAATCTAGATCAGTTTTTCTTGAGTTGCTAGGGTGTTTGTATTGACCTTCTCCTTCTCTCCTCTTAAGTGGCCCAGGATAAACATGTTCTCCTATTTAGAGGGACATTTTCAATCTCATCCTCTTCTTCTTCTTCTTCAATAGCCTCCATAATGGTTTAAGGGATATTTGGTGAGGGAGTGCTTCTTTTCTTCAATTTCCTTCTCTTTTCTCCAATTTCCACTATCTCTTTCCTACTCTTCTTAAGGACTAAATGAGAAGGTTTTGATTAAATGGGAGGCTCCTTAGGTCATGCTTCATCTTTCTTTTAGACTTCTCTTCCCTGCAGATATACACTACATCCTTCTAATGGCTATGAATCATCTCAGGCCTAACTAGAGACTTCTCCTTATAAGTAGGGATATTGACTTTGTTCCATTTCCCTTTCTTTAACCTTGTTGATGCCTTTAAGCTTGGCATTGGATGTTAGGATTCTCCTCCTACATCATCTTGAAATTCATGATGGGATGCTCAAAGATCTTATCATTATTGTAGGTGGGATCTAGGATATTGGGACTATCATTATTCAAAACCTTAAGTAATATTTGTAGATTTAACACCTTTTTTGCTAGTTTTAGCTCCATTTTGTGATAACCCCTTATCCAGATGTTTTAGTCATCCACATAATTTAACCAACGATTATATACAACAGCATTTAGGATGAACTATTTTCTAACAACATGCTAAAACATCCCTATGTTATCAAAATAAGGGCTTTCCATAGGGTAGTCCTCTAGTGGGTACTTCTCTTATTCCACCTCGTAGGTGGAGATTTCTTACTTTTGTTTAACCTCGTAAGGCCTGATGGTGATAGGCCATACCTAGGTCTTTCTATGCTTCTTTCTCACCCTATCATATAAAGAATCCACTTGATAGACAATCTCCAATAGCAAAATCTTATCTCATGGATCATGTGGCAACTTTTTTGGTGTAATAGAATCTCAAACACTTGGATGTACATAAATGCATTATACTAGATGAAATTCACTCCTACATGTATCACTATTGTCACTACTTCCACTGGAAACCTTTTCACATAATCCCCTTCTATGATCTTGATTATCATGAAGATGAATGCATCATTTACTATGTTGTACTCAAGTCTTTTGTCTGGGAGCTTCTTTTGTACAATTGTAGGTACAAAATGTGAGGCTACATATGATAGTCTTGTATGTTTCCCCTCCTTACCATCCTTGGATAATTTTCTTATTAGGATGCCAACAAGTAGTCTACATAAGAACTCATATAGAATTATTGGTCATTATGGACCATAGTGAGTTTCTCATCTAATGACCTAGTAATGATGGTACCCTAAACAATCTTAAGGTGCCTAGTTCTGATTATTTCTATAAAATGAACCATTAAATTCTCCATGTGATCCAAATTAAGAATTGAGACTATGGTACCAAGTGTAGAACCTAAGGTATTGTGATTAGATGAGAATAGTAGAAAAGTAACAATAGATTTCTACAAGCTAAAAAAAGTAATCCATTAAATTTTAAAATAGAGTTTATACAATTTTTTGATAAATCCCAAGGGTCACCACTACCCATTGGAAATGAAAATGAAAAGTCCATAAGCTTTTAGTTACAAAATAAACTCTAAAAACTACTAAAACTATGAAAAATTGTATTAAAAATTATGTCTACTTGTAGAAGTCATAAGTTGCTATTCATAGCTCAAAATTACAAACCAACAAATTTTATGGAAAGTTCTTCAAAGTTTTGCATTCTATTCTCAAAGGTTTAGCCATAGCACTACACCTTTGTGGCATTTTTGAAGCCTAGAAATGTGTCGAAGGCCTCCAAATATGCAAAATACTAAAACATCAAAAATACCATAAAATATATTTTAGTATTTTATCATTTCTGCTTGTGCCAACATCCTTTGCATCTTCTTGAACTATGTTCTAATCATAAGGTGACATACCATATGAAGTCCCATCACTCTTTTTAGGAGATGTATGCAATAACCAATATCTATAATCATGTATCCCCATGTCATATCAACTTTTCCTAGCCTATTATGCAGGGTCATGGTAATCAAGTACTTCTCTTGTACTATGTCCTTGGCCTATTTTGTATTTTCCCTATACTATAAGTTTGCACTCTCATATGTAATTTTTTTGTACTCATCATCCTAGGGAAGGTGGAATACTTTCTCTATATTTTCTAGCCAATATCTAAGATAATTTCTCTAGTTGTGTTCTTCAAAACCTTCTCATTAGGAATATAGTTCTTCACCAAAGCATGATCAATTTTGAAGACCATACCAATGTTAGGTGTGATGCAACATTCACCAACCCACTTAGAATAAGTGTAGAGATCATTTATGAATTCTCACGGGATTTGTTGTACAACATTAGGAATTCATTCTAATCAATATATCCATGTTTTGTATCTCTAACTTCAAAGTGTAGGTCTATGAATCTCAACTTCTTGGGTGCTCCTTGGAACTTGAAAGTTACTAGTTTAGGAGTGATCTTTTTCATTATGGAAGATGATGAATCCATGATAACCTATACAAAAGGAAATGCATCAGTACATTTTTTCCTAGAATCCAACAGATGCTTAACAACTTGAAGAAATTGGCAAAAAAAAACTAACTAGGTTAACTAGGTGAAAAACCTACAAGGTGTGCACTTGTGCATGTGTACCTGGTTCCCAATGTGCACTAACTAGCTAAGGGGATGAGGCTAGAAATGGGGAATTGTGCATGTTACATAGGTGCACACTTGTGTAAATGCATAAGGTGCTCAATTTTATACCATGAAGCTAGTGCAAAATATACCCATAAAATAGGGGGGAGGTGTGCATGTTGCACACCTATGCACTTACACAGGTGCACATGGTGTGCACATGAATGCTAGGTGTTATAAATTGGTTCTAAATGTGTAGAGGCTTAGATATTTCAAACCTTAGAGGGTGAAATGATACACAATTGGAGAGGTTGGTGATCATAATGAGCAGACCCAAAGGGGTCCACCTCTATTTATACATGAAAGTTTTTGCATGTTGCAGGGTGCACACCTTACCAAGGTGCACAAGTTAGCAAGGTGTGCAAGTGAGCACCTTGGTACCTAGTGGAAAATGGGGACATATAGGAGTTGCACCCCCTATGTAGGTGCACAAGTGTGCGAGCTAGCACACACTTTCCCCTTAACGATCAAAATTTTCCCTTCCAGCTTCTAGTTTTGGATGGTGCATACTTTTTTGAATCCTAGACCTTGGTCAAATTAGTCCCACTCCTTTAGGTACCTTGGAAGATACACTATCCTAAGGAGTGGACTCTAATAACTAAAAAGATAAAAATGGATCCCCATTTTTGAAGTAAAAAATGAGATATGTGTTGTGAAGCCATAACAAATATCTCTGACAAAATGAATAAATGAAAAAGGTATTTCTTTATCAGCAAGCAATCTATAAAACTTGTCTCAAGTTAGAACTTGATTCCTAGCTTCACAAGAGGCCTTTCAAAGACTTAAACTCAAAACTTAGGCTATTAATTTTTATATCCAGTGTGCACTCAATGTTTTAATTTTTTGATTCCCCCAAGTGCAAACCACCATGAATATAAAACAACTTAGAAGAAATTTGTCAATAAATGATAGGAATTTCATAAATCCTCCATGAACCAACTTCCAATCATTAAATGACCAAATTTGGGAATTCATTCAAAGAGCTTTTAATGAGACATTAGTTACTTGACTTATGCATTTCAATGATTTATTTTTCAACTTCACAAACCTCATGTGTTTCCACTTGATTCTTCTTTGAATTTTATTTTATTTAGTGAGCCAATGGTTATGCTGTGTTGATCTTACTTGAATGCTTTCTTTCCTTTTATATGAAGTGTTGGAGTCCTTTACATGAAACCACTTATCATTTTATTTTTATTTTCTTGTCTCTTGACAACAATTATATTGTAAATTTATGATATTAGTGTTCTTTCTATCTATTAGAATTTTATCAAATTGATGCCTCTTGCATTCCTCCTTTAGTGAAATTTTGGGAAACTCACACACTAAAAAGTGATCTTGATAAGACCAAGTGAAAATCTTTTTCTCAAACTAGATATTTTTGAATTGCCCTTAGCTAGTACCCTTTGGGGTTGAAAGAAACCTAGATAGCAATTTCATTTAATGTGTAAAGTGTTGAGAGTTACTGGTTTAGAATCTGAGTTAGAAGAAAAGAATCTTATATGAACTACATTTGTCACTAGTATTTAGTTGTCAAAAGAAATAGAGTTTTCAATTTCTTTCATAAAGAAATAACTCTTTCCAAAAATCAAAGTCGCTTAGGATGGTTCACTTACCAACATCAAACCCTAATACACATTGACTCCTTGACTCAAAAAAAAAAACACACAACACACAACTTAAGAAATGAGTCAAAAATCATTTTTTAAAGCTTAGGCTTCTAAATAATTTTTGAAGAATCAACCATTAACTGGAAAAGGAACCCATTACCCTTCAAGTGTACATAGCTTGAAAATATTATCCCTTGAAATTTTAGTGATATGGTAGGGGTTGACCCATAGGAACTAGAATTAAGTGTGGCTTCCTAGTTTATCCTTAGCCTTATCCCACACAAGGACAATGTCTAAGATCCTAAAGAAATTTATTGTATCCCTTTTATCAAACTAGTTCTTCAAATTGCCTCATTTTTTGACATATGTTCCAATGTAGTTGTTCTTTTCTCATAAAATTACAAAAGTTTCATCAATCTAACTTGGACCTTATCATCATTTTCAACATATCCTCTCATGAATTTATATCATGAGCCCAAATGATGATTATATTTCAATCAAACATAATTCTATTTGTTTATTTTTAATCCATTACTATTGCTTAAAAATATATTCATCATTGTTATATTAGATTAAATTAATAAATAACATGTATCAATGATCCATATAAAATATACTATTGTTGAATAAAAATACATATAATCAATTAATTGATTAAAAAATAATATTCATCTATAATTGATAGTGTCAAATACTATAGCCTATAATCAATAAAATAAAATAATCCTTATCACTTCAAATGCCACATATGAAAGGTTATGTCAACATATGGGAAAAGAATTTTCATAAAGTTCATCAACATATTTATAATAATTTCATGTGTCACATTGGGTAGGAAGGATTACAATCAGATTTTATCAAATACTATAAGAAATTAAACAAGGAAAAACCAAAATCTTTTACCATTAACTGGGGCATCAAGAGACTTGAGCACGAGTTGGCAGTGATGTCAAATTAATTGAAGTTGATACCATCACCATGGGGAATGAGTAAAGGTTGACCAGATAATGAACATGGGTGCTACAGGAGATTACTTCAAAATCTATATTGCCATCAAAAAGGAAGTTTATAAAGATTTACAAGTCATACAAGGGTTTGACTTGTCCAGTAGCATATAGATTATTGGATATAAAGCAACCGGTTGTTCATTAACTATGATTCCCATTGGAGGGCTTTTAACCTACCTTGATTAGAGGTCACTCCACCTAGAAGCAATCAACATGCTTTCAAAATAGAATATCATGGCATAGGTAAGGTAAGCCTTAGACCTTTCAGCTGACATGATAAAAAGCCCATGTATTTTGACATCAGATAATATATGTTATATATATAAAATATATATACCAAATTTTTTGGATGAATTATTTTGAGCACAATGATCATATAATGGGAAAATATATAATATAAAATATATAAGGATAATGAGAATCTTATATATAGATTGAAATGATTTAACCAATTCCTTGTTTCTTCAATATACTTCCAAGAGTTGATAGGTGGTGTTGTTTTGGGAGAAGCAGAGTAAAACTAGTGAAATTCTAGTGTCAAGTATTCTACAAAAAGTAAATCCATGCTCTCTTTGAGATGGTATAAGAAGAGCATAAGAAATCTGCATTAAACATATCAACTCATTGAAATGATATAAGATATATTTTACCATTTATAATAAATTAAGTGTTTAATAGTTGTTAAACTTAGATTGTTGATAGTCTCCAAGAAAGGGGTCATCACAAGTGGTATCAGAACATAATCTTGCCATCCTATGAATAGAGGTCTATGGAAACTCATGAAGGAAGGACAAAAAGAACCACTATGGGAAATGTAGCAAATGAGATGAAATCTTAAATGGAACAAAACAACCAAACATTGATTAATAAAATTGAAAGATCTAACCAAGAACTTCTCCAAGCATTGCAAAGTACAAGAAATTTGATTAGTAATAATCTAAAATGACAACCTACTCATATAAGAGATACTAGCTCAAATCACTTAGAAAATAAAAATATGTCATCTAGGGCTGAGGTACCACAACCTATATTATTACCTAGGGGAGAGTCATTAAGAGAAGAAGAAGGGATAGAACAACCCTTGAATTGAACTGAAGACATAGAAAGAGCATATGTTGAACTAGAACCTCATGTTAGGGAAGTGATATCAATTAGAGAATTTTGTGAAGATACTTGAGAATAAAATATGCAAGACACATATTAATAAGGCTATTAAGAATAAAGCCAATAGAGTGGATGTTTTGAACTTTGATGGATCAGAAAAGATCATGGCATATGATTGGTTACAAAGATTAAACACTTACCTAAAATTTAACCCCATGAATGAAGAAGATGAACTCAATTTTTCCATTGTCCATCTAGCAAGCATAGCACAAGAATGGTGGTACTATGGAAAAAACACCCAAGATCATGACAATATTACTTCATATAAAGAATTCACACAAAAATTTATGAAAAGATTTGATCGAAAAATCCCCAAGAAGATTTCAAAAGACTAACACATATTAAGAATATGGGACAGTTAAAAGTTACATTAATGAGTTTGATAGAATATTAGTAAAAGTGACAAAAATGGATGAGGATCGACTCACTTATCTATTTGTGGATGGATTAAGGGAACCCCTTAAAGGTTTGGCCAGTGCTCTAAAACCTAGAAGTCTTGAGGATGAGTTTGAGGCAGCATTGAGTTTAGAATCTTCATCAAACAATAATATCCATACTAAGACATTTCATAGAAGAGATGGTCCTAAGAAAGATATAATCTCCACAAAAGAGAAGAATTGCACCAAAAATTGTGCTCTAAAAAGGAAGAGCTTAATAGAAAGAACTTATGTTTCAAATACCAAGAACCTTGGGGGTGAGGATACACTTTTCAACAAAGAGAATTAGAGGAGAGGAAATGGTGCTACAAATGCCAGGAGAAATGAAGTACTAAACATAGATGTGGCAAGAGAGAATGAACTCCCAACATAAAAACAATGCTCAACATAGAGATGGATGAGAAATTGAAAAAAAGAGAAAGACATGATAATGACAATAGAAAATATAATGAAGAGACATTATAAGATAATTTTTATCAAAAAATTAATCAAAGCTAATTCTTTTATCTCAAATTATAAAATTTCATATGAAAAATAGAAATTGCTTGAGTGCAAGCAATTTAAGGAAGGGAGGACTTGTCATGAGCCCAAATGAAGATTATATTTTAATTAAGCATAATTCTATTGCTTAAAAATATATTCATCATTATTGTATTAGATTAAATTAATAAATAACATGTATCAATTATCTATATAAAATATAATATTGTTAAATAATAACACATATAATCAATTAATTGATTAAATAAATAATATTCATATATAACTAATAGTGTCAAATACTATAGCCTATAATCAATAAAATAAAATACCTTACACCTCAAATGCCACATATGAAAGGTCATGTTAGCATATGGGACTTAACTTTTCATAAGGTCCATCAACATATTTATAATCATGTCGAATGTCACATCAAGTAGGAAGGATTACAATTGAATTTTATTAAATGTTATAAGAAATCAAACAAAGAAAAACCAAAATCTTTTACCATTAACTGTGGCATCAAGAGATTTTAGTATGAGTTGGTAGTGGTGTCAGATTAATCAAAGTTGATACCATCACTATGGGGAAAGAGTAAAGGTTGACTAGTTAACAAACATGGGCATGAAAGGAGATTACTTCAGAATCTATATTTCCATTGAAAAGGAAGTTTATAAAGATTTACAAGTCATACAAAGGTCTAACTTGTATAGTAGCATATAGGCTATTGGATTTAAAGCAACCATTTGTTCATTAACCACTATTCCCATTAGAGGGGTTTGCATCTACATTGACTAGAGGTCACTCCACCTAGAAGCAAACAATGGGCTTGAATTAAATATCAAGGCATAGGTAAGGTAAGCCTTAGACCTCTCGACCGTCATGATAAAAGGCCCATGTAATTTGACATCAAATATGTTATAATATATATATATATATATATGAATGATGAATGAATGGGGATATACCAAATTTGTTGGATGAATTATTTCAAGCGCAATGATCATATAATGGGAAGATATATAACATAAAATATATATGATAACAAGAATCTTATATATATATATATATATATATATATATAGTGGTTGAAATGATTTAACCAATTCTTTGTTTCTTCAATATAATTTTGAGACTTGATAGGTGGTGTTGTGTGGGGAGAGCCAGAGTAAAACTAGAGGAATTCTAGTGTCAAGCACTCTACGACAAGTAAATCCATGCTCTCTTCAAGATAGTACAAGAAGAACGTAAGCAATCTGGGTTAAACATATCAACTCATTGAAATGATATAAAATATATTTTACCATTTATAATTAATGAAGTGTTTAATAGTTGTTAAACTTGGATTGTTGATAGTCTCCAAGAAAGGGGTCATCACAATTTCAACATAGACATCTTGAGATTCAGAGGAAAATTTAGTTCTTAATCATAAACCAACAAATAGGAGGATGTGCCTAAAGCATTCTTGACTCTAACTTTGTCAATCCATAAGGCATACTTCAATTTTTTTTTCCAATACCTTGGGTTCTCTATGAGTAGCAATTTTATGAGAGTTATCATATTTTTATTTGTAAAATTAGCTACTCCATTACCTTGTAGCTAGTAGTTAGATGAAAATTTTATCATCACCTGATTATCCAATTCCTATTGGGTGAGGAAAATTGATGTAAAGAAGGATCTATTGTTGCATACCAAAAAAAGGGCATCTCAAACTTGGTGATGATATGTTCTTTAAGAAAGTTGGTATCCACTTGGGAAGTGAAATTCTAAAAAATTTTTACCTCACTCCACCTTGTGTAGTAATCAATGGTTGTCAAGATGAACATGTGACTAGTAGAAGATGGCAGGTTTATAGGTCTAATAAAGTCCAACTCCCATTTGGAAAAGGGTGTACCTCAAAAATTAGTTACAAAGGCATAGTTGGGTTTCTTTCTATAATGGTATTGGTTTGAAAAATATTTAAAAATGGACACGTTCATGGGTAATCTTGAATATGGTAGGCCAATAATAGATTGACCTCAAGATCTAGTGAGTTGTGGAATTTTTTGACCCATTCTCAGTGCTATATTTATCATGGCATTATGCCAAAACTTCCTTGTCTTCCTCATAGTTAGGCACTTCACATATATTCCCTCATAGTTTTTCTTATAGATATTTCCATCTTTTAGCATGTAGGACTCACATTTCATCTTCAAAGCCCTATGTTGTGAGCTTCCCATCCCTTGGTGAAATAATTTTTGAAATAGGTAATACAAAATTTCTTGGTACCAAATATCTAATATGATTCCCTTGATTGTTTATATACATGAAACTACTCCTTTTTCTTTGTCATTGGCCATCATCTTTGTTAAGTCTTGTCCTCTTCCAAGCTTAATGGGTTGGATTTTTGAGTCAAATTCTTGTAAGATAGCCATCCACTTCCCTCTTCTATCACACATCTCATTCTATATTAACAAGTTTTTACCATAGGGTAGGGTATAATGGTGAACACTTTTATTTGTAGTAAGTAGTGGGAAAACTTCTTGATTTCTTTCACCAAAATGAATGACTATTTATCTAGATTAGGGTAATTTAACTCAGCATTTTTTCGAGGACAACTCATAATATCAATTGGTCTATCATTTTTATTATCATTCTTCTATGTGAGAGTGCCCATGTATGAGTATTTTGATGCAAAACAATAGTATTTGAATTGTAATTGATAATCAGGCTTTGCAAGCACTGGGGTGGTGGAAATGGTCACCTTGGTATCTTCAAAAGATTTCTTGACCTTGGGAGTCCATTCAATCTTAACTCCATTTTCCAACATGTCATTGAGACGGCACACTATTTTGGAAAAACAACTAATGAATTTTCACACAAAGTTAATCTTCCCAAAGAAATATTTTAATTCTTTATGGCTATTGGATGGAAATAATTTCAGTATTGCTTTTACTCACTTTGGGTCAACCAAAATACTATCTCTAAAAATGATGTGTCCCAAAAGCCTCCCTTTTGTAACCCTAAATGAACGCTTCTTAGGATTGAGGGATTTACCAAACTTCCTACACTTATTAGGCACTTGTTTTAAATCTTCTATATGGTTTCTCCTATTTTTTGAGAGGGCTATAAGGTCATCTATGTAAATCAAAATACACTTGTTTACTAATCCTTTATAAGATTCATTTGTGGCTCATTGAAATTTTATTCTAATGTTGATCAACCTAAAGGGCATTCACCTATACACAAATGTCCCCATTTTGTATTGAATGAAATTCTTAGTCTTTCCTCCTCATACACCATTACTTGATCATATCTTGAGTACCCATCCAAAAATGACATCATCTTAAATCCATTCACAATTTGTAGTAATTCATCAAGTAAAAGTAGTGGGTAACTATTCTTCTGAGATGCTTTGTTTAGGTTCCTAAACTTTATATGGAGTCAAATCTCCCCACTTTTCTTCTTTACTGACACCAAGTTGACAACCCAAGTAGAGTGTTGAATAAGCAAAATGATCTTACCAGTCAATAATTTTTGAAATTCTTTCATTGTCAATGGTTCAATAATTGGAATCATGAGTCTTTTCCTTTGACAAAAGGGTTTGGCATGGAGATTTAGAGGGATATTGTGTGAAATGATATTGGATTATATGTTTTAATTTCTTCAAAATTTCATGCAATAAAATCCCTATACTCTATGAGGAGATGTAACATTTCTTCCCTTTTCTAGGAATTTTTTCCTTTCCCAATCTTAACCATTTTAGGATCATCTTCAGTACCCAGGTTCTAAGAGTCACACTCATCACTCCCTTCTTTTTTGGGAGTCCTCTTATCACATGTTGATTCATCTCGATCAAAAATGTGTTATAATTCTACCACCCCCTTAAGAATAGTATTAATTTTTATGTTTTCAATCTTTCCTCTTCATCCACCATTACCTAATTATTGTTGACATATTAGTTAAGTTTTTTATTAGTGAACACACTTATTCAAATTGTATATAGCTACCAAGCTTATTATACAACTATTAGTATTTGCCAAGTATTTTAGTTGTTACCAAGTTCTATAGTTGCCACCAAGTTCTTTAGACAAATCTTAATGGTTACTGAGTAGTCATAGTTACATTGAAGACCAACATTGTAAACCATGCATCGTAGTTCATGTCAAGTTTACCAATGCAAGATTAGTTGTGCAATTTTCATTGAATTTGTAGTGTATGTGATGCAAGTCCAGTATTAATTGTTTCACTTAGTGTTAACCAAGAGACTCAATTTATATGACAAGTTTAATAGTATCTACCAAGTCACCAGTGTAGACCAAATTCAAGACTACTTGGAAGTGATCAATATGGACTAAGCTTCTACATCTACCAAGTGCATGACAATGCTAAGCATTGACAGTGGATGCCGAGTATCAGACCTCACAGAGTCAATCTTTAGAACTTCAATGTCTTCATGTGGGCCTACTTTGTAATATTTGTGTTAACTTGTATTATGGTTGAATTTGTAATTTGTATAATTGAATTGGTATATATATAATGAATTGTATCATATCCAAGTGTGTAAGGAATTAAGGAATGTGAATGTAATTAGAGAAAAGAAAAAAGAGTGAATTATAAAGGCTACAATAGTAAAAGTAGTAGCAAAGTCATATCTATCACAGCAAGGCGATTAGCACATAAAGGAATCTCATTTAGCAAACCAAGTTGCAGATTAGAGATCATCTACTATTTCATCCTAATAGGTGGATTAGTCAAATCCTTTAACAAGGTAGACCTAACAGTCTTTTGTAAATCTCTTTACCGAGTGCATACTTAATTGTATGTTTGTAAATCCTTTCACAAGGTGGACCTAGTAGTCCTTATTGCTCCTAACAAGAAAGATCATCAGAAGTGATCAATGTAAGCTTTAATAGGCTAACTTTATACTATAGTACTAAAGTTTGTGGGTATCATCCCACCCTAGTTTTACTTTCTATTTGGAAGCTTTTTGGGTCACCAAATCTTTGTGTCACAATGTTGTGAATGCTTTCATGTTTTTTAGTTTCTTATGCATGAAATTAGATTAGATTATATGTAATAAATTAAATGCTAATTGGATTGTTGGATTGAGAGTTAAAATTGTTGGACCATTAGAAGTTAATGATTCACCCCTCCCCTCTCAATAACTTAGCATAGTCTTGAATATTTCCAATAATTGGTATTAGAGCATTATGGTTCTCAAGAGAAATCTTAAGAGCTTGAGCAAAGATCAAAGCCATGGAGATATTCAGACTAGACAAAGTTGTTGGCAATGAGAAGCTAGATTTAGAAATGACCATTGCCAACTCAAGAAAGAAAAGGAGCATCTCTCTCAATCCTCAAAAGGAAGAAAAGAACTTGCAATTCAAATGAATGATCATCTCTACATTGAAGAAACAATTGAAGGCCTTCATTCAAGAAATTTAGATGAAGCCAATGAAGAAATCAAAGAACTCCTAGAAAAGAATGGTTCCCTACAAGAAGAGATAAAAAAAACTTAAAAGAGAGCAAGAAATTCAAGCAGTAAGGTTATGTAAAGTCATGGAATAGAAAAACAAGATAAAAGAAGAGATAGATGGAAGGAACAATGAAATTCAGAACCAATCCCTTTAGCAAGAAGACCTTATTGATTAGCTCTCCAATGCAATTGAGGAAATCATGAGAGTAACATTTGAAAATGAAAGAATGAGAAATGATCTAAATTCTGAAATGAAAATCAATGAAAGAATGAGGAATGATCTAAATTTTGAAAGGCAAATCGATGAAAAATTACAAAATGATCTAAATTCTGAGAGACAAATCAATGAAAGAATGATAAAATCACAAGAAGACGTGAATCAATTAAATGAGTAAAATCTTTACAGACGAAAAGGAAAAGTAGGAATTGGATATACAAAAGAAGAAGAATTATCCAAGAAAGGAGCTCAAAAGAACCAAAGACCTACTTGCAATCACTATGGTAAGTAGGTCATACATCAAACAAATGTTGGAGCAATGGAAAAGAAAAATTTAATGAAAAATGCTACAATTGCAATCAGCATGGTCATAAGGCTAATGAATGCAAAGAGAAACCAAGATTTGAAGGCAAATGTCACAAATGTAAGAAACATGGACACAAGTCATTAGAATGAAAAACCAAGGTATTGAATCTAGTAGAGCAAATTGTGAAAGCAATATTTGGTTGGGACTTACACAACACCTAGTGTAGATGTCATTATTGTGGAGAATTTGGACACATTGGAATAAATTGTGTAAAGAATCATTTACGGAAAAGAGACACTAATAAAATATGTTTCATTTGTATAGAATTTGGTCATCTTGGCAAGAACTACATGAAGACTGGTAGAATTGAAGATGAGAAAAAGGCAAAAGCTGGTAACATCTTAAATAGATGAGACAAAAATGGGTTCCTAAGTCTACTGAGGATACATGTCCAAGTAATTATGATCAAGTCACTCAAGAATTGGGTGACTATCTCATTTCTACTTGAGTTGTCAAAGAAGAAACTAGAACTATGCTATCAAAGAAGACATCCAAAATAGTTCCAAATTGAAAAGAGAAAAATGATCCAAATCAATATTCAGGATACAAAGGGATCACCAAGTACAAGTGTCTACCAATTTATCTTCTCTACCAAGTGAGGTTGGGTCAAAGACTCTACCGAGCAAGGTTAGGAGTGATAAAGATGCTTATGGTTACTAAGTCACGAAGACTTTGCAGGGTGTTCAATTTATGCATAGTGGATGATAGTCTATCAACATGATGTCAATTGATCTACCTTTTGTACTAAGCATTTATGGAAAAAAATTAACAAAAATCATGAAATTAAAGTCATTTCTTACCATGAAATTTCAAGTGCTATTGTGAAAGTGTGATCTTCAAAGCTTCTAAGTGAATTGAGTGAATCTATAGCAAAAGTTATTGAATTCTCTCAAACCCTACCAAGTGAAGATGGCATCTAGTAGCAACAAGGTTAAGTGAGGATCTAACATGTTGGTTCATGGAATGGAATGGAAAGTGCCAAATTTCAAGCTCACTCATGTGATCACTAAAACCCTAGATTTGAGTGGAGTGCAATCTCAAATCCCTCTAAAGGTACTTCTGATCAATGATATTTGCACTCATTTCAAATGTGTTATTCAAGAGATTGATACATTAGAAATGGATGATGCCCTAGGCCAACTATGTGTAAATAGAGTTTTGAAATCTGAGCACCAACACTTGCAAACCAAAGGGGTAACTCACATCCCTCACATGCCCCACAAATTTCAAGTTAAATGGATTAGGTTTATCCTCAATCGGGTGCATAATGGTTAGTTGTGGTTGGAACAACCAGTGTTGATCACAAAGTAGATTCATCAAATCACTAGCCTCCCAATCCTAGCCAAGGCCAAAATGACAAAAACCCTAGGTCAAGCTAAACTTGAAAAGAAAACCCTAGCAAAATGATACAATAGAGGAATGAAGATCAGTAGTGTTTTAGATATGGAATTGAAGTTTGGTATTCACATCATTACACAAAAAATATATAGCTCTAGCAAGTTAAACAGTGTGTCATGTGAAGCTATGGACTTGGCATACAAGGTGGTAAATAACAACTTATCATTTGACATTGCCAAGCTATTGTTGAAATAGTTTTAAAAAAAATATGGAAAGCATAAGGAATTCAAAGAATAACCCATGTAAGTTTAGTTCCTTGTTAACTTGTCTATTCTTTTATGTTTAGAAATTCTTCCCTTCAAAAGGCACTATTTTTTGGAGAAAAGATGTGCCTATATTATATCAGATAAATGAGTTTATTGGTGAAATGGGTAAAAATTACAATAGTATTATGGATACTTATTTTGATGTATTCAAAGAGAAAATGAACAATAGGTTTTGAATCCCCAAGAAACTAGTTAAAGATTATAAGGATGATGTATGTTTCATGGTGGATTGTGACAAAGTATACATTCAGGTAGTTAAGCCTAGAATTACATGGGTAGAACCTATTGGTTATGAGGTTAATATTGATGAAACTAAAGACATCATTAAAGCTCTTGTCAATGAGCTAGTTGATCATAAGGCTACATATTTTGGAACATATGATGAAGCAAAGGCCAGGATTAGACTTGGAATAAAGCTCCCTCAAGCAGTAAACAAAGGAAACAAGAGGATTGTGAAATTGAAAACTAGTTCTACCCTTTTGTTAATCGAGGGAAAAGGTGAAGATGAGGAAGTAGAGGATGAGACAAAATCTAAGGAAGCAAGGAAAGGTGATTATCACCAAGCCACAAGAGCCATCCATTACAGTTTTCATTAGGAGATCCTCAAGGAAGAAATCTAACAAGGAAGGAGGAGATATTATATTCAAGAAACCTCTGCCTACCTTCCAAGATAGACTAAAAGAACTTCAAGGAGTAGGTATAACCAACTTTAAAGCATTGAAATATGAGACTAGGACCGAGGAAGAAAAGAAGAAAATTGAAGACCTAGTGATGAACAAAATGGGTAAGTGGAAATACTCACTAGACCAGCTTACTTATCAACTTCCTAATATTTTGTTGGAAAAGATAAAGCCAAGATGGGATTTTTCCATGCAAACTGTCAAAGACATAGATGGGAAAACCTTGAGGTAGTTAATACCAAGCATATCAAATGCTAAGGTAAAAGAGTCACTAAAGAAAAATGAATAAAAATTGACTCTAAAGTTTGATACATGTCTAGTTTTGATTAAAACATCAAGCATGTTGCAGGGAATGCACCAAACACTTGGAAGAATATTTATCTATTACATAAGCTAGGTGATTTACTAGTTGATGTTAAAGATGATGATGATAAAGAAGAGAAGGAGAAATATGAAGAAGAGAATGTTGAAGAAGCAACTCATTTTGAAAATGAAGAGATGAAGAGGATAAAGGACAAGAGGCTATTGAGGAAGCAAAGCAAGATGATGAGGAGACTAATCTAGTTAAGGTAGCTACAATAGTCATTGCCTCACTTCCTCACTCTCCATGAAAACTAGTGACAATATCAAGTGTGGAGATAGGCCCAGCAAGTTTGATTGTGACCAATAGTGCTAATCCAAACATCTAATCACTCTTTGATCCTACTCAACTTAGCACATCACTAATAGAAGTGACCTCCGCTTCATCTACTGAGTTGTAGATGCTTCCTTCATCAACCAAGTTGACTACTTTAGTTTTAGCACACTAATTTTGACTACTTTAGTTTTGAGCACATCAATTTTGGATTCTTTAGGTATTTCTATAAATATTCCTTCAATAAGCATAGTATTAGTTTTTACAATTAATCCTAGAATGTCTACAATTGTTTCTATTCTGGGTACAAAAGCAATAAGTGTAAGGACAGTTGAGCACAAGGTTTAATTAAGCATAAAAATTTTGAGTAAAGGGAAAGAGCTAGAGGAAGAAATTGATTTAGATGACGGAATTGTAAGCCCAAATTGGAACATTTCCAAGCTTACTCTAGACCAAATGCAATCATTTCATGAACTCCTCTAGAAGAAGGCTAAATAGAAAAGACTAAGAAAGGAGAGAGATAAGAAATTTAAAATAATTGAAGATGCAAAGAACATTTTGGTAGAGGCTATAGGTATTGAGGTTGACTCTTCTCAACCAATTTTGTATCAGCTAGCAAAGGTAGTACAAAAATTTAATGAAGATACTAAGGGACAAGATAAGCTAGTGCAAAAAGAAGAGAAGAAGTTTGATAATAAAGTGTTGGAGCACATTCCTCAATAGATAGCTATTTATCAAGTAGAACTTTCTACAATTTTGAGCAATTTCAAAGAATCTTGTACAAATGTGTCATCACTCTTTGGAAAGCTATGTGATGTTTTTAAGTTTACTAAAGAAATAAAGGAAAAAATTTCCAAAATAGATGAAGATTTGAAAGCCAGTTCTTAGTATCTGCAACTTGACCCTAGTTCAAGCTCTACACATTTTCAAAAGATAAGATTTTTGTTAGATATGTGAGCAAAATTGCTTAAAGAAGAAGCAAGGATTAGATCCACATTGATAGATATACAAAATATGATTCTTCCCATCATGGATGCACCATAGAAACATATTAAACATTCAAAAACTCTCATCCATGACAATAACTTCTCCATTGTAGATCATATGATAGAATTGTTTGAAAAGGTCCAAATTGCACTTCACACATGCAAGGTTCTATAAGATAATTGGGATAACACCTTGGCAATCATTCTCAAGGTACATTTAGATTTTTTATCTCTTTTTGGTGTTACTACGTAAGTAAATAGAATACATCTTTGGCATTAATGTCAAAAAGGGGGAGAAAGATATATGTATGGAGAAAGACATATGTTATGGGGGAGAACATGCAAAATCAATGGGGGAGTAAGATATATATAGAGAGATATGTTCTATATAGCAAGAAGATGTATACTATACTGTATGAAAGAACCTTACCATGTATAGATATATCCCTTACAAAATCAATATTGAAAAATCTCATAAATAGTATACTCTACCAAGCTAGTATCACAAGGTGATGGATAAAAGGTATTCAGGAAACTTTTCGAATTCAATTTTGGCATATAAGTTTTTTTGTCACTAATGCCAAAGGGGGAGATTGTTGACATATCAATCAAGTTTTTTACTAGTGATACACACTTATTCAGATTATATATAGCTACCAAGATTACTGTATATCTATTAGTATTTGCCAAGCATTTTAGTTGTTATTGAGTTCTACAATTGCTACCAACTCCTTTGGGAAAATCTTAGTGGTTATCGAGTAGTCATAGTTATAGTGAAGACCAGCAGTGTAAACCATGCATCTTAGTTCATGTTGAGTTTATCACTGCAAGACAAGATGTGTAGTGCTCACTAAGTTTTTACTGTATGTGATGCGAATCCAATGTTAATCGAGTCACTTAGTGTTAACCAAGAGACTCAATTTATACTGAGCTGAAAGTGATAGTGTTAATTGAGTCATACAATGTAAATCAAGAGACTTAGTTTATATGATGAGTTTCATAGTATCTACCAAGTCACTAGTGCAAACTAAGTTCAAGACTACTTGGAAGTGATCAGTATGGACTGAGCTTCTACATCTACCAAGTGCATGACAATGCTGAGCACTAACAGTGGATGTTGAGTATCAGAACCTCACCAAGTCAGTCTTCAAAACTAGAATGTTTTCATGTGGGCCGACTTTGTAATATTTGATCTGATTAGGACCAAGGCAATGTTATACTAAGTGATAAATTGCAGAATAAATGTACAAAAGCTTAATGCCTAATGTTTAATTGAAAATACATTAAACATTAAGAAATGACATAAAGTAGATGGAAGGTAATTACAGAGAACTGATTATTCTGGAAACCCCTGATGTGCTAGTGCAATGTATAAATGAAAGTTAATTAAAACTTAAATAGCACATTAAAGCACATGAAATAGAGAAAGAGAGAGAGAACCGATTTAATCTCGGAGTTCATTTGGCTGAACGGACTACGTCTCTAGGTCTATCTCAATTGAGTGACCGATTAATTAATAATGCTCCAAAAGTTTATTACAACATCTTGTAGTCCATCCACAAAGTCGTCATACAAAATCCTTACTCGAACCACCTTGCATACAAGCTCTCAAAGCCACAAGTTTGGTTTCTAAAAGAGCAAGAAAAGACTTTTCCTAAAAGGCTTTACTACAAAGATCGAGCATTATTACATCATAATTCATCCCCTACAAGAATTCTTCTCATAAGAGAAACTCTCACTTTCTCCTCTACATTCCCCCATAACAATGGCCTACAATCCCCTTTTTATACAACAAAATGTGTCAAAATTAGGCTATAACCATTTTTTTAAATATAGGGCCTATTAATGAATTGGATTTTGTATTACCCCCTTTGGCCTTTTATAAATTTGGCCTTGATCCAAATTTAGGGGTCAAAATCCTAACCAAACCTATTTTAATAGGTTGGTTGGTGGATTTGATAAGGATACTAAATATAGCGCAACAGCTATGACTATCTTAAACAAGTTGCTGGTCGGCGGTTCCAATCCCACCAACAGCTCTTTAAAAGCCATTTTCGGTGCAATAAACCTTAAATATAAAGTCTGCCTATTCAATTTCAAATTCAAGCGGTGGCTCAATGGCCACTAGCCGTCTCTTGGAGCCCGTAGGTTAGAGGTTCAAATTCGGACAAGTATTTTGGTGAAATACATTGCACCATCCGCCATGTAGGTGTCACATCACAATGCTGACATCATCATTTCCCTCTTTTTTTTCGTAACTTCAAATGATGATATCTTCCACATCTGGACTCTATTTTCAATGAAATGACCATCATTAGAAAGCTCTCGGAGAGCTCTTCAATTTGAAATCCATTGTTGACCGATTTTAGGGAGTTTGGATTTTCACCTTTCTAATGGCCTCTATACCCGAGGTTGACCCAACTTTGACTGGTTGTAACTTAAGTGTACGAACTCCTTTTTCACCCGTTCAAGTTGTATCAGATTTAGAATTTTGTGCTCTATGCAATGGCATTGCTTCTGAGAGAAACTAGAACACTTCAATTTCAGGTCCTGAAGATCCTCCTGGATCAAACCTCCCCACTGAAGAACTTTTGGTCCTCCAAAAGTGTATAGTTCCTTCAAAACATCTCGCATTCAACATCTTGCCACTTGCCACAATCTGAATCTCTCAGACACACTGTCGCATCTGCCTGGTGTGGCCTTACACTTCAACAATGCAAGAAGTCACAACTCCTCATGATGCAGTTCAAAAATGGAACTTAAAATACCTAAAGCAAGAAGTAAAAACTGAGTATGATAGACCTATCCCCTAGTGCTTCTCACAGGTAGTTCACATTCTGCATCTCTTGCCATCTTTGGACATGCTTCTGTTGCTCCTCCAACTACTCGAGCATGGTATCTATGCCTCAGCCTAAAATATTCCTTCATCTTTGTATGTCAGAATAGCTAATTCAAGGCTCCACCATACAACTCGGGTCACGTTCATCTAAAAAAATGAGGTCATTGATAACATCCTTCAAGAACTTTAACTGAGTTCAGACGTATCTTCAAAATGGCCTCAACTGAGTCTTCAAGCTGAGAACAAACAAGGTCACTGTTGACCATTCTCAACAACTCTAACTGAAAAGTGCTCTTCAACTGAAGCTTCACACTAAAAAGGCTTTTGGTCTGCCAAAAGCATATACAGTAGAACTTTAAGCTCCTTGGTTACAAATCTCAGTTCTGTTGCCACCTTTGAAGCGTTCACTACAATGCTTACATTTGACTCGTACTTGAGTCACACTAGGACTTCTAAAGAAAAGGAATGCAGTACAAATGGAACTTGACAAACCATAAAGTAAGAAGAAAAATTGAGCATGATAAACCTATCACTCAATGCTTCTTACGATGGTAGCTCATGTCTGCATTCCAGCCTAGTCACTTTGATGCTCCTTCTTGCAGATTGCACGAGCGATGGTAACAAAGCCTCAGCTTGAAACATTCCTTCACCTTTGTACTTCAAAAAAGCTGACTAAAGGTGTCACCATAAAGCTCCAAATGGTTGCATACGCATCAAGGTCATGGTAAAGACCTGAAGGAACATTGGTCACCAACTAACCATCTTTGACTGAATCGTAAAGCAAAGAACTTTAAAGGCATTAGCTAGCCATTCTCTGCAACTCAGGGTCACAATAGCCGTAACAGGTGCTTCTTCTGAAGAGCCTCACACCAAAAAAATTATGTAATAAGAAGTTCAAAGTATCCTCCTATCTAGATTACAAGAGATATGGCTTTCAATAGCCGAACAAATATCTCAACCCTAGGACTATACAACTTCATTACATACAATTTTATTTAGAGTAATATACTCAAAAACATACTAGCTTACTATCAACATTACCCTAAAAAAGTAATACTCAAAAAGCTGATATTGCTAGTTTGCAGAAAACTGTTCCCAACTCTTTCGGAGTTGTTCAATAGAACTTCCCTTCTAGGATTTCTCACTCCTCTATTGCGCTTCCCCAAGGACTGCTTCAGGAGTGGTAGAGACTACTGGTGCTACCTGTGCCCTAGTCTCTTGCTTGGTGGTGTCGGGTACCACCTTGATCCCTTCCCTACCTGCTCCAGGCTGATTAGATTTTGCAACAAACTTAGGGAAGTGTCAAAGTTTTGGGTGCAACTTCCAACACTTTTCTACCCAATGGGCGCTTATCTGGCAATGGCTACAAAAATTTTGGATTTTACCATGTGACTTGACCTTCTTCTTCATAGAAGACTCAGCCTCTACATGGTCTAAAGAATTCATCTTCGACAAGGCTTCAGAGTTCTTGTCAATTTCTCTGAATCCCAATCCTAGCTTTTGAGGCCTCTACTTTGCCTCAAGAGGATGGGTCATGCCTTGTTCCTGAATGCCCAGGCCTTTTCCCCTGTATCCCATCTTGGACATTAGCTTCCCACCGATGCCCTTCGTATGCTTCTCAAAGCTTCCAATGGAGTGATGTTCAAGTTCCTGCTTCTGTTCTGATGCAGAAGATGCTTCTATCCAACCACTATGGTTGGTAGGAGCTTGAAACTGTCTCAAGTACTTCAGTTGTTCGCAAAAAGCACAATGGCTGGAATTCTCCTTTGAGCCAAAATTATCCCATGTGCCATGGCCACAAGGGAATCCTTGCTTCGGCAAAGACTTCACAACTAATGAAGCAGGCATACTTCCAGGAGGGGTGAGTGGAGAGTATGAGGAACTTCCAGGGGGAGTGAGTGGAGAGTATGAGGAACTTCCTTCTACTCGTGGGCTTGGCGCATACATGCCCACACTCTCTAAATGAAGAGGACTCTTTCCAATGTTTTCCCTTTGAAACATCTCATGCAAGCTCTGCTTCTCACGATTAGATTCTTCTAGAATCCTTCGAAGATTTTCATTCTCCAATCAAAGTTGATGATTGGCCTCCTTCAATTCTTGGATTCGATCATCTTCTTCTCGACGGTCTTGGATGAGTAGTTCCACTTTCTCTATGATGGAGTGAATACTTGCCATTATAGCTGGAGTTACTTCCTCTCTTTCTGATGTCATTATACATACACCTACAATCACTCATATACAATCTGCCAAACTAGGCTCTGATACCAAACTTGATTTGATTAGGACCAAGGCAATGTTATACTAAGTGATAAATTGCAGAATAAATGTAAAAAAGCTTAATGCCTAATGTTTAACTAAAAATACATTAAACATTAAGAAATGACATAAAGCAGATGGAAGGTAATTACAGAGAACTAATTATTCTGGAAACCCCTGATGTGCTAGTGCAATGTATAAATGAAAGTTAATTAAAACTTAAATAGCACATTAAAGCACATGAAATAGAGAAAGAGAGAGAGAGAGAACCAGTTTGATCTCGGAGTTCATCTGGCTGAACAGACTACATCTTCGGGTCCATCTCAATTGAGTGACCGATTAATTAATAATGCTCCAAAATTTGATTACAACATCTTGTAGTCCATCCACAAAGTCCTCATACAAAATCCTTACTCGAACCACCTTGCATACAAGCTCTCAAAGCCAAAAGTTTGGTTTCTAAAAGAGCAAGAAAAGACTTTTCCTAAAAGGCTTTACTACAAAGATCGAGCATTATTACATCATAATTCATCCCCTACAAGAATTCTTCTCATAAGAGAAACTCTCACTTTCTCCTCTACATTCCCCCATAACAATGGCCTACAATGCCCTTTTTATACAACAAAATGTGTCAAAATTAGGCTATAACCATTTTTTTAAATATAGGGCCTATTAATGAATTGGATTTCATATTACCCCCTTTGGCCTTTTATAAATTTGGCCTTGATCCAAATTTAGGGGTCGAAATCCTAACCAAACCTATTTTTAATAGGTTGGTTGGTGGATTTGATATACTATCTTAAACAAGCCGTTGGTCGGCGGTTCCAATCCCATCGGCCGCTCTTTAAAAGCCATTTCCGGCACAATAAACCTTAAATATAAAGTCCACCTATTCAATTTCAAATTCAAGTGGTGGCTCAATGGCCACTAGTCGTGTCTTGGAGCCTATAGGTTAGAGGTTCAAATCCGAACAAGTATTTTGGTGAAATACATTACACCATCCGACATGTAGGTGTCACATCACAATGCTGACATCATCATTTCCCTCTCTTTTTTCGTAACTTCAAATGATGATATCTTCCACATTTGGACTCCGTTTTCAATGAAATGACCATCATTAGAAAGCTCTTGGAGAGCTCTTCAATTTGAAATCCATTGTTGACCGATTTCGAGGAGTTTGGATTATCACCTTTCTGATGGCCTCTATACCTGAGGTTGACCCAACTTTGACTGGCTGTAACTTAAGTGTACAGACTCCTTTTTCACCCATTCAAGTTGCACCGGATTCAGAATTCTGTGCTCTACGCAATGGCATTGCTTCTAAGAGAAACTAGAACACTTCAATTTCAGGTCCTGAAGATCCTCTTGGATCAATATTTGTGTTAACTTTTATCATGGCTGACTTTGTAATTTGTATAATTAGATTAGTATATATGCAATGAATTATATCATATCTAAGTGTGTAAGGAAGTAAGGAGTGTGAATGTAATTAGAGAAAAGTAGAAAGAGTGAATTACAAAGGCTATAGTAGTATAAGGAGTAGCAATGTCATATCTATCACAGCAAGGTGATTAGCACATAAAGGAATCTCATTTAGTAAACCAAGTTATAGATCAAAGATCATCTACTATTTCATCCTAACAAGTGGATAAGTCAAATCTTTTAACAAGGTAGACCTAATAGTCTTTTGTAAATCTCTTTATTGAGTGCATACTTAATTGTATGTTTGTAAATCCTTTCACAAGGTGGACTAAGTAGTCCTTATTGCTCCTAATAGGGTATATCATTAGAAGTGATCAATGTAAGCTTTAATAGGCTAACTTTATACTACAGTACTAAAGTTTGTGGGTATCATCTCCACCCCAATTTTACTTTCTATTTGGAAGGTTTCTGGGTCACCAAATCTTTGTGTCACAATGTTATGAATTCTTTCATGTTTTTAGTTTCTTATGCATGTAATTAGATCAAATTATATATAATGGATTAAATTCTAGTTGGATTGTTGGATTAAGAGTTGAAATTGTTGGACCATTAGAAGTTACTAATTCACACCTCCCCTCTTAGTAACTTAGCATAGCTTGAATATTTCCAACAATTATATCTGGAGTACCCATCTAGAAATGACATCATATTAGATCCATTCACAATTTATAGTACTTTATCAATTGAAGATATTGCATAATTGTCCTTCTCAAATGCATTGTTCAGGTTCCTAAAGTTTATACAAAGTCAAATCTACCCACTTTTCTTCCTTACTAGCAACAAATTAGCAACCCAAGTAGAATGTTGAATAGGGAAAATGATCTTGGCATCCAATAATTTATCAACTTCTTTCATTATCAGTGGTTCGATGTTTGGACTCGTGAGCATTTGCCTTTGAAAAAAGGGTTTGGAATTGGGTTTTACTAGAGGGATATTGTGTGTAATGATGTTGGGGTCATATGTTTTAAGTTCTGCAAAATTTTGTTTAGTAACATCCCTATAATTTGTGATGTGACATAACATTTAATCCCTTTTCTAGGCATTGCATACTTTCTCAATCTTTTACCATTTTAGGATCATCTTTAGTACCCAGTATTCTAAGAACCACACTTATCACTACCTTCTACTTTGGCAGTCCTCTTATGGAATTTTGATTCATTTTGGTCAAAAATGTGTTCTAATTCAACCACCCCCTTAAGGATAGTTTTTAATTTTAGGTTTATGATGTTGTCCTAGTTTTCATCTTCTTCTTCTTGGTCTTCTTCAAACTTTTCATTAGTTATATTCCCTTCAAATAAATTGATACACATTATGAATTCTAGAATGTGTTGGTCATCCTAAAAGACCTAAAAATTAGTAATATTATCTGGGATTAACAAGGTGGTGAAAATTTTAATGGAGTGTCTTTTAAGTTTTTTCTTCTCAATAGGCTCTAATGTGCTAGTGGAGACAACAAGAACATCTGCAATTGCATTCCTCCTTCTAGGAGTGGATTTGATGATTAGTGCCTCAAATTCATTCATAAAATCTAAAATCCTCTTTCAATAAGTCATCAACCTTTTGTCATTTCAAGAGTGAACTACTTTAACTTGTCAAATTACCAGTTGTGAATCTCCTTCTACTACAAGCACTTTGACATTCTTTTCAAGTGCAAAAAGAAGACCTCATATGAGGGCCTCATATTTTGCCACATTGTTAGTTCATAAAAATGATAGGTAGTAGGTGATGTAGAAGGATTTATCTCTAGGGTTGATCAACTTAGTTATGGCCCTAGCCCTTTGTTTGAATTTGGAGTTCTCAATACATAGAGTCTGAATCTCTTCTTCCTTAGGTGTTTTGGATTTGTATTTATTTTTATTGACCATCTCTTTTACTTGATCTTTGAAAGAAATTTTCTTGGTGACCCACTCCATACTTTCTTGCGCTAGCATTGGTGCATTTCTTTCCATGTCCTCCAATATAGCGATAGTTGATTCATGCTCTTTTTCTTTGATTTCTTTGATAACATTGGTGATTTTGGAAGTCTAGGATTAAGGATACACTACCATAGAGACCCAACCTCATGCTTTTACAAAGTGTTACCTTGTTTGAATAGTGATTAATTCCTAGGGGGAGAGGACAAGGCCCTACAATCTTAGGACATATCACTATAAGATGCATTAAGGTCCTCTTCAACTTCTTTTATGGGGACTTCATTTTTTGATTTTGGCTCTTCTTAGTGAATGAAAGTGTCATTAGCATTTTGGCCCCTTGTAGTATTTCTAGAAGTGTCATCTATTATCTCATCATTCACCACTAGGAGGCTATCTAGCTTCATGCTGATTAATTTTATTAATTGGATTAGTACCGTGGTGATGGAATCTTGAAAACTAGAACATTCAAAGTAAGAATGGATAACACATTGTAATCAATAGAATCTGGGGAGTAGTAGGATATTTGGGTCTACATCCTATCTTAGATAATACAAGTTGGAAACCATGTTGTCCACGAGTTGCGTGAATAGTTCATTCGATGGGGTGAAATCTTGCAAAAATTTAGTAGGGCTACCATCAAATATTTTAATCTTAAGTACATCAAGTGCTAGAACTCTATAGGAGCCCATGTTAGATTGAAAAATAATAATTTATTAGGAGCATTATATTCTGTAATCATTTTCTTTAGCTTAGGCCCACCATTAATCTTGATGTAGTTGGTAATTCCTTTCTATGGAAATAATAATTGGGTGAAGTCATTAGAGAATCATCCTCTTAAATATCTGGTTCATTCTCTACTTAGAAGCATTGTGTGTGTTTTAGGGATATCCACTATGTGAATATCAATGACATCTTGGATCCAAGGATGTGTAATCAATTAGTTGGCACATCTTTTGATACACCAATCAATTTCAAAGCCATTTTTTCAAGTTGTATTACTACTAGATTGGTTGGTTATGGAGTGACTCCTAGCCTTTGAGATATTAGGAGTGACATGACATTGCTTGATGTGCCAAAATCAATGAGAAAATTATAAACATTTTTCCCAAAGATTCTAATGCTTAATAAGAAGGGTGACACTTCCACCTTATCTTTGAATATAGAGGGCATATCTTTAATAGTGTTGACTTGAGGGGTTGACTTATTTTGGGTGTTTGTGACGATAAGTTCCTTAGTGTGTTCCAATGCTTTCAACAAGGCTTCCCTTTGGCTGGGGTATCTCTATAACATATTATACATTGAGATGTTTTCCTCAGTCCTCTTTAACTATTATATTGTATTAAACTTTTCAGTTGACCATGCTAGATTTTTTATCATACTAGATGTATTATCAAGCACTTAGGAGTTTTGCATTGGGAGAGGCATGCATGGTGGTGTAGGATTATCACTAGATCATGGATTAGGAGGAGTAGCTTGTAATGCTAGAGGAATTTTTTTTGTCAAAGGTTTTCTTTGACTACAAATATTATAGGTTTTCTAATTCTCATTGCAGAAGAAAAAGAATTTGTCTAGCTCAATATCTATTTCTTGATTGAATGGGAATATGAATTATTCATTTGCAAAGTCATTTCCTTTTGTATTTAGTGGATTATCATAAGATTCCATTAATATTGTGTTGAATTGTAGGGGAATTTTTTCATTAACATACTAAGAATTCTAATCTAGATGGTTACTATGGAAGTAGGGGTATTTTTTTCATTAAGCATGAGGGGGAGAGTAGTAAAGATAGGAATGTGGAGTCAAAATCTATCTCTAAAGTCTTAGAGCAGAATGAGGGGAACTAGAGTGATCAAGCTATACCCAAAAAAAAGGATGTTTCTAATGTTAAGAGTCTAAAAGATATAGAAATTGAGAATAATAATGAAGGAAAATCCCTCGTCATCAAAAACCAATGCCTAAATAAAGAGAATCAAAAGGAGATAATGGAACAAAAGGGAACAAATTCTAAAAATCAAATCCATCTCAAGGAAAACTAGGAAATTACTAATGATTCTAGTTAAAATTCTGGTGATGAGATTAGAGATGAAACTAACATGGTCAAGCTATCTTTGTAATGCCCTGCCCGGAGATCCTTGGAAACAAGGATGGAAAACAAGTTAGAACAATTTTTTTTTTTCAAGTGTAAGTGCACATGATACAACCTACACAAACCAAAAGATCACAACGGAAGACTGAAAGACAACCAAGCACCAATGGATCTCCAAACGCCACTACCAACAAGAACACAATCACAAAAACCACAAAGGCCTACCAAGCTGAAAGACATAAGCTAACTCTAGGAAACGGAATAAGTCTGAAATCCTGAAGCCCTCAAATTTTGGCTAAGTCTGAATTTTTGAAGCCCTGATTTTTCCTAGAATCCACACCTTAGCTCGTAGAGGTCTGAAACCCATCTCAAATGAATCATCGCATATATTAAAATATATCTTAAGTATAAGGAATTAAATATACATCAATTTATACTAGAAAAGTATCGTGCGACATTTCTCATAAAGCCGTGCGACACTCTTCCAGTGTCGTACGATACTTCTTCAGTATTGCGTGTGACACTTTTTAGTTTCATGCGACATTATTTCTATGGGCGTGCGATACTTTATCAGTGTCACACAATGCTGAAAAAATGTCACCCATAGAAAATAAAAACACCTCCAAAACTCAAAAACGGAGAAAAAATGACAAAAGAACCTCCACATCGGGGAGTACCGGATCCACATTTCGAGGCCAAAACACTCGAACCAAAATTGAGTAACAGGAAATGAAATCTAACCATCTATCCAACAAAGAAGGGAAAGTACAGAAAGGAAACATCACGACAACTGAAATAACATCGCAATAACATAGATAACATTGCAATAAGCAAGATAACCAACTAAGTACGCGGTTCCTCCCAACCGTCAATGGCATCATAGGACCATCGTGGGCCCTAGCCATCCCCTGCGCATGATATCCCAAGCCACTGATTAGATCATCAGTGCTGTCGTGATAGGGACATCACTACTAAACATGCTACAATATAAGTAATGAAATCTATCATGCTAGTAGAACATAAGATAACCCTATAATCTGATAACATTATCTACTACATGCTAATCATCATAATGAGGAAAGTGTTAAAACTAACATCATCTAAGCATGATAACATCATAATGAGAGCATAAATCACAAGAAGCATACTCTATATACCGAAGTACCAAGTGACACATCTGGCAACGATCATGCTAGAACAATAGACCGTCACTGTACACCGGTCCCTAGCAGTGGTGAAGGTAGCTACGCCTCCCAACCACGTGGCACCCGTAGGTCCACACCCATCGTGCTGATGGAGATAATGATCCAACCACACACACACAAAACAACAACCATGGCTAACACACACGCCAACTAGTATGATGACTGAATCCAAGACATAAACAATGCATAAACTACAGGTCCTGGTCAGACACCTCAATGGGCTACTACGTAGGGACTGACATCATGGAGAGTCACTTGGCATCAACAAGCCCAAGCTCAGATCATGCGTTTCAACTCCTCAACGGAGGGCCTCGCATATACTTTTTATTATCTTAAATTTTATTACCACCCAATGTTTTATTTAATTATCACTTACTTAAAACTTCCTCTACCAACCCTATGGGACTAAGGTCACCAGGCTGCGAGATAGAAGCCCCCTCCATATGCTACCCTACCCTACCCATGCTCATCCAGCGATGAGTGCCCGAAGGCATGCAAACTCCCAACCCAACCCCAATGATCACAACTTTCGGAAGTACCATGGAAGATCGAGCCCCGCAAGTCACCCGACAATATACGTGTGTGTGGCGCACCACCATCATAGAGATCATACACAAGGACAGGATGAGAATGCAAACAAAAGTCAATCGATCGAAAACATAATCGGGATGACAGATGCTACACGCATCCCAATGCAAAAAAAATGCAAAAGTGTTCTGACTTGTATCCAAATGGATCATCCAGGTCCACGAACCACAATGTTCCAAGAAAGCCCGAGAAAAGAGGGCGGCACACAAAATGAGGTAAAAATGCCAAATTTTGGAAAAATTCCAAAATTAAAACCCATTTGGCCTTTGGGTTCAAAAACCCCAAAAATCCAAAAATAATTGAAAACGGACACCGTATGCAAAAACGGCCAACATAACGGCCCAAAAACCCAAACCCCCATTTCAAAAAAGGTAAAATGTTCATACCCGACCAACCGGGCAGAACTAGCAAACAAAAACGGAGGGGAACACTAGTTCTTAGCCTCCTAACATATTGCTACAAGAAATGGAAGCTAAAACAGAGCGAAAACTAAAAAACGGGAAGGCCCTACTTGAAGGAAAAAGAGGCAAAAATTGAAACCCGCACAATAAAATAAACTGCCCACCAAAACAGTTGAAAATGACGGCAAAGCATAAACTCCTCGAGCCGAATCCAATGAGACCAACCTTGCACAGATCCCATGCTCACAATTCCCAGAACGAGCAAAAAAAGAATCATTCAGAAGAGGATTTCCAAATTTTCTCTACAATTGTATTTCCAAATTGTGAAAAGTGATTTATGAAATCACTTTTCCAATACTTATTCACTTTTTTTGGGTGAATAGTCAATTCTGGAAAATAGCTAGCTGGAGTAGTTAAACTCCAAAATGACCCAAACGAAAACAGGTTATTATCCGCAACGGGATTTCACCTAAGACAAAGCTGCCAGAAATTAAATCCAAAATATTGAAAACCCGAGAACCCAAAATTACAGAAAAACACTTAACACTTTCGCGAACAATGCGAACTTCTAAATGCACAGACATGTTCACTAGTCTAATCACATAATGCAATTGAGTTCGGATTTACTAATCACTGAAAGGTTTTAATATAAAAAAAGTAAATAAGGATACGTTGACCATATAGGAGCGACATTGGCAAAATATGAACAGTTGGATCACTAACTCCATAGGCCACTGCCAGGGATGTAATTCCTGCACACTAGAACACACGATCAAGTGCAATTGCATATAATATAATAGCTGAAGCAATTAAAGCATTTAAATAACTCATTAATCCATTTACACCACTCACATTTGCATTAATCATAAAAGATGAGAATGAAGTAAATAACCATAGTCAACAATTAGGTCCAATACATCATATCACCAGATAATCAATTATCATAGATCTACTGTCATCTCAAAATAACATCAACATGCAAATATGATAAACTGAACAGCATAGTAACAAAGCATCTATGGTACAGAAATCAAAATATAACATTCGACCCTCAGGTCGTCTCAAGGTACAAATATCAAAAGAGTATCAAGTATCTCTCGAATCAAAAATAGACAAGGTATAGATTGCAAACACAAGAGGCACTACAATCTTTCCTTCATAAACCCAAGTTGAAAGAAGATTCTTACCTCCAAGTAGACTCCTAGCTCTACAAGAAAATAATCATTCTTAAGAAGAAAATGGATGAAATGCCAAAAGATCTGAAAGAAGAAAAAACCAAGATAACCCAACTGGAAAATCAAGTTGGGAACATACTAGAGAAACTATTAGAGTATGAAATGGAACTTTGATAGCTAGTAAAAAACAATGGGAAAAATATGGAGATGGTAACATCTAGCTTATGCATCATGACTACCAATTTAGGGAAAAAGAGCAATGAGGAGATTATGCCTCCTAAGGCTATGGTGACAAAGATTCTTGGTGGGCTGAGAAAAAGAACAAGATATAGTACTAAGAAGGCAACTATTAAGGCTCCTAGTTATGTTGTGGAAGAGATCCTATAGATTATAGCAGAGGTTGGCAAGGAATTAGCAAAGGTCATTAAAGAGCTAATTTAGTCATTGGTCTAGATTTTAGGTGTCTAGTCTCTAGTTTATTTGTTGGTTCTAGTTTCCTATTATTTTTTGTTTCCATCTTTTTATAGTTTTAACTCTAGGTTCCAAGTCCTTGTAAAACCTAGATTAGTACTTTGTTTGAAATTTGGTGTCAAGTCGCTATAAAACCTAGTTTTTTATGCTTTTCTATGAATTTTAGGTTTTAGGTCCTTGTAAAACCTAATGACTCTTCTCGTATATCTTATGTTTTTGTAAGGGTCTCAGATCCCCTCAAAACCTATTTTTGCATTAATCTAAAACATACTGAGAATTTTGGCTTAGGTCTTGATTTCCCCCAAAGAAGATAATATTTTTATCCTTGGAGACATTTTGATTGATATCCATCTGATTATTTTCATCAAAATAAATATTATTGTTGCTATTAGCAGGGATACACCTATTTTTGGGGTGAGTACTTCACTTTCAATTCTACTAGGGAGTTCTGCTGTTGTGATTTGATGTGCTAAAATTATTTCCTAAAATGTTATTCCTATAAGAGTTGAAGATCTGTGTGTGATTTTTTCCATAATTATTGTTATTTTTTGTTATACTAGATCATTAAAAATTACTATTCCTTCCCTATGACAACCAAAGATAGGCAATTTTGTTAGTTATTTGGGACATAGTCTTCTTCATCTACTCAAATTTAGCTATCATGTTGCTTTCTACTTTAAGTGGGTGGTGTGATGTTTTGCTCAAAAAAAAAAACTTTTGGAGGCTCATATCCTAGATATGTTATGGTAGAAGAAGGGACAATGACCACCTATTATAAAGTTATGGGGTTTTGTAGGGGAAATTGTTTTGGAATTACTTGTTCCCCTACATCATAAGATGGGATCATTATGGCAAAAATGGTAGGAATTACTATGCTTCCCCCACCATTGGGATTATATTATTTTGTGAAGGCAATCACTTCTTGAAAGAAATTTTCCAATGTGTTTCTATCCATAGTGGGAGATTTCTTATCAAAATAGATGAGATATGGTCTATGGAATTCAAGTATATATGTATTGCAGCTTCAAGAGGTGTTGTGTAAGGGGATTCTAGCCTATTGTATATCATGTGAAAATGGTGGTTGAATCGATAGATAGTTTCTGAGGGGTTCCTCTTGATGATAATAACTAGTGGTGCAAAATACATGTATTGATGAACATTTAGATATTATCCAGTAAAAAATTCCCAAAAAATACCCAATCTATGATGGATGCCATCAATAAGTTCATGTATATGTTGAATGTTATTTCTCCCAAAGCGTATGGGAATAAATGTAGGACCACATCCACATGCTAAATTTTCTTCCTGTTGTATATTTCTTTGAAAACCTTGATGTGATATCCTATTGTTCATATTTCTCCATAAATGAATTTTAGGTCAAAATTGTCATGATTTTTAGGTAAATGATGGAGTTGACCTTGCAAGTTAATTGGTGAATCTTAAGAATTAACAAAGAAGTCCATTGTAAGAGTGGTGATGGCTAACTATTTTGTTGATGGGAGCTTAGTGAGATAGTAGGAAGATAGGTGGTGGAGTGGGAGGTAGATGATGATGAGCGAATGTGTGGCATAAATGGATGAAGTCTAGAGTGAACTCTAAGAACTCATATTTTATATGTTTTATAGGTGAAGACCTTAACACTCATTTAAAAAGAGATAGTGGATTAAGATTTTCTAGGTTGTAAACCTGCACATATGGACATTTGTGAACCTATGCACCTATGCACATGTAAAGCTATGAACCTATGAAGTTGTAAAACTACAAAAATTCATCCCTTCTTCTAGCACTTCTTTTGTGCGATCATTTTGCATGATGAAAATGACAAAAATTCTAAAGAATCTCTCTTGAGAATTTTTTCAAATAATCAACTCCAAGGTTTTGTATGGTTGTTTTTCAACCTACTAGGTAGCTTAATTAAAGATAAATTTTTTTTTCACAAGAGGGCCTTTGTTGGTATGTGTATTTAGTCTCTAGAGCTTGGAAAAATGTGACCACCAACTAATATATTTTTTGTATTTTCAGATTTTATGATGAATGTAAATTTCTAACAATGCAACTATATTAATTCCTATTTTAATCAAGTGTTTTAAAACAAAAATACAAAGATAGGGTAACAAAAAATTAAAGTAAATTGTAGGAAATTGAATTTCAAAATGGAGATAAATCATAGTAACAATGCATTTGTGAATTAAATTTTTAAAAGAGTCAAGAAGGAAACAAATGAAATCATGAGCAATGTTTCCTTAACTCCACTAATGCAATCATCGAAGGAGATAATGAAAACTTAGTGATATATGTTTCATGCTTCATCAAATCATGTCACCATGAAAAGTGTGCACACACAAGAAAAAATTATATGCAAAGCTATTGTGATCTTTTCTCCAATTTGTTACAATAGAGGAAGTATGCTTCTAAATATGATAAACATAGAAAACTAAATAATCATAGGAGTATTAAGAAAATAAGATATTGACTCTATCACTATTCATAAACATAAAATTCATAAAGGAAACACATGTTTTAGAAAGAAGCACTACACACAAAATCAAAGCACCAATAGCATAGCTTTATTGTATCAAAATATCAGCCTTGACTACATATTACATCTTTGTATTTATATGAAAATATATCCTTTATGCAATTTTTGGATCTAGATATTTTTCCTGGTAAAAATCATGCTAAAATAACTAATTCTATGAAAATTATATACAAATAAACTCCTAACTAGGTGCTAAGTAGGCTTACACTCTTATTTTTATTATTTAAATGGTGCATGGGCCTTTACAATATTTTTAAACTAACATAGAAGAAGGAGATAAGAAGAAAGACAACTTCAAATGAAACTTGAGAATCTTGAACTTCAAAAAATGAGAATTGGGCCTTCTCCATACATTTCTACCGATTAAATTACCACCAAAATTATAAAAATGTGCTTTCATGCATAAAAATGGTCAAAAACTAAAACATATAGTTAACTATTGGTGCAATAGGAAGGTTTAGATATCAACACACCTGCACATCTTGAGATGTTGCACACATGTGCACCTTTGAAGATAAAATCTATTCCTCTAACAAAACTTCAAAAATTAGACCTACACACTTGGGCACCTTGGGAAGTTGTATGATCAAAATTGAGAAGACTTCCCTAAGTCCAAAATCTTAATTCCAAACATATGGGTCTTGTTCATCTTCCACCAAAATTAAGTCTAGAGGATTTGCTTTAGGATTTTTGTATGGCGAAAGTAATCTCTTGAGAAGTTGGAAAATCTAAATCTTGATACTTAGCCCTCACTTCCCTATGAAAATTGTGAAGCTCCTTTTGCACTCCTACAAAATCATCCAATTTTTAATCTATCTCTTTCAGTGTCTCATTGACTTAAAATATTTGCCAAACATTATCCTCCTAGGATGCCACTTCAAATGATTCATGAAATTATTGTATAGCTATTTCCATTATGTATAAGTTTGTTCTAAATTTTTCATTAAAAATTCTCCAAACTAGCCACACTATAATATTTATCTACTTCCAAAAATTGTGCCTAAGTCCTACCCTACATCTCCTGGATATCTTCATACAAAGATAACATGACCTTATTTTTGGCATGTATTTTCTTGGTCTAATCATCAATCTTGTCCAATTATTCTCCTATATAAATTCCTAGGAGCATTTTGTACCTATGCCCCTTCATTGCCTATAATACCTATAAATCACTATTCTAGATGGACACTTTATCCAGTAAACCATAATCTATTTTAATCATTGTCGCTAGCTTCACCATATTCTTCTATATGATATGAAGTAGATGCATATTTTCCTATCTTCTTTCTATTCCTTTCTCTTTAGATCTAAGATGCCATCTCTTACATGTATCCAAAAATGAATCATCTTTTGTGGGGATCAAAGCCCATTTTTGAAGGGCAACCACTAGAGAAATATTAGGGTAAGATGGGTCAATGGGACTTGCTACCTCTTTTACAAATTCCCAAAAAATATAATTTTGCCTACTTAAAATTTTGATTTCCTCTTTACCTTGTTCTAAATGATGAAACACCTACTTAAAACCCATGGTTGTATCCTTGGTGGCTTCCCCCAACATGACCTCTTCCTTCTAATAATCTTAAGGAGTGATATTTTCTAGATCTACACGAGGAAGAAGAATGTATAAATATGTTCCACAAAATCCTACTATTTATTCTTTATGATGAAAGCTATTTGGTTTAGATCCTCTCTAACAAACACTATCAACTACACTACATCTATCAAAATTATCATCCGCTCCTTAGTAGTCTTTATGTACCTCCTTTGTTGGATTTCTACTTCCCATTTTATCCATGGTGGAGTTGTTCCCATCAGAGATATACTAACTAGATAATGAAATTTTCATAGTTATTTTCTTTTTTATTTCCTCTCTAGGGTCTCCTCTACTCTTGGTGTTTCTACCACTAGGGTGGGCATTATGGTTCTAGGATGAGAGGAGAGTGGTTGTGCTACATAAGGAGATTTTTCTAGTATCACAACCACTTTTCTTTCCTTAGGAGATTCCTCTATATATTGCACTACATAGATCTCATAAAGTGCCATCTAGCTTTTTTATTATGAAATTAGAGGAGGTAAGGGAATTTCATCCTATTCTAGTGGCAAAAGAGTTGGTGTTTCTAGCTTTCCTATAGGCAAAGAAGGTATCCCTACTAGACCATATGGGAGTGGAGGTAGTGTATTCCAATCATTGCCTAATGGATCTTAGTGAAGCATATCTCTTTTCTCTTTCCTCACAATGGTTCTACATGGGCATGTAGTCAAATTCAAAAATATCAAGCTAATCTAACCCCTCCCATAGTGTAGACTTTTTCCATCCTTACTTCTTTAGATCCATGAATTTCTCAATTTTGATCAATTTCTCTTGAATTTTCAAGGGTGTTTGTGTTGAAATTATCCTTCTTTCCTCTTCAATATCTTAGGTTGAACATGTTCTCTTATTCAAAGGGATAGTTACAATCTCATCCTTTTGTTCTTCTTCCTCTATAGCCTCTAGGATGGTCTTAGGGATCTGTAGTGAGGGAATGCTTCTTTTCTTCAATTTTCTTCTCTTTACTTTGAGTACCACTATCTCCATCCTAATATTCTTAGAGATTTATGGGGAATATTTTAACATAATGGGAGGCTCCTTGAGTTGTGCCTAGTTTTCCTCTATAGCCTTCCTCTTCTTCTTTCTCTTGGACTTCTCTTCCCTATAGATATACACTACATGCCTCTCATGGCTTTGTACCATCTTAGGCCTAACTGGGGACCTCTCCTTGTAAGTGGGGATGGTAACTTTGGTCCCTTTCCCTTTCTTTGAAATTTTTGTTTCCTTTATTATAGGAATATTGGGCACAACATCCAAATAAAAAGGCTTTCATACCCATTCCCTTATCAAATTGACAATGTGGCGGGCTTAGTGTTGGATGCCATCATTCTCCTATTGATTTAGCTCAACATTCATGATAGGATGTTCAAAGATATTATCCTTATTGTAGGTGGGATATAGGATATTGGGAATATCCTTATTCCATACCTTAAGTAATATATATAGATTTAACACATTTTCTACTAGTTTTAGCTCCATTCTACAATAGTCCTATATTCAGACTTCATAGTCATCCACACAATTTAACCAATGATATTTTATAGTAGTATTTGTGATTAAATATTTTCCAAAAACATGTTGAAACATCCCTATGTTATCAAAATAGGGGTGTACCATAGGCTAGTCCTCTAGGGGGTACTTCTCCTATTCCACCTTATAGGTGGAGATTTCCTTCTATTTATTCTTGTAAGGCTTGATGGTGATAGGTTATACACAAGTCTTTCTATTATTGTTCTTCACCCTATCATATGAAGAAGCCAATTGTTAAGCAATCTCCAAGAGCACAATCATATGTAATGGATAATGAGGCACTTCCTTGGGTAGAAGAGAGTTTGAGCCACTTGAATGTACATGAATGTCTTATACTAGATGGCATACCTTCATACCTATGTTGGTATTTCCATTTCTTTTACTGATAGGCTTTTCACATAATCACCCTTTATGAACTAGATCTTTGCAAAGATGAAGGTATAATTCACTATTGTGTACTTAGGGCTTTTGTTAGGGAGCTTATTTTGTACCAATTGTGGGTACATAATGTGAGTCAATACATTGGGGTCTTGTAGATTTCACCTCCTTACCACCCTTGGACAATCTTCTACATGGGATGGCAACAAGTAGGCTACATAAGAAGTCAAATGGAATTGTGGGTCATTCTAGACCAAAGTGAGTCACTCATCGAATGAGCTTCTAATGATGCTATCCCAATAAATCTTGTGGTATTTGGTTCTAATATTTTATATAAAATGAATCATCCAAGTCTCTAGGTGACCTACCATAGGAAGTTCCATACTTTTCTTCGATAAACTATATTTGCAATCATGTACCTATAATCACACAAAAATGGTCATCTAGACTATGAGCCCTCTTTCTAGTATTTTTTCTTAATTTATTAATCATTTATTCTTGATCAAATTCTCAAAAATCTATTTATTTAATTATAACCTATAATTTAAACACTTTATCCTAAGTCTCTTGTTTAATTAAAATAAAAAGGTCCCTTTTAATTAAATAAATAGCCCCACTTCTCACTTATCCTAAGTGTGCAAACATAAAGAATTATTCCTATATTTAAAAAATAAAATAAAAGGCATTTGTCTACACATGAATGCTCAATTTTCTATGTGATGAGAATTTTTTATTTTTAAAATAACTTTAATTCTCCTCCACAATTTTTAAAAATTTTTTTTTAAAGAGGGGTAAACACTTTGACCTAGAGCTATGAACCAGTGAGGCCACAAATGGGGGACCTCATCCCCATTAGATTTGAACCTTGATGGAAAGGATAAAAATGCAATAAATTAACCATCACAACATGCCACTATTGGTTTTCTCCTCCACACATTTCAAACCCTCTCAAAATTAAACTATTTATTGTGATTGGTGTAGTTTCTTATGCACATGGATCACTCAAGATGCATTCTCCCCCTTGATTATGCCTCTTTTTGTCTCTTAATCCCTGCTATCCATCTTTATTTAAAAGGGAGGGCTCTCTCCTCATTCTAAAATATTAGGTCTCGCATGGTAACATTATGCTATAGGATTTCTACATGCTTTTGGAGACTTGGAGCATTTGGCATTTTAGCTTAGCTCATTTTCTATTTGCATTATGACATACTTTCTAGATTAGTTTCCTTTATGCTTTAGCTTAGATATTTTTTTAGCCCTTGCATTTCATTTAGTTTAGATCTTGTATTTGTTGACACAAGACTATTTTGAAGAGAAGAACCTATAATGGAACAATAATTATTTTGTCAATGATGTCGAACCTGCTACATACTGTTGAGACAATTTTTTTTGGTCTAAAAAATATCATTTAGTTGATTGATAAAGAGGATTTGAAAAGAGGAGATAAATATAGCACCTAGAGAAAGGTTGAGTTATTTGGTATGTAAAAGAAGCACTAAGACCAAGTAAGACATTAATACTATAGTGTATTTTTTATCTACTTAAAGTCCAAAATGAAAGATCACTCAAGTTAAGTCTGGAAGAAGATCAAGTAAGAAAAGTGTTTTCTAAGCCTTGCTAAGTAGTCAATACAAGCTAAACATAAATTAGTTGAAGCTGACTAAAAATCAAGAGGTGCCAAGAAAAGATGAAAAATAGTGCAAATTGAATGATTATAAGTATATGCCAAGTAAATTTTAGTTGGTGTCAAAGTGAACTAGTGTTGGCCGAGTGACAAAATAGTATAGATGTCAAGTGACAAAAAACAATGTTAAATCAAAAATTGGACAAATCTAAGCTGACTATTTTTTTTCTTGAATTATGTGAAGCATGTAGAAGATAACTATGATGAGCTGGTGGCACAAGATTCAAGGTAAACCATTTTGAGATGAATAAAAAGAATAATGTAGAAGTTTCTAGAGGAATCAAATGGAAAAGTGGGTAGATTCATTGTATCCTACCTAATATTACCTAACCCTAAAATGGACAATTGTGGTTAACCAAAAAAAGATCTAAATTATCTATTTATAGAGATAGTTGGTTAGAAGAAAAGGTTGTGGTTAACTAGAAAAAGATCAAAATTCTCTATTTATAGAGATAGTTGGTCAGAAGAAAAGGTTACCGTGTGCAAGAACCTAAGGAAGATAAAGTGTCTAGGGTATTGCTTCATTTAGTGGCCGAATAGAAGAGACTACAGTTGGCATGCAAAGCAAGAAGGCTAAAGAGTATGAATGCTTGAAGGGTGAACAAGCTATTAGAACTAAAGTGTATCAATGCCAAGTAGAATGGAGGACTAAAATAGAGATTCATAATCTATAGGTGAGTTATAATGTATTATTAAATCAAGCCTTAATGTTAATTACTAATCATTGTATCAGTCTAGGGTAAATCCTTTGGATTAAGGTTGACCTATCAATCATTTGTAGATCCTTTAACTAGGTGACATTCTAATGGAATGGTCTAAAGTCATCTAACAAGTCTCACTCCTAACAGGGTGATTGAAATCCTTTAACTAGGTTGCATTTAATAGTGTGTATTGTAAACTTTAATAGGGTTGACCTTTCATAGGTAATCACTTCAGAAGAGTGAGAATTAGTAGCATGTTACTAGTGTTTTTTCCCAAATTGGGTTTCCATGTAAAATCATTGTGTCAAATTGTGTGAATTTTATTATGTTGTTTCATGTTTACATTTTTGCAAAGTTTTTTTGACCTAGGATAGTAACCTGCAAAGTTTAAGTATTGTATTATCTAATAGATGCATGCATGATAAGGTTTTATAGATATGGGTCTATTAAGAATTGAAAAGTTTTATTTGTACATCTAGACCTTGGATAATTGATTCACCCCCCGACTATTGTAAAGAATTCCCACAACATTTGTATTGCATTCATTGTGATTCTTGGATGCTAGCACTCTTTCTCTCATCTTTGAATCTCTTGTTCTATAGTGCACCTTGCAAGAGTTCCATAGCTAGTTCATTTGAGAGTCACTATCTCATAGCCTTTTCACATCATAGATATAGAACTATAAGTCACCTCTCAAGATGCCCTCTTTCATGGGTATTCTTAAGAATAATGGTTTATAGAAGAATGATACAATTTTGGACATACATTTTTGACACCCTAGAACAAAGTTTTTAGCTCCATTTTCATCCTTGCATTTTAGTTTCATTCTAATTTATGGTTTATGTATAGCATCATATTGCATCTAATCAAGTAGTTTTGTAGGGTTTCCACTTTGTTTTAAGGATAAGCCTTGTGCAGATCTGTTCAAAGGCTAAAATCCTAGGTTTTTAAAGATTTGATCATTTATCCTAAACCAATTAGAGTTAAAAATAAGGATGTATCTTAGATGTCTTAGTCCAATTTTCAAAGTTAGTTATGATTTTTTCTTTGGCTTTTATAAAAACTCATTGTTGGATGCAAATCGGCAATTTTTTTGGAAAATTGTACATTTTCAAAAATATCTTAAAATTATATAGGGGATTGATTCTTTGTATTTTGAATTTGGAAGTTGTATTAGGGATCAATAACTTGATTTGAAAAAATTGGTCTATTTTGACAAAATAAGTCCCTAGGTCATAAATGAAGAGATATTGCTGAATTTCTTTCATTTTTGGAAAGCTCTCTAGTTTTTAGTAGGGGTCTCTTCTTTTCATTTCTATTTTTGGAGCAAAATAATAGTGAAAAAATCAAATCTTGTTGACTACATCAAAAGAAAAAGTTAAAAAAGAGAGCATTCGTGATTAGTTTGCACCTTTTTTGCATATGCTTGATTAGAAGACAACTTGGATTTTCGAGGCAACTAATCACTTTTTATTGCAGGTATTACTTATTTTTGATGCCCTAATCTTATTTTTTTGTAGGGGTTTCATACTTGCTTTCCAAAACAAAAGAAAAGAACACTTGTTAGAGATAAAAGGGCTACTAACATGTTTGCAAGGCTTGCCTAGCTTGAAAAAACAAAAACACAAATGTTTCATTTCTCATAGTGCCTCTATCATTTTATTTCTATAAGTCATCATGATGGATGCAACCTTGATGATCTTTCTTTTTAAGTGATTAGGATTGGGATCATATGTGGTCTAAACCCTTGGGGTGATTAGATTTATGTTAGTGTATCAGTTAGATTGATTATGGTTATGGCTGATTTATGAGATTATGATGTGTTAGATTGTTTCATTGAGGTTTGTACCAATGCTTACCAAGATTGATGTTGTACCATGAAGTTATTTTTTGATTACCTTGAGATGGGTGAAGAGATTGCACCATGTGTTATTATCCTACTACACTTTACTAGTTTCTTGTAGTAGTGGTTAGTCATGTATTTGACCATGTTTGCTTGTGTATATTAAGTGCCTTTTTATGTTCTTTAACAACCGTTATTAATTCCATTATTAATGCTGAAATAATTACAAACGAATTGTCCATGTTAGATTTATTGGTTATGTGCTATAGTTACCTTGTTCATTTTAGTAATTTATGAAAAATGAGATTTAGATGCTTTAATTACATAATTTTGTGAAATTATTGCTTTGGCTATTATTATTGTGCATCTACACTTTATTGTGTTTGTTTATTGTGCAAGACTTATATCCTTGATAGTGGTACATGGAGGTAGTGATTAGACCTTTCATGTTGAGCCCACATCATTCTTGTATAGGTGATGTATCTTTATTGTCATTTTAATCCTCTAGCAAATGATAAATACAAATTCATAATGCATTGTGTGATTAGACCCATGAGCACATATGTGCATTTTGGATTTTGCAATGGTTGTGGAAAAGATAAAAAAAAATGATGCTTAATAAGCTAGAGAGTCTAATTTATTGATTTAATCTTTATTTTATTGCCAGCTAATTTATCATAATTGGATTCCAAATCAATTGGAATCACCTAATTTAATTTGGGTTAAGGGAGCACATTATATTATTTAATTGAAATAATCTAATTAATATGTCACTTTAAAAAAGTGCATATATTGGCTAAAAGTGAGTGCATTCTCACTTCTCACTTTGTTATTTGAGAGTTTTAGAGAAAATTCCTCCAAACCCTCTTGTGGGAAATTGGTGTTTTGCTTGTTACAGGAGTTTGTCTTGGTGAATCATTGTGAGGTCAGTCTCATTGTATTCATATTGGGATTTCTCCACTATGCTGATGGTTTCATCTTATTCAACATCCCCATTATTTTATGGTGGAATTTCTCATTTTTCCTTCTTGGCTACAAGGTAGGGTTTTGGAGTTTTATTGGTTTTATTCTATTTTAGCTTCTTCTTTTTGTTGGTAAATGTTAAGGAGTAGAGAACTAGTGTTTATCTCCATTTTTTATTCATTCATATCACCCATTTCGATGAGGGTGAGCATTTCTATTTTGTAGAAAATTAGAAATACAAGTTTAAGTGTTTTTATGCTACTAGATTTTTGTCAAGTATCCAGGTCCATGATGTTATTTGAAAAGGGTGATGTTGAGTAGATTTGATCAATAGGTTTTTTATTCTGTCAAATGCTAAGATGTTTTAGTTTTGGGTGTTTTGGCATTGTCTCATTTTGCATTCCATTGGGGCTTTCATCTATTTCTTTATTTGGCCTATTTAGATATTTGATCTTGTAGCCCTTGTTAGAAATATTGTTAGGTAGATGTCTTGAGAGTTTTCATTTATGGAAACATGTATTTAGCATTTCATTTATCTATTTAGAGTTAGAAAATTGTCTAAGTGTTAGGTAATTTGCAGTAGCATAGAGAATATATGTGATGTGTGTGGATGAATCATATAGAGTTAGTTTATACATAGTTTAGGAAAGTTATATGACAATTTCATGATGATGTATAGTAGTGTGTAGATGTGTACCGATAGGACAATGCAAGTTATGATTGAAATACTAGTACAGGTATTTGATACAGAAAAATAGTGCATAGCAAAGAATTGAGTTGTATAAATTGAGGAATTGTTTTGGTAATAAAACAATTACAAATTAATTTTGAACTAACTTTGTTGATGTTATTCCATAAGTTATTTATATTATGTCAATCGTGTGAAGACATGAAGGTCGACTGAGCAGAGATTTTCTAATTTGGAAAGTATAAGTAAAGATCTTATCTTACACAAATAAGTGTGCTATATGTGGAAGTTGTATGATATGTAAACTATTATATGGATAGCTTGAAAGATATATGAGACTTATATGATGCAAGATCTAATGTATGATAAGTGAAAATGTGAATTATAGTAGTTAGAAAGTATTATATGTATATCTATTCTTGTGAAGAACTTTATTATATAAATTCATGTTAGGGTAGTGGGCTTTTCTTGCATACATTTTTATCTACCAGCTCCTAATAGGCTGAAGAAACTCCTAATAGGGTTGAGGCTTCTCACAAGGCCTAGTCTTCTAACAAGGACTCAAGACATTATATGTACTTCACAGACTCCTAACAAGGTCAATATTCTTAATAGGATCCTTTTATTTAGTGAATCATTTTGTGGGTATCATCCCCACCAAGGTTTTCCCTTGGTCATGGTTCCTATAGTTAGTAAATAATGATGATATGAGTTCTCTATGTATATGGTTATATTTACCATTCAACATTGTTGGTTTACTTTCATATGCAAGTTATAAAATAATTAACAATATTTAGTTGTGGGAAAAAGTTTGTAGAATACTAATTCACCCCCTCTCAAGATTATCTATTTCTAAGAATTGGTATTAGAGCCTAATTATTCTAAAGAAGTTTAAAAACTTGAGTAAGATCTCTATAGATATGGAATAGTTGAAGAAAAACCTTGAAGAAGAACTTGAACAGATTGACCTTCTTATTGGAAAAATAGATAACCTAAAAAATAGATATGAAGATGCAAAAGTCTACAATGGTAAACTGAAAGACAAGATTGATGATCTAAAATCTAGCAAGGAATCAATTGTGTAGACTAGTGACAATGATGAAGTAGGAAATCTCTAGAAAAAAAAAGAGATTTTGAAACATGAACTAAAAAATTTTGAACTTAAGTTGAGTCCTAAGAAAAATGGTGGCAAGAATGAACCTAAACTAAAAACTAAGAATGAAGGCCTTAGATCCCAATTAAGTCAAGTTACATCTAAACTAGACACTATTAAGATTAAGCATACAAAATTAGAAAATTAAAATATCATTTTGAAAGGATAATTGACACAAGCTAAACAATAGTTAGAGAAACTTTATTCTAGTAGTAAGAAGATAAATGAACAAATATTTCACTAGAGACCTTCTTTTGATAAGATAGGACTTGGACATCTTATTGGAGAGAAATCATCCAAGAAAGTTGATATCAAAAGAGAACCTAATCCAATTATTGAATACCCTAAAGAACCTAATCTAAGTAAGGTGGAATCAAGCACATCTATTGAAGTATCAAAGAAAGTTGAATTAATTTATTTGTTAGTGAAACATGATGAACCTAAGAAAATAGAGAAAGTTTATAAACCTAGGCAAGATGAACCACCCAAGGAAGTAAAACATGAGTTCAAAGGTAGATAGTTCATATGCAATGAAGTTGGACATATGAAAATAGATTGCATAGGTAAGTCTTTTAAACCTATTACTAATTTCTATTGTTATAATTGTCATGGTTATGGACATAAAGCAGTAGAGTGTAAGAAACCTAAGTTTGATGGTAATAATGAAAATAACAAAAATTTTAGGAATTATAACCTTGTAGGTAATGAAATAGGAAAATCATAGTGCAAATATAATGATGGAGAGAAATTTAATTGAGAAAGGAACCATTTTGTGTGTTACAAGTGTAACAATCCTAGACACATTGCAAGGAATTGCAAAGCACCTAAAATTTAGAATGGAACAAATCATAGAAGAAATGTAGCTATATGTCAGTTATGTAATAACTTTAGACACACAGTAAGATATTGCAGAATGGACAAAATAAACTTCAATAGGAATCTTAACTATAGAAGGAACAATAATAGAAATGATAGAAGGAATGAAAATGGTAGTGATAATAGTCAAAAGGAACAAATCAAGGAACATGTTGATGAATTCAAAGAAGAATTTGAGAAAGCTAAGGATCCAAAAAGCTCTTATATAGTTTTGGAGGAGCAATATTTAGATGCACCTGACAAGAAATTGAAGTTACAGATTATTTGTGACTCATCCTACCTAAACTAGGAAATTTTAGAAGAGGCAGAGCATTAGCTAGTCAGAATAGATTTTAGAGAGTGAGTTGGAAGTTTTGTAGTTAATAGGAGGTAGTTGACATAGAAATGAAGCTATGGTCAAGTGCAAAAGTCTAGATATGATCACAATAAGAAGGAATTCAAAAAACAAGTTTACTAGTGAACAAAGATAGTATTTGAATTTGTGGCAGATACACATTTAATGTGCAATGCAATTTGAAATGATTTAAGGATTATGAACAAGATTGTGTGTACCACTTGTTCATGTGAAGTTTCTTGAGAAAATTAAAGGGCAATTTGATAGTGAAGTAAAGTGTGAAAATAAGTTCTTGAAGCGCGAAGTTGTAGAAGTCCTAAAACATTATTTTAAGGTATTTTATGGAGCTAAAACTAATTTTTTTAGTGAATATAGTTGAATTGCAATGGCTAGTTGGATTTTTTATGATGTGAGTGAAAGGCCATGGTATGTATTCAAGAAATATATATTTATTTCATTTACGGATGACCCATTGGGCACATTTTTGCAAATTTTAGAGAATGTGCTTCATGTCAAAGATGTCATAAGCTATATATATTGTAAGATTGATAACATAAGTGATGAAGATATACACAAGGATTTGGGGATTATGTGTAATAATGACCTATCCTTGAAGTCTAAATATGTGTACTTATATGGATTGAATCTAGTGAAGTAGATGTTTTATATAGAGTTTGATAACCACAAATGGACCCGAATCATTCTGAGTAGGGTATATGATGATATGTTCTAGTTAGGTGATGTGAAAATAGAAATTGATAATGACCTAATTCACAATTTCATAGGTTTGAGAAATGAGGGAAAAAATCTCGTAAATGAGAAGAATGTAAGGAAAATGGTTGAGATAAACCTCACACAAGATTTGATGGAAGGAACATGAGGGTAGATACAATTCAAGACAAAGGACTGAAATTGTTAAGCAAGATATTAGGGTACAACTTTAACCATGGCTCAAGGGTTAACTTAGTACCAACTAGATTTTTACATGCCACCTATGTAATGGCATTACATGGAAGAAAAATAAATCTATGTGAGATTATCATATTGTAGTTGTTACACAACATTACAAAAGTGAAGAAGATAAATAATATAGTCTTCAAATTTGAGTCCTTATTAACTCATTTGTTTTTCTATGCTTCAAGGAAGTTCCTAAGAGTCAAAAAATGGGATAAAAATGAGTGCACAATAAAATTGGTGACACAATGCTATAGATATAAGATGGAGAATGTCAGAGATGATGGCATTGATAGAATGATGAAGAGTTTCTAATTTGAAATGAAATAGAGGTACATAATACCTCCATCCATGGTGGAGATAGATAACACTTGTATGGAAGTTGTGGTACCAAGGGTTAAGTTCATTTAACCCATGGGATATGAGATGAGTGTAGAGATCATAGAAGGGTATGCATAGATCATACTCCAATTAGAGAAGGATACAAAGTGCCCTAGATGGGAAACCTATGAGGAGAAAATAAAAATAGTTCATTCCAAACTACATAGAAAATAGAGTAAGGAGAAAGTAGAGAGAGTTATTAATTCCATCTTTAAGGAATCAAGTATGACTCAAGATGAATTCAATGAGGTGAAAGGGATAGCACTTGAGATGAAAGCTAGTAAGTAGTCTGAAGTGATAGCAGAAACTCCTATTGTTGTTGTAGGACCTTTAGAAGGTGTAACAAGAGCACAAACTTGTGTGCAGGCCCCTATTGCAACATATGTAATAGTTATGCAAGTGCAATCAATGAGGACACAGAATCATCAGCCTAAGAGGCACAAAGAGGTGGAAGCTCCTATTATGTAAAGGAAATTAGAGAGATTGGTGAAGGTGAAGCAAGAAGCTACACCATCATCCAAGAAAAGGGTCAAGAAAACCACTAGTGGACTAGGCAAGAGAAGGAAATTGATGCAAGTCAGTAAATCTGAAAGTTTTGAGGATGAAGTTGAAGATAGATCTATAATGCAAGATGTGCCAGAAAGAAAAACATTAGCTAGAAAGAAAACATGAAAACCAAAGGTAGAGAAGCTTAACATGAAAATAATTAATGATGACAATTTTTTACAATTAAGTAAGTATTATACTCTATACAAAAATATGGATAGAAGACAATTGGAAAATGCCATTGTGAGAAACATGATTTGATCTAACTTGGGAAAATTCAAAAAGGTCCATGTCAGCCATGTGTATATAGAGGCCAACTTAGCCATGGACTAGTTTGCGAACAAGGAAATAGCCAAAAACACTATGATGAAGTGGCACAATGGTGACATATTTTTGGTGGTTGTGAAAGATATTATAATGTTGGAACTTATCCAGGGAAGTATAAAGGCAATCTAATATTAATTATGGAAAGATATGTAAGCTTGCATGAAAGACAAGATGTTAATGAAAATCATGGGAAGATAATAACTCTCCATCATTACCTGTACTTTTGGCATATTTTATGGGTTTCTTTGCCATCCTCCATTAAAATTGCCAAAGGTAAAAAAGATTTAGGGATAGGAAAATCTCAAGAAGTTAAAGTCTATGAAGGAACAAAGAACTAGTGCAGGATTTCCATATAAGAAATCAAGATGGTTGGGAAGAGGAATAGGAAGGAGTTGGTTGGGGAGGCAAAAAAATGGAGGAAAAGAATGAAGGTCTGGAACAAACTAAAGAAGGGTGGAATAGTGAGGTACATTGAAAAACTCCACAATTTTGATAAGGAGATCACCAAGCTCATGGTGAACACCTAGAAGGATGGTTGTGTTAAAATTGATGGGGTCTCTCACTAGGTTAATGTGGAAATGATAGCTTAGGTCATGAAGATACCCATGGAGGGGGTAAATGTTTATAGGGATAAGAAAATGTTAGCTAATGCAGTCAAATATTTTGTGAAGGATGAGGAAGAAAGGAAGAAGTTAGTGAAGGTTGAGACATACTATGAAATGGAGTCGATAAAAAAGTTATGGAGGTATGTATTAAGGGTAGTTATTGAATTTATATCTCTAGATACTAGATTTGATAGGGTTAGAACACACCACTTTGTATTGTTAAACCATTTTAGACATGGCATAAAAATTTCCTTTGCTTTTTATTTGTTTACTTCAATGAGTAAGGTCATTGAGCATTTCAAGAAGAAACCCAATGCAAACTCGACCCTTCATGAGGGTTTTCTTCTTCTGGTCTATGAAGATCTCAAGACTCAGACTAGGGGCAAATCTTTAGGTCACTCTAGGGATGCTTCAGAGGATATTGGGAGCTCAAATTATTCTGATTTTGAGGAAGTTCAAATTCTAAGCTTGGAAGATGAGGATAACACCCCGTCAAAAGGAAAGAAGCCGAAGGGAGGGGATAAAATTTCTCCCTTAGCCAACATTGTTCCTAGCAGAAAGAGCCCTTGGGGCTTAACCACCAAACCTTTGGAACAGGAGGAGGAGTATAACAAAAAAGAAGAGGAAATGGAGTTAGAGGAAGAGAAGAAGGGGAAGGATAGTGAGAAGAAGGGGGAGGACATTACTATTCTACTGAGGAACCCCAAGAAGAGGAAGGCTGAGGAGGATTCACTACTGGAAGAGAGAAAAGATTAGACCCCTGAGGTTTTGGGCCACTTCCCTTCTATCTCTTCACCACAGGGGAAGATTAAGGAAATTTTGGTGGAAGACAGTGGGGAGATGATAATGAAAGAAAGGAGGTCTTGGAGAAACTTCAACACTAAAAAAATGAAGATGGGGATTGTCAGGGATACAATGAACCCTCAAGTTATGAAAGAAAAAGAAGGAAAAATCCATTTTGATGAACTCATAGACCCAGCTCTAGTAGCAATTTTAGATAATGCAAGAGAGATAGGGTTCAATTTTCTCAATAATGCCAAAAATAGTATGATAGACAAAATTTTCTCAATCAAGGGGTTGTTCCATGAGATTGAAGAGCTCAAGGATAAAAGGAGCTAGGAGGAAGGCCAAAGGATGAGCAACAACTAGGGATATCTTGCCAACCAAGAGGATCATCTCGCTAAGATTGAGCAAGGGTGCAAAGGATGGATCTAACAAACCAAAACTTGGCTAATCAAGTGATTTCCACTCTAAACACTCTAAATGAGAACATCAATAGTCTAGGTGAATTGCTGAAAAATGTAGGAATTGATGGGGAAAAGAAAGAAAAGGCCAACACGGACTTCAGGTAGACTGAGGGAGAAATAAAAGAGACCAGGGGCCTAGTGGAATGATCTAATGACCTAAACCAAGAATGTGTGGGTGTGGAAATCTAGAGTGCCAATGAAGTAGTAGAAACTTTGCATGATCTAGATAGGGAGAACTAATAGTAAGAGTTCTTATTTTTTTCTTCATCCTTTTCTCAATTTAGTTTAGCTAGCTTTTGTTTCCTGGCCATGGGCCTATCTTTTGTTATGGCTTTTTATAGGCAAATACATAGTGTCTATACTTTATTTAGAATTATTATATCATATATTATGTAAAAACTCTCAAGTTTTTTATATCCCTATAAAACCTATTTTTCTTAATCAAAAACATGATTATGAGATATAAAAATTTTGAAAAAATTTAGAATAAAATACTTTAAGACCTATATAATAGGCTAATAAATAGTGAGAAAAAAGTATTGGAAGAAGATCTCAATTTGAGAATAACAATGATAAATAAATTATGTGAAGTCGACTCTAAATAGGACTCCGATAGAATTTTGAAGGGTATTGAGCCCTTGTTGAGGAACAAAAGAAGAGAAATTCTTCTAATGGGAGGCAATTATGAGGATGTCAGGAAATAAACAAAGGAGGCAATTATCAAATATATGACAACTGTGCCAATGGTGAGTGTGTAGTCCAAACTTGAGAGTCCATTCTATGTGGAAGTAAACACACCTTCCAATGATGAGGAAGAAGCAGGATAGACACAATAGACACCCTCACCAAAGTAAATCATTATGGGTACTGAATCCATGCAAGTGGACAATACACACATAATTATAGATAAAAAGGAGAACCCTTTTTCATGTTAGGGATAAAATATTGTTGGCACTATCAACAATATTATAGCTTAAACCAGCTCAGATGATGATGAAGAAGAGAAAAAGAAGAAACAAGCTAAGGAAAAGAAGAAGAAAGAAATAGAGAGGATAGTAGAGGTAAAGAGGTTAGAGGAAGAAAATAAAAATAAATAGGAGGAGAAGAAAAAGAAAGAATAATATATGAGAAAGAAAGGAGAAGAAGAAAAGAAGAAAGAAGAAAGCTGAAGAAGATGCAAGGAAAGAAATTGAGAGATTTTAAGAAGAGAAGAAAAAAGATGAGGAAGAGAAGAAGAGCATAGAACTAAAAGTAGTTACACTTATTTGTATAGTAACTCTAGTAATAGAAGTAGTGGTATCAATGCCATTAGATGTTTAAGATGATAAAAAAGATTGATGAGCTCACTGAGCAAGTTGTTTTAAAAGAATAAATTAGTAAAGTCTTGGAGAAGATGCAAACTAAAGTCTTGGAAAGAATGTAGAAGATAGTTACCACAACTGTATCCATTCTATACTTATAGTCAAAGACCAATGATTTGGTGAATATCTTTGATGAGGAATTCACAACCTTAGTAGAGGTAGCTTTAGCTCAAGCACAAGTGAAGCATGATGCATCATTGTTTGATACAGTATGCACTAATGTGAGAAATGACTTGAAAGTACTTGATGGAAGCATCAAGGAACTAAGGAATCACATTGATGAAGGAAATAGGTTGTATGGATAGGGCACCCTATCATACAAATATTTGGTAGAATTTGAGAGTCAAATTAAAGCTAAGTTGAGCAATCTTGAAACACTCACTACAAAATTACAACTCCCAGAAGCCAACGTTGAAGATTGTGAAATAGAAGTGGAGAAGATCCATAGTGTAATTAGAGGCTTGGAATCTAACAAGGAGAAGGTAGCAAAGAGATTCTCTTGTATTAGAGAAATTCTTTTAGTGAAGATAAGAACTTTTTAGAGGCAACTAGAGGAATGTCTTGTAGCAAAGACTTCCTATGACAAGCTTGTATATAATAACATGAGCACAGTTGAAGTGGCACCTTATGCACTATGTGCACTAATCAATATTTTTGATACAATGATGAAGAACTAGAAGAATGAAGTGGATAGGCTAAAACTTGTTTATGCAGGATATTTTTCTAGAATAACAAGTTGATCAACAATAGGCCATATAGTTTTGGATATAGTTTTGACACCTTTTCCATTGATGTTAAAGGGGAAGTAATATGTAAGGGAAAATTTTATGTATGCTCTAAGGAAATTATGTGTTGTATATGTAAGGGGGAGTACAATTATGTACTTATTTATCAATGTAAAGGAGGGATAAGGAATGTAATGATCCATCAACACATGAATAAAATTGTTATGTTTTGAAGGTGATTTGTGTAGTTACTTTTATTTGTTTTTTATTGTGTATGATATCATTTTGGGACTTAGCCAATTTTCCCAAATGTTGCCATCAACTCCAAGGGGGGAGATTGTTGGAAATGTGTTCAGATAGATTTCTTAAGATTTTTCATTTATGGAAACATGTATTCAACATTTAATTTATGCATTTAGAGTTAGAAAATTGTCTAAGTGTTAAACAATTTGTAGCAGCATAGAGAACATATGTGTGTGTATATATGACTCATTGATAGTTAGCTTATGCATAGTTAAGGAAAGTTCTATGAAATTATCATGATGATGTATACCTGTGTGTACATGTGTACAGAAAATATGGCACAAGTAATGATTTAAATACCAGTACAGGTATTTGACAGAGAAAAATAAAGCATAACAGAGAATTGAGTTGTACAACTTGAGAAATTATTTTGGTAACAAAATAATTACTAATTCATGTTGAGATGAATTTGTAGAAATTATTCCATAATTTATTTTATATTGTGTCAAGTGTGTGAAGACATGAAGGCCAACTAAGTAAAGGTTTACTAATTTGCAAAGTATAAGTAGAGATCTTATCTTGCACAAATAAGTGTTCTACATGTGGAAGTTGTATGATATGCAAACTATTATATGGATAGTTTGAAAGATATATAAGCCTTATGTGATGTGATATCTGATGTAAGATTAGTTAAAGTGTGAATTATAGTAGTTTAGAAAGTATTGTATGTATATCTATTCTTGTAAAGAACTTTATTGCATAATTGCATGTTAGGGCAATGAGCACTTCTTGCATACACTGTATTTGATCTATTGACTCCTAATAGGGTTAAAGCAACTCCTAAAAATTTTAAGGCTTCCAACAAGGCCTACTCCTCTAGCAAGGTCTCAAGGCACTATATGTACTTCATAGACTCCTAACATGGTCAATATCCTTAACATGATCCTTTTGTTTAGTGAATTGTCTTGTGGGTATCATCCCCATCTGGGTTTTCCCTTAGCTAGGGTTTCCCTAGTTAAAAAATAATGTTGTTATGAGTTATTTATTTTTATGGTTATATTTATTGTTCAACATTTTTTTTTTACATTAATATGCAAGTTATAAAGTAATTAGCAATATTTAGTTGTGGGAAAAAAATTGTAGAATACTGATTCACACCACCCCCCCCCGCTCCCTCAAAATATTATCTATTTCTAATAGCCCTTTCCCTAATGATGAGGATCAAGGAATAAGAATGGTTATAGGATATTCTAAAATATTTTATTTCTCAATCCAAACTCATGTTTCAATAGTGGATTTTGTTGACTTATATCCTTTCCTAGATTTTCTAGTTTAGGAATTTGTGCCTGTTTGGTGAATTTTATTGGACTATTGGTCTTGTGACCCTATTCTTGAATTGAGGTTTCAATTTCATTGTTATCCAAGAACTTTGAGTTTCAAGATATTTTTATTTTTGCCTTGGTTTGTTTGCCACCCATATTTTGTTGGGATTTTGGTGTTGTTTCCATAGATGGTGGAAATGATTATATTCCATGTTTCCTTGTATGTTATGTTTCCCCTTCATGGACATTGGGATTCATGTAGAATCCATACTCCCATATTTAGGCCAGTTGAGTTTGTTCATGATGCTTGGTGATTTATTGTTCATTGGAATTTATATAGAATTCGTACTCTTGGATATAGGCCAGCTAAGTGATCTTGTTTTACTTGATTTTTTGATCTTTTTGCATCCATCCCTTATTTTTATTATCATCATGTAGTTGATGTTACCACACACAAGAACATGAGTGTGAACTTGTATAGTTCTTGTGAGACCTAAGCTCCTAGCTAATTGTCAGTTGAGTTATGTTCATTGGGGTTGGGTGTGGAAACTACATTGACTATGGGCACTCATCATGTGATGAGCATGGGTATGTGGGCTAGACAAGTGGAGGGGATTCTCTCATATACCTTGATTATTCTGAAAAGGTATACATGAGGAAGTTTCTAATAAGTGATAACTAAATGAATTTATGGGTAATTAATTAATAATATAAAATATTATGTACTTATGCAGCTCATATGAAGGTATGTGCTATGTTGGCCTCCTGAGGGAGTTCTAAGGGGAAAGGTTCCATATGATGTTTATCTAGGGAGTCCCAAGTGATCTACTCTCCACTAGAGTCCCTACATAGTAGACCCATAAAGTGTTTGACCAAGACCTATTGTACATTGCATTGTCTCATGATCTTGGTTTCAGTCCTCTATACTGTTTGGTATGAGTGTTATCCATGGATGATTATATTGTGTGATTGTGGTCAGATTATTATCTCCATTAGGACAATGGAAGTGGGCCTATGGGTACCACATGGTTGGAAGGCCTAGCTACCTATACCACTACTAAGGATTAGTGTATAGAGATGGTATATTTCTAGTTTGAGGTAAATTTTGGATATTTACTTGTTACTTGGTGTATCCAAAGTATGTTCTCTATAAATTTATTTTTTAATTTGGATGTATTTGCTATCATATTTAGATTATGATTAGTATCTTACTTGATGCATTCCTTTCATGCTATTGTATCATATTACTAGATGATGCTTCTTACCACTACTTTGGTTTAGTGATGCTATTGGTAGATTAGCATGTTGGATGTACTTTTTCTAATGATGTTATTTGATGATTATTGGTAAGAATGATTTGATGACACAACTACAACTATCTTGTTGGAAAATTGAGATTCATGCTTGGGGGATGGCTAGGGCCATTGAGGTTTCATGATTCTATTATGGATGGGAGGAAATGAGCACAGTTGTTTTTATTTGTTTGTTTTATTGCTTGCGCTTTTCTTCTTATGATATTTGATTTACACTCATGTATGTTCATTGTTATGTTTCTTTCCACAAGATTACATTAGATGTTATGGATTAGATATTAGTGATATTTGATTTTCTTTATTCTTTCAAGTGTTCATGCCTCAACTAAAGTAGTTCTAGCACTCCCTAATGTGGAGGTTCTAACTCCATCTTCCTTCTAGAATTTTTATTGGGCTTTTACCTTGTAAACCTTGGGGACATTGGTTTAGCATTGGGTGATACTAGAAAAATATTTCCCAACTATAGAGAGAAATATCATGTGATATTGGAAAATATTGCATGATGGTAGCAAGTTCTATCATATGATACTGGTAAAGTATCACATGGAAATAGTATAAGAAGCATCACCTAGTAGTAGTGAATAGTTTTGTATCATACTAGAAAAGTATCACACAAGTTCTGTGAGAAATCTTGCTCAAGCAAACAACAAGCATTTTTAGACACATCGGATGAGTTTTGAAGGGTGTTTTGGATACCCTATTGGGTTGTGCCCCTTCCTAGGTCTTGAAATTTTGGTGATTAAGTGTTTCTCATTTGTTAATTTCCTTAGCTAGTTATTGTTGTATTGGTAAGTAGTGGTATTTGGAGATCATTTTTTGATTGGACTATTTGGTTGAGCCTTTTTCTATGATATTTTTGATCTATTTCATGTTGATGTTACATGTATCCATGCTTAATACATTTTTAAAAAATGTATTGGCTTTTATTTGTCCTTGTTCTGAGGATCTCTGGGTGGGGCATTACATCTGGTATCAAAACCATGTTTAAACATTAGAATCCTTGTGTCTATGTTACCCACATGGTTCATGATGTAATTGTGTGAGTGTGAGTGCCTCTTTGAGAGCTCATGAGTTTTGTTTCTTGGTATCTACTTGTGATGGACTTAATTGTCTAGTAGATGCAACTAGAGCAATGGGAGGAGAAGGAAGTGGGGATTTCCCTATTTTGAAAATTTAATTGATGTGCCTTAGCATGATTGGTTATTTGTATCTCTTTTAGATGGAGCCACTGATTGGTGTCCATGTGTTATCTTTCGATGTCTCTTTTGTTTCTCCTTGTGGAGTAAGGTGCATTATTTTCCTTGCATTCTCCTATTGTAAGTAAATTAATAAATCCTATTTGTGATTCTATGTTATGTCAATATAATAATGAAATGTTTCCTTTCATTAAGAAATATGTGTCTATTGTGAATCATTGCAAGGAAGTAAGTGTTATATTAGATCCTTTGGGTTAATGACTTATGTCCCCATACTTCTTGCTTCTTAAGCTTATGGAAGTTGTAGTAAAAATTTTGTATATTTAAATGTTGCATTGCATGGTAAATAATTATGGAAATTATTGTAGTATGCATATGCATGAGGGTATTAATGGTATACTACTTGATGTGTGTGATTGTGTTCTCTAGCGCTACTAGGATGATGTATTCCTTAGCATTATGTGGTAATTTATCCCTCTTGTGTGACTATTCTCAGTCATCACATGTAATATGATTTGATTGATGCCTTATTTTGTTTGGCTAGAGGTACTTTTCTCATGTTGTTGGGCTAGCATTGGTTTTTAGCATTTTCCTTTCTTGGGCTAGTCATCAAATGTATGCATCACTCTCTTTGTGGCTATTGTCACACTTGACTTGTTGTTGAAATGAGATCTTTGGTGATTTACTATTAGAGTTGACATTTCCCCATTTTTTTCTTTTTGGTTTTAGTGTTATGGTGACTATTCTACATGTTTTATACTACTAGTCAATCTTGTGATGTGACTCTATCATGTTCATCTTGAACCTTTGGTAGTACATACAAGGCATAATATCATAGAGAACATACTAGTGTATTTTTTATAGATGTAAAATTGTTGATATTGCTGAATATTTTAAATAATGATTAAATTTAATATTATTCTTGAAAGAAATTTGAAAAGATATGTACTTGTTTTATGGTATGTGACTCTGGAACCCTAACTTCAAAAAACCTTCTATTTCATTGTGCATTAATGCTTGTGTTATAGTTAACTAATGAAATTACAAAAGATAATTAATTATTATGTTATAGTTGAATAATAAAATTATTAAATATAATTAATGATGGTTTTAATGTGTGAATTACTTTTCATTTCATATCTCAAGTCATTATGGGCATGTGTGCTCTTTGGTTGTTTTGGACGTTCTATCTATTGCTCGTCTTGGTAACCAAGACTATCCAATTTTACCTATGTGTTTTATCTTGAATGTTGACTCAAATTCTTAGGTCTTAGGACTCTCTAAATGACATCATGTTGTAATCCTCATTGAGATATTTTTGACACATCTTGAATGTAGTTAATTAGAGTTCAAATGTCAAAGTTATGGCCTCCAGAGTGAAGGCATTTTTGTGTTGATTTGAAATTTTGTGTGAGTAAACAATTTCTCATACATTTTCTCACCTAGGACATTGCATTATCTTTCCTAGTTATGTGAGAAACCTTGCACAAGAGTGTGTTAATTCAAAATATTTCTTGGGGAACAACAAACACTTTTTTCACACTTCTATAAGGTACAAATTGATGTTCCAAGTGCCCTTGATCAAGTAGAGGTTAATTCAATCATGACAGTTCATATTTATGGTCATTGGAGAAGTTTAACTCTCATTCCATTTCTTAAAGGATGAGTTATTATTCATCCATGATCTACTTGGTATTTAGGTCAGTTTTATGCTTGGGTTTGTGTGTTCCCTAAAACACCAATCCACATTTGTGAAGTGAAGTGTAGACTGCTAGTGTTTCTTTTCTCGAGGTAGTGTAGGACCAAAAAATAGGCTAATATCTAACATACTATGAGAAAATCACAAACTCAATAAATATACATTGATACCCTCTAGTATACCATGAAATCCAAATAAACAAATAAAGCAACACAATATTAAAACCCCCTCTTTCATTTGTAGCTCCCATGTCCTTCTTTCTTCTCCATGTGATGTAGCTTCAATTACCTATAATGCACATAATTAGGAAGAATAAGTCCATGATAATGATAATGATTTGAGATTAATAGAAGAAGTGATTTTCAGCATAAATGGGCTAAAAATTTAGGACAATAAATGAGAGGAAGAATGCTCAATTTATAATCAACACACAAGATGAGAGCATTGGACTTGTCATCTTGGATATGTGATTTGGAAAGAGATTCCTCTAAGAATCCATGACACATATGGCACATGATTCCAAATGTAGGATCATATGATTTTTGGAAGTCAAACATGGCTAAAAGTGGTGGAGGATCTATGATGCATCATGTAACACCTCAAACCCACTTAAAGCCAAGAATCTATGACAATGGAAGCCAAATATAGATATGCATAAGGGAATAAGAATATATGGATTATGACATATCTTAGCCAAGTGTAAATGGAGAATCCATGATATGTCATACCCATATGTCACCATGATGTCAAGATTATGTCAAAATTATGTGAAATATTTGAATTAAAAATCCATATATCCATACAAAATGGAAATTAGTAAAATGGAAATCATGAGTAGAAAATAGAACTTAGGAAATTGTGAATTCCCATAGGTTGCATAGACTAATCAATTAATTAATGAATACAAATTAATTGAAAATGTTAATTACAAAGAATAATTGGAAAATGTGAGATGAAAATGATTGGGAAGACATAGGATTAAATTATAGGTTATTTAATCCTATAGAGAAAATTAGTAGATGATTGGCCAATTTGATTAATAAAGTGTGACAATATCCTTTGGTGAAAATGCAATGAATATGTAGATTGACTAGGATGATTATGGGTGGAAAAAATCCATGGTAAAATTAATTGATTGAGTAAAATTGATAATGTGCCAAGGCCACATGACATGGATTAAGGATATGTAACATTTAATTGATATCTTAAATGCTACATGCTCAAGATTGATTGATAGGTTTGATATATTCATAATTTTTTGAGGCACTGAAAGCCATGAAAATGCCTAGGATTGGATAGATGATGATTGATTCAAGATGTCTGACATGTTTTGGGTTGATTAAGACTTATTTTGAGTGATTTTGAGTACATTTGGGGAGATTTTGAGTTGATTGATATGATTTTGATGATGTTGAAATGATGTGAAAGAGGATATGAATGATGAAGAATATTGTTGAGATATAATCAAGTTGGCCAAAAGATCAAAATTATTAAAATGAGGAAATGGGATGAGTTAGTATTAAATAGTGATGAAACCATAGACACAAACCATTTTTTAGCGTCTATACGTAGATGTTGCCTTGGTCATTTTGAAGTGAATCAATCCTTTTGGTGCATCTAAATCCTCATTTTGGATGTCGAATTTGGTACATCTCATTATCCTTTCCTCTTTAGAGAAAGTAGGGTAGCATGGTTATGTCACTAGTTCAGTTAGTGTTGGTGATGAGTATTTTATAGTTGGTGGAATCATGAGTTTTCCCTAATGCATCTTGGGATGATTTGGTGAAAAGGTTGAGAGGGACCCCCTCTCATTCTTAATACTCTATTGTTTTTTCTCCCTAAGCTTGTATCTTCAATAGGTTATCTTAGTCAAGTTACTCATTTATGGTTGACTTGAGGCTAGAGATTGAGTTTAGAAGTAAGTTGGGTGTAGTATTCCAAGCATGTGATAGAGGAATATGGTATCATTGGACAAAAGTTACCATCTTGTTAGTTTGTATGAAGTTATTACATGATTTTTTCCACTAATGAAATTCTTTGCAACCTTCTAAAAGGTGATAACTTGCCTAGTTCAGTTAAGTAACCCTAGTTCCCAATGATAGTTGAGCTCTTATACCATAGAGACTAAGTGCTCCTATGCTTGGTGGTTAGTTATGAAGAGTATCCTTTTGGAGTGTGAAATTTTGTTAAGTGAACCATCATCATTGTGTTCAAATGGTGAGTTTACATGGATTCAAGGATCCTCATATGTTGCATGATAGTGTTCTTGGGAATTTTAGGATGGTTATTCCTGATGATTCAAACTCTTTCTAGAAGTGAGTAGTGTTTTGACCTTTTTTTGTAGTCACTTTGTAGGTGTATGTTGTAGTTGGGCACCTATTGACAAGATAGAGTGGATTTTTCCTTACCTTGTAGTGTTTACTTTATGGCTAGATGGGTTTTCCTAGTGCATAGCAAGTTCCTTGTTGAAGGACCTTGTGTTAGTGTGATACCTATTCTCTTGTGGTTAACCTATTTGGGGGTTGATGAGAAGGTTTTTGAATGTTGGAGTGATTTGATTTTGACTTGTGTAGAAGTCAATGAGTCATTTCTATTGTTCAATTTTGATTTTGCACTTGGTGTGTTTGGTTTATATTCTTCAATTGCATGCTTCCATTAGTAAGCCTAGTATTTTGGGGGGATAATGTAATGCCTCTCCTATTTTATTTCTATAATTCATCCTGATGGATACAACCTTGATGATATTACTTTATGAGTGATCATTATTGGGACCATGAGTGGTCTACACCCATGGAAAGTTCAATGATTAATTATTTCTCATTTGTTAATTTTCTTAGTTGGTTATTATTGTGTTGGTAAGCAGTGGCATTTGGATATTGTTGGTTGATTGGACTTTTTGGTTGATTCTTCCTCTATGATCTTTGTGATCAGTTGCATGTTTATTTTGCATGTATCCATGCTTAATACCTTTAAAAAATAATGTATTGGATTTTATTTTTCCTTGTTCCAAGGATCTTTGGGCAGGGCATTACATTTCAATTTCATGATTTCATGTTCCTATTGTGCTTGTCTAGTTTAAGCTAGATTTCATTTATTCATAAGCACATAATTACTTGCTTTACTAAAACTTGTCACTTGGTAGGAGAGTATTCTTTTCACCTTTAGGTGAATCAAAAATCTTGACCCATTTGATATGCCAAGGTGGAGTAAGGGGTATGTGAACATGCTAGGCATGTCTTGAGGAAGCATTAGGAGCTTGGAATTCATTGGTAAAAACCCTTGTAACCTTGGTTCTTTGTGTTACTCATCTTTGTTTAGTCTATAATCCTTTAGCGGGCCTACTCTTGAGAGATCAAGAGGAATAACCCAAGTGGGGACGAGAAAACCCAACTCTTCTAACACCTATAAACTAAATACTATCAAGGACACAAAACCTTGGTAGATATAGTAACTATCTTCACCTAGTAGAATTACTTGTGGGATTTTGACCATGAGGAAATCACTAGGTGAGAATTCTCAAGGTACTCTTGTGGTTGTGAGGTTCATTACTTATTATATGATAAGGTGTTTTATATTGAGAGCAAGAGGAGTGCTATCAATGGAAGCCCTTACTAATAACGTAGGATAGAGGTCACCCTATTTTTCACTCAATATCTTGGTACAAGGATTGATCCTAGTGGACTACTCGTGGACTACTCGGATCACCCCAAGATTTGACTCACCATTTGTATTCTTTTAGATTTGGGTAACCCATTTATGAAAAAGCTAATATCTATTATGGGAAACCACTTTGTGTGAGAAAAGGGAGCATCAAGTTGTGGTCCAAGGTATTGAGTAATGAACCATGTCCTTTAGGTAGACATTGCTTGATGTGTTCATGAATGTGCTAGACCTATGGAAATTGTTTGAACATACACATGAAGGTAGTTCTAGGGATTTCCTTTTTATACCTCACATATTCTTGTATCACACAAGTTTTATTTGTCCCTTGCTTGATTATTTGAAGAATACTCCAAATGTCACTATCTTGCTTGGAAAAAGATTTCTTTTGAATATCAAACTTTCTATGCTATCCACTATTGTCAAACATTTTTGTCCAAGTCAAAACATCAAGTCTATACATTTCTCTTGTGTTGCTTACTAGGGGGAGTTTCAACATTTTTCTTTTATTTTCTATGTCTCTAGTACTTCAACATGCTTAAAATGGCTCTTTGGTCTTAGCACTATTGGTATTTTTTACCTTCTTGGTCTATGTCATCTTGATAGGACCATCTTCTTGCTTATAAGTTTACCTTGATCTCTTGACTACACTCCTTAATTGAGAGATTTGCTCACTTTTTTTTTTCTTATCTATCTACTTGGCTATTTTAGCTTCTTTCATAGCTCTTGACTTTATTTGCTAGTTTCATAAGTTTATTGGACACTTTTCTTGACAAGTCACTCATTTATTACTATCTACCTTTGACAACTGAATATGCCACCTCTCTAGTTTGGACATTAATTTATCTTGTGTCACTTTATTAGCTTACTCTAGTCTCCTTCATACTTGACTTTCTATCTACTACTATGATATTCAAACCTTGTTCTACCAAACCTGAACCAAGCATATATGATCATGAGCTCCTCCATGATGGTAAAGAGTTTCAAGACCTATACATTTAATATAAAGAGCTAAAAGAGAAAAATAATCCTAATTACCTTCATCTCATTATGTGCATAATGGGAATGCACTCTAAATTTGAAAAAATGATAGAGGACAATATAGCATTATTACATGAATCTTCCTTAAGGCCTTTACATGCATGTGAGTCTACTTCTTTAAGGTCATACTCTTCTTCTAGGTCTATGTATTCCACTTCAAGACATCAATTTTCTTCATCTTCTAGATCCAAAGACCTCTTTAGATACAAAAAGTTGATATCTCCTTTGAGCCTATGCGAAAGTTTCATGATAAACCTATCTTTGACCAATATGATGAAGACATGGATGCATGCTATTCACTTGAGAAACAACAAGAAGAGCCTAGAGATACTTTTGAGAGAACTTTTACTGCTATGGGATATTCATATGATATGGTTCTTAAGACCTTGGTTGTAAAAAATATCACTTTAGCACACAAATCTACACCTTATGAACTTGAGGTAAACCCTTCATGGTGGAGAGACTATCACTATTTTGGCTACCATAGAAACAAAGGTCATAAAATTTAAGATTGCATTGATAATGGGATTGTTTATGTCAAAACCCATAATAATTCATATTATGAGGATAGTTCTCTTGAGGAAGATCATGTTGATGGACCTATGTCTAGTGACATTTTCCTTAATGCCTCCACTTCTTCCAATATGCATGAACTGCCTAAAACTTCAAAGCTTTTGAACATGTCTCCATCAAACAAATAACCAAATGCTTTTCATATGCACTATGCATACCCTCAAGGGATACCTCTAAAAGAAACTTAAGCTAATATTCACTTGGTTGCAAACATTTTCCATGCTACTAAGACTATACTCAACCTTCATATGATGATATGCCTACTATTCCCACTCCAACTAGTCCTTCACTATCTCTTCAAGATTATACCATGCACATTTGCATTCTCCCTTTTCGTTAGAAATGGATCCATGTCAAGTGGACTCTCAAAAATATTAAGAGATAAATGTCAAGAAAGATTGAGACCAAGAACCATTTCATCTCCTTCAATGTTTTTCCCTTCCATATCCTATTCCTTATCCACCTCCTAAGTATGATGAAGATACCACTTCCACCATTTCCCTTGATCTTACTAAAAATTATGAGAAAAAATTTCTTCCTTTTCTATCCAAAGCTACTTGTAAAGATCAAAGTATCCCCTCATGTTCTACTTCTCTATATCCACTTAAAAACTATGCTCAAATTTCAAATGCTCCTACTAAAAAATTTTCTCCTATCAAAGTTTCTCATAATTCTATTGATGACCTTCACCATATTGATCACTCTAAAGATGTGGATATCCCTTACTATCCATTTTCATCTCCAAAATCTATCCTTGGTTCTTATCCATCTAATTTAAATCCTTCTAACCTTCCATCCATATTGGGGCCTTATGTTCCTTCATCTCCTATTACTGCTCCTATCTCTCCTATCCTACATCAAGATCAACAAAGACACTCATCCTTGACAAATATTCATTCACTTTTCCATATAAACTAGTCATATCTTCTCCATCAATAAGTCTTTTGGAATCAATTTAGATGTTCAATATAATAAATACAAGAATCCATTCAAAAATGAAGATCACTATGTCCCACCTAATCAACATGTGAATGCCAAGAATAAAAAAAAATTCAAGAGACCACAAAGGTCCACTATCCAAGGAGATAAATCAAAGGAAATATTGGTTCCTAAATCCATCATTGAAGAAATGGGTTCCATAATCTAATCTTATATGGCTTCCCAAGTCTCTTTTGAAAGACTTGAAACTTTACAATAAATCAAAGTTGGCATTCAATCTTCCAAAGGCTTCCACTCCATCTTCTTCCAAGCATCTTCCTCAAAAGATTTCAAAGTCTTCAACTCCATCTCTCTCCAAAATTCTCTCATTATCTCATACATCTAAGCCTCAAGCTATTTTATTCATGATTTCTCTATCATTCCATTACCCCTCTAGGCATGTGTCAATATTGATCTTTCTTACTTTCTCACCTACTCTTGTGTAATATTTTCAAGCCTACACTTACCTACTATCAATAATCCTTCTAGCCTTCCAAAGCATAAAACCTTTCCCTCCATATACCCTTATTTTCTCTATCATCTCATTTCTATCACCTTATCAACATCTTTGAGCATACCTCTCCATGGTCTTGGCCTATAATGACTTATACTTTCAATAGGAGCACTATCTAAATTGAAAAATATTGAGCTACTTCTAAAAATTCAAAACAAAACAAAATAGAGAGAGAGAAAAATGTGCCTTGGTGAAAACCACTTCTTGTGGTGCCATAGATAAGTACCATGATGAAAACCTAGCAAACATGTGTCATGTATAATTCTTCCCTAGAAAACATGGGTCATGTGTAATTCTTCCATAATCCATATGTTTCATCTTTCTTCTTTGATCTTGACAATGTTGAGCTACCCATGCATATTGGCTATCTTATTCATCAACTGTTGTCACAAAGGTTTGCATCCTTGTCCAAAGTTTTTACCTAAGGACAACCTTTGTGAAACATGGAAACAATCTCCAAGCTATGGGACTTGAACTATGAGGTTGAGTCTCCGAAGAAGGCCAACTTCCTTCACTATCAGGGTACACCTAACTACTCTTGGAGAGGAAAATAGAGAAGAAATGCATGAAAAGCAAATCTACCTATTCTAATCTAAGGGGGTGATGCACCAAAATAGAGTGTTTGAACCAATCTTTTCCCATACATGCACTATTGAACCATCATGACACCAAAAGATATACACATCCAGACTTGCTTTAATTTAATAATCACATGTAGATCAAGAAACCAAAATGAATGGCACAAGAAAATAGAAGATCCACATATATATCATTCACAGGCCAAAAGAGATATAGTCATGCAGATTGTAGATCTCTACAAAACACCAATGAGAGGAAAATAATTCTTGCACTTTCACATTAATGTCTGAAGGACATAAGGCAGAATGTCATACAGTTCAAAGGCAAAGGAGATTTACACATGAAATTGCAAAGCAATATCAGAGAATTCAGAGAAGAGTCAACCTTAACAAAATCTTAAAAAATTTCCTTTATAGCTCAAGCATAACTAAGATATCTTCCAACTAAAATTACTCTACAACCACTACCATTAAGCCTTATAGAGAATAATCATGGAGATCTAAAGAAAATCTTATCTGATCTTTGTTGGAATAGGGCCCTGAGAAGATAGAAATGGCCCCATTAAACTATTTTGACTAGGTAGATGGATCGGGGTGGTGGAGTTTTTTCCTAGGTTTAGTATTCATTCGAGGGTGGTTGGAATTGATCACAAGGATCAGATTGTGCAAAAAACCTCGATATCCCCTATTTTTAGCTCATGAATCAGTAGGGTCAAATAGTCAACTAAATATTGCAACCAAATTAGGCCACGTGGGCCAATAACTTCATTTTATTTTTCCACCCCAAAAGTCTCCACATAGTTGACCAACATCTTCTTTACTAACTACGCCACCTCCCCAAACCTTGATCGTGATGTAACTGCCACTTGTCAACCCTAACTACACTGTCTTCATTGTTAATACCTTGGATGGGCCTACAAGGAAACATGTTCTTCGAGTGCTTTCCCTCATTACTTAATCACCTCACATCTTTATATTATGGGGAAGCGTTGATCGTCGATCTCTACAAGATCGATGATCGCGAAAGATCCTTACAAGACTGCATTTGCCCCCTCAAATTTTTTGGGCCCACGAGACACTTTGACATCTGACTCAACCTAACCCAGCTCCAATTGGCATCATCTTAACATATGACTGGCACCACCTTGGTGACCCACATAAGAAATATGTCCCACAAAGACACGCAGCAATAAGGCGCTTGCCCGCATTCCTTAATCTCCTTGCAATTTCATAATGCAAGAAAGCACCGACCCTCAATCTATTTGCATCGAATGGTGGATCCTACTACTCAATAGAATATTGCCTCTCCAACACCACATGCTTTGACAAGTTCCATGATAGAATTTATTTATCTCTCCTAAGAAGAGCAGGCCCATGACATCACATCATGCCACACATCGCAAGGGCGCATACTCGCATTATTTAATTTCCTCACAACTCTTTATTGCAGGCATACACTAGCCATTGATCCTAGGATATCTAATGGTGGAAGGTACAACTAGGAACATGGGATTTCATGGGACACATGTCACAAAGGGGCATGCCCACATTTTTAGAAAGCCTAACGAAAGACAAAATGCAAGAATGCAGGCACCAATCAAACTTCCAACTCCCCCTACCACCCTATCCACCTTGTCCACCCTATCTATGGTGGCTCAAAGAAGATGGACCCACCAATCCACATATCATTAAGGGACTTCCCCATAATGTTTAAATATTTCTTGTTTTGATAATGTGGGAAAGTGCCCACCATAGATCTAGGCAAGATCTGACAGCATAGAAAGTTACAGGCCAATGGAAATAAACTTGGAAATGCCATAAGTTTCAAATGTTTTATTTTTTCATATTTCAGGTCATTTTAAATATGGAGAGTGACCATTGGGGTAGGCTTGCATTCAAAGTTCAAATTTTGGTAGGAGGCAAAATGGGTAACACTTCTGGTAACTCAGAGGAGATGCAAGCCAGCTATGCGTACAACTAGTGGCCTTATGCATCCATTGGGCTATAGAGTCATTAAAAATGTGGATCAGTGCAAGAAACCCTAACCCTACCTCTAGGAGAGAAGAACACTAAAAATATCTATCTCTACAATTGGAACTATAGACAAAAAAACCTCCAAAACTTTGGAACTAGCTATCTCACAGAGAGAAAGTTGTGCTCATGCACTTCTTGAAAGTAGGAAAACAACAAAAAGGAAACTACTCTAATATGTACAAGAAGCTTCAAGCCCTATCAAAAACATGATTTAAGATAGATCCCATTGACTGGGATAGGAAAAATTTCACCACCAGGCCTGCTTAATTGAAAAGCATTGGCCTGATTGCAATTGACAACTAAATAGGGACCACTCCACAATGCAACAAATTTTGAGTGTCTTCTTGGCTTTGCTCTATTTGCGTCCCATTTCAAAACCAAATCACCCTTCATAAAGGTTCTAACCCTAACCTTCCTATCAAAGCTCCTTTTCACCTATTGCTAATGTGTTTCTAGGGTCTGCATGACCTGACTTCTTTTCTCCTCCAGCTCCATCAGCTCTGTTCTTACTGTCATGGCATCATCTTCAATTAGCTCCAGCTGATGAGCTAGTTCTAGGGATGGAAATTCTAATGAAATTGGAAGCCTTGCTTCTCTACCATATACCAACAGAAAGGGTGAATTCCCTATTGACCTCTTAGGTGTTATTCTATTAGCCCACAAGTAGTCCTCAACTTTTGATGCCAACACCTCTGGTTATCCTCTATAGTTCTTTTCATAATCCTAATTAGGTTTTTGTTGGATGACTCAGTTAAACCATTTCCCTGAGGACAATAGTTTGAGGATGTGCTCAAGTAGATATTATGGTCAACTGCCCATGCACAAATCTGAGCTCCCATAAAATATTTTGCATTATCTGAAATAATGGTTGAAGGGGCATCAAACCTAGTCACAATTCTGTCAAGGAACTCAACAACTGAAGATTTTTTGGTGTCATTTAATTAAACTACCTCTGTCCATCTGGTGAAGTAATTTGTAGTAGCTAAAATCCATTTGTGACCAGAACTAGAAGGAGGATTGATAGGACCTATGAAATCCAATCCTCATTGAGCAAAAGGCTGGTCCACCTAAATGGGATGAAGAGGAAGAGCTACAAGCTTCTGCTTACTAGAAAAGAAAGCACATTTTTCACATTTCCTCACATACCTATAACAATTATGGAATAGGGATGGCCAGTAGTAAGTAGCCCTCATGACCATTGCAATTGTCCTTCCTGAGAAGTGACCACCATCAGGACTATCATGAAGCTCCTTTAAAATCTTTCTTGAAAAGGATGCCATCAACTATGACATAAGGAATTGATTGTAATCTATATTGTCCCCTTTTAGTTTTATCTAATCCTATAGGATATCCATTGCCTAATAAGAAATTCTTCATATCATCCATCCAATTCCTTGGGTCATCATTTCTTGCTTCTTGTTGCTCTATTAGTATCATAGCAACTTCCTCATCTTATTCTTGAGATGATATCATCTATTTACATAATCCCTTCCCTCTTACTAGCTTGGTGATCTAGATGTCAACATCATATTCGATCACTTTAGTAATCCAACCAACTATTTTCTCACTAATATATTTTCTCAAAAGGAAATCCTTCACACTAGCATGGGCTACTAATAGATGAATTTTATTATGAGATAGGAGGTGTCTAAATTTCTTTAAAGCTTTGATGACTGTAAGGGCTTGCTTCTCTACATAGTTGTATTTGTCTTCATACTCTTTAAGCCCTTCACTGAAGAAGGCTATGGGTTGTTCTTCATCTTTATCATTTTTTTGAGTCAAGACAATAGAAATACTTGACTCACCACCTAGGGTATAAAGGATGAAATCCTTTTCAAAGTTTGGATTAATGAGAGTAGGGGATGAGGCTATGGCTATCTTAATCTCTTCAAAACTTTCCTTCCCTTCCTTGGTCCATGCAAAGGCCATACTTTTCTTGAGCATATTCATAAGGGGTTTTACCATGGTAGCAAGATTAGGGATAAATCTTCTTCCAAAATTTATCCTACCAAGGAAACTTTGCAACCCTTTCTTACGTTTAGAAAGAGAGAGAGCAAGTATTACTTTTTTTCATTCTAGATCAATGGTTAAACCATCCTTAGATACAACGTGTCTTAATAATTTTCCTTGATTGGTAGCAAAGATACACTTTCTCGGGTTAAGGGATACCCCAAACTCTCTACACCTTAAGAACACCTACATTAAATGATCAAAATGATCTTCTACATTCTTTGAATACACTATAATATCATCAAGGTAAACTAATACAAACTTTTCAATCATGTTTTTGAAGGCCATCTCCATTGCCTTCTGAAATGTAGCACTTGCATTGGTTAGCCCAAATGGCATCTTACAATAAGCATAAGTACCCCATTTGGTAGTGAATGCAATCTTGTACCTATCAGACTCTTTGACTAGCACTTGATTGTAGCTAGAAAATCCATCAAGAAATTAAAACCTCTTCGAACCACTGACCTTGGACAAAATCTACTCCATGGAAGGGAGAGGATGGTGATCTTTTAGGGAAGCTTGGTTAAGATCCCTAAAATCCACACACAATCTAATTTCTCCATTCTTCTTCCTAATAGGGACAAGGTTTGCTACCCATAATGAGTTCTTAATAGGGAAAATTATATTGGCCTTAATCAATTTGGATAGTTCCTTTCTCATTAAGGGTTCAATTTTGGGATTCACTGGCCTCTATTTTTGTCTTACTGGTTTGACACTATCAATTAAATCTATGGTATGCTAAAACAACCTTGGGTCAAAACCCTTTAAATCATCATATGTCCAAGAAAATATATCATTAAATTCTTGGCATAGATGAATAAAACTTTTTTAAGAATTTTCCATCAGCAATCATGACTGGGGTGTGATCATCTCATCAATAGCTAGGTTCATGACTTTGCCTCTTTCTTGGTCATCGGGATTAAAAACACTTTCTAAGGTAATGAGACCCTTAGGAAATTTTTTGGAACTGAGGTTAATGATTTGATCACCATACTGATCCTGTAGTCTTGACTGGTTCTTATTTGAAAATTTTGCTTCATTCTACAAGAATCTTACAATTTGTTCATCAGATTCAAACACTTGCCAATGGATGTTGTTGTCACGGATGGCGGGCCTTACTACCATCCTAATTTGTTGCTTCTTCTCCTCCTCAAGATTCCCTGGCACATCATGAGATGCACCTATTGTTGCAAGCCTATTAGCATGTCTATTTTCTTTTCTAGGGATGCTTTGAATATTAAATGCATTAAAACCCTCAAGAAGATCCCATACCCTATGTTTATAGGACTTGAGCAAACCATTCTTGGTGATATTCTAATTTCTCACTTGATTAACCACCAACTCACTATCTCCATATACACTTAAGGCTTGAATTTCTCTTTTCTGAGCAAGTAGGAGACCCTGAATCAAGGATTCATACTCAACCACATTATTAGTACAACTAAAATGGAGCCTAAAGGAGAAGTAATACCTTACTTGTGTAGGAGAAATCAACATCACACCAGCCCATGATCCATTCTTATTCCTTGAGCAATCAAAGTACATGCTCCATAACTTGCTCACATCTTCTTTAGAATCCACAAGATTGGGAACTAGAGCATCCTTCTCTAATATACAATATGTACTAAGGCCTATCTCAAGGGTTTTTGGCATAGGATTAAATTGATATGCATTAGCCCATTCATCTAAGAGAAAATTAGGTATCTCAGCTAGGGAAGTAGTAGGCTCATTCATTATGTAATTTTCATCCATTTCTAGAATAGTGCAATTCATGTTTATGAGATTAGGGGTGTAGGGTTCAGTATGATGGAGGGCTAGAGGGTCTACTTTGATTGAAGCTTTGGGCCCATATCTTGTTCTAAAAAACATATATGACCAATCAGAAGATATGTAACCACCAATTCGAGCAGTGAAGTCTCTTGATAGATAGATGGAAAAATGTGGCTTGACTTCAGCAATGAATATATCTTGAGTTACAGTACAACCAAGGCATGCATGTAGGACTATTTCCACATTCCTAAGGATCCCTAAAGTCTTGATAGTACTACCATCTAACTATAACACATCCCTAACAACAAGATCATATTTCATTCCCAAAGCATCAGCAACACACCTAGGCATCATTGAACTACTAGCCCCTGAATCAATCATGCAATTGTGGACTAGCTTATCCCCTATGATTAGAGAAACATAAAATGGAGGGGGTCTAACCTTTTTACTTGTTTCTTCCTCCCTTGATGGTTGTACTAAGCTTGTGGCACTTTCCATGCTGGTTGGCTGATCCTTTGGTTCAATACTTTCCAATTCTTGCTGCAACCACCTCTTTTGCATAGGTATAGTAGCAATGGCATCCCACATGGAAATATTCACATTTTTCTTCTTCATTTGTTCTAACACACTAAATGGCATAGTAGGTGCTTTAGTGGGAGCCTTGGAAGCTATATTTTTAGGAGGTTGAGGTGGAACAACCTGAGGATCACTTACATTCTTTCTGCCATTAATTTGCCTCTGCTGCTGAAAGGTATTTGACTAATCATTTATTGCTTTCTCATGAGGTATTACATTTGAATTTGAGGCATTATTGGGAGGGGAAGGGGTAGCATCTTCAATAGCTCTTCTTTTTCTTCTAGTGTTGTGAGCAATAGAATCCTGGTTTACATTACAATGTTCCTCCACTCGATGATTCATAAAGGAGCAATCATCTTGTCCTTGCATATATGAGGCCTCTTTAAATTGGTCCTCCTTGTATGATTGTCCTACTACATTCTCTTGGATGGTCAAAGCCAAATAAGATTTAGCCTTTTGACACATGCAATGAGGATAGGAGTAGTTATAGGAGGAACAAAAATCCTAATCTTGGGCCATGTTGTTTTGAGGGACTATGGCCCTATTTTAGTTTACATTTGAGGTTGAAGCATGACTACTACTACATTTGAGGTTGAAGCATGACTACTCTACCTATGGGAAGAGGAACCATTTCTAGTTGGTGATTTGGAACATTAGGAAAGAAAGGCATGCGAGGCCTTGGAGCTAGCTTACCTCCTTGTATTAGGATTTTTTTGACTTTATTGCTATGTCATAAGAATTAGGTAGGGTATCTCCTCCCATAGTTTGGATTGTAGTGGCAATGTCACTATTAAAAGCTCTGAGGTAATGCAAGAAGGCATTACCAGGGGTAGGTTTTACTGAAATAGGTATTCTATCCCATGTCTTTTAAAATCTATAGTTGAAATCAGCCATACATTTGTGGGGGGCTCTTTTTATAGTAGTAAATTGTTCGAAAAGTGACAAATGGTCACTTTTGTCCTCAAAGTGTTTACATAGTCCTACTCCTAATCCATCCCAATCTGTTATAGAACCATGAGCCAAACCTCTATACCATTCTAGTGCTTTTCCTTTCAAAGATGAGGCTAGAAGCCTAACTGCAACATCATCTTCTATAATACCATGGATATTACAAACATTTGCAACTTCTTGAATGTGTTTTGAGGGAGAGATAGAAGTTTCACCAATAAATTCTGGTATACTTTTGAGTGCAGCTATTGGTGTGTTATGTCTTTGAGCCAAAAAAAGAGGACTTCCACCATTAAAGGTGGCAAAAGTATGGGCTCTAGGTTGTGCCATATAGATAAGGGATCTATTGATATGTGCTAATGGAAATCTAGGCTAAGATCTAATAGTAGGAGGAGTAGAGATGGATCTTGTAGGTGTATTTGTTTCTATTGCACTCCTAACTGGTGATAAAGATACTCTAGTCTTCCTTATTTTAGGATTTGAAAATGAAAGCTCTTGGTACAAAAATTTACCTCTAGAAGATTCCCATGTCTTAGCTTTGGGTATGAATTACCACAACTTTGGTCTGGAACCAGATGTATTTGAAGCTTAGAGTCACCAAGTACTTCAAGAATGAGCCTCTTAAAGGCTTGAACACTAAAGTCAGTACTATCTCTTTAGCACTAATCTTGAAATCTTCCTTTTAACAGTAGTAGACTTGAAATTTTTTGAATAGAGTCCCACCAGGCGTGCCAAAAACTATTGTCACAAAGGTTTGCACCCTTGTCCAAAGTTTTTACTTAACGACAAATTTGTGAAACATGGAAATAACCTCCAAGCTATGGGACTTGAACTGTGAGGTTGAGTCTCTAGAGAAGGCCAGCTTCCTTTACTATCAGGGTGCACCTAACTACTCTTGGAGAGGAAAAGGGAGAAGGAATGCAAATCTACCTATTCTAATCTAATGGGGTGATGCACCAAAATAGAGTGTTCGAACCAATCTCTACCCATACATGCACTATTGAACCATCATGATACCAAAAGATATACACATCCAGACTTGCTTTAATCTAACAATCACATGCAGATTAGGAAACCAAAATGAATGGCACAAGGAAATAGAAGATCCACTTATATATCCTTCATAGGCCAAAACAAATACAGTCATGTAGATTGCAGATCTCTACAAAACACCAATGAGAGGCAAATAGTTATTTCACTTTCACATTAATGGTTGAAGGAAATAAAGGCAGAATGTCATATACTTCAGAGGCAAAGAGGATTTACACATGAAATTGTAGAGCAATATCAGAGAAGTTAGAGAAGAGTCAACCTTAACAAAATCTACAAAATTTTCCTTTATAGCTCAAGCATAACTAAGATATCTTCCAACTAAAATTACTCTACAACTACTACCATTAAGCCCTATAGAGAATAATCATGGAGATCTGAAGAAAATCTAATTTGAGCACAGATCCAAATGTAATGATATCTGATCTTTGTTGGAATAGGGCCCCAAGAAGATATAAATGGTTCCATTAAACTATTCTGACCAAGTAGATGGATTGACTAGGGTGTGGAGTGTTTTCCTAGGTTTAGTATTCATTCGAGGGTGGTTGGAATTGATCACAAGGATCAAATTGTGCAAAAAACCTCGATATCCCCTATTTCTAGCTCATGAATTAGAAAGGTCAAATAGTCAATTTAATATTGCACCTAAATTAGGCCACATGGGCCAATAACTTCATTTTATTTTGCCACCCTGCAAATCTCCATACGGTTGACCAAAATCTTCTTTACTAACTATGCCACCTCCCCAAACCCTAATTGTGATATAACTGCTAGTCGTTAACCCTAACCACACTTCCTTCATTTTTAATACCTTGGTCAAGCCTACAAGGACATGTGTCCTTTGGGTGCTTTCCTACATTACTTAATCACCTTGCATCTTTATACTGTGGGGAAGTGTTGATCATCAATCTCTACAAGATTGACAATCGTGAAAGATCCTTATAAGACTGTGTTTGCCCCCTTGAAATTTTTGGGCCCACGAGACACTTTGACATCTGACTCAGCCTAACCTGGCTCCAACTAGCATCATCCTAACATGCGACTGGTAGTACCTTAGTGACCCACATAAGAAACAAGTCCCACAGAGACACACGGTAGTGAGGCGCTTGCCTACATTCCTCAATCTCTTTGCAACTTCATAATGTGGAAAAGCACCAGCCCTCAACCTATTTGCATCAAATAGTGGATCCTCCTACTCAATATAATATCATCTTTTCAAACCCACATGCTTTGAAAAGTTCCATGGAAGAATTTATTTATCTCTCCTAAAAAAGAGCAGGCCCATGATGTCACACCGTGCCATGTGTCACAAGGCTGCATACCCACATTGTTAAATTTCCTCACAACTCCTTATTATAGGCATGCACTAAACATTGATCCCAAGAGATCTGATGGTGGAAGGTAAAACTGGAAATGGGACATCGTGGGACATGTGTCACAAAGGGGCATGCCCACATCGTCAGAAAGCCTAAAAAAGACAAAATCGAGGAATGTGGGCACCAATCGAACTGCCAACTCACCTTGCCACCCTGTCCACCCTTTCTATGGTAGCTCAAAGAGACCCATAAATCCACATGTTGTTAAGGGGCTTCCTCGCAATGTTTAAAGATCACTTGTTTTGATAATGCAGCAAAGTGTCTATAGTAGATCTAGGCAAGATCTGATGGTGTGGAAAGTTGTAGGCCAACGAAAATAAATTTAGTAACACCATAAGTTTCAAATGTTTTATTTTTTCATATTTCAAGGCATTTTAAATATGGAGAGTAACCATTGGGGTAGGCTTGCATTTAAATTTCAAATTTTGGCAGGAGGCAAAATGGGTAACATCAACTTTCCTATCATGATCCTTATTATCCCAAATCATTCACTTCTAGCCTCCATTATGAGCTTCATCCTTAGTATTTTGTCCTTGTCATTTTCCTATCCAATCAACCTCTTGGTCTTGATCACACAAAGAAAAACTTTGTTTTCATAGGCCTCTTGTTATTTCTACTCTTTTAGATTACATGCTTTCACGATATCTCTCTTATTGGCTACAACTACTTATCCTATATGTTATCCTATATATTGGCTTCCACTACTTATCCTATATGCTATCTCACTTATTGGCTTTAACTACTTATCCTACATTCAATCTCCTTCCATGGATTTCTTTCCTTGTCCAAAATCTACTTCATATAGCTATTTTACACTTTCCCTATCTTGGTTACTCTTGAGGAGTCAAACCTTGAGGATAATTTTCACTTTCTTCATACTCCTTTCTTATCCATCTCTTCTTATCCACCAGTTTGTTGCTCCACCATATTCTACACCTTGCTAGAAATTGGGACAAATTTATGTGATCTTTCTTAAGAGAGAGTAATCACTAAGTCATTCAAAAAATCCCAGCAAATATCATATTTGATGCTTAAAATTTTAAAAAATAGAAAATATCCTGAAAAAATGATCATCTTAGTGAAAACCTAGCAATAGGCACTTTGATGCATCACAAAAAAAAAGATCAAAAATATTTTTAAAATACAAAAAAGGAAAGAAAAAAGTTTCCAAGTGTTGAAATCTTGGAAACAAGTGTTGCTTGAGACCCTTGTACCTATGTCTATTAATCATTTTTTGTGCTCATTTGCTTTACTTTTCCTTTCCTAGCTTGGAACTGACTATCATTTATGTTTAGGGGGCATAAACTATTTATCTTATTGGGGTCTCTTTGTGCATAGGTGTTTCTTTGGTAGCTTGTCTAACAATGTTTCTCAGCACACCTCTTAACATTGAGTGTTTCTCAACACTTTTCATATACTTTAGCTATGGTATAGGATGCTATGATATTTATCACTAGCATATTCGAGTTCTAAAGAGATAGTCATGTGACTTTCACACACACACTTAAACTAAACATGGGCTAAGACTTGTTGGCTTTATTTCTCTTTTTTCTTTTTCTATGAAAATTTATTTTCTAGGTTTTCCCTCCCTACTAGTCTCTTGAGGATGTCATGGACTAGAGGACTAATGACATGGTGCATGTTTTCTTTAGCTTTCTTCTTGTGGGTATACCTTGTCAATATTAGGTGTCTTGAGCATCTTGCTTGTCCTTCATGATGCTTAGGATCTACAATGTATCATTCTTGTCTATTTTTTTTCAAGTTTGTACTTATGGCCATCTCGACATTTTGTGTCTCAATGTGAGCACAATCTTGCTACACTAAACCTAGGCAATCTAAAAGTGCCATCATCTTGACCTTTATGTCCTTGATGCATAGGTAGGGTTCCCACATTTTGATTTGATATAGATCATATTCATATCTTTATAGGTCATCCTAGTAATGATTGTATGATCTTCTAATGTCCCTAATAAGGCTCAATGATAAAAACTAGGACCTATCTATATGACCTTGCAATTGTACCTTTTGCACATTAGCTTGCATTTTAGGGTTCATTTTAGCTTAGCTTTTCATTTTTGAATGTTTAGAGAGTATTCTTTATCTTTCATGGATGTGTGGCTAACTGCATTCATTATTCTCTTCTTCTTGATCATATCTTATCATCTTCTCTTCACTTTTTCTTGCCCATTTTCTATCCTATCATCACATCTATCTACCATTTTGGATCCTATATAGCCTTTTGACCTAATTTTCAAAGTATTGGTTTTTTGTGAAAATTCACCCCTACATAATTTTCACATCTTGGATCCATCTTTAGGATCAAAATCAAAATCTAGGTTCATCTTGATGGTCAAAATTGTATTTTAAAATTCTTCCTTCTTCTATGTAGTTGGCCTACTTTTTAAGGCTTAATCTTTAAATCTTGTTGGGGCTATCATAATTCCTTCATTCCTTCATCATTTCTACCATCCTCATCTCTTGTCTTTCATTCTATTTTAGTTCACCTATCTTCTTATTTTGACCTAATTGTTATGCTTTATCTTTCTTGGTCAAACATAGTCAAACTAGGGCACATATTTACTATTCAGTGGTCACTCTTTGGTCTTAATTGATAATCTATCATTATGGACTTTACTTCATCTTGATTTGATCATATTTTTCTCATTCCTACATCTCTTCTATCTCATTTTGATTTTGATCCTGAGGGGGTAGGAATATTGTATCATTATTGTAAATTGTTTTTTTATGACTATATATTTCTCAGAAGTTTATGCTTGACCTTTCCATTTGCTCTTGATCTATCTGCTCTCTTTTCTCATCATATTAGTACTCATCTCAAGTTCTAATGCTCTCTCTCTCTCTCTCTCCCCCCCCCCCTGCCCCTAGTGTACATTACTTCTACTAACATATTGTACATTTAGGATCTACTATCTCTCTACACTTCATTCTTTACAATTAGATCTCTTTGCAACTTTATTGGCTTCATTCTTTGATATAATGTGTTCCCACATTGATCACACATTAGTCAAAGAGGGGAAAATGTAATCACCCAAAAATGGTCATCTAGACTATGAGCTCCTTTTCTAGTATTTTTACGTAATTTATTAATCATTTATTCTTGATAAAATTTTCAAAAATCTATTTATTTGATTATAACCTATAGTTTTACCACTTTATCCTAAGTCTCTTATTTAATTAAAAGAATATGCTCCCATTTAATTAAATAAAAATCCCCACTTCTCACTTATCCTAAGTGTGCACACATAAAGCATTATTCATATTTTAAAAATAAAAGAAAGGCACTTTTGTCTACACATGAATGCATCATTTTCTATGTGAGAGGCATATTTTATTTTTAAAATAACTTTAATTCTCCTCCACAAATTTCAAACCCTCTCAAAATTCAACTATTGATCGTGATTGGTGGAGTTTCTTGTGCACATGGATCACTCAAGATGTATTATCCTCCCTTGATTATGCCTCTTTTGTCTCTTAATCCCTACCATCCATTTTTCTTTAAAAAGGAGGGATCTCTCCTCATTCTAAAATCTTATGCCTCTCATGCTAACATTATGTTGTAGGATTTCTAGGTGTTTTTGGAGCTCTTGGGGACGTGGAGAATTTTGGCATTTTAGCTTAGCTCTCATTATACTTGCATAATGGCATACTTTTTAGATTAGTTTCATATATACTTTATCTTAGTTCTTTTTTTATCTCTTGCATTTCATTTAATTTAGATCTTGTATTAATATTCTAGTCATTTTGATTCTTGGATGCTAGTACTCTTGCTCTCATCATTAAATCTCATGTTCAATGGTATGCCTTGCAAGGGTTACATAGCTTCATTCATTTGAGATCCACTATCTCATAGCCTTTACACATCATAGATAGAGAGCTATAATTTTTCTCTTGAGATTCCCTCTTTCATAGGGGTTCTCAATAATAATGGTTCAAAGAAGTGTGACACATTTTTGTACACATAGTACCCTTGTGTCATATGAAATTTTCCTAGGTTGTTATGCAAGGTCTTAGTAATCAAGTACTTCTCTTTTACTATGTCCTTGGAATGTTTTGTATTGTCCCTATACCAATGGTCAGAAATCTCATATGTAATCTCCTTGAATTCATTAGCCTAGGGAAGGTGGAATAATTTTTCTATATTATCTATTAGATATCTAAGATAAGTTCTCTAGTTACACTCTTCACAACCTTGTCATTAGGCACGTAGTAATTTTCCAAACCTATGATTAATTTGAAAGACTACACTAATACTAAGTATGATGTGGCATTCACCAATCTCCTTTGAATAAATGTAGATATCATTTTTTATGTCTTATGGAGCTTGTTGCACAACACTAGAAATTCATTCCAATCAATATGTCCCAGTTATGTATCTCTAACTTAACAGTTTAGATCTATGAATCTTGAGGGTGCTCCTTGGGACTTGAAACATACTAATTTAGGAGAATGTCAAGCATCAAAGACTTTAATTTTTGAGTAAACAATTTTTGGTATAGTTTTTTGTAATGATACAAACTTCTATCTAAACCATTTTTGGGCCAACTAAATGATTGTTTTATGATTCTAGAAGATGTATAAAAGTGTATATTATGAATCCCTAAGCAATACATTCAACCAATCAAATTGAGGGATGTTCTAAGTGGCAAAATGGATCAACCACAACTGTTGATTCTAACCTAACCCTAGCCAACTTGTGTTTACTTAAGGAGACAAACCCTAAACAATTTGTATGCATGAAGGAAGAGAAGGAGAAACAAGAGAGAAAAATGCTAAGAGTAGAGAGAATTCATGGTGGCTATGGAGGTTTTGTATAATGTTATGAATTATAGAATCATTTAGAGGAGAATAGAGAGAAGCAGAGAAAGGATAGAGGAGACATATCTTATCAAAAGGACTAATTACACACCAGGCAAGAGAAGATCTAACATCTAGCAATGGAGTGCTAATCAAAGGATCATGGTATTGATTTATTCTAAAAAGTGATGTAGATAGCATCTCCTAATAGAGTATTCCTAATAGAATTGTGTAAATCTCTTAACCAAGTGCTTATTTAATTGCAAGTTTCAAGTCCTCTAACAAGGCATAGTTCTAGCAGGTGTTTAAATCTTTTAATAGGGTGAGACTTAATAGTTTTTGTAAGCCCTTAGTAGGGAAGACCTTTCACAAGTTAGATCATAGTTTATGGTCAAACTTATTGTAACCTTCATTGGCTACACTTTACAATTGCAATAGTAAAGATTTGTGGGCATCATCCCCACTCTAGTTTTACCTTCTTATTGGAGGGTTTTTGGGTAACAAACTTATTGTGTCATGTGTTATTTATTTCATGATATAGATGAACATGTGTAGTTAGCTATTTTAGTTTACATGCTAAATGATGATATCAAAGTTTACTTTTCCATTATTATTTTCAACAATTGGTATTAGATCCTTGTTCTTTGAAAAGGAAAGGTTTGTACCTTTGAGGAAAGATCTTGAATATGGAAGTCTACAAGTTAGGAAAGACTATTGAGAACTAGAAGTTTTAAATCTAGCTTTCCCTACACCAACTAATGGAAAATGTGTATTAAAGAGAGGAAAATAGATAGCTATTGAGGAAAATGACACTCATTACCAAGAGGAAGACACTATTGAATTGTTTGCAGATGGGAACTCAATAGAGTTTGATGCAGAAGTTGTAGATCTGATAGAAAAGAATAATGCCCTAACTGAAGAGGTCAGAAATCTTAACATAGAATACGAAGTCCAATCAATTTTTCTATGTAAGGTAACCAAGAAAAAAAAGAAAGCTAAGGAAGACAAATTCATGATTGAAGATGACAAAAGAACACTAACCAATGAACTAGAAGAGAAGATATCAAAAGTACAAAGGATTGCTAACATGAAACTAGAAATAATAAATCCAGTGATGATTACTAATCATGAATTAAATGGAAAATATATTGAGATCGCAACCCTAAAGTTATAGAATGAATAACTAAGGAATGAATTGAGAAAAGAAAATGAATTTGCTGAAAGCTTCAACAAACCTAGTGAAACTATCAAATACTTTGAGAGACTAATGAGAGCTCATAGATCTAACAATGATACTACTAAATTAGTAGACACCAATACTAAGGAAGGAGAATCATCTAAAAGTGGTGAAAATGGAAATAAAAAAGGTAAGAACTACAAACCCACTTTTCATAATTATGGAAAGTTAGGTCATACAGAAAATGTTTATAGGAGCAACAATGCAAATCAAAACCTTGAGTAGAAATTCAAGGGTTATTGTCATAAGTGCAACAAGCAAGGACATCAAGCACATGAATGTAGGACCAAGACCTTAACCACACATAGATTTGAATGATATTACCATAATTGTCAAAAGTATGGACATAAAGTATATGAATGTAATTCTAATGCCAATTGGACATCAAACAAGAAAAGGTACAACAAAATGGAAAATCCTACAATTGGGACTACAATACAAGATACAGTTGTCACTATTTATCAAGAGTATGATATGTTCCTAAGAATTGCATTAGAACACATTTTAGAGAAAAATACAATAGATGGTTTAGTGAGACTACATGCTTTAGTTGTTTGAAGATTGGTCATATCAATAGAAAATATCCAACTAGATCACCAACATCAATTAATGGTAATAATAAAGGAAAAGATAAAGTCAATGTTGAGAAGGTCAAAGTGAAAATGAACAAGACATGGAAGAAGAGGGAAGATTGCAATACATTAAGTTTTGGTAAGATCACTTCATCCAATGGATTAGGTGATCACATCGCCTCCAACTAGGAAATCAAAAGGTATGTGTGGGACCGATATTTCAATGATATATTTTACATTAGTTCCAAGAATCTAAGTTTTGAAAAGTTAATATATGCATGAATTAAGATTCAATGTATTGTTTAGTTTTCATTTTGTTGCTGAGTTATAAAGATATAGTAGTATTGGCTGAGTTTTCTATGTGAATCGAGCATAGTGGAAATCATGTGTAAGCCAAGTGAATGGGAAATCCTATATTGACTGAGCTTACAGTTGTATAAGCATTAAGAATTTATTACATAATTTTAAGGGATATTTATTTATTTTTTGACTCATTTGGATTTACCAATGATCATAAAGAGCATGAAGAGTATGAACGTGAATTAAAATAGGAGATTCTTCCATTTATGAACCGAATTCAGTTGCAACTCGATATATCCATCAGATTGGAAAGGTATCTTGCTGGTGTCAAGTTTTTTTGTTTGAATTTTTATGAACCCTAAGTATCAAATATGGTAGCTAGTTCTTCTAAAAGTGTTAGGAAGGAGGGAAAGGAATTTTTTAATGTGTAATTAATTAGTAATGATGTAAGGCAACCACCTTTCCAACAATACCTAAACTTGCATATAAAGAAGACCCATCTAGTGCATTATCAATGATACCACTAAAAGTCTTAATGATTAGGATGTCATGTATTAATATACATGAAAATTTGGAAGTATAACAGACATGGAGATAAGGAATTTTTTTAGTCAACTTTGTGTAGATGAAGTCTTAAGGGAAGAGAATAAAATTGTAGAAAGGAAAGGGTTGACTCATGCCCTAGATTTCCCTAATATATTCAAAGACTAAATAGATAAAGATTGTGCTTAGTAGAATACATGATGACTTCATATAGTTGGAAAATGGACCAATTAAGATCACTAAAAGGATCACCAATTGAGTGGTAAGGTATCCTACCCTAGACAAACCCAAGAGCATGCAAAGTGATTCAAAATATATTATTGAGAACACAGGTGCAATATGGAACAAGAGGGTAATGTCTATAGATTATATCTTAGACCCCCTAATTTCCTTTTTTGTGAGAGTGATAGCTCACAAGTTCTTTTGGTGTATTAGACTACATCACATGTCTTTCATGGTAGTATATTTGGGATACAAAATGGTTAAGAGAGGCCACACCTATGACCTTGTCAAGGTACAACTTTGACAACTATCTGAAAACTTTATGGCATTAAGGAAAACTAAGAGTGTATCTTGCAAATTTGGTTCTTTAATAATTTGTATATTATTTTATGTGAAAAAAACATTTCCTACATTTGGAAAAGTTGTTTGGAAAACCAATAGGTCTATCATAGTTCAGATTTCAAAATTTATTGAGCAATTTTAAGAAATATATTAAACAAAGACTAAGGATTCTAGTGTCATAGGTGGAGAAAAATTACAATGATATTTTCTTCTTAGTTGATGCTAGTTTTACATAAGTGCAGGCAGTTATTCCTAGGGTTAGATGGCTTAAGCCCTTGCCATATAAGATCAATGTTGATGATGTATCTATAGCTATTACAACACTATTGGTAGAAGAAATAGATAAAAGTGCCACCTCATTTGGAAACTATGAGGAAGCCAAGTCTAGAATACAATTGACTTGAAGACAACTTCTATGGTAAGAAAGAAGAATAAACTTGTGAAGAAGCTAAAGGAGAGATTTGGAAAATGGGGAGAAGAAGAAGATGATGAAGAGGATGAACAAGTCCAAGCCCCTTTAGAAATCACTCAAGGATAAGGAGAAGATGAGGAAGTTCATGAAGAAGGTGTTGAGGGAGAAGAAGTTGAGGAAGCACCCAAGCCTATTGAGAAGAAAAGAAAGGCAAAGGAACCTAAAGTGGAGAAACCCAAGAAGCTTGTGAAAATTTTACAATAGAAGCCAAAAATTTCTCCTACGAGGTCTAGCACAAGGGCATCCAAAAAGATAGTCAAGGTTGCTAAGAAACCTAAAGGAAAGAGGACTATTGCTTTAGTATAGTCAAGGTTGCTAAGAAACCTAAAGGAAAGAGGACTATTTCTTTAGTAGAGCTATGCCAACTAGCTAAAAATACATATGCAAGGAGGAAACATAGTCTAGTGGTCAATTCAAATGAGGAGAAGGCAAAATCTAATGACATAAGTCAAATCACAGTGGTAAGCCACAATCCCTCCTTTGAATTAGATAATTTGTGTGACAATATAAAACCAAATGTAGATTTATCTAGTTTTGCACACATAGATTTTGATAAGTTAGGTAAGGTTGAACAAATACTATTAAGGAAGCCATTTATGTGATGATGGCTACATTCAAGTCAACTCCTATTGAGATTTCCAACTCACTACATAAAAATCTATATGACGGAGTTGAGCAGAAATGGAAATATAGTATACACAAAGAGAGATAGATTAGGGAATCCACTCTAGCCCAAGTAATGCTAGAAATGGATAAGAAGATTATTACTAAAGCTATGGAAAAGTCAAAAAAAAAAAATTCCCCCAAATATAGAGCTTTTCATATATTGAATAAGTAGATTAAGGATGTGGTAACCAAAAGCACATCTATTTGGAGATCTATTTATGGGTTACCTAATCCTACAATAAAAGACAAAGGTGAGCAAGAGTTTCAAGAACCTAAGTAATGTGAGAAAGAGATAACTACACTAGCATAAGAGGTATCAGTAAAGGATGGTAGTGTGGAAGGAATTGAGGAAGAAGCAATAATAGAAGATGCCACAGTTGAAGAAGAGTAGCAAGATGAACAAAATGTATAAGATGTACAAGTGTTGAATGTCATTCCTCCACATGTAGACCAAGTGAGTCAATAGGACTCAATATTAATCAAGGATATTCCTAAAAATTCTTCTTAGAACATCAATCCTTTGACTAATGATGACTTGAAGAAAATATTGAAGAGTTCTACCATGGGAGCATAGTTATGCACAAATCCTATAATGGTGTGAATTAATGAAATTGATAAGGTAGAACTGACAACAACAGGGGAGAAACAAATTGATACATCTAGTGTGCCCCGTGCATCTATAGAGACAAAAGATCAAATTGTAAGTACTAAATAGCTAGGTGCTATTACTGAAACACTAGCATCATTGTCTCTAGTACCACCCATTTCAACTAAGCAGGCCTTAGTTACAGTTGAGAAAGATGAAATAGAAGTAAAATCAGGTCAGGAATCTAGTCCTATACCTACTCCACAAATTCAAGGTGAAGATCAACAAGAAGTAAGTCAAGTTGATAGGTCTAAAGTATTGAAGGTGACTACTTCTCCAGAGGAACAAATTGTTATACATACTTTGGTTACCTTACCAATTTCTGTGACTCCTATTAGTAGGGTTAACTATAAGAAACCCCCCTCCAAAAAAAGATATAAATTATTAATGAGTCTTTCATTATTTTGAAAAACCAAATTATTTTTATCAAAAAATCTCTCAATTTTCTTATTTTAAATATTATTTACATCATCAATTATTTTAGAATCATAATTTTTGTATAGAAAATATTGGTGAATCTCAATAATAATAGGATATCTAGTTCCCTTGCACTATGACAGGTTGACCTAGCAACCAAAATGGAGGATGTGAAAAAGGTGTTAAATAATATCTTTTTTCTATACACAAAGCTTTGTGATGTTAATGTATTCACACATGAAGTACAAAGGACTATTGGCTAACTACAAGGAGATTTACAATCCATGAGTGCAACATTGAAACTATCTCTTGGTCAAATCCACACTCATTTTTAGATATTACTATCTACTCAAGGTCAACTAGCCACATTACAAGCACAAGATGCTAACATTCATGCTACCTTGATCAACATCAAAGCCATGTTAACCTCACACATGGAAGTATTAGACAAGGAACTATCCTATGCTGAAACATTGATGAAGAAATATTTTCATCTTTCCGCTCATGATGGCCTAGTTAACTTTGTTGTCAAGCTAGACATCCAATATCAATCTCTAGAGGTAGTATACAACAATTGGGATACAACATTGAAAATCATAATGGAGATCCACAAATTATTTTTAGATAAACACACTATTAGTGCACCACCCATGACATTAGTGTCAAAAAGGGGGATAATAAATATAAAGGGATATATTGCAAAAATAGGGTACAACAAATATACTCATCAGGAGTATCAAATTTAGATACAGAAAGGGAACATTTACTAAGGGGGGGTAATGGAGTAATGAAGGAATGAGGTATGACTATAACTCATCCATTTTGAAAAAGAAAAAAGTTTTGAAATTTTGTATGAGAATCAAGTAATAGATATATATTGTCTGAGTCATGCTCATAATACAGATTGTATATGCATGACAATGTGTTTTTGCCACTCATGTCAAATGGGGAGATTGTTAATCTCATATTGGTTTTGACAAGCTAGTGACAAAACACTTAGGCCCTGTTTGGTTGGGGAAGATGAATTTTTCTCATAACCAGGTTATCTGATAACCAGGTTTTCAAAAACCTGGTTATGTATTTTAGGAAGATAGTTGGACCATTTGGTTGACACGGAAGATGAATTTTCAAATCCATATTCTGCGTTTGGTTGCCAATTTAGAAATTGGAATTGGAATTTGATCTAATTTTTTTTAATCTTATTTAATTAGTGAAACACAAGGATTAGAATGAGTAAATTATTAATATTTATGATATAATTTACTTATAATTAGACTACATTATTATTATTTTTTATTCTTGAATATTCACAGTTTTATTTTGTTAGTCAATAATAAATAAAATGATTATTATTTTTTATTTTAATTCTATTTATTAGCAAAGAAAAGTAAAAAATAATCATACATGCAATCATTTGTACGAAGTTATTTTTTGTCCCATTGTTGGAAATTGTGATCATATATATTATATATTTTTGAAAAATTGTGTAAGACAAATTTATCGTCAAATTGAATTTATTATCAAGTTCATCCGAACTTCATAATTGCCAAACTCGAATTGAAACTTGAACCTTGTGACTTAGCCGCTAAATATGTGTGTTTGTGTCCTCTCTCTATCCCTCCCTGTGTTTGTGTTCATCCACATGATTTGGAAGAAGGATTGGACACAATAAATGTTGTTTATGCAGATGAATTATTGCCTACACTATATGAGAATTCTCGCATCTCTTAAGACTAGTTGTCGACACAGAGAGGGATTGTGAGGCATGTTGTGGCTCTTGGTCGGTATCTTCAGAATCCATTGGCCATGGTTGCAACATTATATAGTCTTGGCAAAGAAATATTATCATTGAAGCTTCATTCACTAGAACATTTCCTTACTCCAGATGAAAAGTATGAAGCTGTTGAGCAGGTAATAGCTACAGCAACCAACTGTAGAGGCTATGAAGCGACTTGTCTTTATAAATGCTATTGGTTTTTTTAAGGGTTAGAGGGAATGGACAAGCAGCATCTAAAAACCATGTTATGGATCCATTGGATGATACTAGAATTCATCCAAAGTCATATGAATTTGCCAAGAAAATGGCTAAGGACATATATTGTGAAGAAGCTGGACATGATATAGATGATATAGATGAGGAAACACAAGAAATGGCTATTGAGCATGTCAAAAAAATATCCTGATCTATTAAATGCCCTTGATATTGATGAATATGCTAGAAGTGTGGAGCAATGGACATCCAATAAAAAGAAGGAAACCCTTGCTGACATAAAGAGTGAATTGTTACATGGATTTCAGGATTTGAGATCACCATATAAAGAGCCATCTCAGGATGAGGAATTTTATCTGCTGACTGGAGAAAATGAAGAGACCCTGGTAATGGGAAAAATTGTCCCCGCAGAGTCCAAAATCATCGTATAATTTGTGATCTAGAATCAAGCTTGACATGAATAATATTGAAAGAGGAGCTTTCTGATGATCTAGATATAGATCCTTTAGAAAAAATTGTAGAAGGCAACATCCTTACCTGTTGGGTGAAAACTATGACAAAAGTGAAGTACCTAGTTGAGTTAACTTGCAAAGAGAGTTCACTAAAGAATGATAATTATCAGGGTGAATAGGATAAGGATAAGGAGGTTAAGGATCCATATTTTGTAGAAGAGGATTCCATTTCACGAAGTGAACAAGAGAATGAAACCATTAAGTTCCTAACAGATAAAGAGCCAGGGGAGAGTATTATCCATCCAAGCTTGAAAGGGCCTACTCACTTGATTCTAACACTGAACATTTTCAATGGAGTTTATGCACACAAGGATATTGTGGAGGGAGGAAAAGACCAAAAGGATTTTGCTAGCTATCTTCGACTTGGAAAATACTTTCAATTGGGGAGGAGACATTTGAAGATCTTGATGAGGTCATAGACAGATATATATTCAAGAGAGGATAAGATATTTCAATATTTTGTTCTACTGTTTGGTGAGTCATAAAACACACATCAACAGACACCTTTCTACAGATGCAGGAACACACAAGCTCCTCTCTCTCTCTCTCACTCTCTCCCTCTGTCCCTCCGTCCCCCCTTCTTATCCCGCACTCTCTGCCCCTCTATGTATCTCTCCCTTTTAATAAATTTATTAAGTTAGTTAATTATTCAACAAAATATGCAACTAAAATTTTACGTTAAATATTATATAGGAAAAAATATACCATTTTACATTCACATACATTAAACATTTGATGATAACTTTAACAAGAAAAATGATGCTTTGTTAATAATTGCTCTTAAAAAATGTGGAATTTTGGCAACATAGATTTTACATGCAATTTAAAAAAAAAGATCATGAAAATCATTAATCATATAAATCATATTTTAACATCATGAAATTCTTATAATGAATTTCACATAATTACTACAATATGAAAACTTGCTAACTTGATAGAACAATATCCATGATTTGATGGTGGTGTGAAAACACACCGTTAAACATGAAAACACTGAGAAATCCATGATGGATGCCTTTATGCCCCACATTCGACGACACACCGTTACATACGAAAACACTAAGAAATCAAGAATGTATGCCCTTATGCCCCAGATTTGACAGAAACCCTCTCATGCTGCTCAATCTTCCCATTACTGTTTGTATTGTTAGATGTTCAATCCTACATATATGAACTAAACATGCTTGAAAAATTAAAACCTGATTATTTTTTTAATGGAATACACCAAGGAGTGGCATCAGAAATATTGATCATTTACAAACACAGTAAACAATCATCAGATAGCTCATTTTTTATCAGCATGTGTGGTCTTGCAATATTAGCAAATCAAGAGCAATAAAAAAATACAAGAGAAAGACACTTTATCAATACCGTTGACAATCTTGTCAAGAAGCACGTACATAGGAAACCAAATTGTGGAAAAAAAAATAAGAAATTTAAAAAATATCCAAGCAAATTAGGAATATACATATAACATGGGACAGAATCATGACTGTACAATCATCTACCAAAAATCCTCAATACTTTTGATAATCTTGTCAACGAGAACATACATAGGAAATCAAATAGGGACAAAAAGATAAAAAAATAAAAACATATGCAAGCAAATTAGGACTATAGATATAACATAGGATAGAATCATGAACTATACAATCATCTAGCAAATCACATTTCTATATGCTTTCAAGTTCTATAATTGAGCATTCATCATTTGCCACTCCTTGTGTATTCCACGTATGTATGGTTCAAATATAACTCTAATTAACAATGCAATGAACAACTATACCAAACATTTACGAGATCATAAACTATGTGTTGTGAGAGATCAATGCAATACCATTAAACAAAGCCAACTAACCCTCTGGAATTATTTCACATGCCAATCATGTGAATGCCAATGAAATGAACAACTAAACTATGTACTGACCAATGCCAATCATGCCAATGAAATGAATGACTAAACTATGCATATATCAAGTATGTATACATACGTACATACATGCGTGAACATACATATGCACAGACATACATACATACGCACATACATACATACATACACATGTACATACATGTGTACATACATACGCATGTACATACATACATACGCACATACATACATACATGCTTAGCAAAATAGAAAAAATGTGCTCAGTAATGATTTCCAATATAGTGTTGTGACAGATCAATGCAATACCATTACACAAAGCCAATTAACCATCTGGAATGACTTCACATGCCAATCGTGTGAATGCCAATGAAATGAACAACTATCCTGTGTATTGACCAATGCCAATCATGTCAATAAAATGGATGACTAAACTATGCATAGATTAAGTTTGTATACATATGTACATACATGTGTGTACATACATATGCACATACATACATACATACGTACATACATGTGTGCACATACATATGCACATACATACATGCATACATACATACATGTGTGTACATACAGACATACACATATACATACATACATGCTTAGCAAAATAGTAAAAATGTGCTCAGTAATGAGTTCCAATATAGTGTTGTGAGAGATCAATGCAATGCATAGATCAAGTATGTATACATGCGTACATACATGTGTGTACATACATATGCACATAATACATACATACGTACGTACATACATACATGTGTGTACATACATACTGTTTGTTTCAAATCTGTTTAGCAAAATAGTCAATATGTGCTCACTAATGAATTCCAGTATAGTGCTATGACAGATCAATACCACTGAAATGGACAACTAAACTTTGTATCAATTTCTTGCCAGTAATAAGTTCTAGTATAGTGCTGTGAGAGATGAATGCAATACCATATAAATAGAGCCAATTCATAAGCTATGTATAGATCAATGGAAATCATGGCTTTTATCTAGACATAATCAATATGTGCTCAATAATGAAATTTACAAGTATATCACTAGCTTTTATCTATACATAGCTGACCTATACATAGTTTATCATGGTTCTATTTCTATCTGCTATCTGCTTAGCATAGTCAATAGATGTGGTAACTATTCGTTTCAAATCTATTTAGCAAAATAGTCAATATGTGCTCACTAATAAATTCTAGTATGGTGCTATGAGAGATCAATACCAGTGAAATGAACAACTAAACTTTGTAACAGTGTCTGGTTCTTTGTGTCAAATCTGTTTAGCAAAATAGTCAATATGTACTCAATAATGAATTCCAGTATGTGCTCATGTGATTACTTGTATATATCATAATGCCAATCATAATAGCAAAACATGGCAATCATGCTTTTATCTATACATAGTTTATCATGGTTCAAATCTGTTTAGCAAAACAGTCCAATATATGCTGTAACAATTTGTTTAAAATCTGTTTAACAAAATAGTAAATATATGCTCACTAATGACTTCCAATATAGTGTTGTGAGAGATCAATGCAATACCATTAATCAAAGTGAATCATGCCAATGAAATGAACAACTAAACTAGGGATATATCAAATATGTATAGATCCATGTAAAATCACATACTTATGACATCATAAACTATGTACAGATCAATACAATACCATTAAACGCAGCCAACTCATAAACTATGTATGGATACATGGAAGATCAATGGCAATCATGGCTTTTATCTATACATAGTTGACATATACATAGTTTATCATGGTTCAAATCTGTTTAGCAAAATAGTCCAATACATGTTGTAACAGTTTGTTTAGAATCTATTTAACAAAATAGTAAATATATGCTCACTAATGACTTCCAGTATAGTATTGTGAGAGATCAATGCAATACCATTAATCAAAGTGAATCATGCCAATGAAATGAACAACTAAACTATGGATATATCAAGTATGTATAGATCCATGCAAAATCACTCAACATACTTATGATGTCATAAACTATGTACAAATCAATGCAATACCATTAAACACAGCCAACTCATAAACTATGTATGGATACATGGAAGATCAATGACAATCATGCCTTTTATCTATACATAGTTGACGTATACATAATTTATCATGGTTCAAATCTGTTTACCAAAATAGTCCAATACATGTTGTAATAGTTTGTTTAGAATTTGTTTAACAAAATAGTAAATATATGCTCACTAATGAGTTCCAGTATAGTGTTGTGAGAGATCAATGCAATACCATTAATCAAAGTGAATCATGCCAATGGAATGAACAACTAAACTATGGATATATCAAGTATGTATAGATCCATGCAAAATCATTCAACATACTTATGACGTCATAAACTATGTACAAATCAATGCAATACCATTAAACGCAGCCAACGCATAAACTATGTATGGATACATGGAAGATCAATGAAAATCATGGCTTTTATCTATACATAATTTATCATGCTTCAAATCTGTTTAGCAAAATAGTCCAATACATGCTGTAACAATTTGTTTAGAATCTATTTAACAAAATAGTAAATATATGCTCACTAATGACTTCCAATATAGTGTTGTGAGAGATCACTAATTAAATAGTCAAAATGTGCTCAATAATGAGTTCCAATATAGTGATGTGAGATTAATATAGTTTTAGTTTAGTGCTATTAGAGATTAATGCAAAACCATTGAATAGAGTAATCATGCAGCATAAGTCATTGCAATCCAGTCAGTAGCTGAAATAGCTAAATGGTACCAAATGTCATTGCAATCCACTCCACTCTCTCCACCTCATCCATCATCAAGAACCCTTTGGCTCTTTCACGTTGAAGCATGAAGGTATCATGTGCTTTCACGAAAATTTCTCAACTCAGTTCAGGGACAGCTTTGAGAGCAGTATATGTAACAGTCAAAATATTATCATCTTCAGATTTATACACTTTTACAATCTGAGGCTTAATGAGGCCATCTTTCAATTCCTTCATAGTTTCACATATCACATCCAATGATGCAGCCAAAGATGTCTTCTTCCTCTTTCCCCTCCTTGATGATGATGGTGGAGGATTCCCTCTAGCACTTGCACTCGACTGATTGGAATGATATAACTCTTCATCAATATCTGGTTGGCTGTCAAGAGGTGTACCACAATTAGTATCATCCTCATCAAGCACATTAAATGCATCGTTCATAGGGTGCCCTTCTTCAGCATCAAGGGGTGTTGTAGATGCGAACCCTTCAGCAATGTCATTACTGACAATTACATCCAACTCATTGAAATATTGGAAAGGTGACCTCTTATACATTTTTGCATTTTTGAATTCTCTCCTCTACATATAAGCATTAATAGATGGATTAGGTTGTAAGTTTTTCAATATTAAAATAAGAAGGGAAAATTTATTCAATGAAAAGAGTACAAAGATCATCCTACCTTCAAAAGGTCATCCCACACTGAATCCTCAGCATCCACAGTTTGAGTTTCTTCATTCCAAGCTAACCCACTTGTATTTTTCAAGTCCTTCATTACTTTATATCCTACTTTCCATGTTTTTAGCTTATTCTTAAAATGACCTCGTGACAGATTCAAGTTCATCGCTACATTGAATGTCCTCTCTATCGCAGTCCACGCCTCTTTTTTAAACCCACCTTCACCTTTCCGTCCGAGATGGACTTGTTCAAGGAGAAAGTCTAAAAATTTGTGTTCCATCAATTTTGTCCACATTTTCTTCTTTGAAGAAGAAGATTTGTTGCTCACAGTGAGGGATCCATCTATATCACTCAAAGTAATGGGAGAACACATCTAGTTCACATGATCAGATCCGTCCATGCTCATCATGAGCTCGGTATATGCCATTGTGTACTCCTTCCTATATTTCATTTAAATTTGAAGTAGAAAATCTTTAACTATCAATTTGTAATACGTCATAATGGAACAAGGCTAACATATTGAATACGTAAACGTATTATGATTTAAAGTAATCATACGACTGAAATTGAAAGTTATTGCTCTTTAAATTTAAATGGAATGCAGCAAGCAGTAACATTAGAAAAATAGGATTTTCAACGAATTTGTTGTTCTCTTCTTACTAGTGGGCTTATGATCTTCATCATTTGGTACTCCTTGCTGTATTTCATTTAAAATTGAAGATGATAAACTTTAAATATCATTTTTTAATACATCCTAATGCAATGAGGCTAACATTTAATAAACTTGAAAGAATTTAACTGAAGATGATACACATTTTAAGCAATAATTGATGATAACACATCAACATCAAAAAAACTACCAGTAAGAAAAAATGGTGGTATCAATGGCAAGTAAATAGTCATGAGCCCCATTATGAAGCATGTTATTGTACTTTCTCAATGCAAAGACGTATAATAATTGTGCTTTCTTGCATTTAAATCAATGTAATCTATATTTCAAGTTGAATTGTGTATTGCAGATATGATCAACAATTTTTGTACATAATGTAGGTGTGAAATTGAAAGTTAATGTTCTTTTTATTTAATTAGAATGTAGCAAAGACTGATATCAGAATAATGAAATCACACACCATCATTGTATATGCATACATCAATTTAATCATATAAAGCACATTACCTTCTAATAAATCATTTATTCTCAAGATCTATAATCTTCCCACATCCTATTTGCTATATCTTCTCAAAATTGGGCCCACTCATTTCTATCCTCCTCAGACAACCCATATGTCTCAAGCAGTGGCACCTCTATCCCATCACGATCATCTTCCTCTTCAATAGCTTCTTCCGATGGAAGGCCATCCTCTATCGTAATGAAATTGTGAAGTATGCAACATGCTAAAACAATATAGGATTGTGTCATGATATCATAAGACGTTGCATGTCTTAAGATTGGAAAACACTGCTTCAGAATACCAAATGTATGTTCTACTGCATTTCTAAGAGAGGAGTGTCGATGGTTGAACAACTCATGTGCAGAGTTTATTGGGTTTTCTCTTGACCACTCTTTCAAGTGGTAGCATGTACACCAATAAGGAGCGAGAAATCCAGGTGCATTTGGATATCCAGCATCCACGAGATAATATTTTCCTATATAAAGAAAGTATATTGTTAATACTTGAACCATTTAGCATAACCTTGAGTATATTAAAATGTGATTTGGTTTACCAGGGGGAACTACAAGTGGATCTGATCTGGATAGAGCTGAGGCTAGAACACGGCTATCTGCAGCAGAGCCTTCCCAACCAGCAAGGCAATACTGAAACTTACAATCAAAGGAGTAGACACCCATAACATTTTGCGATAGGTTCCCTTTTCTATCACAATATTTACCCTGTATGTTGACATCAACTCGCACTAGAATATGGGTACCATCGATGGCTCCAATGCAATCCTATGGGATATGATACACTGATCAAATGTATGCTCAAGTAATAATAAGATAAGGACAACATTCTAGAAAATAAACTTGTAATAATGTGTGATTTACCTTGAAGAATGGTTCAAAACGATCCTTCCCACTAATTTCAGGAGGAGTGCCTGGATTAGGTGGTATGAAGTAATCTCTGTGAAGGGCTAAGATAGCCATCAAAACCTTGTGGAAGTATCGACTGACTGTCTCTCCTGAGTGCCCAAAGTTATGGGAAATCTTGCGGTTCCTTAGATTGTGCCCAAGGGTGTGGAGGAACATCACTAGTTGTTCCTCTAACTTCAAGTGGATCGTATCTCTCAAGCTTCCTTTTAGCCTCAGAATACGAGCTAGAGAAAAGAAGGCTGCCCTACTCATCCAAATCTGATCATGACAATCCACCTCATTCGAATGAATAATGTCTCTACAAAAGGAATTTCCTTTTCTTATTCGTTTACCCATTTGACTACCTTCTCGGGCTACCAGTACTTTGGCTATGCCAACAAAAGCAAAAAGAATTGTGAGAATGCGGGTGTATGTGGTCTTCCTAACTATGCTTCCTTGGACCTCTATACTCTCCATAGGATCCATCAGTGACCTGAAAGGTGGACAATTTAAACACTATCAGTTATGAAATATCAACTATCACCTATCGAGATACAACATGATTATTTGCTAGCCTCATTGCATTAAGAAGTCAATTATTTATTCAAATACAGCAAGGAGTACCAACTACCGAGGATCATAAGCCCATAAAGAACAAATTACAATGTGTCATTATACTCCATGTAATCTATCTATACCAATGAAAGCATAATATTGATTCCATTTGTCTATATGTATACACACATGTATGTATATATGTATGTGCACACACATGTATGTATGCATGTATGTACGTACACACACACACATGTATGTATGCATGTACGTACGTACACACACATGTATGTGTGTGTGTATGTACATTCACACACATGAATGTATGTATGTATGTATGCATGTATGTATGTACACACACACATGTATGCATGCATGTATGTAGACACACACATGTATGTATGCATGCATGTACGTACACACACAAGTATGTATGTGTGTACATACATACACACAAATGTATGTATGCATGTACATACACATGCACAAACTATAACTTGAATTTGGGCTTTTATGAATGTGTTTTAATAAATCGTTGGGTCCGTTGAAACTGAGGCTCGTCTTTTAGAAGATGAAAAGTAGCATAGTTGGCAATGGGAATAGAGTTTCTTTCTACATTGATCTATACATAGTTTATGACCTCATAAGTATGTTGAATGATTTTGCATGGATCAATACATACTTGATATATCCATAGTTTAGTTGTTCATTTCATTGGCATGATTCACTTTGATTAATGGTATTGCATTGATCTCTCACATCACTATACTGGAACTCATTGGACTATTTTGCTAAACAGATTTGAACCATGATAAACTATGTATAGGTCAACTATGTATAGATAAAAGCATGATTGCCATGTTTTGCTATTATGATTGGCACTATAATATATACAGGTAATCACATGATCACATACTGGAATTCATTATTGAGCACATATTGATTATGTATAGATAAAAGCCATGATTGCCATTGATCTATACATAGTTTATGATTTGGCTCTATTTAATGGTATTGCATTCATCTCTCACAGCAGTACACTAGAACTCATTACTGGCAAGAAACTATTACAAAGTTTAGTTGTTCATTTCACTGGTATTGATCTCTCACAACACTATATTGAAAGTCATTAGTGAGCATATATTGACTATTTTGTCAAACAGATTCTAAACAAACTGTTACAGCATATATTGGACTATTTTCCTAAGCAGATTTGAACCATGATAAACTATGTATAGGTCAACTATGTATAGATAAAAGCCATGATTGCCATGTTTTGCTTGATTGGCACTATGATATATATAGGTAATCACATGAGCACACACTGGAATTCATTATTAAGCACATATTGATTATGTATAGATAAAAGCCATGATTGACATTGATCTATACATAGTTGATTCATGCATAGTTTATGACTTGACTCTATTTAATGGTATTGCATTCATCTCCCACAACAGTATACTAGAACTCATTACTAGCAAGAAACAGTTAGAAAGTTTAGTTATTCATTTCACTGGTATTGATCTCTCACAGCACTATACTGGAATTTATTAGTGAGCACAAGTTTATGACTTGGCTCTATTTAATGGTATTTCATTCATCTCTCACAACAACATACTAGAACTCATTACTGGCAAGAAATTGTTACAAAGTTTGGTTGTTCATTTCACTAGTATTGATCTCTCACAACACTATAGTGGAATTTATTAGTGAGCACATATTGACTATTTTGCTAAACAGATTTAAAACAAACAGCCAGAAATTGTTACAAAGTTTAATTTTTCATTTCACTGGTATTGATCTCTCATAGCACTAGAGTCAAATTTATTAGTGAGCACATATTGACTATTTTAAAAACAGATTTGAAACAAACAGTTACCACATATATTGACTATTTTAAAAATAGATTTGAAACAAACAGTTACATTTGAATGAACCAAAAAAACTTTAAAAAATACAGTATGAAAAGGTGGGTGTGAGAGGATAACCGTTTACCGTCGCCGCTGTTCAAAGTGGAGAAGAGAAATCATAGAAAATGCCACGACCACACGCCACGGCCATAGGAAACCACGGCCACAGAAAACCCACAAACTAGAAACCCTCACAAACCACGGCCATAGAAAACCCACAAGCTCAACAAACGCAGCAAACCAGAAACCCTCTCCTTCGCACAACAGAGCATGAAAACAATACAACCGTCGTCTTCCAAAAAACCCAATTTGTTCTTCCAAAAACCTAAGGTGGATTCGGCGGACCCAACGATTTATTCAAACGCATTCATAGAAACCCAAAACCTAGTTTTCATTTCAACTTCCACCTATTTCTTGGAAGAAATTTGTTCCAATTTTTGAGTGAAATTGGCAGACGAAACCCAAAATTGGGTTATGTGTTTGATGAACCAAACGCCACCGTTTTCTTCCATAACCCGGTTTTGGCGCTGAAAACCCTATTCCGCACCCGGTATTCCCATAACCAAATGGGGCCTTAGTCATTATTCAGTAGAATTATAGTGCAAGCCAAGTGATCAAAGCAAGCCAAGCAATCAATGTGAGTTGAGTGATCAAAGCATATCAAGCATAAGGTAGCAAACATTACTTTGTGAGTAATATACATAGTCAATGTAGAGCACCAATATGTGTCTAGTAGATAGTGAGTGTCGAGTCACTCAATAGCCAAGTAAATAGAGTATGGCAATTCATTTGGGAATTGAGTTACAATATTGAAGATACAGTGAATTTTGAGCATCAAAGACTTCAATTATTGAGTGAACAATTTTTGGCATAGTTGTTTGTAATGGCACAAACTTCTATGTAAACCATTTTTGGGCTGACTGAATGATTTTTTTATGATCTAGAAGATGTACATAGATATATATTATGAGTCTCTACATAGTACATGTAACCAATCAAATTGAGAGATGTTCTAAGTAGAAAAATGGATCAACCATAGTTGTTGATTCTAACCCAACCCTAGCCAACTTGTGTTTACTTAAAGAGACAAACCCCAAATAGTGTGTATGCATGAAGGAAGAGAAGGAGATGCAAGAGAGATTAATGTTAAGAGTAGAGAGAATTCCTGGGGGATATATAGGTTGTGATAATGTTATGAATTGTAGAATCAATTACAAGAGAATAGAGAGAAGTAGAGAAAGGATAAAGGAGACATATCTAATCAAAAGGATCAAATACACACTAGGAAAGAGAAATAGAGTGCCAATTGAAGGATCATGGTGTTAAATCATTCTAACAAGTGATTCAGAGAAAATCTCCTAACATAGTAGTCCTAATAGGCTTGCATATGTCTCCTAGTTAAGTGCTTGTTTCATTATAAGTTTAAGTCCTCTAACAAGGCATATTTCTAGTGGGGTGTTTAAATCCATTAATAGGGTGAGACCTAATAGTCTTTGTAAGTCTTTAACAGGGAAGACATTTCACAAGGTAGATCATAGTTTATGGTCAAACTTCTTATAACCTTCATTGGATACACTTTAAAATTCAAATAGTAAAGATTTGTGGGTTTCATCCGCACTCTAGTTTTACCTTCTCATTGGATGGTTTTTGGGTCCCAAACTTAATGTGTCGTGTATCATTTGTTTCATGCTATGGATGAACATGTGTAGTTAGCTATTTTAGTTTACATGCTAAATGATGAGATGAATGCATCCTAATTTGTCTTGAGTAGTCCTATCACCCCTTAGAACCTATTAGGACACATTGGGCCCCATTATGGTAATTTAAGACCCATGAGAACATGTTAAATAAAATATATGATTATATTTTTTTTACATGTACATGAACTTGATAGATCAGATTATATGATTTTTATATAGATTAGATAATTTTTAACATGTAGATATTTGAAGATTACATTAGATTGTGTACATGTATGATATATTATATTACGTTAGTTTTTTAAGATTTTCAAATATTTCAATTTTTAGTAAAATTCTAAAAAATTAGTAAAAACGTTTATAATACTACTTTGAAATAGGGCAACATTTTATTTTAGAATTTTTATCACATTTTAGAATAGGGAAATATTTCAATTTTGAAACATCACCCCATTTTGAAGTAGGGATCCATTTCTAGCATGCCAAAATCCAAATGTGCACTTGAAAAGCAAGCTAATGTTTCATATGTAGGACATCATTTCAAAAAATTAAAAAAATTCTCTCTAAATTTGCTTCAAATTTATTTTTGTAAAGGGCTTGGTCAACCAACCTTAATCTTTTTTCTGGTTTGACATAAATGTTGGAGGCTATTTCATTCTACATACAATTTTTCCACTTTGGACTCAAATAAGAATGAGTTTTCTACAGAAGTTTTTGGTGAAAAAAAAAACCATTATAGATCAGATTGTGAGGATTAAAAATATTAATTTGTTTATATATTTGATTAAGTTTTCTATTCTAATTGAATTTCTATTGAAATAAATCTATAAACCTCTCGAGAATAAAGTATTTTTATTTTTATTTTAATAACTTTTATTTTTTAAAGTTTCTTGCTAAGAGAATTATATGACATCAAACTAGAGATAATTCTACATAATTTATAAAAATTAAAATTAAAAAATCATACAATTAGGTCAAGTTATTTGCTCTATACAAGACTCTTTAAAAAATAATTATGCCTAATAAAAAATTAATAAAATAATAATATTCAATGAAAAATACAAAAAAAAAGATTTTCATCAATCTTAATTAAGTTGTCTACCCCTCCCTCAGAGTATTTAGAGAAATAGTTTCATTTACATCAAATTTATCTTGTCATACGCAAGCATAGTATAGTCCTAAAATAGGTAAATTTAAAATGTGGGTTTTAGTAATGACTACTAAAAATTTTTAAAATTATCATTTGGGTATTAAAATACATTACATATTTAGAAAGTAGACTTTTGGTATTGCAACTTCTATTCCTAATATGTTTTAAGATTCAACCCTCAATTGCATCAAATATTCAACTCAAACATGACAAACTTTTAAAAATGGGAAAATAGTTCCAATTTTTGGCCAAAAAGTAGACTCAACTTCTTGTTGGCACCCTATAGATGCTTCTATGTAATTAGATATGCCAAAATGAGGGAGATAACTTTTGTCTTATGTATCACCTATCTATTTTGGGGCTCAAAATCAAAGAAGGCTAACACAGATTCAAGGATCCTCCTTAAATCAAATGATCATTACACCATTCCTATTTGGGCAATTTTTTGGAAATGAGATGATTTTTAGTCTAGGGGAAAAATATCTCATTCCATTCCCACCTATTCACCACATACTAGTAAATTCGAGCTTGGATTTGTGTCAAGGGTCAAATTTGATATGGAGCTTCCAAAAATGCATTCAAAATCAAGCTTGGATCAATCATAGTAGACACAAAATCCTTGTACACTAAAATGAGGCCTCATTAAAGATTGAAATTTCATAGGGATACAATTTGGGTCACTACACTTATATGAATGGAAAAATGAAAAAAATGAAAAAAATAAGCCATGCATAATTGGCATCTTCACTATGTTTTTTTAATGGTAGACATATATCAAGGTATAGTGAATTTGAAAAGTGGTAAATCTCAATATATTGATGGTTTGTAAGATTTTTTTTATATGGGGAGTTGAGAGCCTAGCTCCACATATCAAAATGATCTTTAAGGGAGTTATCAAAACTATTAGGCATGGTACATTAGTGTTGGTATTGATTTTCATTGATGTCAAAACATTAATACCAACACCATGTTAGTATTGACTATTATCTGACATGTTTTGTTGCATCACTCAATTGGTTGGTAGCTTGACAAAAAAATTATCAAAATGAAAATACCTTACATCTTCTATTTAATTTCTAAGTTTGTGTATCTTATTTCTACTATTAGTACATCTAGTGCAATTTCCTGGTACAATTTTGGTAATAAGTAGGACTAGTTCTTATAGAAAATATGTGTCATATCCTAGCGCAATTGAACATGTATACCTAGTTCTTTTTTGTTCTACTTATTGATACACATACTGGTTTCTTGGATGGCTTGCAATAGTTGATTAGATATTACTTCATGTTTTAGAATTGTGGTGATCAAGAATTTTTTTCTTGGTGCTTGGTGATAATTGTTCCTAGTTCTTGACTTCATCAATATGCTACCTATAGTCATTGGTTCATCTAATGATCATTGGTTTCCATCTTGTGGACTTGGTTTTGGCATTCCTATGGCATTGGTGATTGTGCTAAAATTTTCTATATCTTATGTGTGATCTTTTTTGTAATAACATGTTGTGGTGATGTATTTCCCAAATTTAGGTCCAATGATTGTAATTAAATGTACTAATTAAAATGAGGCAATGGTAGTATCACATGTCTTATTATTTTGATCAAAAAATATAATATTGAATACTAATATAAATAAAGAATATTTTTCTTATTCAAGGTGTGAATGGTGTATGTATGCATGTTCTTGCAGGAGTGAAGTGCATACTTGTGTTTTTTATGCCAAAGCATTGTAATGTAAATGAGAAGTTACTCAAATAGTTGATTGAGGAAGTATAGGAAATTCTAAACTAGAATTGTAAAGGCTTGATAATATTTTCTTCTTTAATTCCATTTTCATTTTTCTAGAAGTACACCTTATTGTATCAACAATGAGATTTGTTGCATTTGAAGTTGTATCTTAGAAAGTTAGCCTATTGATAGTACCCCTTGTTCAAGAAGTTATCCTTGTTGTACAAAATCACCAAATTGGTTTCACCTTAATTGAATTATCTTCTCCATGGTTTTCCCTAGTTGGATTTTCCATGTAAAATTTGGTATTCATTTTATTAGTGTTTCTATGCTTTCATGTTTTTCTTTCTAACAATAGATTGTTTTGCTTTAACTGGAAGAGCTTAAGTAGAAATGGATTTTTTTAAGTGTTAACTAAGAGTTGGAAAATTTTTTGAGTTTTATTGGGAATAAGTGATTTTCTCCCCTCTCAGTTATTTGGCATGTTTAGAAAAAACATATTTCTATTTCAATGAAAAATTAGTGTTGTTATACCCTTCACAAAAGTGGAGACATTATAAATCTCAATTACTATACCACTATGGTCAATCCTATTACTAGGGATCTTTTATATAGTATTCTAGAGTGTAAAATCAGTCAATAGGAAAAAAACAAAAATGGAAGGCTATTCTTATACCTAAAAAATCTATTGTTGACTATTACATCATTATATTTTTTGACACCATTCCTAGGGATACACTTTGACAAATAGTGGAAGAACAATTATTCCTAAAGAATTTTAGAGTAGTTATTTATAAATCTCATTAACTTTATTGTATAAATTTACTAAAATTACATTTAAAATGTCATGTGTATATGTACCTCATGTTCTTGTGTGAACTTTTAGTTGTCAACATCCTTCTTCAATCTCTCTTGTTTATTTTTAATATTCATCATTGCCACCTTAAAATATTTGAAGAATAAGAAAAACCAAACTTACTTTGTATAAGATGTTCATTTTTAAACTTCTCTATCAATAAAAAAATTCTCCATATTTTCTTTCAACTTATATACAATAGTTCCATTTCTTCAATGACTCACATCCTTTTTAACAATATTCATTATTCATGAGAAATATTTCTTCATCCAACATGACTATTTTAGCTATATGCACACCTTGTATTTATAAATTTTATTTTTAAAAATTCATCTAATATATGATATTAATTTGTGTTTAAAATAGGCAAGAGCCTACAACACAATAGTAACTTGTGAGCCTCTTATGTGAGAAGGCTTGAGTTCAAATTTACTTAACACATAAATAATTAATTATAATAAATAACAATAATTAATCTAGCCTTTGGTCATTTACCAATCAAAAAAAAAAAATTGGCTTAAAAATAAGCTTGGTTTACACTTCAATGCAATATTTTCCTATTGTCTCTTTTTTATGAGAACAATACAAACACAATGGCCTTTGATCAAATATAGACCTATAAATGGGCTTGGGAAGGTTAATCCCAAATGTCAAAGTTGCACCGAGGCCCATTGGATTGCTCCTATTAGGGATTGGATAAAGATAAATTTTGATGGTGCTTCCAAGGGAAATTTGAGTCCCTCAAGAATTAGGTGGTGGCTAGGAACTCATATGGAAGCAACTTAGCATTAACTATAGAGAAAATTCAAATTGGAACCAATAACCAAGAAGGACGTTTAGCTACTATTGAACAAATCCTTTAAGGCTTAAGGATAGGTATCCAAAGAATCCACCTTGAAGGTGACTCACAACTTTTACCTAAGTAATTATCAAGGTTGAAATGGACACCTGGTATCTTAACAAATACATCTTGCAAATTCACCCCGTACTCTATAAATTTGAGGACTTCAAGGTGTCCCATATTTACCAAGAGGCCAACACAATCATAGACACTCTATCTAAACATGGCATCAATTTCTCAATGAAATTTTTTGAAGAATTTTGAGTTATTCTTCCCGTAGAGCTAGACTTAGACATCAAAATCTAAGCTCCCTCTATGGAGTTGAGTTGGGGTCACATTACTCCCCTCTTTTCTTCATAATGCAAGAATGTATTGTACTGCCCACGCATAGTTTTCTTTATATTGTTTATGTTGAACTCTTTTAGGCCTATTTCATACATGTGTTAGTTTTAAAGATATATGGTATGATGTTATTTCATGACTTCAAAATATCATTTATGATTACATAGTTGATTATATGTCACGTGTTGTCTAATGATTATGATTACTTACACGTTAATGTTTCTTTAATGATTCTTAGTTTGTAAATGTGATTGATTTCATAATGATGTCAAATGATATATCTTTAATGATATTTTTTTTACATTCATTGTAATGCATTGTTATATCTAAGCATTTGATGAGTTGACTCATGATTCATTATGGCACTTACCCCATACTTGCATGTGTATGGCATATGTGTCTATTTTACTTTTATGTTTGATATGGTTAAGGGAGGGAGTCGTAGTCACTTGCTAGTTAGGATCTACATGATGTACCACTCCCTACAATTGCATGTCTAGTTTAGTTGTATATATGCATATGTACTTGCTCATCTTTTATGTTGGTTGCAAGTACTGAACATCGGCTTCCCTAAATTGCCAGGATGAGCATGCCCTATCACAATAACTCAATGATAAGAATGGGAAGATAATGATTAGGTCCAATCCCATCCATAGTCTAAACACTTGTCCTATAAGGAGGACTTGTACTTGACTCTCTACCCCTTTCAAAGCCCGCAAGTTTGTCTTTGAGTGTGTTGTTTGAGTTTGGATTTTCAATGTTTTTGCTAATGTGGATTTGACTATTTTATTTATTTGGTAAAAGATTTAATTGTGATATTTAGATCAATCACACAATATCAAAATTATTGAAAAAATTTTAAATTGAAGGAAGAATTATTATACCAATATATTTAATTAATTGGGAAATTAAATTAATTAAATATTTTTTTTTTATTTATTTAAAAGACTTGATTTAAAAAGTCTAAATGTGAAAGTTGGAAAAGGGATAAATAAAAATATTTAAGTCTAAATATTAATTTATCACGAGTATTTAATCAACGATAATAAAATTGGAGTTGTACAAAATTAGTGGGCTTTAATTATTATTAATGATTAATCTAATTATATGTAATTTAATTGCACATTAATTAATAAAATTAAAATAAAATTTTGACTCGAGAATAAGTTATTTAATTTAAAAGAAAGAATATTTATTTATTTAATATTAAAATAAAAGGGAAAACGTAGAAATCATATTTTTTTTTTCTTAAAAAAGTAAAGTGATTTTATTTATTTTTAAAAATATAATAAAACAAAAAAAAAAATTATTTTATCCTAGTTGGGTTACCTTCTTTTGTAAGTTTACTAATTTTAGAAACTTTAATTTTATTATTTTTATTTATTTATTTATTATTTTTTAATAGGTCATTCTTATCTTTTTGAAGGAAGAAGATTTTTGGGAGAACAAGAACATAATTTAGAACAAAGATTTTAGAAGACAGGTTACAAGTTATGTATTCAAATCTTCAAGTAAAAGATTTTTTTTGAAGTTTAGGATTAAAGTCTACAATTAGATTCTTCTTCATCTTAATAAACCAACTTGTTGTTTGAATGTAGGGGTTTTCAAATATCTTTTCAATTTCTGTTGGAAAGATTATATTCTTTGTGCTTTCTTGATTGTCAATTTAGCTTAAAATTTGAATGAGGATCTTCAATTTTCTAATAGATAGAGATTAGTAGAACTTTATTAAAAAAATTGTTTATGACATAATTGATATTATGAGAAAGTTTATTTGGAAACCTTAGGAGAGAATATTTAAAATAAATCATGGTGCTAGTATTTATAATTATTATTTAACTATTTTATATAAATTTAGTTTAAAAATATATTTATAGGCTTATTATAAATAAATTTGTTTGCAGTCACTTGTGTGTCAATTTGAGGGTTTGAAACATGTGATTTTTCTATAACTTTAATTTAATATATTTTATCAAAAATTTAAAGATACTTTTAGACACCCATTTGGATTTTATTTAACATATATAAAAATCATATGTCAATTTTTTGTATGGACATGGTCAAATATTGATTGTCATGCTAAAACTAGGCCTATTTAAGCTTGATATTTCAATTAGACACACACAAACAATCACTCATAGATTTTACAAAATATATAATTAGGAAAATGTCTTCTTTTTATTGTAAATAAGTCTATTATGTATATTTTTCTTGATTTTCATGAAGATCCAACAGTTCAAACAAAAGTTATTCTCTTTCTTCTAAATTGGTAACCGTCAAATCTAAATAGTGTTGCTAGGAATATTCATATGTTACACCATTCAAATTAACTTCTCTATAAGATTGGTGATTACAAAAAATGGGTGAAATTAAATTATCTTTCCATCGATATAGGTTGCAGATTTGTATCATTCCATATGAGATTATAACATTTAAATTACCAATTGATTTACATAGAGAAAATGCATAAAAACTTAATGTTATGAACTTTTAAAATGTTTTATCTTTATTGTTAAATATTATTGATTTCATATATAATAATGAATTCTACACTTTTTTAGATAATTAACATACTAAATTTATCTACACTTTTATAACCTTTATATAATCAAACAAAACTTCTAAAAAACAATCTAACCCAAATCATTCAACGGAACCTTATATTATTTGATGTGTGTTTATTTGAGGTTTTGTGGTATTTTTTTTGTGATGGGTTTTGAAAATTTTAATGTGATGTTTTATTTTGTGATAGCTTTTATGTGAAATATTTAGCTTACCAAACTAGGATGTGCATCAAATGCATCTTTTAAGATTTATTTTATGATGGTTATTTGACTAGATATTAGGATATACTTTATGATTTAAAACTGAGGCTTATTTTATTAAATTTATTTGGTGAACATATATGATGACTTTGGTTTTGAGAACCAAATTATTTTTGGGTTTCTTGTTAAGGAACCAAGTTCTATTATTATGGGTGTTGTTGTATGGAACATAGCTATGATTTATGTGCTTATGAGAGGTTGTCTAGGTTTGTTTCTTTGGGAGTTGCTTGCAATAGGGGTCTAGGACCCAAAGTGGTCAGTACTAGGGTAACCTATTGTAAGTTGTGTAATAAGTGATAACATAGCAAATAAAATATCTTTCCTAGCCCTTTTCCTTAAGATACATTTAAAAGATAAGTTGGACATGTTTACCTTGCCTGTGCCTTGAGTTCTTTTATAGGCTAAGGATAGGAAGAGGATGATACCTAGTGAGAGGTATGACTAGTTTTCCTCATCTTCATGAGAGGGTATTCTAGTTTCACATGTGTCACATTGAGGGTTTGGGGTATAGAGTGACGAGTCCAAGATAACTCAACACTTGAGATTAAACATGTGTCTTTTGACTTGAGATGGATATATTTTGTGGACTTTATCTCATGATTTTAGTACTTGATATATACTTGGTATATGTATGTTGACTTGGTATGTGGTGTTTGTATTGGATGAGTGTTCTTTCAAGTTTGGCTATATTTTCTTCTTGAGTAGTTTGTGTTACCCTTGAGGTAGATTTGGCTATTAGGGTTCCTTTCTTAGGAATATTTTATGGTTTGTTTAGTTGTATATGGATTTTTCATTATCTTCCCTACATGGTGGGAGTGGAAACCTGACTAGGTAACCATGCAGTCAAGAAGTAGTGACTTCTTACCATTTGGATCTCCCTCGGATTTATAGATATTGGAAGGTCAATGATGCAATTGTACCTTTATCATTCTTATTCCTACCTTGGATACTTCTATTTATTTGATGTGTGTGCTATCATGTATCTTGTATTTTGATGGAATTGTATCTATTCTTGCATATCCTATGACATGTGTAGTGGATGTTATTAATTAGATGTATTTCATTATATCAATTTCTTTTACGCATTTTCTTATGAGATTATGTATATAGTATTTTATTATGATCATGAGCATTGTATTTGAGACTTAACTAATTAGTAAAACTTTCTTTACCATGACCCAATGTGAAGGAACCATAGAGGAATGAAATCTATACTGTAATTGCATATGTAAATGTTGTGTTTGTGTATATTTCTTCTACATTGTTACTTTGATGTTGTATAAATTGTTGAAAATAGATTGATATAAGTGTGATAAATATATTTCAATCATTATTCTATCATTGAGTTCAAACCTGCTCCCTGCTAGTAAGACAATTAATTATATGATTTAAGTACTCTGATTTATTTGATTGATGAAGAGGATTTGATCAAGTGGGGTGATAATAACACCTCAAGGAAAGGTTGAGTTATGATATGGAAAAGGAGTACAAGGATTAGTTAAGATAGTGATATTATAGTGCATTGATAATTTACTTAAAGTTGCAAAGGGTGGCTAAATAAAGTTTGTCTACCAAGCTTAACAATCTACACAATAGGTGTCGAGCAAAGTTAGCGTAAGCTGACCAAAAAATTAGTTAGAACTAAGAAAAGTAAATTTTTAGTGTAAGATGAGTAAAGTTTAGTTGATGTTGAGCACTAGTAAACTTTAGTTAGTGCCAAGTGATTTGTTAGATGATGTAAAGCAATGTAGTATGTGTTGAGCACCAGAAGCTAGTTAATGTTGAGTGACAACATTATGAGAAAGATCAAGAATTTGATGAATCTGAGCTAACAAGTTTGATTTCTTGGATTGTCTGAGCCATGTGGAAGATAAATTTGATGGGATAGTGGCACAAAATTCATGGTGAACTATTTTGAGGCAAATTCAAAGAGGATTGAAGAAGAATTATCTAGAAAGGGATGAAATGAAATAGTGGGTAGATTCATTGAATCCTACCTAATATAACCTAACCCTAAAATGGATCATGGAGGATGAATAGAAAAAGATCTTAATTCTCTATTTATAGAGATGGCTAGTCAAAAGAAAAGGTTTCGATGTGCAAGAACCTAAGGAAGACAAAGAGTCTAGGGTATTGCTTCATTTACTGACCTAAGAGAAGAGACTATATTGGCAAGAAAAGCAAGAAGGTTTAAGGATATGGATGCTTTAAGGGTGAAAAGGCTATCAAATTTGAATTGTAAGAAGGCCAATCATAATGGAGGACTAAAATAGAGATTTGTAATCTACAAGTGTGTTGTAAATTGTTATCAAATCAAGCCTTATTGTTACTTTCTAATCATTGTACTAGTCTAGGGTAAATCATTTCAATTAAGGTTGACCTAACAGTCATTTTTAAATCCTTTAACAAAGTTACATTCCAAGTGAATGATCTAAAATTCTCTAAAAAGTCTCACTCCTAGTAGGGTGATTAAAATCATTTAACTAGTTGACATTTAACAGTGTGTATTGTAACCTTTAATAGGGTTGCCCTTTTATAGGGCATCACTTCAGAAGAGTGAAAATGAGTAGCATGTTACTGGTGGTTTTTCCCAAATTGGGTTTCCACATTAAATCATTTCATCAAATGTGTTATTGAATCGATTATGTTTCATGTTTACATTTCTGCAAAGTTAATTTGGCAGTAACCTACAAGTTCAAGTATATGCATAATCTAATGGATGCATGCATGATGAAAATGTTTTATGGATATGGGTTCACTAAGCTATGAAAATTTTTAATTGTACATCTAGACCTTGGACAACTAATTCGCCCCTCTCTTAGTTAGTCTAAAGAATTCCAACAATTGGTATCAGAGCCATCTTCTTAAGAGAACTAGTTTGAAGGTACTAGAAACAAAAAGATCAAGATGTCAAAAAGAGAAGTACCCAAGCTTAATAGAGATAACTTTCTTGCATGGAAAAGTCTAATGAAGTTACACCTAGGATGTCTAGGAGATTGTGCACAATCTACCATTACCAATGACCATGTTGATCCTTTACCAATGAGCATGTTGACTCCTTTACAGGGTTTCCACATGAAGATTTTGTGCTCAATTGAGTGATTTCTTATGTGTTGTAAAGTTTATTTAATGTTGCAATTTAGTATAAGTTCAATATTTTTTGTGATGCTAGGTATAGTCATAAGTAGTGAGTTAATAGTTTGAAGTAAAAGGATCATGAGTATAAATTGAGATGTTGAATGTGGTTATCAAGTTAGTCCTCTAAAAAAATATGAAGTTTAATTTGGTGCTAAATTGTTTTTAAGGCATGTGGGATAGCTGGATATAATGGATTCATGCGCCCCCCCCCGCCCCCCCCCCCCCCCCCCACACACACACACACTCAACTATCTAAAACATGGTATTTCAACCTTTGGGGATCATTCATTTTAGTTGGCCAAACTAACTTGGAAGATTCCAAAATTGAGTAGGAAAGCTCATAGGATTTCCAACTAGTCAATTTGAGTACTAATAGATTGATGAGTCTATTGAGGAGAGTTTCTCACAATTTTTCTTGTGAAGTTACCCATAGATTCTTGTTCCATAGACCAGGAGTAAAATATATTTTCAAACTACGCTTTGCTAGAAGGAAGGGCCCAAAAGAACAACTAAGCAAAATTTCCCTTGAAAGGGGTGGAAAGTCTATCTTAAACTTTATATTTTATGAGTGATCAAAATATTCTTGTGAAAAGAAAGAACCATAGAACTTATTTGTTAATTATATATGGGGGCAAATATTTTTTCACTCAGGGGACAAATATTTAGAACTAAGTCCTAAGAAGAGGAATTAGGACTAAAAGAGACAAGCCTTGGATATGTCTTTCATGGGATATAAGAGAATTATTAACTGAGAAAAGGAACCCTATATTGAGGGTGATTCTCAAACAATTCACCATGCCTTGGAACATGATAGAAACCCATTTAACCATATTGAGGATTCAAATGATAAAAATCAAATGGAGACCAATCAAGAAAAGCATGAAAAAGGGGGAGAAGAAGGAGATGAGGATGATGAAGAAGAGGCATGGAATTAAAATGCAACCCTTCAAATATTATGTAGTATATCCCATAGAAAGGAATTAAATCTCTTAGAAGAGTCCCAAATGAAATGCTTGAGAAAATGAGCATTATAAGTGATAAAATTGTGACTCCTAAAGAAACTAGAAACACTAGAGAGGACAAAGAAAATAAACCCCCAAACCATACTCCTCCTCATAAGAAGAATAGTAAGCATGTTTTCAATACCACACATAAGAATCCACTATATGAGGAAAATAGGAAAGAAGAATATGATGGTCGGTAAAGAATTAACACCCATAATGAAAGAAGAAATGATCAGTATCATCATGATTAGAACCAATATGGAGAAAATCGTAATGGTAATAAGCGAATAAATTGTTAGCAAAATAATCAACAAGATGTGGGTAATAGTCATAAGAAGTATAACCCACATCAACAAAATATGGGTCAAGTGATGGGAGCATCTATGTGTCATGCACAAAACTTGGAAAAAAACACACCCAAAAAAATAAATGCTAATAAAGGATTAAACTAGGTTAACTAATCACTTAACTAATCTAAATTGCAACTATATTGATAATTGAGTTGTATGTCTAAATTTTTCATGTTAATAGAACAAGTTGAATTTTAAGGGATTCATGTTCGGGTTTTGATATCATGTTTTCAAAGTACACTAACTAAACATTTTTACTTGATGATCTAGGTTTTCAAATTGATCCATATTTTATAGTTGACTATAATCACATTCGTATTTATGTTATGATTTACCGAGGTGTCATTTATAGAGTCTATCATTTATCTATGTTTCAATTGAACCTATGGATACAAGATACATTGATCAACATTTAAAGTTTACTTAATACATTTTTAATTAATATATGAAACATTTTATAATAATTAATACATTAAATAGAATATATATATATATTATATTTTATATCTTTACATAATATTTATATATATAGATAGTTTAACCAAAATATATTATATATCTCACAAATAAACTAAATTAAATTACATATATTTTAAATTTAAAAACATATTAAATATTATATTTAATAAATTAAATATATACAACATTATATTAATTAAAGTACATTTATATTTAATAGTTAATTTATTAAATTATATATAATAGATTATAATATTTAATAAATACATAACATAATAAATTACATTATTAAGGCAAGAACCTACAATACAACGGTAAATTGTGAGCCTCTTATCAAAGAGGTCTTTGGTTTGAATCTACATGTGCTTAATAAAATAATAATACATAATAATACATAATAATTAATCTTGGCTTCGGCCTCTTACTGATCCAAAAAAAAAACATTATTAAACATATAATAAAATATATTAAAAAATAAAACAAATAACAAAAAAAATTAATTTAACTTATGTAATGAAATAACTTGCACAATAGAAGAAATAATATGAAATATTATATAAATTCTTGATAATAACTAAGAGTAATAGGCCACTTTGAGGGGGCAACCTCCAAATATCTCCAATGAGAACGCACTTCACAATATGATGTCGAAATAAGATTCACAACCTCCTATATATACCTAATCATTCTTAGGTTGAATAGACAGAACCCTACATAACACCTAGGCCAACCTAATTATGTAAATAATAATATAATAATGATAGCATGACTTAATTAAGGATTAAGATAGCCAAAAGATGACTGTTCATAACCCTATATACACCAATATTAAGGGTATAGAATGCTTCCTCCCTTGAAAGAAGCATTGTCCTTAATGCTAACCAAGTGTGGATTATTTTGAATGAACTCCTCATCCTCCCATGTAGCCTCTTCAACTAATAAGTTCTTCCATTGGATGAGATACTGAGTTAGGGTTCTATTCCTCAACTTCTTCATGTGTGTTTGAAGAATGCATTCTGGTTCCAAAATTATTCATCCTTCTTCATCAAGTTCTAGTATTATTTTTTGAGTAGGAATATTCTACTCAATTACCTTCTTCAAACAAGAAACATGATAAACTAGATGTATCTTTGTTGTTGGTGGTAATCCAAGCTTGTAGGCAACACTACCAATATTTTGCATGATTTTGTATGGTCCATAATATCTTGGAGAAAAATTATCGTTCTTTTTTTGTTGCTTCATTGAGATTTTTTTATAAGGCTACAATCTCAAGAAGACCTAGTCCCCAACTTCAAAATTTCTTTCACTGCAATGTTGGTCCACTTATTGTTTCATTCAATTTTGTGCCATAGCTAAATTCTTGAGTCCTAAAAGTACCTATTGTTGATGAAGCAAGTGGCCCTCTACCACCTAAACTCTTAGTGACACCTATAATGATGATGTGATGGAAGGACGATGATATCCATGAAGTACCAAAAATGGAGGCATTTTTTATGAGCTATGAAAATAAGTATTGTACCACCATTTTGCAAGAGGTAGCCGATTTACCCATTGAGATTATTTTTATAAAGTGAAACAATGTAGATATTCTTCCAAACATTTATTACCAACCTTAATTTGCCCATCTGATTGAGGATTGTCTGAAGAACTATGAACCAATTGAGTACCCAAACATGAGACCAAATCTTTCCAAAAGTGGCTAGTGAAGATAGGATCATAATCACTATCAATAGCCTTAGGTGTACCATGTAGCTTTTTAATATTCTCCAAGAAAACTTTTTCCACTATACTTGCTGTAAAAGGATGTGATAATACAATGAAATGTGCATATTTAGTGAGGCGATCAACTACTACCATTATGACATTATGACCTTTAGATATGGGAAACCCTATTATGAATTCCATGGACACCTCTTCCCAATGTTGGCCAAGAATAGATAAAGGTTGCAAGAGCTTGGTGTCTTAATTGTTTCCCCCTTATTTCTTTAACAAACCAAACATTCAACCACAAATTTTTGAACATCACCTTTTAGCCCTTCCCCAAAAAAATATTGCTTGACCCAATGACATGTCTTCAAAAATCCTAAATTACCACCAATTGGGGACTCATGTAGTTCTTTGAGAATCATGTGTTTAAGAGTGGAATCCTTGTAGAGATACAAGTGCTCTTTATACCAAAGAATATCACCCTTCAAACAAAACTTATCTGAACTACTAGGGTCATTTTTTATTTGTTGGATGAGATTACTTGTTGCAACATCATTTTGCCACTCTTCTTTGGGTTCTACCACCCAATTTTCTTGTAATATTGAAAGGGCACACAATATTGCTTCATCTTTTTTATCCTTTCTGGAAAGTGCGTCGGCCATAATATTTTCCGTTCCTTTCTTGTATACAATTTTGAATTCATATCCCAACATCTTAGTGACCCATTTTTATTGCTCTTCTAATGATAATATTTGTTCCAAAAAATATTTTAGGCTATCATGATCTATCTTAACCTTTAAGTGTCAACCCATTAAATAAGGCCTCCATTTTTTAACTACATGGAGGATTTCTAGCATTTCCTTCTTGTAAATACGTTTGAGTTTATTTTTACCTTTTAATTAATGACTCTCAAAAGAAATTGGTCAACCTTCTTAAATGAGAATTGCTCCTATCCCATTTCTAGAAGCATCACATTCTAGAATGAATTCCTTGGTGAAGTCTAGAGTGGCAAGCACTAGAGTTGTACACATAGCCTTCTTCAATTGCTCAAATGATAAATTAGCATATTCATTTTAATAAAAAGAATCCTTCATCAAGGGGTGCTCCTATACGACCATAATTCTTCACAAATCTTCTATAGTATCTTGTCAATCCCAAGAAACCTCTCAACTTCTTAATAGTTTTTGGAATAGGCCATTACATGATAGCCTTAATTTTGTTAGGGTCCACCTTTACTCCATGTAAAACTATTTGTCCCAAATACTCCACCTCCTTGTCCCAAACACTCTACCTCCTTAAGACCATAAGCACACATGGATGACTTAGCATAGAGTTGATAATTTTTGAGTAATTGTAATTTTTGATCTACATGCTACAAATGTTCTTCCCAAGTATTGCTATAAATTAATAGATCATCAAAAAAATACTAACACAAATTTTCTCAAGAACTTCTTAAAAATGAAATTTATCAAACTTTGGAATGTAGATGGTGCATTGGTAAAATTGAATGGCATCACCAAAAATTCATAATGATCCTCATGAGTTTGAAATGTTGTCTTACAAATATCTTCCTCCTTAATCCAAATTTGGGATAACCTGATCTAAGATCTAACTTGGTAAAATACATAGCTCCATTTAATTCATCTAGAAGATCATTGATGGCTGGAATATGAAACTTATCTTTAATGGTGTACCTGTTGAGCACTCTATAATCTGGACACATGCACCAAGTTTTATCCTTCTTACACATCATCACAATAGGTGAGGAGTAAGCACTTTGGCTATGCTTGATAATTCCTACCTCTAGCATTTCCTCAATAATTTTTTCCATCTCACTTTTTTGTATGTGTGGGTACCTATAAGCCCTAATTTTTGGTGATTGGCTCCTTGGAACTAGTTGTATGGCATCTTCATGATCCCTCTTTAGAGAAGTTCCTTTAGGCATATCTCTAAGAATCACTGAGTGACAATTAATTATTGCTTGTAAATCTAGATGAGTAAGAGCATTAGATTGAGAGACTTCTAATGAACATAGCTGGACCACAAATCGATTCACACATTTCTTAAGAAACTTTTGCATTTGATGAGAGCTTATCATCTGTGGGGATTTTTCCTTCAGTCCCCTTAGCTCTGCTAACTTTCCTTTTGATCGAAATCTCATGAATAGTTCTTGGAAGTTCATCTCAATTTTTCACAATATAGTAAGTCATTGTACTCCCAAAATAGTATCTGATACACCCATGGATATTACATACATTGGGGTATCAAGCTGATAATCTCCCATGGATAATTTGATACTATGACACTTCCTTGAATAGCTATCTGTTGGTGTTTGAAAATTGATTAGAGGGTTTTCAATTATCCCACTGAGAAAGTGGCACATCTAGGGGCAGCTAACTGCCATTTTCAACATGCCCTTTCTAACAATAGGCAAACTATAAGGCTAGACCCTTCTTCTTCTTCAGGCTCTGCAAAACCTAGGTGGGTAGACCTATAGATTCTTTATATGGTACCAGTTATCAAAGCATACACTGAATCTAATATGAAGCAGATAAAACCCTTATTTCTCCTGATAACTCATGAAATAACATCAATCTACAGTTGCTAAATGCAGATCTAGGAATCTGATAAGCTAAGTGAGGGCATTCTATTATAGCTCTTCAACATGAAAGGGGAAAAGTGTTTGATTATTGATGTTGAGTTTCAACAAATCCTCAAATATGCAAAAGTATAACAAGTGATCCTATAACTAATCAATGCTTAATCCATTGGGCAATCCCATGAATTCAAAACATACATCTATGACATCAGGACATATTTTGTATACCCAGACATCAAATCTATCTAATCACCTTGTGATTCAGACATCAGTGTTCATTCAGATCTCATTCTCACAAAATATCCTTCTCAAGTAACCAATAACCTTGTTAAACATATCAAGCATTTACTTGGCCCTTTGGTCCAATAGAAAAATACATCAAACATACAACCTAAAGGAGATTCAAATGGATCTTAGATCTTTTTTCCAAGACCACATAAGACTTACAGATTGCTAAGACAGGAGACAAGAAACATAATGAAACTAGTGAAATTATTGCTCATATGTATTCATTTTCTTTGAAAATATACATTTAGATGCATGAAATTTAAACATGAAACAACCTAACATCTCAAAAGTATCTGTATTATCTTTACACTTTTTGTTCACATAAGAGAAAAAATTTGAAGAATGAAGGTGGAATCACAAATCTGGATCCAACAAAGTGGTCTCCTAGAAGGACTAAAGATTTCCAACCCACAATGGTCTCACAGTAACAAAAAATTGGAGCCCTTACAATGGATGAAAGATAGAAAGATATAGACAAGATGAATTCTTGGATTGAATATGCAATCGACATCTATCCACTTGAAATTCCTTCTTCTGGAAACTAAAAACTTCTTCCTTCCTTCTCCCATATGATCTGATTTGATTTCATCATTAATCTATAACAAACTTGCAAAATATCTCCTGCTAAATGATGAAATCCTTTGAGTCACCAAAATATCTTATTTTCACTAAAATGCTTGGTAAAATTTCAGATTTTATTGAGTGAATACTATCAAAATTCGATCCAAACTACATTTCAACTATCTTTTAACCACATTCAGGTCATTTCTATGTTATAAAATCAAATCTAAACTTCTTGGTCTGAATACAGTTGCAATTCAGGTACCTGAGACAAATCCCTATGTAGCTTGAACAAATGGATTCCTGTGCAAAAACTAACCTCAGAATCAAAAAATTTAGACTTCCACGATTCTAGCGATATATGATAAGGCATACTTTGCCTTCCAGAAATGCCTAGAATCTAGATTTGAAAAACACTCCTCTGATAAGGGACTCAGGGCTGACTGCAACTCTGATTTTAAATTTCAGAAAATTTAAAATTCTCTAAGGTTCAAACTTTATAAAATGACCTTTTAAAAATAAAAAAGTTCTCAACATGGGAAAACAATTTTCAAAATGACAATTTAAAATCATTTTATATTTATCTCTCCAATTTTGTGGTGAACTAACTTTGACTAGTTGCCACGTGTCACTTGTTGATCGGCTTGCCTAATCTGCACCATCTGCCAAGTGTCATCGCTATATCATCCCTCACTATGTCACTATCTGAGTCAACAATCACCACATCATCAGCGACATAGCGACAGAAAGAACCATGTCATCTTCTGCCACATCATCACCTGCCTGGGTCTGATGCCACATGGTGCAATCTTGCATGCCTGCATTCTTTATCGGGTGAGCATCTCCATTTTGTGGGATTGCACCAACCGTCGGATCTTGCCACGTGGTGAAATCTAACAATCCCATTGTGATTTGCCACTATTCAACTATGACTTGGGCCCACTACCACATGTCATGATTATGCATTCCTGCATTCTTTATCTACCCTACAACTTAATCTTGTGATTTTTCCCTCACCCTCTAATGCGGACACATGGTAGCATCTTAGTTCTGGTGCCATGTCATCATGTTTGAATTTCCATTCAAAATTTCACATTGACCCCACCCCATGTCATGCTGACATCATCCACAGGTACACAGCCCCATGCACAAGTCACAACTTTACCTTTGCAAATGGTGTGTCTTCAAGACACAATGCTTGATGCAAGCATTTGTATTTAAAGAACTTAAATTACTTCTCCACTATGAATGTGGGATAAACATTTTTCCTCTGCTCCCTTTCATGCTGCGCTTGAGGTTCCTTCTGAGCCTGGATTTTTTAAATGCAGACCTCTCCTTTTGGATGCATGGGAGCTTGTTGATTTTTGCTAAGTCATTTTCTTTTATTTGTTGTGGGACTGGTATCTTTTATGCTTTTGTTGCTAATCCTTTGCTTGCATAGAGTAAGCGGCTACATCATTACCAATGGCTTGAATCTTTTTATCTCATGTCTTTGACTATGGATTTTTCTTTTATATGGCATGGTTTTTTTCTACAAGGCATGAGGTCTTTTGTAACATGCCCAGCTCCTATGTGGACCCTTATGGATGCAGATTATCTCTGAATGTGTGTGTGATCCTTATATCGATTGCTATGAATCTTCTTTGTATTATCTGTGGCTAGCTCTTTTACTGGCCACCGACTGGGATTCTTTTCCTCATTTGGCACTGCTTCTCTATTTACTATCTGACTACGTATTTATCCTCGGCATACATGGTCTTTTCTTTCTGTTTAAAAATAGCTCTGCCTGTGTTTTTGCAATTAGCGTGCTTCTTCTCTGAAAGGTGTCTTTCTATAATGTCCTGGCCCTTCTTTCATATGCATGGGTTGTGTCTTTGTTTTAAGATGTGAGGCTTCTTTATTGATGCGTGCTCTATTTTATTGGCATTGCTTCAAACTTGGCATTCATTCTAACCATTTCCCGCTTCTGATCCTCAACATGATTCTCCCTTGCTAAAATGTGAGCTCTTGCTTTCTTGCTCACATTTTCCCTCTTTTGAACCATGAGTTGTGTCTAGCTGACTTCTTGCTTTAGCATATGGTTATTTTCTTTGATGGCATTAAATGTGTCAAATTCTCAATGCCTTTCCACTAAAACTTTTACTAGTAGTCTCTACTTCTACATGCCTTCATTTGCATTTCCTCCACCTTTTCTATTGACGCTCTCTTATCTCTAGACCACTAGTTTTGTTACCATCAAATTCCATATCTGCAATTCCTTTACCCTATTGATAATGGTCATTGATGTATTTCAAGCTGAGAATCTATTTATTTTCATTAGAACCAATTGTCTTTCCTCTAGATAACCTTTTCTTCTGGTTCCTTATGTTAATCTCTTTGACATTAGCAGGTTCATTGGAAAGGCTAGAAATTATGTCATTGGAAAGCTTTGAAACAAATTCTTTATGAACATCAAAAGCTTTTGTCTCTAATGGAAGATCTTGTTCCAATCGATCTGCAAAAACTAGTTGGGCCCAAAGTGGCTCCAGAAAAAATAAATTTTGTCTCTAAACAATTGAACAAACAAATTGATCTAATAACCATCTAATACTGATTTGAAACAATTTTGATCACAGATTGATTGTTAAAAACTCAATTTGTCACTTTTTGCAAACTACGAACTTGGTGTCAAGAGGTCCATTAACTGGCCTTAAAAACTGATCTGAACAATTAACCAGGCTCTGAAACCTGACCCACTTATTCTCTGCTCCACATACTTTCACCCTATTGAATCTTGTCTCATGACAAATTCCCAGTCAAAAGATATTGACTGTCAAAGCTGCCTTCTTAGATTTACCTGCATAAAAACATGTTAGAAAATAATAAATTCAGTTTGGATTTGGCTGGCAAAACTAGGCAAACTGACACTTGGGGAAATGAAACTCGGGGTGTTGGTTCTTTGTCATGAGGATAAAATAATTCTATGTTTTGGGCTCATGATGAATCATAGGACGCATTTGGAAAATTTCCAAAAACAGGCACTTGGTAATTTTAAACTAGCAAATTTCAAAAAGTAATTTTTGGCAAATGGACGAACATATGAAAGTATGCAAATGGATTTTTCATGACTTGAGAATTGGCATACTTTAATAATTTCCAAGACACAATAGGATGGTACAATTTATTTAGACAAGATCAAAGTTAAAACATGCTGAACAGGGGTACGGATCAATCTGAATACCTTAGCCATAACAAAACAATGTAAACTGGGTTTTTAATCATGTTAGCAAATTGATCAAATGGATTTGTCATGATCCCAAAATTGGAACATATGAAATATCTGGCCCCTAGAACACAGTGTGAAAATAATTTCTTCATTTGGGTCAATTAGATCAAAGATATGATTGGTTGAACAGGGCTTCCCAGAATTGTGAACTACACAAATGTACAAAACATTAAATGACCAACTTTGAGGGGTTCAAAACCTAGTCAAACAGATTCAAAATGACTTGAAACTTGGAACATAGATTCTTTGGTATGGAAACTAAAAATCCCCAAAGTGGTGGGTCATGATACATTCCTAGGTAAAAGATATTCAAATGCAAACTGGGCCTCTGATCACTTTTTGACACTAGGGCAGAATTGCAAATTTTGACACTAGCTCAAAATGGTACTTCACAGAATGGTTCAAAATGTCAGTTTAACTTCATAGAACACATAGAAACACTAAATGAAAGGTGTTAGAAACATTAAACACCTCTTAGGCCTCAAACCGACAACCAGGTACAATCTCATTTAAAAGCATTTAAGGGCTTGATTTTTTCAATGGTTCTCAAAATTGACCATGCAATTTTTAGTCCCAACAGTGGCTCTGTCTAGGGATGCATGTCCCTTGTGGGCATGGTAAGATTTCAGATCTCTGGAGGAAGCATACCACACACTTGAACTTCAAAAACTCTCTTGAACGGCTTTATTGAAAATAGGGAAACTACTCTACTTATGTACACACGATGGCCCTGGGCCACCCAAAATTTTCAAAACTTCTTACCTTTGTCAAAAACCTGATTCTCATTTACATCTCCCTGAGGTAAGTTGGAATTATCTTTCTCAATTTTACCAATCAAATTAGCATCTTGAATCACATCACTTGGCAAAAAGAAACAACTTCCTTCATTCTCATAATGCATACATATATCAGCATTAGCCTCTACCTCATGCTCATTATGAAAATATGAATTAGCTTGATCATAGCAATTGACAAAAAACTGAAACTGATCACTACTAACTGAATCATGGATTCCTTTAATCAAAAACACAAAAGCTTGGTACTCTATTTCATTCAATGAGTTACATGAATCAATTTGTAACTCACCTTGTGCCTCAGGGTGTGAAGAGTATGTAGAATCTGATTTCTGCCTACTTGCAAGCATGTTACTCATCAAATCAAATTTAACCTTTGTAGAAACCTTTGCACACTCAAACAACTGATTAGTCACCAAAATTGAAAACTCATTCTGAAAGTGTTGATCTAAACTATGCTAATCACCATCATTTTCTTCATCTAATTGAAAGTTAGAGTACACCTTGAACTTATCTTTACAAGACTTATCAGCACATGAAGAAAATCTACAATCTGATTGACAATATTCACTATTTTCCTTTTCATCACATGAAACATCAAAACAAATCTCAGCAAGATCAACATAAAAAGAATCTAAAATAGCATTAACCTTCCCTTCATTAACATTCTCCACATCCAACAAATTTTCATGTGCAAAGACATTTGAGGTACTGTCATTTACACCTCCAAAATCTAATAAGGATTGTTTGGGTTCCACATCTCTTTCTACATCAAATTTTGGGGAATTGATTTGACTGAATGAGAAAGTATTATGAGAGAAAATATGAAGATCCTTAGAAATACTTACGTGCTTTTCAAACTCACAAGCCAACAATTCTGAAACTTCATTGGAGCTCAAGAAATTTGCCTCACAAATCTTCTCCCGGCTATGGTTATCATCTAGATAACATGAAGAACTTACAACAGTAGGATCCTTAGTGTAACAATATGGAAAATCAACATTATTACAACATTCTTTCTTATCATGGCAATCACTAGATCTACTATTGTTACAACTTTCTTCAACTTCATATGTACTGTAACAAAATTTATCTTCTCTTTTATATCCATCATTTTCATGCTGATTGCTATTACCTAATTCGTTAACATTTGAATCCACCTCTTCACATTCGAAAGACAGATTATCTTGCTCTACGGACTCATTGTATTCATTACTATCCTGACTTTCAGCACACTTGTTATCATCAAGAGACATAACATGAAATCTATAATCATCATCTTCCATCTCCTGCATGAATCTTTCAATTTGTAAAAATCTTTGTAATCTTATAGGTGCTGGCCAATTGACTGAATCGGGTACTAGAACATCAAGGAAAATACTAGGAAGAGAAGATTCCTCAAGTCTACAATGAAAAGGCATCTTATTGATTACTGATTTAAGCCTTAAATAACATTGTTTGACACTTAGACCTTGAGTACTGCCTACTTCAATTCTTATAAGACTGATAATCCTTTTGTAGATTAGTCTATTCAGCATAGCAATGTGATCTAGTTCTAGATATAAGGAAGCCATTGCGACCTTTTGTCCATATAGGATTTGATGTACTTCAAAAAAAATCTCCATTTGATTTATCCATGTTAGAGGATCCTTGCCTTCAAATTTGCGTGTATCCACTTTTGGAAAAAAAAATCCTAGATCCCATAGGATTAATAAAAATTTTGGCATTATTTGTAGACTCGAAGGTTTCACCTTGATTTCTTGAGATCTTCTTCCTTGTTTCATTCACATAAGTGTTTAGCATGCTTAGTATATCTAATAAATCTCCTTGTAGGTCACACATATACCTCTTAACCTCTTCCTTGAACTTACTAAGTTCCTAATTGGGATTACTATCCTCTATTGCTTCCTAATCTTGATCAAACGATTTCCCCAGTGTGGTAGCATTCTTTTTGCCTCTTGTTGAAGGCCCAATCATGATGGAAACCAATATTTTTGAAATAAATCACACAAATGAAATGTAATTCTCTGATTTTTTATTTTTTATTGTAACTTACAGGGGCCAAGATACACTTATCAGAAAAAATCCCAAAAAAAAAGCAAATTTGCTGCCTTGAGAGAGAATTTTCCTAATTTTGTAATATCTTCCTTTTTTTCAATTTCTCCAAGCTTTGAAATTTAGGCTTCTCTACTATGTATTCAAAAATCCAATACAAGCTATGCTCCAATTTGGTAGGATGTGAGACATATGAAGAAATCAATAAATTGTGTAGAAATAGTAATTTTGCAATAATTTTCTCAAATTTTCTCCAATTCCTCTAAATTTTGGACTATAGCTTCTTTAATATGTTCTTCAAAAACTCTTTCAAAATCTTTCAAAAATTCACTAAAATCTGAAAGTTATGCTCTTCCCAAGATCGCCTCAATGTTGAGAAAATTTTTTGCCTCTATGGTGCCAAGATCATGCTTTGATACCACTTGTAATAAAATAACTTACACAATAGAAGAAATAATATGAATATTATATAAATAATTGATAATAACTGAGAGTAATAGGCCACTTTGAGGGGGAAACCTTCAAATATCTCCAATTAGAACACACTTCACAATATGATTTTGAAATAAGACTCATAACCTCCTATATATACCTAATTATGCTTAGGTTGAATAGACACAACCCTACATAACATCTAGTCTGACCGACTACCTAAATAATAATATAATAATGATAACATGACTTAATTAAGGATTAAGATAGCCACAAGTTGACTATTTTTAACCCTATATATACCAATATTAAGGGTGTAGCAACTTACTTATACATTCGTCACACCTTATTAAGGGTGGGCAGTAGGGATATTAAGGGTGGGCAGTAGGGATGTCTATGGGCACCACCTTTATGGGGTCACAAGACCACTGCCAAGGGACTACAGTTCCTCCACTCCACATACGTGGAGTCTAAATTTTTTTTTAAAAAAATTTGTCTTAGAAACTCTATGTGAATGGGTGAACAATATGATAGTGGTGTATGGGGCCCACACAAATACGACACCCTCACAAAAGAAAAATTAATTTTACTTTTTTTCAAAAGGAATTTATATTAAAAGTATTTTATTCTATGAATAGGTTTTTGTATGTATGTATATATATATATATATATATATATATATATATATATATATATATATATATATATAGTAACAACCTCTTTAACCATTAATATAAGATAGGTGAATTTTTTCAAAAGGATAATTTATGATTTCCTATTTTTAGAACAATGAGCATGAGAGTTAATTTATTTTTTCCAATTCTTTTAAACTTACTTATTTCTCTAATGGATGTTTTGACCCTATGACTTGTTCCTTTTAATAGGTTTTGTTTAAGAGATAATATAGGAATGAAATTGTAGTAGTTGCAATTTTTTAATGTAAATTGTTCTTATTGTTGTGTTTTTCCCTAGATTTGGGCATGGCATTTTGGTATCAGAGCCTAGTTTACAATATTAGGAGCCTCAAACTCATTACATTTCAACTTATATAAAACATAAACCTTTTGTGTAAGATCTCAATTGTTACATGAGTTGTTCAATTTGGTCAATGGGATAGAGCTCTTAGATTTTCTCATGCAACACATGTTGAAGTAGATTAGGAGGTTGAGGTTTATGGAGAGGAATAAGTACCCCCACCTAAGCCACCTCCACACTCAAACCAGGAAATTTTGGATACCCTCCATAATTTTTGGAGTAGTTCAGTAGAGGTTTCCAACCATACCTCCACAGTCAAATCAAGAGATTCTAGGTAGCCATAGGACAATAGTCAAGGAGAGGAGTAGGGGTCCTCCACCCAATTATATCAAGGGTCAATATGTCTATGAGGTAGATTTAATTCATCAGATAGTGCCACATCCTAGCCCAGTGGTATGTATAGTGGAGAGATCTCCTAGACTTGTAAGAGATGATATTAAAGAGTTGATACTTTTGGTATTTTTACACTACTAAGCAACAAAATACTTCATACCAAGATGGTAAAGATAAAAATAACCTAAGGATTAGCTATTTCCAATGATCAACTAGATGATCTTCAGATCTAGCCCCAACTTCAAAAAAATCATAAAACAAATTCTACTATTTTGGCTCTACAAAACCAATGTGGGTGCACTTGAGGGATAAATAGATTCAAAACTTGATACTACTTTCACATTTTATTCATTCCATGACATTCTATTATAATATTCATCCCTTATACAAGATTGGTCACATTTCTTCTCAAATCTAAAAATAATTTTGGGTACTAGTAGCTAACTCAGACTCAGAGATCAAATGTAAACAAGTATTGACTAGCTATGACATTCTTCATACATTTAAAGTAAAATTGATTTTGATTTTAAGATTTTCCTTGATGCTTATCCATGATTTCTTCATATGAAAACTAAACTAATTGATCAGTACCTCATCCATTAGGATTCAAAGTATATCCAAACTTTTGACTTAATTGACTACATTACAATAAATATTATCAGTAATTCTTGACTAAAACTCATTCTTACATAAATCATTTTTACTGTTTGGAGATCCTATCACATTCACTGAATCATTTACTCAATTCATTAAATCAAAAGCAATAGTGAACTGACATACAACCTATCCTAGTTGCATTCAATTGAGAAAGGCTTTACCCACATAACATCAAAATAACTAGTCAATAAAAATGGAGAGAAGATTTAGAGAAAAATGATATAGGGAAAATTCATCTTTATATTAATTCTCTTTGAAAATTATGAAACATTGGGTAATACTCAAAACAACTCAAAACAAGACACCATGATCCTTGAAAATTAATGTATTCTCAAATTTGTAGAGAAAATACACATAAAACTTGCATCAAGGATTGGACCAAATAAAACTTAACAAAACTTAAAGTTATACAATGACTCGGACCCCTTTCTCTAGCCTTAGAATCTCACTCATATAGTATGAGGTGAAACAAGTTTCAGGTCTAAAGAGTATTGACAGTTGTCCTTAAGACAAAAATATATTTACAAAGTTACTATCACAAAAGATAAAAATTGGTGCAACAGAATGTCTTTCATCATGAATATTCTCTTGTGGGGCCACTTCTGCTACATTTTTCATTACTAAGGAGTTTATGATTAGCTTTTTTGTTGTTTTTCATCCTCAAAGCATGCGACCACTGGACTTGTATGTGATGGGCCTTGTCTTAGTACCTAAAAGCTGAGGTGAACCTAGCATTATCCATCCATGTCATCTTGTACTGATAGATTGATAGTCACAATTAATTGTCCTATTGTCAAGTCATCTAAGTCAGGTCATCTATTTGGGCCTCTATCCTTGTAACTAAAATTGGTTTCTTACCTCTATCCTCTTTTTCTTTTACTGATGTGTCAATTATTCACACTTCATCTTGTTCCATTTCATTATCATCAATTTCACCATGTTCCAATTATTTTGCATGAACAAAATCTGCCATCCACTTGTCAAAAAGTGTGTCATCTAGTCAATTAAAATTTTGAATATCATGTTGTTTCTTGATCACATATTCTCCCAATTTATCAATCTCAATAAAATCTTCTTTTAAAGAATCATAAAATAATTGCACTTTTACAACTTCTTTAGTTGTAGCTTCCCACCATGTCTTTCCCTTTTTATTTATGACATTATTCATCTAAAGATATAATAGGTCATTCAATTCCTGGGCCCATTCCTCTTTGTTCTTTAACTTATTCTTTCTATCCAGGGCATAGGGGAAGAATCCAAAACTTGTACTCTTATGTTTTTCAAGATAATTAATGATTCTCCTTTGTAACACAAATCTCTTATCATCAGACTCAGAGAGATCATTAGTCAATTCATAAGTCTCTTCTATATGGTCACAAGACAAAGTACTAACTAAAAAAACACAAAAGAGTGACATCTTTGTCCCTCTTGTTCCACTTATTGACAATTGGCTTTAGAGGATCCTCTTTTATTTGGTTATGTATATCTACCTCCTGCATCTCAAGATGCTCTATTTTCATCTTATTACACCTTTCTTCAAATAGCCCAATGTTTTTTCTCCATGCAAACTGATAAAAGGCTCTAGATTTAACAAAACTATCATAAGAAATAAATTCATTGCTGGCCTTTTCTACAACATGGTCTAACTCCCTTCCTCTGTATTTAGCAATAGTTATCTCAAGACTTGGCATGGGATGTTCTCGAGGATTCCCCTCTTCCAACTCTAAAATAGTGATGAAAACTCCCCCTTGGGATCCCAATTGTTCCATCTTCTCCTTAGTGAGTTGTTCATCTCCTATATATAATGGGGACTAAGTGGGTAAGTACTCCTCTTTGTGAGGCACTTGTTTTTCTTCTGCATTCTGCCTCTCGGTCATGGGCTCATCAGGCCTCTCCTCCAAAATAGCACTAGTTGACCCAATTATTTGTTTTCCTTTATCTACTGTAGGCCTCTTTTTTTGAATTATATTATAGCTAGTTCTTCTTTGAATAACTAACTACCCTAATCCTACTATAGGGGTGAATGACAATTTTCTCATGACCTCTTGGGCCTTATTAGGATAAGAATTAATGAAGAATAATTTCTTCTAATTCATAGCCTTCATTATCTCTAGAAATGTGATCATCAATTTATTTAATTTATCTACCTCTATCTTGGCATCTTCTAGAGGCTTATAATCCTTATCAAAATAATTAATAAATTCTAAAACCCTAGAGTAAACACTCCACTTTTCCTTTTTAATCTCTTGCTCTTGAAGAGAGAATTCAGTCCTTATTATGTCCTCAAGGAAGTAGGGTTGATGGTCCTTGGCACTAGTCTTAGCCCTCTACCTAAATATATTAAAAAAATCCTCACTTTCATTGAAATGAACATGGAAGACAACCATTTTATGCTGGTCCAAAAATTTATACAGAAACAACCAACAACCCTTGGTGATTATGAACTAGTGAGCAATAGTACAAGATGGGAAAATTGAGCCCCTAGACCAACCAGTCAATTGTGCTTCCTCTAATCCACACTACCTACCATAGCATTTTAGCTATCCCTACCTTAAGAGGTACTTGGTAAGGAAGTACATGGGAATCCCTTTGGAATCCATATACTCTAAAAATTATAGACATTAGGTAGGGTATGATATCCACCCAATTGTGGGATACCTTCAAACTAGCAAGGTTGTCCCTAGGCCTAATAAAATATAGTAGTGCCTTAGGAATTCTAGGATTGTCCCTTAATATGAAGCTCCTTAACCTGGATGCAAATTATCTATCAAATCTAACAAAGCTAGCCTCCTCTGCATCCTGAGTCATGTCAGCACTCCATAACTAGACTAGCAGAGCTTTGCCCTCATATTCTTGTTGATGTCAAATTATTGTTTGACAAGTGAGTATTAACACACTTAAGCCATTTACTTAGTTCATGTCGAGCACAACATGTAAATATTATATCATGCCAAGTTGTAATGAGTTTCGAGTCACTCAAGTGTCAAGCAGATAGACTGTTGGTGCTAAAAATTGCATGGTCAATTTTTGAGCACCATGGAGAAATTAAGACCTATAAATGCATATGTACTTGGTTGTACTCGACTGTCAGTATGAGGCCTAAGTGGTGTTCAATGTTTTTAAAACCCTCCATTTAGCATGTCTACATGTTCCATGAAGTTAAAACATCATTTCAAGATGTTTGGCGAAGTCCCATTTTGAGCATTTCCCAAATCTGCATTTTACCAAAGTGTCAGACAGTGATAGGAGGCCTTGTTTGTAAATGAATATCTCGCACACAGAAATGTTTTGTGATTCACCACTTTGGGAGTTTCTAGTGTCCATATCAAAGAACCTATTTTTTAGATTTTGAGTCATTTTGAGTCTGTTTGACTAGGTTTTGAATCCCTCAAAGTTGGTCAGTTACTGTTTTCATGCTTTTGCACTTTGCACCTAATTCTGGGAAGCCCTGTTTGATGCACTATAACTTTGACCTAGTTGACTAGAATGCTAAAATTCCTTTTGGGTTACATTATAGACATCATAGACTTGTTATGTTCCAAGTTTTAGCTTATGACAAATCTTTTTGGTTAGTTTTCAAGTGTGATTCCAAACGCAATTTATAAGTTTTAATTGGTGTCAGTAATTGCAGATTGATTGTAACCCTTGTTCGGGATGTCATATCTCCTGATCCATGATAGGTAATATCGAATGTTTTGTTCCCTTGTATTTTCCACTAAAAATACTACAAGTGTGCTAGTTTTCAAGTTTTGACAAATCTGTCTTCACACTTTACCAGGGTCATTCCATTTTCAAAAAATGATATTTTACTGGTGTCCACTGTCCTACACATCCAGGTAGCCTACTTTAGATGCTCACCAAACGTGTCCTGTTATTCATCATGAGCCCAAATTGCATATTCATATTCACCTCATGACAAAGATTTAATGCCCCAATTTTTGTTTCCCCACGTGCTCATTTGCCCAGTTTTCAATGCCAAATTTGAACCTAGTTTGTTGTTTTCTGACATGTTTATCTGTAGGTGAATTTAAGTTGGCAACTTTTGAGGTTGATATATTTTGACCCTAATTTTTTCATGTAATGAGACTCTGCAGGCCTATTGAATGCATCAAAGAGATGATATATCCTGAGTTTCAGAGTTCTGCCAGATGTTTATGTCAGTTTTTAAAGCAAGGCAACAGGCCTCCTAACACATTTTCACAGTGGTACAAAGATGTTTCAAAATGAGTTTTTAATGGTGATTTTGTGATTGAATTAGTTTCCAGTCAGTTCATAAGGGTCGGTGGATCAGTCTACGAGTTAGTTGTTTAGAAACAAAAAAAAATTTAAGCGGACCCACTTTGGGGCACGACTGATCATATCAAATTGATGGAATTATGTCAGGATGGAAGAAGCTCCTATTATATTTAGTGAACATAAAGGGTCCCCATGATTTTGAAAATGCATTCCACATCTTTGGGTGCCAGGAAGAGTGTAGAGACATCACATTGATTTTCATCATTTCAGTTTTCACTATGTGCTTTTGTACTTGCAATTGAAGATGTCAAGTGGATAATTAGATTGAAGCTGTGGCTTTGATCATTAATCATGTTGAATATATATAGCTATTTTTCCCAAAGTTTAGGATTTTTTTTAGAGGCTCCTAAGATCCATCTCACTATCCTTGGAAATTTAAAACTTATGGGAACACTGGATCTAGCAGTGGAAAGGGTGTTAGAGAAGGTATCCATGCCATTTGAAGGGAGAAGTCCAACATTAAAAAATTTGGAGTAGCATTAAAAACCAAAGAGAACCTATAGAAAAATGCATCCAAAGCAGGGCAAGTAAAAAATGGAGAAGTCTATTTGAAGCAAGACGTCCATGCATTTGCAATGACCGCAGCAGGGAGCTCCCAGCAATAGGCAGCTTGGGTTTTTTAAATAAATCAATCCTCCAAGAGCTGCAGGAAATCATAAGGAGATGCCTGGCAGGGGAAGTGAATGGAGGCCATTAAGAAACAAGAAAAGAGAAAGATTCATGCCCAAACAAGAAGCTCCCACGCTTGAGAAAAGGAAAGACAGCGCTGCTACAAAATAGAGAACAAGCTCACACAAGAAGGCAACCAGGCAATAGGGAGCCAAATTAGATGGAACGTTCATAGTACGTTGAGTATAGGGGTGGGGAGCCGTCAAGGAACCTCCATGCCTAGAAAATGCAGCATGAAATTAGTGAACACGTCAGCAATAGAATATAATACCAGGTTGTCAAAGAAAATATCCACATGTTGAAAGAACAACTTGCATGTTGCGCTGAGTTTGGAAGCACAGTCAAAGGAGGCAGGAAAACATATGAAGAAGAGCCCACATTTAAAAAATGGGGAATCCACGCAAAATAGAGCCTCCCATGCATCATATAGTTATTTTGATTTTCTTCCATGTGAAGGGAATGATTGTATAATTTGGAGGTCAAAGACAAGAAACTACGAATATAAGATGCAGAGACACCTTGCGCAAACAAAAGAACAGGGAGTATTACATGCTGAAGATGAGCAGACCATAGTGTGGACCAGTCATTAACAAAGTAGAACAAAGGAGCTACTAGCAGAATAGAAATAGACAACCCACAACACACATAGCAGGCAATAAAAAATTAAACCACAGGTTGAAGGAGAAAAGCCCGTATTATGGGTTTTGTCCCATATTCATCGTGGGGTGAATTCTTTTGCATTTTAAATAAACTTCAAACACTTATGAAGATGCCTTAAAGGAGGCAGCCTTTTGAAAAGCATTAGAAAGTGCTCATGTGCATGGACCTGTGCGTCGGTAGATGCCACTTGGAGGTGTGACATCAGCAGGGTCACATAAAGAAAAACTTTAATCAAAACTACACATGTGATGAGTTGGCACCCAGAATGAAGATCGCATGACATGATGCCACGTGGCCAAATCAACGAATTACGCAAAACTGCAAGATGAAGATGCATGCCAGATAAAGAATGCGGGAATGTGACTGGGCACCATGTGGCAGTGGGCCTAGGTCATAGTTGAATAGTGGTAGCTCAAAAATGGGACCGTCGAATTTTGCCACGTGGTGAGATCTGACGATTGGCGCTAAACTGCAAAAGGAAGTTGCAAGGTCGATAAAAAATGTGGGAAAGTAGATAAATGACACATGGCAACAGGTCCCATAGATGATGATGTGGCATCTGAGAGCAATAGTCAGCCAATCAAATGTGGACACATGGCAAAAGGACGATCAAAGCCTGTTGACCTAGATTGGAAGGATAAGGAAAGAATGAGAGTAATAAAACATAATAATATTTTATCCTAAAAAGCATGGGGCCATGTTAATTTTAGTTTTAAAAGGTTTTAATGCTAAAGTTAAACTTTAGAACCTTAAAAATTTTCAAAATTTAAAGTATCAGAAGTGCAGACCAAGGGAGTGCCATGCCAGGAAGGCATTTTTCAAATTGAGATTACATGAGTTTCTGGAAGGCTAGATATGCCTTATCATATACCGTTGGAATAGTGAAAGTCTGAATTTTCTAATTCTAGGGTTAGTTTTTGCACAAAAATCCTTCTGTTCAAGTTACACAAGGTTTTCTATTAGGTGCCTGAATGGAAATTATTTTCAATTATGAAAGTTTAGAATTGAATTCTAATGAAGTAATGACTTGAATGGGTTAAAGAGATAGTGAAAATGTAGTTGGGGTCACATTCACTCAGTAAAAAATGAAGTTTTCACTAGTATTTTCATGGGGCAATCAAATTTTTTGGTGATTCAAAGAATTTCATTATTGAACTAGGATATTTGTAAGTTAGTTACAATGTAATGATGAAACAAAAAATTAGATCAAATGGTAGAGAGATGAAAGAGGTTTTCAGTTGCACAAGATGGAATTCCAAATGGACACTTGTCATCTTTAGTTTCAATCCAGGAATTCATCTCCTTGCTATATTATTCTTTCTTTCTTCCATTTGAGGGGTTCCAATTTTTGTTACTGAGAAACTACTAGGTTCTAGTCTTTTGGAGAAAATTGGTACACTACTATAATACCAAGGTTTTTGGTCTAGTCTTGATGCATTCCCAATATTGTGAAACCATTCTTTAGCATTTTGCTCTTATGTGAACAGCAAGTGTAAAGATAATACAGATAGTTCTGAGATGTTAGGTTGTTTCATGTTTTGATTTCATGCACCTGAATGTATATTTTCAAAGAAATGAATACATATGAATAGTAATTTCACTAGTTTCATTCTGGTTCTTGTCTCCTATCTCAATAATCTATAGTCTTATGTGGTCTTGGAACAAAGAGCTAAGATCCATTTGCTTCCCCTTCAGGTTGTATGTCTAATATATTTTGTTGTTGGAACAAAGTGCCAAGTAAATGCTTGATGTGTTTGATAGGGTTACTGGTTACGTTGAGAAGGATATTTTGTGAGAATGAGATCTAAATGAACACTAATGTCTAAATCACAAGGTGATTAGATATATCTGATGTCTGGGTATACAGAATATGTTTTGATGTCACAGATGTATATTTTCAATTCATGGAATTACCCAATGGATTAGGCACTGATCATGTGTAGGATCAATTTGTTCTCATTGCTGCATGTTTGAGGATTTTTTGAACATCAACATCAATAATCAAATGTTTTTCCCCTTTCATGTTGAAGAGCTATAATAGAATGCCCTCACTCAGCTTAAGAAATTTCTAGCTTTGCACCTAGCTATTGTAGAATCTGTCTTGTTTCATAAGCCACTAGGAGAAATAAGGTTTTTATCTACTTCATATTAGATTCAGTGTATACTTTAATAACTGGTACCATATAAAGAATATGTAGGTCCACCCACCTAGGTTTTGTAGAGCCTAAAGAAGAAGAATGGTCATGCCTTATAGTTGGCTTGGTGTCTGAATGGGCATGTTGAAAATGGGAGTTAGCTGCCCCTAGATGTGTTTTGTTCTCATCAGGGTAATTGAAAATTGGTAACATTTTCAAACACCAACATAGACCATGCTGAGTGATTCAAGATCTAAGTAAATAGTGGATGCTAAGCAATATAAGTGGTGAGCCATAGTATAAAGATCAATGCATACTGAGCATCAAAGACTTCATATGTTGAGTAAGATAGTTTTCACATATTTTTTTATAATGGCACAAACAACTATGTAAACCATTTTTTAGCTGACTTAAGACTATATTTTGATATTTTGGAGATAAGGATGAATCTCTATTTAGATTTCCTATGCAATTACATGTAGCCAATCAGAAAATGGGAAGGATTAAGTGGCAAAATGGATGAATTTCAGTCATAGATTCATACCTTACCCTAAGCCACCTAAATCTTCTTAAGGAGGATGAAGCCCTAAACTCAAAAAGAATAGATAAGAGAATGTGTAAGGAATTGAAGGAGTGAACAAGATATTTTGCATGCAGAGCATTCAAGGTGAATTAGATGTTATGAAGAAAGAGTGAATTGCAAAATTAGTTAGAGAAGAATGGAGGATAGAGGAAAGGATACAACATTGAGACATCTAATCATGAAGGATAAAAAGACATTTTTTAGAGGTGGTCTATTATCAGGCAAGCAAGTTTCAACTGTAGGATTTATGTTGAGACATTTTAATAAGTGATTTTAGTCAAATCTCTTAATAGAGTAGTCTTAATAGGTTGTATGAAATCCTTTAATAGGGTGTTACTTAGTTGTAAGTTGAAGTCCTCTAACAAGGCACAATTCTAATAGGGTGTTGAAATCCTCTAACAAGGTGAGACCTAATAGTCATTATAAGCCTTTAACAAGGCAGACCTTTCACAGGGTAGATCATGTTTCATGGTCAAAATATTGTAACCTTCATTGGATACACTTTATCACTATAGTAGTGAAGATTCATGGGTGCCATCCCCACCCCAATTTTACCTTCTCACTTGGAGAGTTTTTGGGTAATCATATCTGGTGTTATGTGTATGAATGCTTACATGGTTATATGATTTAGATGTATATGCTTTACAATTTTTATTTTTTTATTCATTGAATGCCTATGATGGATGTGTGGTGAAAGTTTTATGGGTCCAAGCTTAAACTACTGATTCACCCCTCTCAAAATTTTACATTTCCTCTTGTAATTCCAACAATTGGTATCAGAGCCTTGTTCTCTGAAAGAGAAACTTTGTAGCTTGGAGGAAAGATCTTGAAATGGAAGTCTACAAGTTGTGAAAGACTTTTTAAAACTAAGAGATTGAAATACATCTTATACTACATCAACTGAATGAAGTAAGAGAGGAACTAAAGAAATCCTTTAAGAGAAGGAAAGAGATTGCTATTGCAAAGAATAACACACTATACAAAGAGATAGACACTTCTAAGTTTTTTGCAAATGTTGACTCCAATGAGTTTGATACAATAGTTGTAGGTCTAATGGAAAAGAATATAGTCCAAGCTAAGGAAATCAGAAATCTCAAGTTAGAGAAAGAATCACAAGCTATACTGATATGTGAAGTGACTAAACAAAAGAAGAAATCTATGGAAGACAAAACCATGATTGAGAAGACAAAACAATTTTGGCCAATAGATTAGAAGAGAAGTCAATAGAGCTAACCAAGATTTCTAGCATGCAATTGGATACTCTAAGTCAAATGATGAATGCCAACTATGAATTGAATGTTAAGGACATTGAGATAACTATATTGAAGTTGTATAATGAATAATTGTAGAGTGACCTAAAGAGAGAAAAAGAATTTGATAAAAGTTTAAACAAGCCAAATGAAGCCATCAAATACTTTGAGCAATTATTGAGATCTCCTAAATCTAAGAATGATACATTAAGATAGGGTTATACAAACACTAAAGAAGGAGAATCATCCAAAAGTGCAAAAGAAAGGAATAACAAAGGTAAGAACTCCAAACCTACTTGTCATAATTGTGGAAAGAAAGGACATACTACTAATTTGTGTAGGAGCAAGTCTATAAATAAGAATGTTAAGCCTAAGAACATGATTCATTGTCACAAGTGCAACAAGCAAGGTCACTAGGCACATGAATACAAAACCAAGACCATGCATACACAAAGATTTAAATGATATTGCTACAATTGTTAGAAGTATGGACATAGAGCTTTTGAATGCAAGTCCAAACCCATGTGGTCATCAAATAAGCACAATGACAACTCTTATAATTGGGATTATCATACAAGATATAGCTATCACTACTGTCAAGAATATGGACATGTTCATAAGAATTGTATTAGGACACACTTCAAACGTAACGACCAAAGATGGTTAAGTCAAACTACATGTTTTAGTTATTTGAAGACTGGTCACATCAGTAAATATTGTCCAACTAGGTCAAAGGCACCAATTTGTGAATTTGATAAAGGTAAAAGCAAGGCAGATGTGGAACACATTAGAGATGAGATGAACAAGGCATGGAAAAAGAAAGATGTTTGTAGCACATCAAAAGTAGAAGGGATCACTTCACCCAATGGGTTTGGTGATCATACCTCATCAAACCAAGAAAACAAGAGGTATGTTGGATTGATATTTAAAGGCTATATCATACATCAATTCTAAAAGGAGATAGTACTGAATAGAATACGTTAGCATGAAGAAAGATGCAAGATGTTATTAGAAATTCAAAACAATTCTTTACATTTTTCATGTTGTTGCCAAGTATGAAAAGTTTCCTATATATACCAAGTAGAATGTTAGTTGATGTTGAGGTGTCAGACTAGGTAGTTGATGTTGAGCTTGTAGTAGCTACTGAGTGATGGAAATATCAATGGATACTAAATGAACCTGAAATTGGTTATTATTGAGCTTTTAGTTGTGTAAGAACTTGATATTAAATGTAAGGTTTACAAAGGGTATATGATCAATTTGAGCTCATTTTTCATCATTTTAAAATTGAGAAAGAGTGAGATGAGCTAGAAGTGACCTAGAAACTCATCAAAAGAAATTGTAGAAGATTTGAGCAGTGATTCATTGCTAGTTCATCATATTTTCTAAGGTATTTATCAAGAGTCGAGCTATGTATTTTTTTCATAAACCTTAGCGTGTCATGATGGCATTGCGTTCAAAAATTGTTGAAGGAAAGGAAGACTTAAATGTTTAGATAATTAGTAATGAAGTTAAACAACCTATATTTAAAGCCATTCCTAACATCGCTTATAAAAAAGACCCTTTTGGCACATTATCTATGATCTTGCCAAATGTGATAATGGTACAAGATGTGAGGAAATGCTACAATTGCAAGATAGGAAGCATTGGTGAAAAGGAAATAAGAGGTACATACAATAGGTTGTGTGAAAATAGTGTCTTGAAAGAGGAATTCAAAATTAGTGAGAAAAAGGGTTTAACAGGAGCCCTAGATTTTCCAAATGTATTCAATACAAAGTGGATATGAATTGTGTTGAGTCAAATTCATGATGGTTCCTTGTGGCTAGGAGGACCAATCAAGATTACCAAGAGAATAATCCATAGGGTTATTGGCTACCTAACCCTATATTAGCCCAAGACACTCAAGATTGATTCCAAGGAAGTAATTGAAAAAAATACTGGAGTAGTCTAGAATAAGAGAGGTATGACTATAGATACAATCACAAATCCTATTATCAATTTTGTTGTAAGGGTAATCTCACATGAATTCTATCAATCTAGTATATTGAATATTATAACCTACATGGATGTGGATGTTGGTTATAAAATTATTAAGAAAGATCATACATATGATCTAGCAAAACTTTGATTGCAACAACTTATGGAGAACCTTGGATCAATAAGGAAAACCAAGAGTGCACAATGCAAGTTTTGTTCTATACTGGTTTGTATATTCTTTTATGTACAAAACACATTTCCATAATTTGGAACAATAGTTTGGAAGACTAATAGATCAGTTGTAGTATAGATTGGAGAATACATTGAGCAACTAGGAGAAAACTTTGAATCCTTAATGACTAGTTACTTTGAAGATTTCAAAAAGTCAATGAAAGAGAGACTAAGGATACTAGTTTTCTTAATTGAGAAACATTATAATGATGTATATTTTCTTGTTGATGTTGACTACACATTTGTGCAAGATACCACACCAAGGGTAAGATGGTTAAGACCCTTAGGGTATGAGGTCAATGTGGATGAAGCCTCAATAGCCATAACAACTCTACTTGTAGAAGAAGTAGATAAGACTACAAAAGTTTTTGGAAACTATGAGATGGTAAAATTTAAGATTACCATGAATTTGAAGACTTCATCTACCATGGAGAAAAAGGAAAAGATAGTAAAGAATTGAAAATAAAATTTGGAGAGGGTGCCAAGAAGGAATACAAAGAAGAAGAATAGGATGAAGAGGAAGAAAAAAATCAAGCTCAAGAACCTCTAGCATTGACAAAGAGCATGGGAGAAGACAAAGAGGAGGAGGAGACTAAAGGTGCCAAGGGAGAAGAAGTTGAGGAAGAACTTACTCTTGCCAAGCAGAAAAAAAGAAAGGCAAAGGCACAACCAATGGAAAGTACCAAGAAACTTGTTAAACCAAGTTAGCCAAAGCATACTACACCTACTACAAGGATCACCACACGTGCAAATACCCAAAAGTCTAAGGAAAAGAAAAAGAAAATAGAGCAAGGAGGATAGGAGCAGAAAAGATAAAGAAGAAAGTATGTGGCTCAACTAGATTCTGATGAACAGAGAATTAGATGAAAACAACTAATTCAAGGTAGCGATTCACAATCCTCTCTCAGATCTTGAGAATATATATGAAAATTTTAAGAACAATGTTGATTTATCAAGTTTTAGTCATGTTAATTTTGATAATTTGGGTAAAGAAGAGAAAAGTCAAGTGGAAAAGGCATTATGTTCCATGATGTCAAAGTTTAAGAGCACACCACTAGAATTTTCCAACTTGGTACCAAAAGGTCTATATAACAAGGGAAAAGGTGAATCCACAAGGGTAGTAACTGATGTCAGATGGGAAAAGGTGAATCCATAAGAACCACTTTCCACCATCCCTTTAGTTACTCATGTACAAACTTTGATCCAAATGATAGTAGATACATCTACCAAGGTTGATACAATTGAGAAGAAAATAGAAGAAGAGAAAGACACCATTTCTGGACAACAATAAGAAATAGGATAGATAGATTCATCTATACCTACAACACAAGAACAAGGTGCAAGACAAGTCATAGTGATAGACTAGGGCAAGCCTAAAGAGACAGAACCAAAGGTAAAGGAAAAAGTAGTCATCCAAGCACTAGTAGCTTTACCAACATCTAGCACTCCTTTTATACAAACTCTTCAGAAGCCAACCACAAATGCTACTTTATTGTAGATCTCAGTGCCAAGCCCAAGCTCATCAAAGATTGAAAAGGTAATACATTATGGAGATATAAGCCTTGATGAATAAATTGTTTTTCCAAAGTATGATTATGATACTATGATATTTGAACAAATAGGAATTTTACAACAAGCCTTAGAAAGGAAAAAGCATCAAGAAATTCTTAGGAGAGAGCATAGGCAGAAGCAAGCACTTCAAGATTAAGGACATATTTCTAGATGCATTTAGTCTACCAACTCCTAAAGATACCAAGCCACTAATAGAATAACTAATAGATATAGTGGAAAGGTCAGTAATGAAGACCTTGATACAAATGCAAAACTATTGGAATGGTTAGAAAAGAAGTTCCAAAATAAAGTAAATGAGAAAATATCTAGTGAGATAGCACTACAAAAAGTTGCATTGGCAACCAAGGTTGAGGATGTGAAGAAAGTACCTGAGAATATATTCTCATTATACACAAAACTATGCAATCCTACACTCTTCACCCAAGAGACCAGAAGTCACATTCTAAGTCTAGAAAGTCAAATATTTGCATCAAGTACAAGACTACCTACAAATCTAGCTCAAAGTGAGAAGCATTTTTGGACATTTCTTTTGACATAAAGTTAGTTAGCTATCTTAATAGTAGATGAAGCTAACATTAGAGCCAAACTGACAAGCATACAAGCTACCCTCACCCCACACATGGAGATATTGCATAAAGAACTAGGTTTTGCTAAAACTCTATTGAAGAAAGACCCCAATATTTTTACTTTATATGGTCTAGTACACCTTGCTTCCAAGCTTGCAATCCAAATTAAGTCATTGGATGTTGCATGTGACAACTGGGATACACCCCTTAAGATTATAATGGATGTCCATAAATCTTTTTTAGACAAACACACCATAGGCACATAGCCCATTTGATATAACTGTCAAAAAGGGGGAGAAATATAATATGGGGGAAAATAAGAACAAAGGGGGAGATATATATTTTTGGGGGAGAAAGCAGCAAAAAGGGATAGATATTAGCTAAGGGAGAGCATATTAGATGAAAGAGTATTAGTAACATAGTGTAATAAAGTCAAAGTTTATCAGTAGAGACACATGTACTTAGAGAGGAGCATAGATTTTGGATACGAAATAGACATATTAACTTAGGGGAGTTATCAAATTTTGAGGTATCTAAGTTATTGCAAAATTTTGAAAATTTGAAATTTTGTATATAAGCTAGGTCATGGATATGTTATTCTCAAGACATTAAAGAATGATAATGTATATTCAAGTGTTTTTGACACTCATGTCAAAGGGGGAGATTGTTGATCTCAAATTACTTTTTACAAGTGAGTGTCAACACACTTAAGTCATTTACTCAGTTCATGTTGAGCACATCATGTAAATATTATATCATGTCAATTTGCAATGAGTGTCGAGTTACTCATATGCCAAGTCACTCAAGTGCTGAGTAGATAGACCATGCTGAGTGATTCAAGAGCTGAGTATATAGTAGATGTTGAGCAATGTAGGTGCCGAGTCATAGTATAAACATCAGTGCATGCTGAGCATTAGAGACTTCATATGCTGAGGAAGATAGTTTTTACATATTTGTTTGTAATGGTACAAACAAAAATGTAAACCATTTTTGAGCTGACTTAAGATTATATTTTGATATTTTGGAGATAAGGACAAATCTCTATTTAGATTTCCTATGCAATTACATGCAACCAATTAGAAAATGGGAAGGATTAAGTGGCAAAATGGATGAATCTTAGTTTTAGATTCATACCTAACCCTAAGCCACCTAAGTATTCTTAAGGAGGATGAAGCCCTAAACTCAAAAAGAATAGAGAAGGGAATGTGTAAGGAATTGAAGGAGCAAACAAGATAGTTTGCATGCAGAGCATTCATGGTGACTTAAACATTATGAAGAAAGAGTGAATTGTAGAATCAATTAGAGAAGAATAGAGGATAGAGAAAAGGATACAACATTGAGACATCTAATTGTGAGGGATCAAAAGACATTGTTTAGAGGTGATTTGTTATCAGGCAAGCAAGTGTCGACCATAGGATCTATGCTGAGATATTTTAATAGGTGATTTCAATCAAATCTCTTAATAGATTAGTCCTAATAGGCTAAATGAAATCCTTTAATAGGGTGCTTACTTAGTTGTAATTTGAAGTCCTCTAACTGTTAGAATCTGAAAAGATTAATAACCTAGAAAACTAGTGCAAAGAGTAAATATCTAAACTATGAATGCAAATAATACAAAATCAAAATAGCATCATAGAGTTAGTCTCCAAGAGAGTAATGCAAATGCTGAAAGAAAAATAGCATTAAGAGGATGCAAAAATAAGAGATGCAAATACAAGCCAGGTAGCATGCTTATATAGGCAAGGAAGAGGGAGGAGGTGGCAACACCAACCAATGAGGAGCAACCATCTATCGGACTAAAGATAGCAAAGTATCTTCCCAAGATAGCTAATGGATGCTCACATGTAGGAAGGTGACACCTCACAATCATTCACCTAATAAGACATGCTTTATTAACCTAAGCGAGATTATTAAAAGTGTAGGAAAAACCTAGCAAAATGGAAAAAATAAAAAACTACACTAACACCCCCCCATAAGCGAAGCTTAGGTGGATGTAGAAATGGGTCCCGGCAACGAGGCCATGTTAGGTACCCAAGTACAATGCAAGAAGATGCAACCTCTGAAAGTGGGGAAAGAGAGAAAACCACATGGGAAAAACCCTCCCCCAAAAGAGGTAAGAACCTAGTGAAGAACTGAAGAAGTCTCCCGCTAGGGAAATTTTCCCCTAAAATAGGAACAAGGAGTGATCATGAAGAAGCAGCATCACTGAAGCATGAAGAACCGCAAAACTCTGTCAAAATGTTGATCTGTAGAACCTCCATGGAAATAGAAGGCACGAACCATCAACCAAAGGAACCTCCATGGAAATAGAAGGCACAAACCATCAACCAAAGAAGCATAGAACAACAATATAACCTCCCCTTAAGATAGGTGAGATGACAGGCAGCTGAAAAGATGGGCCAAAAATCTCCTACAACACAGGAGCCAAACTCATCGAGAGTGAGGTACAAACACAAATAAAGGCAGGTGTCGTCGACACTGCATGAGGAATTAGAGAAAGAGGGCCTATAAGCGGCAAACAACTATCCCCCCCATGGCACTTTATATAATAGTGCGAGTACAACAAATCACAATGATGAAAAGGATCCCAAAACGCAAGAGTGGCACTTTATCTCAGTGCGTTGCATAAAGATGCTTACAGTAAATATCAACAATGATAAAAAAAAACACAAGGCTGAAACAACAGAAGGTAAAGCCCAAAACGAAGCAACTGAAGCAACAAAATCGATCTCCGGAGCTGAAACAAATAGAATATCCACCAGAATGCTAAAATGAAAAAGACTGAATAGGATATGTCTGGAATAGAATCTGGAACAACAACCAGCATCACTGGAAAGAGCACAAAAAGAGCTTTCTAACGATATAAAGAAGTCTGAAATTGGAGATCGGAAGCTCAAGATACGCCTCTCGGAGTGCAAAATAGAACATCCATCTTTGACTGCCATAACAGGAAACCAAAATGCACCAAAACTCAAAAATACCTATACCAACATCTCCGTCTCAGAACCAGCTTTTTGGTGCTTCTTTCGGATCTGAAAAATACCTCCGTATGCAAAAGTTATAGCCAAAAAATCGACTACTGCTCCAAAAATGCACTTGCTGGAAAATTTCAGACAGTGGCCTAAATTTGACGGCCGTATGCCTGTCACAAGACTGTTGCCGGCAAAAAAATTTGATCACCGAAAAAAGACGTCAGCAAGTCGTAAAGTGACATCCATGCCGAAAAAAGACATCAGTGTCGGGAAAGTGACATCAATGCCGGAAAAAGATGTTAGCGCCGAGAAAGTGACGTCGTTGCCGGAAAAAGCCGCAGAGCGGCATCGGAGGAATATTCGCCGGCGGCGGTGGTGCCCGGGAGGAAAAGCTAGAAGTGCGATTATCGTCGGGGGGCGGCGGCGGAGGGGCTAACGTTTCCGCGACGGTGGTGGAGGCTCCGCTGCGGCTGTGGAGAGTGGAGGCCGAAGAAGCTGGGCGGACGACTGGATAACGGCGGTAGTGGAGGCCGAAGAAGCTGGGCGGGGGCGGCCGGATAACAGCGGCGGCGGATGCCGGAGAAGCTGGGCAGGGGTGGCCCCGCGGTGGCCGCTAGGCAGTGCCGCGGTGGAGCAGCCCTACGCCCCTTTTTTTTTATTTTTTATTTTTAAATCGACGTGTGTCCGTACGATCCGTACGGAAGGCCCTGCGGGTAAAAAAATTTTGCCTCCCAAAGCTCTGTCTCCAAAAATGAAAAGCTTTATATGAATCCTGACTGCAAATGGCCTTCCAGATCCAATGGTGATGTCCGTTGGGGCTGAAAGTGCTCCAAAAATTTGCTGATCCCCTGATTTGAAGTAAAATTGCATTCAAATCTGCGACTGCCAATGGAGAGGGGTATGGCTATAGCTTTGCATGCTCGATTCTGAAAAATATACAGCTTGCATGCAAAATCTAAAAGATACCCAAATGGTTTTTCGGGGCTGCGAACAAAACCCAGAAAGTGTTTTTTTTTGTCAAAACTTTTCTGATTCTCAGGATCATCCAAAGATGCAAGAGAAGACCATACTTCATTTTTCAAAAAACTACAATAAAGTTTATTTCCCCCCCCCCCCCCGAATCTCTCAAATAAGGAAACTAAAATCTACTCTTGCACATAGAAAAGCTCTGATACCACGTTAGAATCTGAAAAGATTAATAACCCAGAAAACTAGTGCAAAGAGTAAATATCTAAACTATGAATGCAAATGATACAAAATCAAAATAGCATCATAGAGTTAGTCTCCAAGAGAGTAATGCAAATGCTGGAAGCAAAATAGCATTAAGAGGATGCAAAAATAAGAGATGCAAATACAAGCCAAGTAGCATGCTTATATAGGCAAGGAAGAGGGAGGAGGTGGCAACACCAACCAATGAGGAGCAACCATCTATCGGACTAAAGATAGCAAAGTATCTTCCCAAGATAGCTAATGGATGCTCACATGTAGGAAGGTGACACCTCACAACCATTCACCTAATAAGACATGCTTTATTAACCTAAGCGAGATTATTAAAAGTGTAGGAAAAACCTAGCAAAATGGAAAAAATAAAAAACTACACTAACACTAACAAGGCACACTTCTAACAGGGTGTTGAAATCCTCTAACAAGGTGAGACCTAACAGTCTTTGTAAGCCTTTAATAGGGCAGACCTTTCACAAGGTAGATCATGTTTCATGGTCAAAATATTGTAACCTTCACTGGATACACTTTATTACTATAGTAGTGAAGTTTTGTGGGTATCATGCCCACCCTAGTTTTACCTTCTCGCTTGGAGGGTTTCTATGTAATCATATCTAGTGTTATGTGTATGAATGCTTACATGGTTATATGATTTAGATGTATATTCTTTACAATTTATTTTTAGTTTATTCATTGAATGCAAGTGATGGATGTGTGGTGAAAATTTTATGGTTCCAAGTTTAAACTACTAATTCACCCCTGCCCCCCTCAAAAGTTTACTTTTCCTCTTTTAATTCCAACAATTCTCTATTTAAAACCATCTCTTTTTCAAAGTGTGTAACCCCTTTAAATAAGAACATAGAGATCAATAATGAATAATGGCCAAATGTTTTCTCAACTTTTCTCTTTGCAATTCCAATCAGACCTATGTGAATCTCCTCTTATAAATGAGATGGAAAATCAAAAATGATATGCACACAAAAAGAAGAGATTTGTGTCATCATGTACATGTACTTTACTGGCATAAAATATTGTTCATCCTCACCAAAAACCCTACATAAGGTCATGTAAATATCTATGGCCCTAGTGTTGAAAAATTGCTTCTTGAAAGGCTCAGTTGATACTATAACATAAGTCAATTTTTTTACTGTGGCCAAGTGTCCTATAAATGCACCTTGCCTAATTTGATCCTTTTTAGACAGTTATTCTTTTTCCTATCCCTAAAAATCAATGATCTCATGGTAATTTGTGACTAGCTCCAACCCAAAAACTTCTCAAATTTATTTTTCATTAATTCTTATTAAACACTCCCCATCTACTCTCCTCACTATCCTAGCTACTGGGTTGTTATTTAGGGCTATGGTTGTGAGAAGGTCTGAATCCATGAAAACCCTAGGGACTACTAATTTACCTAAATCAAAATTCTAAATTTTTTCATGGAGGCAAACAATTTCCTTTCTAAGAACCATTTCTTGAATAATTGGAGCCCTATTTTAGAAATAATGGTCTCCCTAGTCCAATTCTCTTTATCATATAAACCATCTGTAATCTTGAGTCTAGGGTTCACAAGAATGAACTTTTTCAATTGGGTTAACTAGTTTGTGGACTCAGTTAAGTGTTCTAGGAAATCATCATGTATATTCCTATTGTCATAGTCTACTTTTCCCAAAAAAACCCTTCTTTGGAGGAATATTTGATAATAATGTAGAAAAACCATAATTCTTTGAGTGATATACAAGATAAGATACTTTCTTCTCTTGTTTCTTCTTTGAATTCTATAGTAAATTGCTAATATAGAAAATTCTTTCACAATTCTACTAGGTGGGAAAAGCTCTTCAATACGTTCTAGCTCTTAGAAAATCATAAATATGTTTGCATGAAGAAAATCTTTGAGTTCTACAATATATCCCTAGTTTGTCTTCACATAGGGAGCATTAATTCTCATAAATGGATCATAGAGAAAAATAGAGTGGCACCACCTTCCAATTTTAAAAACAAGCCTTTGATTTTGAAAAATCTCACAACTGAGGAATAAAATCTTTGATGACTTACCTTCAACCCTCCAATTTTGCAATCAACCCAATTAAATCCTTCAACATAAGCCTTTCCTTTCAGTGCTAGCAATTTACATTGGACCCACTTGTGCCTTTAGACACATGTCATTCTCTCGCTATGAACAAGGTGGGCCCATAAGATTTTCCTTTGATTTCTATGTCACTAGTAGTAAAGTTCACATAACTTCTCATAGAAACAATGCAACCACCATCAATCTTCAAGAGATCTAACAGTGTCGATCAATAAATACATTTCCTTCAATGCAAATCCTCAGTGGCATCTGACATCATACCATTTTGACATGTTTACCAGGCTATTAATGACATGTAACTTTTATGGCATCACCTTTAGGTTTAGTCCTACCATATTTCTTTTCACAAGTGATTGCTATGTCACCAAGGATAAAAACCTTGTGGTTTCCTATGGTGATAAAGCAACCATCGTCGATCATGAAGAGATTTGACAGCATGGGTCATTCAATTTAAAACACTATTTATTTATAAAATTGGTCCCACAAGAGAATGTTGGTTGGTCGCTATGTTGCTTGGAATAAAAGGCACATGATTTCTTATAATGACATACCAACCACCATCAATCTTGAGAAGATTCAATGGTTAAGACTATTTCAAGAGCTTTTAGGGGAAAATGCGAAAAAACTTTTAAAAGGTCCCAGAAAAGGAAAGGGTTTCATTTTAAAATGATTTCTACCACTCAATTTAATTTGAAAAAGCACATAACCCAAAAATTTTTCTAGGGAAACATTCTAGTGAAACAAAATTTTCAGTTTTTTTTAGGATTAAGAAAATTAAAAATGCCAAACCCTAATTTTCACAAAAGGAACCTAGAACATTTACTTTGAGATATATTTAGATAGGCATGAAGTGAAAACATGACCAATAGATACAACTCTAGACAACCATATTTAAGGGAGAGAAAGATGGTGTGAGAGCAGAAATATGGTTAAATATTTTGTAGTGATGATTTGGATTATACCTAGATGGAATCAATCTAAAGGAATGATGTATCTTTCATCTTGAAATTTGAATTTTGACACACTTACAAGGGATACTTTTTTTAGTAGATTTAGGGACAAGTACCACTCAAAGAACTTGAGACTAGGATAGTTAGAGGTATTCCATTATCTTTAGTAGAGAGTACTTTTCATGGTGCAATATAAGCATAGGTCTCTCAAGCTCCTTCCTTATGTTGATTACATGAAGGATGAGAAACTATAGATTCATTGATTCACCAAAGGTCTTAATGTACCTATTTAGGATTCAATTTGTTTAGCTTTTCCCAATATTTTTAGAGAGGTGGTTGAGATAGCCTTAGTTGCAGAGGATATCCATAAGAGAGATCATGATCAATTTCAAAATAGGAACCCCTTATCTCAATCAACAAGACATTAGAGGCCCACTTACATAGCGAATATAGGTTCTATCAAGAGATTCATTTAAGGCCCCACAGTCATAGATATTAGACAAAGGCTTTCATAGAGTTATAGGTTCTCTAAGCCCATAAAGTAGTAGTCTCAAGGCCCTAGATGGGATTAGCAAACACAAACCCCATATACACAACAAGCTAGGACTCAAAAATCTAATAGGGGTGGTTATAGTGGATCCAATAAGATTGGAGATTCATAGTAGACAAGATCTTAGGGGGTGTAGATTCATAATGGGGACCATGTTATACTTGTGGTAGCATGGGTCACATAGTGAGGGATTGCTCAAAGGGTCCAATGGCAAGTTTTCATAAAGGGACTACTTTAGAGCCCAAATTAGGAGATATGGGCATGTCTCATAGGGTTTATGCAATAGTTGATAACTATCTGGTAGAGTACTAGGTTACAATCATTAATGTCATAGGTATGATTCAAGGTGGTAGAGTTACCATTTTGTTTGATTCTAAGGCTACTAACTCTTTTAGATCCCATAAGTGGTTGATAATTGTGAGGTAATGGTAGTTAGATATGATGTCAATTTGGAGGTAGAGTTAGCCTCAAGAGCTAGAGTGTTAGCTAATTTTATGGTCCATAGTTCTGAGATTTAGATTGGAAACATGACCACCATGGTTGATCTTCACATTAACCCTTTAGGTACCTATTATATAGTTCTTGTCATGGATTGGCTATATGCCCATAGTGCTAAGATGTATTTTCATCAAAAAATAGTTGAGTGTGTAGATATTCATGGCACTCCCATAGTGGTTTTAGGAGTACAAAGACATGTATCACTTTCTATGATTTCTACTATGCAGCTTAAGTGATGCATACAAAAGGGATGTTAGTTATTTTCAATTGCCATTAGTGATAGAGAGGAGGATACTAAGAGGAATAGCTATTTGGATGATTTTCTTATCTTATATAAGTTCACATTTTTTCTTGTGATCTTTTTAGTATGTTGCCACATAGGCAATTGATTTTCACATAGATCTTGTGCCAAGAGTTGAGCCTATATCTAAAGCACCATATAGGATTACAATGCATGAGCTCAATGAGCTCAAGATTTAGTTAGAGGAGCTCCTTAAGAAAGGGCATATTCATCCTAGTGTGTCACCTTAGGGCACACCAATTATCTTTGCAAAAAATAAGGATGGGTCACTTAGGTTGTGTATTGATTATCGAAAGCTAAACAAAGTGACTATTAAGAATTGTTACCCACTTCCTAGGATTGATGAAATTTTTTATTAGTTTAAGGGTGCTCATGTATTCTCAAATATATATCTAAAGTTAGGTTATCATTAGTTGATGATTATGGAGAGTGATGTCCACAACAGTGGCTTTTGTTTAAGTATGGTTACTCTGAGTTTATAGTAGTACTATTTGGCCTCATGAATGCTTCAGCTATATTCATGAGTCTCATGAGTGGGGTATTATTTATATTTATAGATAAGTTTTTTGTGGTTTTCCTTGATGACATTTTGATATATTTCCATGATGAGAAGGAGCATACAGAGCATCTAAGATAGGTATTGTATCTTTTAAGGGAGAATCATTTGTATTGTAGCTTGTTTAAGTGTTATTTCTTCATACCTAAGACACATTATGAGGGTCATGTTATCTATGGTGATGGGATCGTAGTTGACCCATCAAAGATTAGAGTCATTATGTAATGGCCTTACCCAACCAAAGTCACTAAGGTGGGGAATTTTATGGGATAAGCAAGTTACTCCAAACACTTTGTTGCAAGATTCTCTAGATTGGCACATCCTATCACATATCTTAAAAGGGAGGGAAAGAATTTTTAGTGGACATAGAAGTGTGAGAGAGCTTTTTAGGAGTTGAAGAGAGATCTCACTAGTGCATCATTTCTTATAGTATCTTATCCTTCAACATATTTTTTTATGTACACAAATGCTTCCTTGGATGGAATAAGAGAAGTCCTTATGTAGGATGGTCAAGTTGTAGCATATGAGTCTAGGAAGATAAAGATTCATGAGCTTGATGATCCTACTTGTAACTTAGACCTTGTAGCAGCGGTTCTAGCTTTAGTGATATGGAGACATTTTCTATAAGGCCATTGATTTGAGCTTTATTCAGACCATCAAAGTTTACAATATATCTTTTCACAATAAAACCTTAATACTAGGTAGAGGGGATTGATGGAGCTCTTATGCGAGTATGATTTTGATGTTCATTACATCAAGAGGAAAGAGAATATAGTTGTAGATATATTGAGTACAAGGTAACATGAGCAAGAAAAAATTTAAGAAACCTCCCTTTGTAAAAAAAACTATAAAACTTTGGTGAATCCAACACAATTTTAGGAGAAAAAAATTATTTTCTATTGGAGATTTTTTTTTCAAAGTAGGAAAAATTTTAATCTTATCAAAGAATTTTTTCAAATCCTATCAAATTTTTATAAAATATTGGCAAATCTTTTATTATTTAAGAAAATAAAAGCTAATAAGCTATAGGTTCACAAGTACACATACCTAAAAACTATTATTTTATTATTATTAAATGGAGCATAATTAATTATTAGACTTGAAGGTTAAATGATCTTGAGTTAATATAATATCATATAACATATAGAAACCCTATTTCTATAGTCATTGGATGGTCCTTAATCAATGGGCCAAATCCTATTTTGGGAAAAAAAATTGAACGATCCCATGTTTTAGAGAAAGTTCCCGAAATAAAGACACTTATCTATAATAATATCTTTTGCAGGACAAAGTGATCAAGGATATAAAGTTCCAAGGAAACTATCCAAAATAGAGACATGTGTCATATATGTATATAAACTCTTACTAAAATTAGATTTATACCACACAATGGAGAATATGACTATCAATGAAGGAAAGCCTTAAAATTGTAGGTGAAAATATTTAATGTATCATGTGAAAAGATTAAATTCTATTAGCAAAGACATCACTAAAATTAAAATAATTTTGTATCATTATTGGTGATTGGTTGAATAATGGGACCCAATTTTCATTAATAATGGGTGATACAACCACCTCAAAAGTGCATATTATTTTTCCAAATTTAGGGTTGTCAGTGAGTGAGATTTGCCAATTGCCAAATATTTGCCACTAATGAAAACCCTGAACATTAGTTATTATCCATGACTTCTACTAAAAATTTGAGGGGGCATATTTTGTGTCATTTACCAAAAGATAGTTTATATGCAAAGGTTTGTCAACTAATTTTTTCTTAGAGATCCCTAGAGGGGAAGTATGCATATTACTCCTTGGATTTTGATGGACTTTAATGTCATAAAGGATGCATCTATGTGCCCTCTACCATTGATTTGTATGATTTCATTATATTAGAGGTGTTAACCCCAATTGATATGGTAATTGATAGTGGGAGATTTTTAGTTGATGATGTTATGAATATATGTGAGAGATTTGTATTAGTTATTATATTGTGATATTGCTATCAGGATTTAACTATGTAATTTTAGGTCAAACTCATTGACCCATATTTCATGAGTAGTGATTCAACATGAATCCATCTCTCATGAGAATAAATGGAACACTTAGCACTCATTGGATCCAGGTGATGCTCACAGGGGTGAAGCACCGAGACTTCCTGGGAGGTCACCCATCCCAATACTACTCTAGCCTAAGCATGCTTAACTATGGAGTTTCCTCCATGGTTAAACCTAAAGCTTATCAAGTTATTATATTTTCATTGATGCCAAAGTATTAGTTGGCTAGACATTATGCTAATGTAGGAAAGTACCATATCATTATATTAATGAAGAGGATTAGATTGATGAAGAGGATTTGAAGAGAGTATCACTAGTACATTTGACCCCATTTTTAGACCAAAATTTTTGACCATCTAAGAAAATGGGATCAAATTGGTCATTTTATGGAAGGCAACATATACAATTTTTTTAAATAGAAGCCCGTGTTGATCAAAAGTTTGACCAACATGAGCTTACACTATGTCAAAAACAAAAGGAAGCTCTTTACCACCCTAATTTCAATCTTACACGATCGACAGAAAGGTTGTGCAGTTAATGTTTTTCCTATACTACATTTTATGGCACCAAGATTACATGCAGAGGAATGGTTTGAGGATTACATGCCAACAACATTTTACTACTTCAGTGCAAACAGGGGTTTGAAAGCTTCAATGCAACCTCTAGAATAGTAAGGGTATATCTCTATGATAACGTCGTTGTTTTCTTTCTCCTTCTTTTCCTTATTCAACACATCATCTTCAATCTATTTAGTGTCATGGGTTGCCTTTGTCATAATATCTTAAATTTCTAAATTACTAACCTCATTGGCCATGAAGTTGTCTCAGTTGTGTTCTTTATCCTCAGGAGTAGTGTCAAATGTGATTGGAATTCCTATCACAAAGAAGTTTTTTTTTCTAACAGTGTTATAGAGCTAATTAACATCATTAGTTACATCTTGGGGTTTGATTGGCTATTATCTTATAGAGATACCAACTGAATTTAGCCTCATACCTAAAACCTCTTCTAAATATTTCTTTGTCTCCTCTTCTATCTCACCATATAATCCTATCATTATCTTTAGCATTCTCATCTTTGTCCTCATCTTTGGCCTAGCTTTGTCCAAAATTCTCTTTATTTCATCAACTATGGTTAAGGTGCAGAGCTCATATAACTTTGTTTCTCTATATGTGTTATCCTATTCTAGTTAAAGTTGCATCCTTACATCTATTTTTTCATAAATAGGGTTTGGAATGCTACCCTTTATCTCTAAAATATTTCTCTTGAAATTCTACAGATACTTAACAACTGATTATTCAATTATGGTCTGATCATTTTCAACATACTTGATGTAATATTTCTCAATTTGATCCAATTTTCCTTCATTCTTAATCCTTGAAATGATCTTTTTCAAATCCAATTTCCATTTCCTTTTTTTCTCTTCAATGTTAGTTTGTGTGAGTTTTGATGTTTTTTCTTCTTCTTCCTCCTTCTAATATTTTAACTTAAAAATTTCCTACCTTTATCTATCTTCTTCTATTCTATGACCTTAGCTTTCTTGAGTCTTGGGCCTTATGCCTTTGCCTTCTTCCTTGTAGCTCTTGTAGGTCCCTATTTATCTAGTGTTTCTAACTTAGTAGGAGGAGGAGTCCTTGCAGATCTCCTTGTAACCTTGTGAGGTTGAGAAGTAACCTCAACTTTTATTACCAAAATATTAGGTGTGTCTACCACCTCTACCCTCTTTGTAATGTTGTCCTTGATTGGTTTTATGCTTGTTATTCCCAATTAAACCTTTATTGTAACTTTGCTTCCCTTCTTCACCACTTCCCATTATTCTTTGATAATGCCCTCCTTTTTTCCAATATTTTCCAAAAATTTCTCTACTTTTATTTTTCTAGATCATTTGTATAATTATTCCCTTACTTTTCTAAATTTCTCATTATAAGTCCCCCATATTTATGCTTCCTTATCTCTAGGTGAGACCAACATAACCTCAGCATGCTTTTCAAGAAATTATTGGCTAACCTCATAACCAAGAAGGGTGAATAAATATCTCTCTAGGATTAATAACTTCCATGCATGCCAAATTTGTTTCAACCATAAAGCAATTTATAATTGTATACTTCTCCACAACTAACCTAGGTATTGTATGCATATATTTCATCTCTATTTGAAATCCCTTGAACAAACCAAATAGATCACAAATAATGTCACCTTTGTATTACATTTGGTAGTGCTCAATTACTAAACCATTTGTTAGTACATAATTAGTCCAAGCATGTGGGTGCATGTCTCTTTTCTTCATTACAAACACAAACATTTTAGTTTAATCTAATGGCTTTGCTCAATCATTTATTGCTTAATCATTTAATGTTTAATGCTGATCATATGAGCCCTATAATATCTAATGCCATAGAATTTTACGGCCGCCAGCCGGCATCCCCACATTCTATATGAGATCATTTGAACATAGGGAGATCTCCAAAAAATAAATGATTTTAGAGAACTAAAATAAATGTGAGTACTTCAAAATTATCATAAGAACGAAATCAATTATTATTTTATTTTTTACGTTATGGATGATTTCAACTTTCAGCTTCACCAAAAGACCAAGGATCCATTGAAACATTTCACTATTTTGAATGCAATTGTAGTTAGTATATTCTAGGTTTAAATGTGTCAGATTATAGCAATAAGATTTTTGTAGATACACTGCTAGATTTTTTTGTTTAGATATTTTCTATTCAACAATTTGATTTTGTTGATAAGTTATCCTTCTCTAATTTATTTGGGAAAAATTATGTGTTTTTCATTAAATTTGCATTTGCATTATAGTTATATTAGAATTATAGAGCATGTTATAAATATCTAATCTACTATTATGTTGACTTCAAACCCCTATATTTTATAGTTGTACGTCCGTAAACTTTTGAAGCACATTGTATTCTATCTCAAAACTTCAATATTGCAACATCTTTAGGAAATAGTGAAGTCCAATCTTGAAAATAAAACTTCAATTAAAGTCCAAAATATAAAGGTAATGCCAAATTTGGCTATACAACTAGTTATCAGAATCGTTATTATTTAGCACAGATTGCATATCTAGATATTTGGATTCTAGCATGTCTCTGTGTATCAAGTAATATTAGTGGTAGAGGAATCATATCAAATCAATTGCTTAGTAATTAACATACATCTTTACATGGAAGTTGAGAAGGATTTATGCTTAGGTCAAACAAATTTTAGTAAGCTGAATTTCATCCATTAAATAGATTCCTTATCAAATATTTGGAAATCATAGAGCACATCTTCTTAAAATGGCATTTGATAAATCCAAACAAAAAATTCCCTTTAGAATCTATGCTCTCTATTTTATTTTGAGATGAGGAATGTTGATCATTTCCTTAACAAGAGGAGCCTAAATATGAATAATTTTACATACCAGCAACTTATTTTCTTTGGGGCTCCTTTTATCTCTATGGTAAGTTTACACCTTTGATCCCTACTTCACTAGATTGAAATTGCAAGCAACACATTCTAGGGTCACTGTATGGAAGCTAATATAATGCAATAAACTCAATTTCCAAGACTGCTAGCCATTAATGTGGCCACCTAATTTCTCCTCACTTCTAAGATTAGAATAACAACAAATTTAGTATTGAGCACAACATTTTACATGTTATAGATTCTTTTTCATCCATTGATACTTGTAACTAGTCTCCTTAGGGGAAGTGGTTGTATACACATCATTTAAAACATATAAACCATTGGCATGATAACCATCTGCAATTAGTTTCTATTTAAAAGCTATTTAGTTTTAATAAACCAAGGCAATAAATTAGCAATGAGTAAGAGTTTTGATAGTTATCTTCAATTTACACCATAGCTTTAGTGTTGAAGCATGTAGCAATTCACATTTTTTATACTATTTTTATTTTTTTAAACTATTGTTAATAGAAGTAAAATTGAGTTGTTTATTCGTAAATCTATATTCTACAACTCTTTAAAATAGTTTATTTTTATTCAAAGGGTTCCCAAGCTACTATGCAATCTCATATTTGTAAGCTACAATAAAGATTTATTTGTCATTCTGTAGAACCAAAGTGTACTTTTTCATTCTACAATAAAGATTTATTTGTCAATATTTTTTGAGTTATTTGTTAATAACAACCAATTGGTTAACTCAATATCATTCTTGAGTTGAAAGCCACCTTCATAGTATAAACAATAATTTGGATGCATGTTTACCTTTTTCCTCTCTTATAGATCATGAATAATTTGGGTTTTTACTCTTTTTTGTTCCTTGGATGGAAATTTATTCTTTTTTTTTCTGCCACAAATAATGAAGAGGATGAGTATTTTACTCTTTTTTCTTCCTTGCAACTAATGACTATGAATACTAGTTTACTCAACTTCAGAAACCTCTCTGAAACAAAATTGTAGGAAGATAGATCAGGAGCAAAGCCTGATTTGGTTGATAAGTGTTGAACAAGGATTTTGGAGTATGGGACTATAAAATATTGCTTCCTTAAAGGTGTGGTTTTAGAACTTGTGGTTTGAAATGTGTTTCTTTGGATTCCCTTAAAATGTCTAATAATTTATCATTATAGAAACAAGAATCTTAGACAAAGAGTTCCAAAGTACTTGAATTATTTTCTCCTATTAGGGATCTTGATACTTGAGGTTTGAGGTCACTAACATGAGCTTACCCTTAAAGGATTTCATGTTTAGTAAAACTTTGATGGGGATTCCTAGCTCAAACCTTGAAATGCCAAGAACCTTGAACTTTAAAATTTTAAAGTTTTCCTTTTTCCCATGTTGAAAGTTGGTTGTTATAGGGAACTTTAGGACATCTCTGAGATAGCACAAGGATGTTGGGGATGGGCTTGCATCCCCTTGGGATTTCCCAATGAGGAGGATTCCTAGGAGACATCCCCCAGGGGTAGGAAGGAGGATGTCTTGTCCTTATCCATCCCCTTTCACTAGACACAGTATAAAACATTGGAAGGATCAACCTTAAGAAAAATTTCAAAATAGTTCATGGGATACTCAAAGCTAAGTGTATCAGAAGATTCCTAACAATATGGCAATAGCACAAAGTGGTTAAAGATTGCTTTCAGTATTCAGGTCCAATCTGTCTCTTCACCAATGATTTAGATTAAATCATTCTACAACTTTGCACCAAAGTCCAGACAACTTGCCTACAGTTATGAGTATATGAATACACATATCTCCATTGCTCCAGTCAAGGATTAATGTCTTGATTCAGCTACCATATTGAATGTGGTAGAATTATGAACATGATAGTCAACCAATCATAACTATTAGCCTAGGGCTATTAGAAAAGGTCAAAATTAAAACACTCTAACTATTGCCTCAATACATAATTAGGAATCACTAATGAATGATACTAAACATCTTCCATGAAGTTTCAATAAAGATGCAGCATACTTATCACCTAGCTGATTTGATAATAGTGTGTGCTAAATAGTTCAACAGTGTTTCAAACTTCCTATTTGTACGTGCAGCCAAAAGCATGATAGTCTTGCATCTCCAGAGGATATATAAATAATAGTCTAAACTGATGATAATATTAACAAGACAGTAGATAGTATATAAATGCACCAAATTCCTTCTTGTGAATTGTCCATCAAGATAAACTTCCAAATTTATGATACTCTTGTTATCGAACATACACATTTTGCTTAGAATCAGAACAAATATTGGTACAAAAGTCCTGGAACTTGGGTCTAAAAAGACAAAAAATAAACTTAATTAGAGGATATATAAACTTAATGATTGTAAACAGCAAGTATGTTCTGGACAACCTAGCTTATCAATTGGGGACCTAGGTCCCTACCTAAATAGCTAGTATGATCAAGTTTCCATATAAATAACTAGTGTATTGATCACAAAATACTGGCTATATCAACTGTGTTGCAGATTCTTGTTTAGTAGCAATATTGACCAAGTTACTTTGCAGGCACTCTAGCATTGTATAGGTTTTTGGAGTTCAGATTCCATTCTTCTATTATCTTGGCTTTCCTTATGTATGTTTTACAGTTGTAGTCACACCATACATGTGTTAGAGTAAATAATTAATTATTAATTATTTATTCTATTACTTAAGCTTACTTAGGTAAATCCATTTATTTAATATTTTGTATTTAATGCATGTAGTGGTTAGTTGTTGACAACATGAGAGTTTGTTCCCTTCTAGCATGTTCCACCTTTTGTGGATGTGTGCTATGTCGTCATCCTTATCTTCTACCACCTTCTAGCTTGTTCTACAAACTTCCATGAGCTCTTTATAAGTGGGCTCCCTCATTGTATTTTCATCATCACATCACTTTTCATTGTTGTAAATACATTTTCATTGTGTTTCAATATCTTGTGGTCTCTTATGTCCATTTAGGGTTTTTCCCTTGCTCCATGCTCTTCCTCTCCTTGGCTTCTCTTTGATAGGTTCTCACATGCAGGTGATCTTGGGTGTCTTCAAAGTTGGCTTTCATCAACTCCAACATGGTATCAGAGCCTTCCTGTTGCTGCTTCATTGAAGAAATTTTGAAGCTATGATTTGAAGTCACAAACCCTAGCTTGTTTGTGCATTTTTTCTTCAAATAAGGAGATCAATAAATTTTAAGAGCACATTGGGGCCAAACAGACATCACCATTGGATTCAAAAGGCTGTTTGTAGTTAGAATTCATATAAAACTTGTCAAATTTGGAGACAGAGCTCCGGCAGGCAAATTTTTTTACATTAGGGGCTGCCATATGAACTGTATAGACAATTTTTGAGCTGAAAAAAATTAAATAGGTGCACCATTGCAACACTGCCTAGTGGCCATTGCATGGATGCCTGCACCTAGCTTGGGTTCCACCTGATCTTGGTTGCACCTCTGTTGGACCGCTCTAGCCCGGCTACCGCCGGTGGGGAACACCGGCACCGCTCCTCCAAGCGGTGCCACCCTTTGCACCAGTGGTTGCCACCTATTTTGTAGCCTTTGCCACATCTCTGCTTGCTCTGCCACTAGTCCACTCTACTCTGCTGAGCCCAGTTGGCAATTTTTTGCAATATCAGCACAGACTCAGTAGCCACACATCGCGTGACACATGGTAGGTCTACCATGTGGCACATTGCCATGTGGCCCCTGCCACGTCAACTACCTACCACATGGCATTGCCATGTGGCCTCTTTTTTGTGATGATGGCCACGTGGTCATCAAATTTTTTGCAATGATTTTTTGACATCAGCATGATGTCATCAACCTTGCTTGCACTCTTCAAGGTCATTTTGGACCTACTTGCATTTTTTGGCCATCACTTGAGCATACGGACGTATTTTTCCAATCTGAAAGAAGCATTGAAAAGCTAGTTCCAAGATGGAGACATTAATTCACATATTTTTAGGTTTTGATGCTTTTTCATTGTCCTTTTTTTAGTCAAAGTCCAAAGTTATTTTTTGACTCCGGCAAGCATATCTTTTGCGTCCCATGCCCTTTTTTTGAAAAATTTATATTTTTAGAAAGTTGGTTCTATCAACTTTTTAGAAATGTAGTCCTCTTTTTGATATTTTGGCCCATGCTCTTTCTATCATAGTTTTGGAATTTTTGTTATATGGTGGATATCTTGAGTGTTTCAGGCTCGAGGATCATTTTCCTGGCATGGATTCTCTTGTTTTAAGTTGTACTTTCTTTTGTTACAACTTTTTTTCAATTTTGATCATTATAGCTATCATTTTGAAGCACTTTTATATATCACACTAAGATAAAGTGCCACTTTTGCATTCTGGGGATCATGAACGTTGTTTTGAGTCAGTTTTACATTCACTATTTTCATAAAGCACCATGGGGGGGATAGTTGTTTTCTATTTTAGGCATTCTCCCTTTGTCAAGTGAGTGTCCCTTCCACAACATTAGCCCCATGCAGAGTCAATTTGACCATGTCTTTATAGGTGTTTATACCTCTTTCCCTCTCTCACTGTTCTTGGTTCATCTACAGGAGACTTTGACCCACCTTCTCAGTTTCCTATCATCTCACCCCATCTACATTAAGGGGGGATTATGCTATTGTTCTAATGCATTTGTGGTTTGATGGTTTGATAGTGTGAACTATGTATTCAATGGTTGATCCTATGTACAAGGCGATTGTAGTGGTTGGCTACCTATGCATTTCGATGAGATGGATCATATACCATATAGACATGCTTAGTTTGTGCCTTCTTCTTCCATGGAAGTTTTTTTAGATCAACAATTTGACAGATTTGCAGCTCTTCATTCTTTGGTGATGCTTCTTCATGATCACACCTTGTTCCTAGTTTAGGGGACATTTCCCTAGTTGGAGGCTTCTTCAGTTCTTCACTAGGCTTACCTCTTTTTGGGGGAGGGTTTTTCCCACGTGGTTTTCTCTCTTTCCCCATTTACAGAGGTTGCATTTTGTTTCATTGTACATGGGTACCTAACATGGCCTCGTTGTCGGGACCCATTCTACATTTCTTATTTTTGTGAGCTTAAGGCATTTTCCTAAGTTGCACTTAAGGGGGGGGTGTTAGAGTAAATAAATAATTATTTATTATTTATTCTATTACTTAAGCTTACTTAGGTAAATGCATTTATTTAATATTTTGTATTTAATGCATGTAGTGGTTAGTTGTTGACAACACGAGAGTTTGTTCCCTTCTAGCTTGTTCTACAAGCTTCCATGAGCTCTTTATAAGCGAGCTCCCTCATTGTATTTTCATCATCACATCACTTTTCATTGTTGTAAATACATTTTCATTGTCTTTCAATATCTTGTGATCTCTCATGTCTATTTAGGGTTTTTCCCTTGCTCCATGCTCTTCCTCTCCTTGGCTTCTCTTTGGCAGGTTCTCGCATGCAGGTGATCTTGGGCATCTTTGGAGTTGGCTTTCATCAACTCCAACAACATGCACACACATATCACAAACATGGTTGTTACCGCAAAGATAAACACTTGTGTTGATGAGAATATGTCATGGGGATCACTTTGATTCATACTACATGACACATTTAGGCATCACACCATCATCGATGAACCACATTCATGGGTTCCTTTAGAGGGATATTGTCCATGGGGGCTAACTTGTAGGCTCCATATCTATAAGAAAAAGGTGAAAATATATGGCCCTAGCTAGTTGGGCTGAATTTCCTTGTTTGACTAAGTAACACATTTACATTCATTTGGATTTGCAAAGAATTAGATTACCTACCTTAAAGTTATGAGAAAGAAAATTTTGATTATATTGTGTAGAGAGTGCTTTCTAATAAGCTCAAAGGCATAGAGTATGTTCATCCAACATTTTTAACTCATGCAAATGATTCATACTATTAGTGTCATCACTGATCACTCCTTTAAGGGAGACACATAATGATGGTATCTCTAGTATAGGGGTATGATAGCATTGGCTTTGTAGACTAGGCTATAAGGAGTAGATCATGTATCTATAGAAACACTAGCGCAATAAGCCCAAAAAGCATAGGTTAATTGGGTATGCCAATCTCTCCCATTCTTAGTTACAAATGTTTGCAATATTTTCTCAATGGTCTTGGGAGAGGCTTCTACCTAATTGTTGGATTGAAAATAATAAGGTATAGAGAAGTGATCTAGGACACAAAATATTTCTGTAACTATTTTACCTCATTTTAAAAATATGTCCCATTATTTGAGACAATAGTGGAAGATAAACCAAAATGAAATTAGATATTGTCTGGTAGAAATTGATAGATAATTTCAGTGGTGGTAGAGCTTAATGCGACCCCTTCCACCCACTTACTAAAATACTATGAGGTTGCGATGATACAAATATGGCCTTTAAATAGTGGTAGAGATATTTTTCCAAATATATCTAAACCCAATGTCTAGAAGGGCCATGGAGAGTTTTGAGCTTAGTGAGCCTATCCAAGAGCTTAAATTAAATTTCTATGTTGTTGGCATTGTGAGTACTCTTGATAAATTAAAAGGAGTCTTTATCCATCATTTTCTAATAGTATTGCACATGAATTACCTTTTGAACTATGGCCTTACCACATATATGTCCTCTAGTGGGGCTTGAATGAGCCTCTCAAAAAATGAATGGTATCTCACCCTTGGTTAAGTATCATTGGAGGAGGCCATTATAGGATCTCTGATACAAGACAAATGAAAAGATAAGATAGCAACCAAAGAGTTTTCTTATCCTAATATAAGCATTTTCATCAACTCTGTCAGGGAATTTATTTCTCTTTAGATACCCATAGATACCAAAAAACCATTCTTTTGAGTCTACATGTACACAAATCGGATCACCAAGGCTTGGCAATTCTAATACTACATGAGATCTCAACACTTGTACCACAAATTGATATGCATTGGTGATGATTTTGGGTCAGACCAAAGAGGGTACACTAGCCTTTGCATCCACATACCAATTTTCTCTCTTTGAAATACTATCTATGGTGTAGTAATAGAATTGATTAAGATCAATGCTAATTCTATATATTGAGACAACCAAGATTAGTTCCCCTTAAGTTTTTATTGGATTCACTATCAACATACAGTTTCTATGTATATGAAGGCTTCTAATCTCTATAGGAATCATGACATGTACCCACATGATTAGGGCTTTTTACTCAATGATATAATTTGCCTAGCGGAATTCTAGGTAAAATGAACGAGGAATTAATTTTCCTTCAAGGGATATCAAAATCTCAAAATAACTAGAGCTTGCACCCCTTTGACATTTATATATGTCATGTACTTTCATCCCAAAGATATTAGTGTAATGATGGCATTGTGGTAATTTATGTCCTACATTTTGGTGTCATATTTTTTAAACACTTGATGGAATTAATAAAGAAGCATTTATGAGTTCTCTGACATTACTATCTATTACATTTCTTGTATATTCTCATATACATTAAACTACACCCTATGAAGCAAACATGGGTTGTCTAAAAACCTAATTTCATCTTGGGATGGATTGAATTCAAGATTCACGATGTGCTTCATTTCTTAGTTTATGGAATTTTCAAACATGTGAGGTCTCAATCCGAAAGAAATTTGTAGAGAGGTCTTGGTAATATTTTGGCATTCTATGTGTAATATATTAATTGTTAAAAAAATTGAATAAGGGTCAAAGGAGAAGCCAAAATTTGAAGGAAGATACATCTAAGCCTCTTAGATTAGTTAAAAACTAAAAGTATTACTAAAATATCTTACGTAGATTGCCTTCTTTTATGACCTGACTTTTGATAAATTTCATATATAATAATTATTATTCCATGCCTTAAGTATTCAATCAATGAAATTGGACTAGATTTATCTTCATAAAATCACATCAGTTTATTTTCTAACCATCATGCTACATGGAAACTCGATAATTGAACCTTGATGAGTAAAATGCCTGACCTATGATCCTTTTTAGTGATGAAATTTGAGAAAAGAAATTTCTTTGCCATTTGGTTAAAAAAAAACAAGTTTATTCATTAAACAATCATATGATTTTTCTATTAGATCATATTTTTGTTCCAGATTGGGTTATTCTCTCTATAAAAAGAATCTCAAACCTATTTGAAATTGACAAGCAATTTTTGCTACATTTTGAATGATCAAATATCAATAGTGTAAAACTTCTAAGATTTTTTTTTTAGTTCATCTGCCACATGCAAGAGATGGTTAATGTCAATCAATGGATAATGTTGAAGCAACTTTAGATTTGATGTAAAATCACCAGCCAACAAGTGGCTTCTTATGCACATTAGCATAGCACAACATATGGGGAGTAATATGTCCTGTAGTAATAGAGTAGGCAATGCCCAGTCACCAGATAGCCTAAAAATTTATGCAAAAATGTGAAACACCTTAGAAGCATTGACTCAAGCTCTCTAATATGCTAGTATCTTTTATTTTATTATCAAGAAAATTAATAGAGCACATATTATGTTTATTTAGTTTTTTGGGTATTTGACAGCTTATAGCTTTTGTAAACTCTGATTGAAACTTTGTGTAAATGATTAATAGAAGATTCTCTCTTTTAGATGGAAGATAGAAACATACTATAGGCCCATATGGATTGCTTAGAAGTAAGTTGCAAATCCTTAGAACATTAGGGAATCTAAACTCTTGTGTGAAAAGCAGAGTAATCCACCTGAATGCTTAAAACTGAGGGTTAACCTACACAATATAAGGAAGAAGAAGCACTAATATGTTTCGATCTTTTAGTCATCTTTATTAGTTTATGCATTAATCACATTACTCACTACTATCAGGATTAGTCAAGGCATATTGTTGTTAGCACCTAAGTAACTTTCACCTTGTGACATCTCTTTGAGGCATTTTGAAAATAATTAACATTCATTGTCTATAAATCCAAATTTTGCAAACATCTAGGCATTTAGAAATTATAGGATCATTTTAGTTACATTTGAAAATATTAATAAAAAAAAACCATATGTGCAGATATAACATTAATCACAACATGTCCAATTTATTTGCAAATATATTTTCCTATGAAGAAAGATCATGCCTGACAATATGAACACTGAACAAAATAATGAGACAATGGCTGCATTTTGGGCTCAATTTCAAAGAAAACCTGATAAATGTTATTGTCCTTGCAAAAAGTGTAAAGGCTTAAAGACTCAAAGAATTCTAATCACAATAGCCTAGAGGCATTATAGACAACATGGTCATGTTGAAGGGGGCCATGATTTTCGTCCATTACTAAATGTGGACTTCCTACTAGAGGAACATGGAGGTTTGAATATCCAAGCTGAGGATAACACTCCCATGGAAGAAGATGATAATGTGCCAAAGGACATGATTGAAGAAGATGGTATTGGGGTAGGTGATGAAGAGGCTCACAATGATGGTACTAGAGAATCTAATAATGATGATGATGATGATGGTCTTGATATACATTTACTTGAGAAGGCACACGAGCCCTTGTACGAAGGCTCCCAAACAACTCTACTCTCAGCTATAGTGTTGTTGGTGAACTTAAGGGTTATGAATGGTATATCCAATGTAGCAATGTCACATATGCTAAGGTATGTCATTTTTTTCATCTTCAATGTTAGCATACAATTACTATTCATTATATTAACAATGCATATTTGTTGTTGTAGGTTGATTAGTGAGTTTTTCTTACCACCATCAAACATTTTGCCTCATTCATACTAAGAATTATCTAACATTATGAATCAGATTGGAATGAAGTATCAGACAATACATGCCTATCCCAATGATCACATTTTATATTATAAACAACATGAATTTGTAATAGAATGCCATGATTGTCATATTAGTAGATATCAGTCAGATCAAATAATAATAAAAATGCCTCACAAGGTTCTTCGGTACATTCCCATTATTCCATGTCATCAACAGTTATTTAGGTGCACTAGCTTGACACAATTTATGGATTACCATGCATGCAATAGAAGTCAGGAGGACATTATGTGAATGCCTGCCAATGGTTCTACATTTAAAGAGATAGAAGAAATATGGTTACACTTTAAAGAACCTCGTAATCTGAAGCTTTCATTGGTAGCAGACGGTGTCAATCCATATGGAGATATGAGATCTGTTTACTCAGTGTGGCCTATTTTTTTTATTAACAATAACATTCCTCCTTAGATTTCCATAAAGAGGGAGTACATAATGTTGTCAATGATTATGCTAGGTATTCTTTCATTTTATAGTTATCTAAATTAATTTATAGATAGTGCACAAAAATGGTCATAATAATTATGTAATGTTTATGTTCATTCAATTGCTAGGTAAATACCAAGTTAATGATATGAACGTGTATATTGAGCCCCTAATTGATGATTTGTTGAAGTTATGGAATGGCATCACTATGTATGACATCTCTAGAATAATAGGACATTGACAATTTCAATTTCATGTAATGCTTGTATGGACAATACATGATGCCCCTGGGCTAACTCATTTTTGTGCTATGTTATATTGTTAATATCACATATTTTTGGTCTGTTATAGTGCTTACACATTACTATCAAATTTTTAAGTTGTGCATGATAATTTTACATGATCAACTTTTACATGATCTTTTAGGTCTTCAGACAAAGGGAAATTTTGCATGTCTAGTTTGTGGTCTAAAGATGAAATCTCGTCATTCGAGAACTTTAGGAAAGTAGATGTTTGATGAGTTTAGACACTTTCCCCTCAATAATAATAGGTATTGAATTGCCAAAAAAATATTTTCAATGGGAAAGAAGAGACATCATCAAGGCCACAAAGAATGACACCTCATTTATGGAAGTTGGAATATGATCGACTAAATCATCGAGGTAATGTCCAATTTGTCATCTGAAGTTTAAAATTTTTATTTTGATATTGTCTTATATTTATTAATGTTGTAATTGATGTTTGTGAAGATCATCAAGGCATCAATGACCAACTTCCTAGAGGAATGAAAAGTTATTCTACTCAATTTAGTAGGTTACCGTACTACAAGGATCTCCCAATTGTGCATTTGTTTGATGCTATACATATTGGAATGAATGTAACAAAGACACTATAGAAAATGTTGGATGGAAGGTGTGATAGAGAACAAATTGCCAAAATTTGTACTAACATTCATGAATCCAATCATGCACTAAAAGCTTTCATTGAATCAAATATCAATGGAGACCACATAAATACAAGTGTCCTTCCTTGGTTATTAATGGAGCAACAAAGTGATTTATTAAAAGAAGTTATAAAAAAACAAAATTTCCAACAAGATTTATTACAAATATAAGCACTCTTCTATCAAAGAAAGGTGATTTTGGGCCAGGGTTGAAAACACATGATTGGCATACCTTCGTCAAGGTAAGTCATGTTCTCTATTTACAGCATATTTATAAGATTGAATGTACTACCTATTACATTATTTAATAATATATTGAAATGATCATTTTTAATGATTGCAGTTCATCCTACCTCTATCCCTTCCACAATAGTTTGATAATAGTATTAAACAAGTTATATATGATCTTGGAAAATACATGAGGTTAGAAGTGGTTTTTCTTAGATTTGTAGCTTTTTATCTAAAATCTATTGTATAATTTTATTTAAAATCTCATTTATGTTTTTTTGCATGTTGAATCTCTTTTAGGTGGTTATCATCTAAAGAAATTGACAAAAAAATATAAAATATTGGAAGAGAAAAATTCCATAGCTTATGTGTGAAATGAAAAAGTGTTTACCTTTAACCTTTTTCAATGCTCAAGAACACTACCTCATACGTCAAGTTGAGGAGATTGAATTGTGTAGACCTATACAAGATAGATCAATGTGGATGGTTGAGAGGAACTTGAAATTTATGAAGGGCTTGGTTCAACAAAGAGCATGTCCTGAGGGTTCTACGATAGAGGGATATATGATATACCAGACCGTGGTGTACATTATTAATTATCTTCCAAAGTTTGTAGCAGATATCCATGTAGATCACATTTGGGATCCCAACTCTAATGACAAATTCCAAGGGGAGTACCTGATGAGGAAAGGTAGATTGAGGAGGGTGAGAGGTAATTATAAGTTTTTTTTTTTAGTTTAATAATTCTTATCCATCATCAATATATATAAGTTGTTTCTAACTGGTGTAATTGTCTTCTTTAGAGTTGGTCATGAGTGGGATGCACTACACTTGTATATTGCAAACAATCTTGATTGGATGATGGTATGGATTGAACAGTCTCAAGAAAATAGTCGCTCATTAACATGGGATGGTGTTGCATCATTGGTTAAAGAAGCTCATCATAATGGAGATCCCAATGTTTTTGATTAGGTAAAACAAGTTTTACAGGGATCCTAAAACCCAAAGTTTTATAGTGAAAAGAGCTAAATAAAACAATTTAAAAAAACAAAAATTGTCTCAAAAGGCCAAGGACAAAATAAGGCCTGAAGCCAGTGACCAAAAGCCAGAGAGGAAGGGATAGGCGAGTAGGCTAGTGGTCATCTATGTCCATGGCCTACAAGACTTTTGTAGCTTCATTGTCCTTCTGACTGGCCTCACCCTCCTAAATCCTGGTAGGAGTGTTCATCTAGTTCCCTTGATTCACCTGGTTGCTGGCCTCTTTCTGAAGAACATCGCAGTTGAATCTTTGCTCTATGTTCTACTCTACATCCCTTTCAAGGCCAGTGATAGTTAGATAGTCCCCCAGATTGACAATGTTCTCATTCAAGGTGTGAAGGGTGTCCACTATCTATTTGGTGATTATCTGGTGGACAGAATCCAGCCTTTGGACCTTCTGCTCAAGTTGGGTGAGCCTGTCATCATGATGGTCTTTGGAGACTTGACCTCTTTCTTTCTCCTGGTTGCCCACCTGGTCATTTCTTCCTCTGGCATCCTGGTCCTTGTCAGTTCCTTGGTTGTTGGGTTGGTTGCTCCTGTCCTTCAAAGCCTCAATTTCTTGAAAAAGCCACTTGATGGACCAAAAGTTGTCAATCAAAATATTCTTCTCATTATTTAGGAAGTTGAAGCCAGTTTCATGCACATTGTCAGAGAGAACCAAAAGAGCAGGGTCAATGAGCTCGTTGTACTAGATGCTTTTGTCAAGGTCCTCTAGCACCTAGATTTTGGTAGGTTCTCTAACAATAACCAAACCGACTTTGTCTCCATAGAAGTTCCTCCAGGCCCTCCTCTTATTCTTTCTAATAACCTACCCCCCTTTTTCAACCATGATTTCAATTATCTCCTCCTGGGGTGAAATGGGAACCTCCTGAGGCAAATTGGGTTGGGTGGGGTTGGGGGGCATGTCAACAAGGTCGCTGGGATGTTACTTGGGCAGGACTTGGTTTACTTTTCTTTTCATGGGGTTATCCTTGGGGTCCATAGGGGTCACTGCCTCCTTGTCATTTTCTCTCCCTTTATCTTCTTCCATCTCATTATCCTTCCCCATCTCCAAATCCTCCTCCTCAAAATTTGTATCAGACTCCACTTCATCATCACTAGCCTCTTTCACCTCCTTGAGATGAGGAGAGGGGGGGATTGGGGGAATACATCTGGGGCTCTTCCTACTAAGTATGCGAGGATCATGGGTAGCAGGGGTAACTTTGCATGGGATGTCAATTTTCTCTGATTTCACTTCAAGCTCATCCCCAGAATCAGAACTAGTAGTGTCCTTCGAAACATTGCCCAAAACCCCAATGGTTTTACCAATAGTGTTTAAAAATTTATTAACCCTTGGTTGTAAGCACTACAAGAAAGAAGCCCCATTATTTTACCAAGGGTCAATGGAAAAATATTCTCAATTAAGATCCACTAGAGAATGGCCTTGTGGGGACTTGAACATTGGTTGTAGGCCCTACAGGCAAGAAGCCCCACCATTTCACCCAAGGGACAAGCCCTTTTAAATTTTTATTAACCCTTGATTGTAAGCACTATAGGAAAGAAGCCCCATTATTTTACCAAGGGTCAATGGAAAAACATTCTCAATTAAGATCCATAGTAGAGAATGGCCCTGTGGGGACTTGAACCTTGGTTGTAGGCCCTACAGGAAAGAAGCCCCATGATTTCACCAAAGGGACAAGCCCCATGGAGATCCCAATGTTACACAAATGGTACTTGATCTAATATATGGCTTAAGAGATACAAAGGTACGCATAGGATTACTAATCATGAGACATAAGTTTAATATCAACTCACAGATCAATGTAAATAATCTTGACATGTTTGAATAATTATAGGTCAAACACCACAAAGCTATGTACTACCATTTCTATAAATTCTGTACAAAAAAGTTAGATGAAATGAAGAAAACATGTGATTTTGGGATAAGTGTTGTCTTTGTAGTCACCAATATTTTGTCTAGAGCTGACATACATCCTCAATAATTTGAAAATTGATACTACAGCATTTTGGATGATATACTTGAGTGCAACTTTAATTCATTCAAAATAGTTCTATTTTTCATCAAATGGTTCACATTATGACTGAATCAAAATTATCCTGATAGGACTATTATTGAACATGATAGTGGATTTACTATGATTAATACAAGGTCATTTGAGCCAGTCGGAGATGAGCCCTATGTTCTTCCAAGCCAATGCGAGCAAGTATTTTACTTTGGTGTTCCACATAAACTAGGTTGGTCATTTGTTGTTAGACATGACCCAAAAGGAAGGCTAGTAAAGTATAATGTGATCAAAGAAGAAGAAATTGAAGCAGAAGAGGAAGTAAATGATTATCAGGAACAATAGTTACCCAATCATGAAGATGAAGAAGATGGTGATGGCTTTGGTCATGTTGATGATAATGGTGATAATGATGATGATGATGCTGATGATGATCATGATCATGGTGATGATGGTCATAATGATGATGGTGATGATGACACCAGATCTGATCCACCAAACCCTTGTTCTTTCTTTTCTCCAAATATTGAACAAGCTACATCAGATCTAGCTCTGATACCTTGAAGGATTTGAGAAAATATAGAAATTAAAATCCACAAGCCCTCGAATACCTACTATAGAAAACCTATCATGGAGAAGAAAAAGATAAGAAGAAGCAAAGAGTTTGCTCTAAAAAATGAAAATTGTATATTTAGAAGTAGAAAATATAATGAAATACAAAGAGATCAATCCTTATAAAAGGAGATCAGAACCCAAAAAGGGCAACCTAATAAGTTGCTAAAGGTAACCTAAAGGTGAAAGCTATTTAATAATTACTAATTAATTATTAAATAGAGAAAGCTAAAAAATGCATAAAGTGAAATCTTAAGAAGGGAGAAAAGGTAATTTAATAAATTAAATTAAATTAACCTTTTTCTCTAACACTTTTAATCATTATGCATTTTCATGACAACATTTTATGAATTTTCCATTACAACTTTTACAAGTTTAACTCTAAAATTGACAAATACTTGCATGGACACTTTAATCACCCTAAAATGGAATTAAATGGAAATTTTACATCAATTTTATCCTTATAATGAATTCTTTCATATTTTTACATTCTTGACCACTTTAAGACCTCCTTGCATTATTTTGACAACTTGTTACAAATGGTTTCTCTAGCTTTTACATCTTGACTTAAGGACTCAAATATATTATAAATGAAATAAAGACATTGTAATATATAATATAAGGACTCTTAACCTCCTTTTGTTCTTTTTCTTTAGGTTCTCTTGCACCATAATTATCTCTAACCTGTTAGTGCTTTGATAGTAAGATGGATATGAAAATGTTTGTTTGAGCTTTCACCAATTCTAGTTACATCAAATTCATATTAGAGCCAAAAGATATTTAGAGTGTGAAGGATTAAAATTAGGACCTTTTTGAAATTTATATGGATATGAAAATTTTTGATTGATTTTTCACCAATTCTAGTTACATCAAATTGGTATTACAGCCTAACAAAAGATCTAAGTTGATAAAGTTGTTTGTGGATTGTCATTATCTTGGTTATAGGATTCCTAACCATAAAAGTTTTAATAAGAAATTTAATGAAGGTTTCTTTATGGAAGACCTAAGAAGGGTTCTTAATATTGTCTCCATCAAGATGAAGTCAGGTAGAAGGTGCAAAGAGAGAATCCACTAAGAGAGAGTGGCAGTACATCTTCTAGGGACTTGGATGGGTATGATGGAAGTATGTGCATAGTTGAATAGAAGAAAGAGGATTGGTGGATTTTTGGAAGCTTTTTTTAGTATTCATTTGAACTCTATACATGAAAGTCATTTACAAGATAGAGTGCAAAGCAAAAGCATGGGGCAAAGTTTGTTTGAAGATTACTAGCATAGGCATTTCCATGGGACATGGAAACTTTTTCAAAGTTAAGAGTATGGTGCAAGAGAAAAAGTACAAGAAAAAAATGAGGTTAAGATTCCTTATATTAGATATTAAAATTTATTTATGTCATTTATAATATATTTGAGTCCTTTGGTCAAGATGTAAAAGCTAGAGAAGCTATTTGTAACAATTTGTCAAAATTGTGCAAGGAGGTTTTAAGTGGTCAAGAATGTCAAAATTTGAAAGAATATCTTATAGAGGATTAAATTGATGTAAAATATCCATTTCAGTGTGATTAAAGTGTCCATGCAAAGATTTGTCAATTTTAGAGTTGAACTTGTAAAAGTTGTAATACAAAATGAATAAAATGTTGTCATGAAAATGTATCAAGATTAAAAGAGCATAAGGAGTTGGTTCAAAAGGTCATTGGGAAGTTGTAAACCACAAAAGAGTCTATAAAAACTGATTATGGTTGAATCAAATAATAATGGAAGGAAATAGTTACATTTGAATCAAATTTGGAGTAATTCTAAGTTGTTATTATGATTGGTGTTTCTAGGTTTTTGTGTTGGTTCCAAATCTTATACAGACATGTAAGGATTGGAACCCATGTATAATCTATATTTTTGGATATTTTGATGAAATAAATTTCTTCTCCTTTTTTTTCTTAATTTCATTAAATTTTGAGGAAGTTATGGCAGTTTTGGTAAAAGTTGTTATTTGTAGATCTGAGAACACTCGACTACAGTTAGGTTGAAATGTTTGGTAAAAACACATTTGGAAGAATCAAAAAATATAATAATATTTAATGGAAATATATGTGAATTAACATTCTTTTCTATTTTTTTTAGTTTTTTTGGTGAAACTATGTGAAAGTTATGAAACATTTGGTGAAAATTGTTTTTTGAAAGATCTTCATTTGAGTTATAGGAAAAGATTTGTGATTGAAGAATGATTTATGGATTTTAGAAATTAATGGCTTATAGATTCTGAAAATAGAATCACAAATGGTAAATTTAAAATTATTTTGGTTACATTTGGATTTTTTTTAGAAAGATATTGGATGTCCTAGTCAAGATTTCATGTTTTCTTTCTAATTTACGAATAGAAGAAATGGATCTCAATGTAAAGACTATAAATCCTAATTAATAGATTTATTGGGATGATATTTTGATATGATTGTAAAGGATTATTTTAAACATTTTCACCATAGTTTTTTTCAAGAATATTTATATAGCATAATTTATAAACAATGTAATGAAGAATATAAATTAGGTTGTGTGAATGGAAGAGTATTAAACCTCTAATGAAACATGTTATGTTTAACTTGATGAGATGTCTCTATACAATAAAATAGTTTCATGGATGTTGAAGGGATCAGAAGGATATATATGTTGACTTTGATTTTTCCTCTAACCTATTAGTGCTTTTATAGTAAGATGGATATGAAAATGATTTTTTGAGTTTTCACCAATTCTAGTTATATCAACACCAAGTCAAGTTCTAATGATGACAAGGAAGTATTTGAAATGGTCTATGTTGCAATCAAGGAAGATCCAAATGGTGAAAGATATGAGAATGAAATTGTTAGCATGAATGCTGATGGTATTCCTTTTGGGGAGTATCCTAAGCATTGATAAGCATGTAGCTTGATTGACATGTTGCATTCATGATTGTTCTTGTCATTGATGACAACATAGTATGGTTTCTGTGAAGCTTGGTAGAGTAATAGATAGAGAACAAGGTCATACAGATAGAGGTTTGATGCTCAAATGACATATGGTTGATGACATGTTCTAAACTATGTTTTGATGATGAGTTTAAGTCTGTGCCAAGTAAGTAAAAGATATTCATAAAATATATGTAATTTACAAAGAGTAGTACAAAGATAGAGTACCTAATAAGTAGTTTCTAACGATTAGATTGTATATTTTAACAAAGATATAATTGTGAGAAGTGAAGTTACATAGAGGCTAAGGATAGTCTGATGATAACATCAGCAAGTATACAAGTCCTAGAGTCACACGTGTGAGAAGTTGTAAAGACTGTGAGCTGATAGTTTTGTATGATTGCAAAATAATTAATTATCTTAATGTTGTCCTATTATAATTAATTGGGAAAGCCTCAAGACTAAATCAAGGAATTTATTTAAGGACATGGTATAAAGGAAAGTATTATCCTTGGTTGTAAATTGTGTGATGTGAAGTGATCAAGTAAGTGTGAATAAGAGAAAATTGTTTGGAAAATGTGAGTAAGTGATCCAAGGGATTATTGGATGTGAAGTTAGTGATCTCATATCAAGACTAGGAGTAGAGAAGCCCAATTGATAGGAAATAGGAAGAGGAAGGAGAAGTACATTTCAATTCTATTATTCTACAAGGAATAATATAGAGACCATTTGGATAGTGGGTTTATTGGTCTTACTCCTAGAGCTATTTGGATAGTGGGCCCATTTGCCTTCTACAACTCATAACATGGTTGGAATCTCCTAGCAGGAATTCAAAGTCTCCTAACAATGACTAATATCTATTGAATGTTTTCATAGACTACTAATAGGTTCCATCCTCTAATAAGAAATATATATATTAGTTCATCATTTTTAGGTAACATCCCCATCAGGGTTTTCCCTTTGATCAAGGGTTTCCCTAGTTAACATATATGGTGTTATTGTATATGAGTATCTTGTTATGGTTTTTGATTATATTGCTCATATGGTTAAGGTTTGATATGTTTAATTGCTGTCATAATAGTTAGATAATATATTTTCCCCTCCCCCCTCCCTCTCAGTTATATTGGTGGACTTTATATTCTAACAAAAATTGCCCTTATTTCCCATGTACTCATGTATTATTGATACTGGTTTCTCATATCACATGACTGGCGATCTACGTAAGTTTGATAAATTTTAAGAAATTGATGATGGTGGAACTGTTAAGTTTGGTAGTGATATTCCATATTTGATGAAAGGTAAAGGACCACTAATGTTGAATGATAAGATTAGATTTGATGATCCATATTGGGTTCAAGGACTTAAATATAATCTTTTAAGTATTTGTTAGTTGAATAACTTTGGTCACAAGATAGAATTTGAGAAAAGGAATGTCAAGGTCTTTGATGATGAAGGTAATATGATTAGAATAGGAATGCAAATAAAAGGTTACTTATTCTACATTGATCCTACAATTGAGATGTGTTTATTTTCTAGAGTTGAGAATGTCTAGTTATGGCATAAAATGTTGTGTCATGTAAAAATTTTAAGTATGGTGAAAATTAGTAGAAAGAAAAGAGTAAGAGGCTTACTGAATCTGCAAAAGCCTAAAAAATGCTATGTTTAAATAATGGAATCTCCATAAGATTAAAAAAAAGTAAATATTTTCTAGCAAGACACACACTTTAAATGATATTTTGGAATTAGTACAGACTAATTTATGTGGTTCAAATGGAGTTGACAATTACCATGGTGATAGATACTTCATATTGTTTGTAGATGATTATTCAGGTATGATGATTGTTATGTTCATGAAAGTGAAATCATGTTCTTTTAATATGTTTAAGTGGTACAAACAAAGAGTTGAAAAGGAAACAAGTAAATAATTGAAATTCTTAAGATCTTATAGAGGTGGTGAATTTGTGTCTTCTGAATTCACTATCTTTGTACTGAGAATGGTATTAAAAGATAGTTACCTACATTGAGGACCCACAACAAAATGGTATTACTAAAAGGAGAAATAGATCTATCATGGATTATGCAAGGACATTGATTACATGGATAAGCAAGAAATAGAGTTGTATTTCACAATCTACTACTAAAGTTGAATATATTATTCTTGCAATTAATTGTTCAAATATTATATGGATCAAAAAATTGTTGGAATGAATGCAAGAGGAGGTGACTCAGCCTATCACTATCTATTGTGATAACACAAGTGCTATGAATATTTCAAAAAATCCAATGATGCAATCAAAGACAAAGCACATATAAATCAAGTATCATTTCTTGAGGGAGAAAGTACAAGAGAAATGAGTAAGCCTTGAGTATGTGAAATTATATGTTGAGATATTTACCAAGCCATTACTTAAGGATTCTTTTGAATATCTAAGAGGTAAACTATAGGTCTTACCCCAATCCAAAATTCACTAGATGTTGTATATTGCATCTATTCATTAATGAATTGTAATATATTTTGGATTTGATGGAGAAGTGTTCACACTTTAGGATAATTTATAAATGTTTGAACTTGATTGTGATGAAACTGATCTAATTGTACATGCAAGGTACAAGGATAACTACAAGGTTTTATAAGTTTCATGATGAAATTTATAATGACCTTTGGCATTATTGTCAAAGGGGGAGAAGATACTAAATGGGAGAAGACACTAAATGGAGATGAGTAACTAAAGGGAGAGAAGTGAGAGAGAGGAGAATATGTGCATTATATGATATAGACAAGATAGTGAAAATAGTAAAAGAAGAGAGACTACCCAAAAGGGGAATGCTATAGAGATAAAGCTATAGAGATGAAGATGATAGAATAATTGAACCTAAACTATGAGATCATATCCTAAGGGGGATAAATGTTGAAGATTTTTGCTGCTGAAGATATAGACCAAGTATCAATTTGAAGATACAAAACTGAAAAATTTGTATTGTTATCAATGCATACATTTTATTATCCTATGTACTATATTATAATGTAAAATATTATGTTATGTTTTTTCATCAATGCCAAAGGGGAGAATTTTTAGCCCCAACTAATATTGTGATTGATAGTGGGAGAATGTTAGTTGATGATGATATGACTATATGTAAGAGAGTCATATCAATTGTTATATTATCATTGATATCAAAGTCTTAGTTGTCTAGACATTATGCCAAATTGAGAAAGTACCATATCATTATATTGACAAAGAGGATTTGATTGGTGAAAGGGATTTGAAGAAAGTATGATGAAGACTAAGTTGTTATTTAAGGTATTCAATGGGTACTTCAATGACTTGGGCAATGTTAATTTATTAATGGTATGATTAGTTTACAATCATATATTATTGAGATGTATTGAAGAACACAAGGTTAACTGAGTCACAAGGTTAATAAAGGAAGATTGTATTCATTGAGTTGCTATAGTATTTCCTAAGAAATTGGTAAAGGATAAAGAACTCAGTGTTACTTGAGAAAGTCAATATTAACTGAGTTATGTGTTGCTCAAGTAAATGTTATATTTACTGAATAATAAATAGATGACCAAGTTTAGAAATTAGAATCTAAGGCCAACTTTTGATGGATTTTTGAAAATTTTGAGAACATTTAAGGAATGATTAAAGTGTGTTGCAAGATATATAATAGAAAAAATTTAAGAAGGATCTAGTGATGTAAATTGAAGAGGATAAGGATGTACACAAAGTTCTATGTAAATTTATATTTTATAAGTGTCTAAATTCATTATATGAAGGAATTCTATTGTAAACCTAAAATCCACAATGTTGATTAAGTGGCAAAAGATGGAAGGATCTGGAAGTATTGAGGAAACAATTTGAGGAGGAGAATGAGATAGTTTTAGGTTATTGGTTCAAAGTTGTTGTTGGCTGATGTTATTGAGTTTTCTATAGATTATATTGTTAAGAAGAGATCAAAGTGTGAAGGAGAATAAAGTATATGAAGATTGTTGAGCCACGTGAACTAAGTAGTGGAAGGAGAAAGAAAAGGAGTTATAGAGACTTGAGTCAAAGTACAAAGTGAAGGAAGATCCAAGATAGAGATCAAATCAAATGAGAAAGAGAAAGAATAGATATCTGAATAAGAAAAGGTAATTGTTATTCTTAATAGATCACTTTATACTATTACTATTTAGCCATTACAGCAAATAAATCTCAAAAGCATCGAGTGGACCTAACAAGTCTATGAAATCTTATATGGTAACATTGATTAGTGGCGTGTGTAAGTCCTTTAAATCATGCAACTCCTTTTAGTAAATGATATGGAGAGATATGATCTAGATGATCTTCTTGTGAAATCTGCTAACAAGGTAACTTTAACAAATTGCATGTAACCTTTAATAAGGTTGTCTCCTAATAGAGATCACTTCAAAAGAGTGAAATTTTTGGGTTGTCAACCCTAGGTGGTTTTTCCCTTAATAGATTTTCCACATTAAAAATCTTGGTGTTTATTGTGTGATTTTTAGTTGTGTTCCAAGTTATTTTATATGTTTTGTAGTTTACTATAACTTGGTAATAACTAAGTTATCACTAGGTAATAATTAGAAATTTATTGTCAGATGGTAATGCAAGAAATAGTTTGATAATAGTTTGCCAAAAGTGAATAAAAGAATTAAGTATTGATTTAGATGTGTATAATGAGTAATTGAAGTTATTATTTTTGATGTTTTTGATGCTTTGATGGTGTTGAAATGTATAAAGGGATTGTGTGATAACTAGACATAATTGATTCACACCCACCCAATTATCTAACACGAGGTTCATTAAGCACTTTATGTAGAACATTTGGGGTTAAGAAGTTACACAAAGATTATTTGACATAGTTGTATCAATTGTCAAGTATGAGATTTCACATTTCTAGTATTGTAGCTAGATGCTTAGAGTGCTAGAGATTGAAGGTAGAGCATAACCATCCAAATGGACTCTTGTAGCCACATGAGATACCCAAGTGGAAGTGGGCTACAACCTCTATGGATTTTATTGTTGGTCTCTATATGTCTTCTCACTGTCATGATGTTATATTGGTGATGGTTAATATGTTTACCAAAGTTGCCCACTTCTCACATATTTGTACTACATTTACAACAAAAAAAGTTGCACATGTTTTCTTGCAATATATTGTCAAACTTCAAGGAATTCCTTATAAGATCGTTTCAGATAGAGATTCCTTGTTTGCATCTACTTTTCAGAGTGATCTTTAGATAGCCTTGGGCACTAGTCTCAATTTCAATGCAGTGTATCACCCTCAAATAGATGGATAGATAGAGAGGGTTAATCAAGTATTGGAGTATATGTTGTGTATGTATGTGATGGACCATCAGGTCAAGTGGGAAGAGTACCTCCATCTTGTCGAGTTTTTCTATAATAATGGGCATCATTCATCTATAGGAATTCCACTTTATAAAACCTTATATGGTAGACATTCTAGGAAACCACTGAGTTGGGATAGGATTGAGGACAAGGTATCTATTGGACCTCAATTATTCAATTTTATTAAGCACTAAGTAGCCATGAGTAGATAGTATCTTAGAGAGGCTCGGGATAGGCAGAAGAAGTATGTAGATGTGAAGAGGGTTGGCAAAGAGTATATGTTTGTAGATAGAGTTTTCTTAAGAGTGTATCTACACAAGAATCCAATCCATTTTAGAAAAGGCTCTAAGTTGGTGCCTCAATTTCTTTGGCTTTTGATATTTTAGAGATGATAGGACTAGTTGCTTACCATTTAGCTTTTCCATCTATTGTGTCATGTATCTATGATGTGTTTCATATTTATGTATTAAGGAAGTATGTAATGATAAGTCACATATTAGATTGGGATGCCTTATAGGTAGAGTTGGATGCATAGCTAGCCTTGGAGCCCATTTTTATTTTGACTTGATAGACCTTTACACTTCAAGGCAGAGAGTTGGACCACATTAGGGTCTAGTGGGATTATTATGATGAGGTCACAGATTCATGGGAGGATTTAGTCCAAATGAGATGATAGTAACCATGCCTTTTTATGAATTCCTAGATGAGGTTCATGCCTATGAGGGAGGGTGTAAGGCCTCACCCTAAACCATCATAGCATAGTTGTTTATTTGAATTTTGGACATTTTATGTTTTAAGGCATTGATACACTTTAGAGTGATTTGTATAGTGATTCAGACCATTTGAGACTATGTGATGGTTTACTTTAAGATGATTTTATCTATGATGATTAGGACCTACTTATTATGCTTGATGATTATTTATATATGCATTTAGTTGTACATTTGATTGATGGAAAAAAATCATGATTAAATACAAATATTAGATAAGTAGTATTTATGAAGTTAATAAATGATGTTAATGATTATATCATGATGATCTAAATTATGCAAGTATTTTATATGCACATTGATTTAGAAATGAAAAGGTTATTTTAAATTGGAATGAAATATGTCAAATTTTGAAATTCAAATCTGTAATGTAGATTTGATTATGTGTGTGTGTGAATTTTTATTGGACTATTAGTATGTGGATTTGAGTGTGCAAGAAAATAACAATGGTAAAAATTCAGAGAACTAAGGCTATGTGAGAATTGTGAATATCAAGGTTTTATCTAGTGAAGAGATTTGAACCTCATTGTTATGTATTTTATTTTGTAAACATAATGTGAATGTGTGTTAATAGATTAGATTCATTTTGTGAAATTAATGTGTCACTTGTAATGAGAATAACTTTTTATGGTGTAACTTGACACTAGTAATGTTTATATCTATGGTGAAATGTTGAATTAGGATGTTAGAAATAGTCACTAAACCTATGACCAAACCAAAGAGGATGCCTAATTTAATTCATTTCCATATTGATGTCATGAGGAGTCCCATTTAGATAAATGTAGAATTCATATTTTAGGGTGACTTTAGAGGGTTTAATAAGGTTCCTAGAGTGTTATTTTAGTGAAAATAACTTGTATATATGTTAGTACTATGAGTTAGGACTTTAATTTTGACCTCATTATTGTTTAAATCACTTTTATGACCCTTAAAGTATTCCATTATCCAAGAGTTGCGAAAATTAAAATGGCCATAACCAATTTCCCCTCTTCTCCACATATTTGGCTGAACTCGCATTCATGAGGGGAGACTTAGGTGGAGAAAAGATGCTTCTCACATTTATGATGAGTAGTAGACTAGGAATTTAGAGGGTTTTTTAATGAATTTTTAAAGATAGTGGTTGGTCACCCACTCTATAGTTTTAGATACTTTTAGATTTTGGAGATTACACAAGATAAAGAAAGGAAGGGGGATCTTCTAAAGTTTTCATTTTCCATTAGCTTTGGAGGAAGGTTTGTGCTCTTTCCATGAAAGAAGCTTATACATATTGTCATTATATATTTTTAATTATTGATTAAAATTATAGTAGTTGTATTCATTATGTGAATTATTCTTGTTCTTATATTTTGCCCTAGATTTGGGCATGACACTATGGTAATTTAAAGATATAAATAACTTTACTTCACAAGAATAGTGGGGTATCCTAACCCAATAGCGAATGAGCTAAGGAATAGTATTCCTAAATTTTCCACAAATGAGACACAAAAAATAGAATTACATGTTATTAATCTAAATAACACAATTAAAGAGCTAAAAGAAAACCACAAAGATGTGTTCATGAACTTATTTATCCAATCTTTAATGGAGGATATTGTGGATTAGTACAAGGTATTATGTAATAGATCAATTTAAAGGTTATGGGATTTTGTGGATCAATTTATTGAACAATTTGGTGATCACAATAATACATTGTTTGCATCTCATGAGTTAACAAGTATCAAGAAAAATCAAAATTGTTTGTTGGCTAATTTGATAAGAGCACCAAACTAGTGGACTCATTGTTGATAAATTTCTACTTGATTCCCTTTGACAAAAATATAAACTATAAAATAAGTTGTCACAAACCTAGAACATTGCAAGATGCTTTCAAACAAGGTAAACTTTAAGGAACCCCCTTGCACAAAAAGATATAAAAAATTGGTAAATCTTACATATTTTGAAAACTAAAATAATTTCTATTATTTAATTGGAGAATCTTACATTATTTAAATATTTTTGGAACTAAATTTTATAAAAATGTGGGGATTTTAAATATTATTAAGAACTAAATTATTAGCTAAAATTTTCTAAAATTAGCCAATTGATGACTATTAGCCACTAAAAAGTATCGTGCTTTCAAAATAGCATCTACAATTGAAAATTATAGAAAAGCTATGAGTAAGATAGGAAAAAGGGAGGATCCAAAATTTTGTAACCCAAGAGAACCTAGAAAAACCAAGGATGAAAATAATATTGACAAAAAGTTAAACATGGTCAAGGAGTTACAATTTTTTTTTTAAAATGAAAATGAAAAACTTCAACCTGTTGGTCTCAAATTGGTTTTGACAATTGAGTGTCAACTAACTTAACCAATTTCTAAGTTGATGTCAAGAATGATACAAATGTCGAGCCACAATATGTGTCGAGTCAGAAATTCAATAGGTGTGGAGTGAACTTTAGGTACTAAGAAAGTATCAAGTGTCGAGTGATAAGTGATGTCAAGTCACTATAAGTGCTGAGCAAAGTATAGATGCTAAGAAAAATAGAGTTTCTATAGGAGCCAAGTGAGACAAAATTCTTATATGTGTCAAGCATCAGTAATCAGTAAGTGTCGAGTAACATAGAATTAGCATATGAGTTTATGCCTTCACAAACTTAGATGTAAATTATTTTTGAGTTGACTTAAGATGAATCTTGAAGGATCTAAAATATAAGATTGAATCTTTTACATTCCCTATGAAATCAGCATGCAGCCAATAAGAAAAATGGAGAAAGCATGCAACCAATAGGAAAAAGTGAAAGCATTGGGTGGGAAAAGAAGGATGAATATTGATCATAGATTCACACCTAACCCTAAGACTTTGAAGCCTTTAAAAGGAGAACGAAACCTCATAATTCATGCGAGTGTAAGAGAGGTATATGGAATTCATGAGTGAGAGTTATATGGGAGAATGCTAGCAAAGTTCAAAGGGGTGTAAAAACTTAGAGAATGAAGAACAGTATTGCAAAATCTGGTTGGTTAGAATAGAGCATTAGCACTTTGAGCAAAGACATATCAAATCAAGAAGGATCATAACAAACTAAGTAGAACAAGGATCTGGAATCAACAATTGAAGATTGTAAGTTATCAGATCAAGACATTCTAATACTTTCTAGCCATTGTAATAGGAATGAAAATCCTATAGAGATAGGTTGGTTTAATAGCCATGTTTTAAGCCTTTCAACAAGATGCTAAGTCCTCTAACATTGTAACATTCCAAGTGAGTGTTTATAAATCCTTTAACTAGGTTGCTTTTAACGTAGTGTAAAGCCTTTAATAGGGAAAGCCTTTCACAAGGTAGACTATTGGAAGTGGTGAAACTCTATAACCTTAAATAGTTACATTTTTTTGTAGTGATAATTTATGGGTTTCATCCCCACCCCAGGTTTACCTTCTTATTTTGGAGGGTTTTTGGGAGACCAAAATCTTGTGTTATCTATTTTCATGCATGTCTTTACTTTTATGTTAATTAGATATGGTAGATGCATGTAAATGATCTTAGTTAAAAATTTTAGTGGTTAAAAACTATTACTTATGATTCACCACTACCCCCCCCCCCCCCCCCCCTTAAGAAGTAAATATTCCCACCTATAATTCCAACAATTGGTATCAAAGCCTAGTTCTCATAAGGAGAAGCCTTACAACTTGGAGAAAAGATCTAGAAATGGAAGTCTACAAACTTGGGAAGGTCATAGAAAACTAGGTGATTTATATACAACTTGCTCTACATACTTTGGAAGAAGCAAGAGAAGAAGAGATGCACAATACAAGGAGATTAACACTGCAAAGTCGTTTGCAAATGGAGATTCCAAAGAGTTTGATGTAGCAATATTAGATCTAATGGAGAAGAATAGAGCTCAAGTAGAAGAGATTAGAACTCTTATGATTGAACAAGAATCTCAGGCCATGATGCTTTGTGAAGTGACTAAATAGAAGAAAAGAGCTATTAAAGATAAGGCTATGCTAGAAGAAGATAAGCGAAACCTTGCAAATAGATTGGAAGAAACATCAATTGAGCTTGCAAGAATTTCCAACATGCAGCTAGACACCCTAAGTTAGATGATGAATGCACATCATGAACTAAATGTTAAGGACATTGAGATCTCCTCACTAAAGATGCAAAATGAACAACTACAAAATGACCTAATAAGAGAGAAGGAGATTGCAGAAAGCTTCAATAAGCCTAATGAGGCCATCAAGTACTTTGAACAGCTACTAAAATCACCAAGAGTTAGCAATGATACTTCAGGACTAGGTTACACTAGCGCTAAAAAAGGAGAATCATCCAAGACTATAAAAGAAAGAAGTGAAAAAGGTAAGAACACTAAACCTACTTGTCATTTTTGTGGAAAAAAGGGACATACCTCTAATGTGTGTAGGAGCAAGAATACCCATCAGCATGAAAAACCTAAAAATATGGGTCACTATCACAAGTGCAACAAGCAAAGACATCAATCACATGACTGTAGGACTAGGATTATCAGGACACCAAGATTTGAAAGTCACTACTATAATTGCAAGAAGTATGGACATAGAGCTTTTGAAGGTAGATCAAAACCTATGTGGACACCTAATCAACTAGCAAGGGGAAATAATCATGGACATCATTATAATTGGGATTACAACACCAGGCATAGTTGTCACTACTATCAGGAATATGGACACACCCCTGAAAATTGTATAAGAACACATTTCAGTGGAAACTAAAGTAGATGGCTCAACCAAACCACATGTTTTAGTTGTTTGAAGACTAGTCATATCAACAAAAATTTCCCAACAAGGTCAAAAGCACCCAACTCAGAGTTCAACAAAGGAAAAGGAAAGGTAGATGTTGAACACATCAAAGGAGAAATAAATAAGACATGGAAGAAGAAAGATTGATGTAGCACATTCAATGAAGGGATCACTTCATCTAAAAGGTCAAGTGGTCACACTTCATCCAACTAAGTAAAACAAGGTATGTGGGACTAATATACAAATCTTTATCATACATTAGTTCCAAGACAAGAAAATACATAAAAGGATAGATTAGCATGAACAAAGATGTACAGTTAAAACTTCAATTTTTCATTACTATTGTCGAGCAAGAAAAGTTGCCCTCAGATGCTAAGTAAAATTCTAGAACATATCGAGTTGATTATCAAAGTTAGTAGAAGTTGAATGATTGGTTGCAGCCAAATTGGTAGTGGAAGCTAAGTGAAGAGAAACTCTAGTGGATTCCAAGTGCTTGAAAGACAATGGAAGCCAAGTAATGCAAAAATGCTTAAGAAGCTGACTGCATAGCTATAAACACACTAAGCATTAAATGCTATGAAATTAGGGTATATGTATACATTTTGAATCATTTTTCTTCATCATGAACAAAGAGAAAAGATGATGAAGAGAGCAGAGTGAATTACAAATAGAGAATATAGTATTTGAGCTGATTTCAATAGAGATTTAGCTTAGTTTCATCGATTTCAAGGTATTTACACTAGTGTTGAGCTACACAGTTTTAAATTTCTTCTTGTTTAAAATCCTAGATAGAAGAAATGGACTCTAGTTCTATGAAACCTTAGGAGAAGGAGTAGTTTGAGGTCTAATTAGTGTCAAATGAAGTTAAACAACCTAATTTCTAACCAATCCCTGAAGTTGCATACAAAAATGACCAAACCGAAGCCAATCTATTATTCCTCCTAAGGTAGTTATGGTCCAGGATGTTACAAGGTGTTATAATTATAAGATTGGTGCTATAGGAGACATGGAGATTAGAGAAGCATATGATAGGTTGTGTGAAAATGGAATTTTGAAGGAAGAGTACCAAATCATTAAGAGGAAGGGTTTGACTCATGCCCTAGAATTCCCCACTATCTTCAAAACTAAATGGATCAGAATAGTGTTGAGCAAAATTTATGATGGAAGTTTATGGTTGGAAGATGACCTAATTAAAATATCAAAGAGAATTATTCATAGAGTAATAGGGTATCCAACCCTTGATCAAACCAAGAACCCTAGAAGTGACTCTAAGGAAGCAATTAAGAATAATACAAGAGCAAAATGGAATAAAAGAGGAATGACTATAGTTACCATTCAAGATCCTCTTGTTGAATTGTTGTTAGGGTTATTTCACAAAAAATTTAATAGTCTAGTAGACTCAACAGTGTGCCATGCATTACAGCAGACATTGGCTACAAATTAGTTAAGAAAGATCATACTTATGATCTTGCAAAATTGTAATTACAACAAATCAATGAGAATCTAGGAGCAATAAGGAGAACCAAGGGAGCACAATGCAAATTTGGTGCAATTTTGATTTTTATATTTTTCTATGTACAGAATGAATTTCCATTCTTTGGTAAAGTTAGTTGGAAAACCAATAGGTCCATTGTAGCTCAAGTAAATGAATACATTGAACAAATGGGAGCTAATTTTGAAACACTTATGACCGTCTATTTTGAGGATTTCAAGATATCCATGAAATAGAGACTAAGGATACATATTTCATTAGTTGAATAGCATGTAAATAATGTATGTTTTGTTGTGGATAATGATTATACCCATATTCAAGCAGCCATATTGAGGGTTAGATGGCTTAGACCTCTTAGTTATGAGATCAACATTGATGAGGCATCTACAGCTATAACAATATTATTAGTAGAAGAAGTGGACAAGAGTGCACCACATTTTGGGACTTATGATGTGGTAAGATCAAAAGTAGACATGGAATTAAAGACAACTTCCACATTGAAGAAAAAGGACAAACTTGTGAAGAAGCTAAAGGTTAAATTTGGAGAGGGTACTACTGAAGAAGAAGAAGAAGATGAAGAGGCAGATGGTGATGAAGATGAACAAGGCCAAGAACCACTAGCTTTAACCCAAGGCATGGGTGAGGATGTAGAGGAAGAAGAAGGTGTCAAGCAAGAAGCACCTAAGTCTGAACCCAAGAAGAGAAAGGCACAAAAATAGCTTGCTACATAGCCAAAAGGCAAAAAGAAAGTAGCCAAGCCTCCCACAAGGGTAGACACAAGGGCAAAAAAAAAGTGACCAAGGAATAAGAGAAGCAGAAAGCTACACAACAAGGAGGGCTAGTAGAAAAGAAGAGGAGAAAATATGTTGCACCCCCAAAGTCAAATGAAGAGAGAATATAATCTAACAATGAGCAATTCAGAGTGGTAAGTCACACCACCAAATCTGATCTTGAAAATGTTTGTGATAACATTAGGGATAATGTATATTTAATTGGATTAAAGACCATTGATTTTAATAAGTTAACAAGGGAAGAGTAGAACATAGTGGAAGAATCTATCTACACTATGATGGCCAAATTCAAGACTACTCCACTTGAATTTGATAATTCTATGCCTCAACAGCTAAGCTCCATTGTTGAAAATAAATGGTGTTATTACCTAAACATGGAGAAGGAAATAAGGGATTCAACATTGGCTCATGTAATGCTTGACCTTACACAAGGTCAAATAAGAAAGGCTAGCAAGAAACATGGGAGCAAATTTGCCCCCAAATACAAAGCCTTCATTATTCTACAAAATAAGATTGAAGATGTTGTAAAGAAGTCCACACAAATGTGGAAATTGATTTATGGGCTTATCATAGTGAAGGAAGGATAAGAAGATCCCTTTGAGGGAAGAAATGATGGTGAAGAAGAAGAGGAAAATGAAAAGGAGGAAGAAGGAGAGAAAGAGAAGGAAGAGGTTACAGTGGAGGAGAAGACACAGAAATGTGACAAGGCAATAGCTAAGGAGTAGCAACAAGAACAAAGTGTCCAAGACACACGAATGCCACCACCTAGTGCTCCACATGCAGCACCTACATCTACAGAAACTATAATTGCAAAGGATGTTCCTAATACTTCAAGTCATAACATCAATCCATTAATTGTAGAGGATCTCAAAAAGATCCTTCACCAAACAACTTTGCAATCATTGTTGTGCACAAATCTAGTTTTGGTGAGTATAGAGGAATTGAAAAAAGCTATAGCTGAAATAACTAAGGAGAAGGTGAATACACAAGAACCACCTTCACAACCTCCTAAAGCTACAAGTGATCAACCATAAGAGCAATAGGCACAAGATGCATCTGCTAAGGTTGACACTATAGTCATAGTAACTATTGAGGAGCAAGCTAAGAAGAAAATAGGACAAGAAGATATGATTGATCCTATAGCACAAAGCCAAGGTACACCTCCTTTGATCACCATAATCGATCAAGGCAGAACAAAAGAAGGAAGAGGAGAAGACCCCTAAGGAGAGAGAGAAAGAGGCAATACAAACTCTAATAAATTTTCCTACTACAAGGACTCCTACTAAGCAACCAAGCACTGATGCAGTACCACTACAAATTTCAGCACTAGGCTCAAGCTCTACGAAGGTAGCAAGTGTACTTCATTATGGAGACCCTGCACTTGATGAAGAGATAGTCATACCAAGTTATGACTGCAAAACAATGAACCTAGCATAGATATATGAAGTGCAAGAGGCACTAGAGAGGAATAATAAGCAAGAAATACTCAGGAATGAGTATAGGCAGAGGTAAGCACTGATTGAAATCAAAGACATCTTCCTTGATGCATTCATCTTGCCAGTACCTAATGAAACAAAGCCCATTATGGAGCAATTATCCAACATAGTGGACCAAGTACAAAATGAAGACCTTGGTACCAATGTTAAACTATTGGAATGGTCTAAAAAAGAAATTTCAAATGAAGGTAAATGAGAAGATATCTAGTGAAATAGCAGTATCACAAGTGGAACTAGCTAAGAAAGTTGAGGATGTGAAAATAGTACTTGAGAACATATTCTCATTGTCCTCCAAGTTCTATGATTCCTCATATTTCACACAAGAGACCATCCAAAGAGTATTGAGCTTGGAGAGGAACCTTAAGTTATCAAGTACACAACTACCTAAGGATCAATCTCAAAGTGAGAAGCATTTTGCCACAACACTTCACACTCAAAAGGAGTTAGTTGTATTAATAGTAGAAGAGGCCAATATTAAGGCCAAACTGATACAAATACAATCTGCAATCACCCCACACTTGGAAGTATTACATAAATAAGTGGCCTATGCAAAGAATGTTTTGAAGAAAGATCCAAATCTTTCTACAATAGAAGGCCTAGTACATCTTGCAGTAGAGACAACCATCTAGCTCAAAGCATTGGAAATAGCATTGGACAATTAGGATGCTTCTCTAAAGATAATAATTGAGGTAAATAAAACATTTTTGGCTAAATATTCCATTCATTCTTAGGACCCTTTGACATAAGTGTCAAAAAAGGGGGAGATAATACATTATGTATGTCATGCCCAAAATACAAGGGCAGAAACACAAAAAAAAAAATTGAAAGATAATAATAGTAACTAGTTTCACTAGGGTACAAGAGTTTGATTCAAAAAAGAAGGAATAGACTTACAACATCACATCTTAAGTTTTCCAATCATGAGAGGGTAAACAACGCTAAAAGTTAAATTCTCGTTATTATATTGGTACCAACATTTAGTTCATTATTACATTAAGATTTCAACGATATATTGAAATTATTTGAGCAACAATATAAATTGATCTTAAATTTAACTATGCAAAACAAATTACATTATCTTATTAGTCTAACATAAACTTGTTTTAAACATAACAAACTTATTGGTTAAAAACTTTATTTAATTTAAATCTAAATTTAACAATTGCAATCAAACTACTCGGTTAGTGCTATCTTAATAAAACAAGATAATAACTAACACAAAATATGCTTGAAACTTTGAACATACTAATAAAATTGTTACTTAAGTAAAAATAATTTCTAGATTAATCTAAAATCTAAACATTTCTAATTAAAACTACACTATCATTTAAACTAAGATATCTCTAATACTAAACTAACATTTACAAACTAAACTAAACTATATTTTTAAAAAAACAATAAATAAAACACTAACTAAAACAACTTAACTAATCTTAACTAATCTAACACTAACTACCTAAAAATCTAAACTAACCAACATGATCAAAAGAACACTAAAACTCTAAACCATTCCTAAATTAACTTAAACCTACACTAAACTAAAAGCTAATCCTAATATTAATAATATCCTAGCATTAATACTAACCTACTTAACTCCCATTACATCCTACTGCCCCCCTCCCCCACCCCCCCCACCCCACATCTCTTTTCCCAAATTCCATGTGCTTTCAAAGCACCCGAATAGGATTCGTATGATGCAAGGTGAGGTATGATGGGTTTTAAAAGCCCAAAGTTTAGGCGCTAAGGAGGAAGTGATGGATTTGCATTGTCACATCAACTTGCATACCAAGGACATGCTTCCCAAGGATGGTGATGGGCAAAAAGGTGAACACCTCACAAGGTTTTGAAATATAATTTAAAACTGATGCATGATGTGGAAGATTTGCATGTTGGTTTTCTTGTCCCTGTTGAGGTGGAAGCTTGTGGTGAAGATGAAGATGGTGGTATATCATTCTTTTGGCCTCAAAGTGTGGGACACACTTTTCTATCTACCAAGGGAGTCTGATGCAGGAGCATCTTGCATGGGAAAATTAAATTTCAAAAAAAAAAAAAAAAAATTGTGGAGGAGAGAGAAAGTGACGAAAATGGAAAGAAAATTAAAAAAATTGAAAATAGGAAAAATGGAGAAAAGAGGAATTTCTATTTTCAAGGTGCATGGGTGGCATAAAAAGAAAAATAATAAAAATATTTGGCATTCCATTAATCGAGGTGTATAGGTGGCAACTTAGAAGTTTGTGTAAAGCTCCTTGAATCATGTATTTAATATTTGTTGGGCGCTTAGTTGTATTTGGGTGGGAATTTAATATTTATTTAAAGGTAGTTGTATTTACCTTTTATCCCACATTGGTTGTGTTTGTAATGTCTTGGGTTAGAAGTGCCTATTTAAGGAAGGCTTATTATCATTTGTAATCAAGTTCAAGAAATGGAAGCTCTTCTAAAGGAAGTTGGAGAAATAGAAGTTCTTGAATTGTAAGCTCTTCAAATGTAATCTCTTCTAATTGATTTCAAGTATTAATGGATGATTCTTTATGAAGCATTTTTTTCATCTCTCTTGTCTCCATCTTGTTGTTGTATTTTTTATTTTTGTGAGTTGGTATGGGTGGTGTGGCCCATCATCAGTGGTATCAGAGCATACATTTGTCAGTGGTAGCAGAGTAGTACCTCCATCAAAACCAAAAAGTAACAGACTTGCACAAAGTTAAATAAACTCACTGGCATGGAGAGACATAGGGATTAAAGCCCATGTCAAATCTAGTCTTAACTAATACACCCCCTACGCCCCCACACATGGCATAACAAAATTTAATGCAAGGACTAGTCTAATAAGTCTATGTTAGATATGACAGGGAGGTGGAAATGTTAAAGGTTGGGAGCTAGACTTGGATAGCGCATTAGGAGTAGTTATGAATAAAAGTGTAGTAGATGAGGTTTCCTAGGATATTTGTTATTAGAAATTAATATTTATTGATTTATTTTTGTGTGTTCATTTATTCAAAGTTAACTTATTTATTTAATTCAAGGAGAATATCTAGGAGATGCTTTTTAAGATTCTCTGTTACAAGGGGGAAAATTTAATTTTGTTTCCCATACAAAAACTAGAGAGAGTTTTTACTCTAAGAATACTTTTTTTTTCAAGTGTTATTTTGTCTAAGTGATGATTTTTCAAGCAATTTTTTTTTTTCAAGGGAATAATATTTTTTTTTTTTTACACTATTAAATTTTACTAAAACAAAGTTAAGCCAAGAATTTTGAATAATTCTTTTAAACAACATTGCAAGATTGACATATGTTTTCAATAATCACGAAAATGAATCTACGATCATAACATAATTTTCATCTCAACATATATGAAAATTGAATTTTGCATAATTGAACATCATCATTTCATATATTTTTTGATATACATTCACATAACTGAAAAATATGAAAATCTCAAGAGAAGCAATATTACTCAATCACTATTTTATTGACAACCTGATTCAAGGGCTCCACCGAGAAAGAACCAGGAAGAAAGTGTCTCAAATGTTAATTCAATTACTATATACCTGTTGAAGTAAGTGAATGCAAAATTACTATATATATATGTTCATAAATCATTAAATAACGAAATCAAATATCTGGAAGTAAAACATCACACAACATGAAATAACATAACATAATGTGTTCAGTGTATCCGATAGTGTCTCGACATATCAAATCATAAGTATCAAAATAATAAGGTATCAACTATGCTACAAAGGGTCGAGGCGAGGCCTCACAATGTAGATATGGGGGAGAAATACATTTTTGAGATGGAGAAAATAAGATATAATAAATTGGGGAGATAATAAATGATACCCAAAGGGGAGATACAAAATTTTGAGGAGAGATAAGGAAATAAAGCCAAAAGGATACAAAAACTACAAAGAGATGTGTGAAAGGGGGAGTAGAAACAAAGGGGGAGTACAAATAGAGTAGAACTAGAAGCAAAGGAATGATAAGGTAGAAAATGGAAACAATATGAGACAAATTTAGCATAAGGAATTTTGGATATAGAGATGACACATCAACTTATGGGGAGTTACAAGTTTTTGAGGTATATATTTTTCTACAAAATTTTGAATAAGTTTTGAAGTTTTGTGCATATGTCAAACAGGATACGCATTACACTCATAAAGATCAAATCCAAAATGTTTTAGTTAAGTATTTCTTCCACTCATGTCAAAGGGGGAGATTGTTGGTCTTAGATTGGTTTTGATAATTGAGTGTCTACACACTTAACCAATTTCTAAGTTGATGCCAAGTATGATACAAATGTTGATCCATAATATGTGTCAAGTCAAAAATTCAATAGGTGTCGAGTGAACTTTAGGTGCGAAGCAAGTATCAAGTGCCAAGTGATAAGTGATGTCAAGTCAGTATAGGTGTGGAGTAAAGTATAGATGTTGAGTGAAAGAGAATTTCTATAAGAGCTAAGCGAGATAGAATTCCTATATGTGCTGAGCATCAACAATCAGTAAGTGTCGAGTAACTTAGAATCAGCATATGAGTTTGTGCCTTCACAAACTTAGATGTAAACCATTTTTGTGCCAACTTAAGATGAATCTTGAAGGATCTAAAAGATAAGATTGAATCTTTTACATTCCCTATGAAATCAGCATGCAATCAATAAGAAAAATAGAGAAAGCATGCAACCAATGGGAAAAAGTGAAAGAATTGAGCAAGAAAAGAAGGATGAATATATATCATAGATTCATACCTAACCCTAAGACTTTGAAGCCCTTACAAGGAGAATGAAACCCCATAATTTGTGCAAGTTTAAGTGAGGTATATGGAATGTATGAGTGAGAGTTATATGGGAGAATGCTAGTGAATTTTATAAGGGTGTAAAAACTTAGAAAAGGAAGAACAGCATTGTAGAATCTAGCTAGTTAGAATAGAGCATTAGCACTTTGAGTAGAGACATATCAGATCAGGAAGGATCAGAATAGACTAAGCAGAACAAGGATTTGGAATCAGTAATTGAAGATTATAAGTTATTAGGTCAACACATTCTAATACTTTCTATCCATTGTATTAGGAATGAAAATCCTATTGAGATAGGTTGGTTTAACAGCCATGTTGTAAGCCTTTCAACAAGGTGTTAAATTCTCTAATAGGGTAACATTCCAAGTGAGTGTTTGTAAATCCTTTAACTAGGTCACTTTTAATAGAGTGTAAAGCCTTTAACAAAGTAGTCATTTCACAGGACATACCATTGGAAGTTGTCAAACTTTGTAACCTTAAACAATTACATATTACTATAGTGATAATTTGTGGGTGTCATCCCCACCCTAGTTTTACCTTCTCATTTTGGAGGGTTTTTGGGTGACCAAAATCTTGTCTTATCTATTTTCATGCATGTCTTTACTTTTATTTCAATTAGATATGGTAGATGTATGTGAATGATCTCAGTTAAAAATTTAAGAGGTTAAAAACTGTTAGTTTTGATTCACCCACCCCCCCCCCCCCCCTAAGAAGTAAATTTTCCCACCTCTAATTCCAACACAACCAAACAAGAATGAATGCCAATTTTCAAAAATGAAAGGTATAGATTATATAGTATGCTCTATAATACAACATGGAAATATGGTAAGCCAGTCACCACTAAGAAAGATGGGACACTTTTGATCCTTTGAAGAAGGAAAATAATCTTGTTGACACTAGATTATGGTGTGAATTATGTGAATTTCCTTATGCAAAAGAATAATGGGTAATAGCACAAAATATTATGGAAGATAAAAATCATATTGAAGATGAGAAACCTATGATAAATACATTGTCTAGTCCTTACTAGGGTGGATATTGTTGGCCTGATTTTTTGTTCTTCAAAATAATTGCTAAATACATTTTGAAAATCAGGAAGTTATGTGCTTTAATTGCCTAGGGTTTCATAAAAACTACCATTCATATTCAAACCCTAGGGCTTTTTCCTTTTTTGTTAAGGTATAGTTTCATTTTTTAAAATTTAAAATGTGCAGTAAGTTTTTGCCATTTGAAAAAAAAGTATTTCTAATTTTCTGCATATATCTTTTAGAAATCTTTTCCTAATAGATTTTACCCTAGTCGCATATTTTCTAACCATTTTCTTAGCTATGAGTTAACCTAACATGATGTTCTTTCGAAAAATTTAACCTTCTATGGTTTATTTCCTAGTCGTTGATCTAGTGGTGATGGCATCTCCTTTGTGGGTGGCAAAAAGTAAACCTATAAGAATAGCAAAGCAATTGTTAGATAGATGTCAAGGCATGTTAGCAAAATGATTTAATATCATTGGTTGAGGATGTTCACTAGACCAAAGTAAACATAGATTCTTCATGATCAAATCTTTTGAGGATCAATGGATGTCACTTCCCTACTTTATGCAAGTGTATGAGTTTTAAAGAATGTGGAAAAGTGAAAAAATTGATGGGTGGCCATGTGAGGCCATCTTTTATAGAGGTTGTCAGGTGAGATTGAGGTGGAATGTATGTCAGATGCTTTATGTTGATTCATCAAGGGTCTATGTGTCTGATGAGTTGGAGGCTGAGTGTGCAATGGACCCAAAAGTTTTAAAGGAAAGCATAGTAATAACTAAGGTTTTTCAAGATCATTTATCTCCAAATAGATCAATGATCATCACTTTCTCCCTTTATAGAGATGAATAAACTTTATAGAAAGTGAGGAAGTGACATCATGACACGTGGAATTACTGAGGTCATTCCTTTTGAAGCCACAAACTTGTATAGTGGGGCTTGAGGAAGGACATTTAACTTTATGATAGGACATATTTTTGGGTAGGTCAAACAAACCAAATGTTGACACGTAGTTTCAAATGTGCAGTTAGTCAGTTTGACCCTCAGTGTGGCGAATGTTATATAAATATACAAAACAGGAATTGGACATGGTTTTGCATAGCACCAAATAGAATAGTGAATGATTCAATTTGTAGATGCATTCTTTGAGCAAGGATTATATTTTTTAGTTGATTGGGAATATGGTGGAAATAAAATCAAATTAGATTTTGAATAGCCACCAAAGATAATGAAATGTTTTGAAGGTAGTTGTAAAGGCAATTGAGAATTTCATGATCGTGAGTAGATGAAGACAAAGACAATTAAAGGCTCTTGCTTATCTAATATTTTTCCAATAAAAAAATTTTCTCATCACTCTAAGAAGATATTTTGCAAAATTGTTATTTGGTTGTGATGTGATTTGATTTTATGGTTGCAAAGAGAAGAGATACAATTCAATAGCAGCAGTAGGAAAAGTTTCAAGTGGACACATGGCATCATCAAATCTGATCTAGAAACTTCTTCTTGTCTATATATTCTCTCCTCTTATTTTTAAGGGTTCCAATTTTGAGATTTTTCTCACTATTGTGAGACCAATAAGGTTCTAGTTTCTTGGATTTTTTTTACTGTTATGATACCACAAGGATGGTTCCAGTTAGTTGAAATTTTTGTCATGACTATGATACCATTTTCTTTATCATATTTCTCTATTATGAACATCAATTTTAGTTTCTTCTAAGAAATAGATTACACAGTCATTAGTTATGTATATTCTAATTTTTGGCATATACCATGATGTATTGGTTTCAAGGAAATTAATACAAAGCTTCATTTTCTTAGTTTCATTTTGATTCTCGTCTCCTTCCTCTATTGACCACAACCATTTTTTTTAAGAACAAAGAGATTAGTCTCATTTGCAATCCCTTAAGGTTGTATGTTTGGATAGGTTTGCTATTAGAACAAAGAGCAAAGTAAATTCTCATTTACCTAGATAGGGTTGAAGGTTTCACCAAGAGGATATTATAATAAGTATGAAAGTTTTTATGAAGATGGATGTCTATTTACAAGGTGAGTGGATAGATCAGATATCTAAATAGTGAGTATATCTTAGGTATCTATATATATGTTTTGACTTAGCTTATGCCCAATGGATAAGGGACTGAAGAACTAGGAGATTGCATGTGTTTGTTGTTGCATACTTGGGTTGTGTTGATATTCAACATCATTAATCAAAATATTTTCCCTTTCATGTTGAAGAGTTGAAAAGTGTTACCCTTGCTCAACTTGTGGATTTCATAGAGTTGCAATTCACTACTACATATATTTTTCATTACATGAATATTGGAGAAATAAGGGTTTGATCTTCTTTGTTAGATTCAAGTGTATGCTTTTGAAGAACTAGTACCATATGAATGAATCTATAGGTACAACCACCTAGGTTTTGTAGATCCTAAAGTAGAAGAAGGGTCTAGCCTTATAATTGGCCTAGTGTTTGAAAGGGTATGTTGTAGATGGGAAGTAGTTGCCCCTAGATGTATTTAGTTCTCATCAAAATAATTTGAAGTGTAACATTTTTTAAAAACCAATAAAGATGGTAATGATTCTTTAAAGGATGGTTATTATTTAGGATGTAAATGATAGATGGGTGAGAGAGATATATTTTCAGCAAGTATTTTTTATAATGATTAAATTCCTATAATTAGGTGGTTAATAGCTAGAGAAAAGATGGCATACACTATAGTAGTGGTGGAGCGTGCTTGTAGAAACTATAACTTGATGAATTAGACTATAAATGTCGATCAAGGGAAGCTTGGAGGAACGTTTGCAAAAACCACTAAACATAACACCAACAAAGAAAATGAGAAGAAGAAGAGTGTTGAGAAATTCCCAAGGAAGTAGCTTGAATAGAAGCAACCCCAAAAATTGGTTAAACCTATTGACAAGCATACTTCTAGTAAGAATTTTTTAACTATAATTCATTTATGTCCCAAGCTTTATCATGGGTAAAATTTAATATTCCCTTAATGGAAATTATGAAATTCCCTAATAATAGGAAGGAAACATTAAAACTATTACTTGATGTATGAATTCCTAAAGAAAATGAGCAAGGAAAACAAAATGATGAAGAACCACCAGTAATTTATTTAGGAATTTCTATTAATAAAATTTCATCTCAAGTTGATCTATTTTATTTAACATTGCTAATAAATATCTAGTTGGTCAAGAATTGCATGATTGATTTAGGGGAAGTAGTAAACATTATGGCTACTAATGTTATGAGAGATCTTGGATTGAATATTGATACTAATTATGAGAAATTCTATGCTATGGATAGCTGGTCCATCTATGTGGTGGGCATCATAAAGGATGTTGAATTCAAGATACATCTATGCCCAAAAGTGACTTACAAGACTGATATCATAGTAGCTCAAGTCCCTACAAATTATGGAATGTTTCTATCAAGGAAATGGTTTAATTTGGTTGGAGGTTATGTTCAATGCAACCATCCCAATTAATGGAAAAAAAAATGTGAGGATTGATAAAGAACCAAGGTTATCATACATTACTGAACATGTTGATCCAAATCAAATGATGTTTTTTTTTCATATAGCCATGGACAATTTTTAGGTAATTATAACCAAACCTTCTTTAAAAAATATTGAACCTATTAAAATACATGCATCAAAAGATCCAGAGGGAATATGAAAGATGTATTTTGATGGTGCATGTTGTAAAACTAGAAATGGTGTCTAGGAATTATTTTTGCCTCTCCTGAAGATAAATCATTTAAATGTTCTTTTCTATTAGCATTTGAATGCACTAATAATATTACTAAATATGAGACATTATTGTTAACACTTAAGATTGTGAATAAGTGTGGGATAAGAATACTAGTTTTTTATGGAAATTATGAATTAATTATCTCTCCAATTAAGAATAAGTTTGTTACAAAAAAATACAAAATTGAAAAGATATAGAAATGAGACTTGGATATGATTGAGTTATTTGATAATTTTTCTATAAATTGGGTTGAAAGATCTAAAAAAATTATGGAATGTTTCATGGTTGACTTGGCAATTAGGCAAAATGATAGCCATTTTTGAATTGTGAAGAAGATTACAAAGATTGGTCCATAGATTGGAATGGGTATGTTGAAGAGAGTAAAGGAAATATAACCTTGTTTGGGAAAGAAGTAGTTCAATTGAAAAAAATAAGATCCTAAAAGGGTTGGTGGCATTCGAAAGAGTCTTTGAAAATAAGGATAGTTTTCAATAAAAAGTTGCATCCTCAAGCACTGAATATGTAGAGAAGATTCATCTTGTAAATAAGTATACTCCAAAATAAGTATACATAGGTAATAAACTATTGGAAGACTTATTGGGAAATAAGATACTGAGAGGACGGTGAATTAGGATCTATAAAAAATTTCACTAATAAAACAATTAATTTTATTCACACCTAATCCATCTCATATCTTAGATCTCATACCATATAATCATAACTTGTAATGCTAGAATGAGATATATCTAATTATAACATCCATGAAAACATAAACATATAACAAAAAGATTTTGGTAACCCAAAAACAATTCAAAATGAAGGTAATCTAGGGTGGGGATGAAACCCACAATTCTATAGTACTACAACTACAAAGTTTTCCTGTTAGGGCTATAGTTGGATCACTTCTAATGATCTACCCTATGAGGGGTATGCTCTATTAAAATATTTTAGGACTATTAGGTGTTACCTTGATTAAAGGATTTTACACATACAATGAAGTAAGGACTCTATTAGGAGATTTTAATAGGTCTGTTAAAACCACTCTATTAAGAAATTTACCCTCCCTTCAATATCTCATACTGGTCTCCTCATCTGATATTCTATGTTCCATCCTTCACTTCTAGGTTTCTCTATTTGATCTCCTTTCAAACGTATCCATCCTTTCTCTATTCTAAGTTTTTTCTCTCCTTCACACTCACTTTCATTCACCCATAATGATCTTAGGGTTGGTACCCTTCTGATTTTCCAATTGGTTAATCTAGCTTTCTTGGGATTAACACCCTTGGAAAAAATGTGTAATCTTCTCCTTAATTATCTCTACAATCTTTAAATATCATGTAGAAGCTAGCTAAAATTATTTACATAAGTGTTTGTGCCATTAAAAACTCATATGTCAAAACTAGTTTACTTGGTACTTGAATGTTCTAACACTTGGTCATAACTAACATTCAATATGTCACTCATCTTCTATACACTTAGTATAAACTAACTCACTCAGTATTAATTAACTTTCCAAATGCTTGATTTCCACTCTACTACTCAGCATATATGCTAAATCAATCTCTACTAGGGTGCTCAGAAAACTTTAACTTGTTTGGCATGTATTGATAAATAAAGAAGTCCTTTGTAGCTCAGCCTTCTCTAGATGGCCCAGTCATAGTGATGATTGTCTAGCATTGCCTTGAAAATGACTAAGTTTTAGACACTAATAGGAAACTTAGGTTTAAAGATCAACAATCACCCTCTTTGACATCAATGGAAAAAATACTTTATCGTGACTTAGCTATCCATATAAAATATCAAAATGTAGCACTCCCCCTGAGATTGTCACTTAGTATTGAAAACTTATCTCTATTATACAGTATATACATGTTTATAAACTCTAGTGTTGACTCATCTAATAATTTGATTTCTGATTTATGAATGTGTAGAAATGATTTTCGTTTTCTTTTGTCTCCTCCTTTCTGTCATCTTCCCCTTCTATTTGTCATGATTTTTTTTTGTCTAGCTAGAATATTTCCCCCTTTAATTTATGCCATGAATGATTTCCCCCATGTTTTTTTCACTTGTGGCTTGGGGTTTGTAGGGGTTAGCTTGTAGCTATCAAAAAAATGTTTGATGACTAGCCAAAATTTCTTCAAGTCCTTTATTACATCTATCTCATGTTGATTCTATGACTTGAATGTCAATTTTTATCTAAGCAGCTAGATCAATTAGGTTCTCCGCAATTAAAAGATGTGGATCTTTCCTTGTTAAATTATGAGCCATAGATAATTCCTTATAAATTATCTCCAAGTGAGATAATAGCATGAATTGAATTGAAATTAATTTATTTTGTATGCCACTTTCTCTAGCCATCAACTTGGGTAGTCTCTATTGATCAAATGTCAACTTATTAAATGAAGGTGAGGTTGAACTTGCATTCTTTCCCAATGAAATTGTATAAGCCTTCATATATGCCTAGATTAAATTAATATAACATTGATTCTCCAATGTGAAGAACTCAACATCAAAAATTTTCATATACAAATAATGAATGACTTTCAAAATTCCTTCCAATTGAGTGATAAGGTTAGAAAGATCAACTTGCCTGATTAGAAGTTCTATTGAGACTTTCTCCAAAACTTTCTACTCAATTTTTTTCTCAGATCATCACATCAATTTATCATGTTCTCAATATCTTCAGTTTAAACCTTATCAACTATATACACTAATTGATCCAAAATTTGATGTTGCTTATTAACATCAAAAATCTCAAAAGCATCAAGAAAAATATCTTTGATATTATGTAATACATGTTTCTTCATGTGTTCTATCCTCAATTGTTCCTACTTTGTATCATGACTTTTTGTGGTTCCACAACACATGCCCCATTTTCAACTTTGGAAATGGGGACCCCCTTTTTTTTGGCTCATAGAAATGTGTTCCTTAAAATAGGGTATCTTCCAAGGTGATTTGGGGAGTAGAATTTTGTAGATTGGGTTTAGGAGTCTAGTCAATTAGCATCATTTTTACCCCCTAGCACAAGTATACTAATGTTTATCTTTTGTGTATGTCATCATGGCATTCTCATCATCCATAGTACAAAACATTACCATATTGCACATGCATTTTCAAAATAGGTGCCTTGGGATTTTAGATAGAAGAAGTAGGAGTTCAAGTCTATGAAAATGTTTGGCTATAAAGAGGGTATAAATCATCAAAAAGAGAAAAATAGGTACAAAAGAGTGGTCCTAGACCACATTTAGAAAATCCTAGAAACTATTATCAAAACTGGGAACTTTGATTTTTGGCTGAATTAAGCACCATGCTCTTTTTGAAGGTGTTTTTTTTAAAGGGCCTCTTTTTGAAGGTGCATTTTTAAAGGACCACTTTTTGAAGGTACATTTTTTAAAGGACAACTTTTTCAAGGTGCACTTTTTATGAGCTGCACTTTTCTCAAAGGTGTGTATGTGCACAAGGTAACTTTGTAATTTTGAATATGCATAAGTTTGAAGACTCTAGAAGGTGCTCATGTGTGAAGGTGCATAGTTCTAAAGTCTTGAAGATGTCCAAGGCCCCAAAGATGCTAAGGTGTGCAAATGCACAATTTTACAAGTTTTGAAGAGAAAAGTTTATAGGTGTGTAAGGTGTGTAAATGGGCCTAAATCCTCAAAAAGATCAAAATAAGTACACTAGAGTGCTCCCAAACCCTATCTAAGAAAAACATATAAATTGTTTACAAAGTTTTGAGAACTCTGATTTTTGGGTGAATTGAGCACCTTGGAATTTTTGAAGGTGATATTTTTCAAGCTGATATTTTAAAAGGTGCACTTTTTGGAGGTACTTTTTTTTGGAGGTATTCCAAATCAAGAGGTGCACCAACAATTTTGAAGAAGAAGTAGTGCTCGACATTTAACTATTTGTTGCTATTTTTTAGCATTGTATGCATCATAAATATATTTTGATGGCAATTCAACTCCTCAAAATACCTAGAGAAGGCCAAGCTTGAATTTTTAGATGTCCCAGTGACTCGTAGATCATCCCATGACTTCTCTCTTCTTGTATTCTTCTTCTTTCATATTTTTAAGCCATGTAAAGGCTCATGCACCCATTAATTTATATAAACAAGGGTGGAGACCTACTTAGCACCATTTAGAGAGTTAGTTTGGATGTTATTATTTTTATGTTTTTTTTAGCATGAGTTTACATTAGAAGAGATCTCACTCCTAACACAAAAGGAGGAGAGGATTTCTTTTAAATACATGGATGTAATATGTACTATAGGCCATTATTTTGATGCAATAATATATGTTATTGTTGCTCTAATTTTGAGTGTATTAAATCTTGTTGTTGTGTGTTATTTTTTGAATGCATGTTCACAAATAATAATGGAGCTAATGGTTTTATTATGTTGTTATGCTTGTGCAATATTTTAGTTTTGGTGTTTTCCTTATGTCAACAAATTCTAATGTTGTGGTGAATTCAAGAAAGGGTCACTCTTATTCTTACATAGGATTTTGTCTCATGTGAATGTAATTTTTGTGGCTTCACAATTTTATGAAATGTGAAAAATATTTTGGTTATTATTGAACTTCCCATTGATGATTGCATCAGTGGAGTTGATGTTAGAAATAATAGTCCACCAAGATAACTAAGAGGGGGGAGTGAATTAGTTATCCAATTAAAACATTTATCAACCTTAATTAATCTTAACCATTAAATCAAAGTAAACAACAACCATAATAAGATGCACATACACAATTACACTAGATTTTTTAACTAGGGAAACCCTTGATTAGAGGGAACACCCTAGTGGGAATGATTCCCACAAAGATATAACAATAGATATATATTCCTTGTTAAAGGATGGACCATGTTAGGAGTCTATAAACACATTCAGTACATAAGAGTCTATGTTAGGAGACTTTGAATCCCTATTAGGAGATTACAACCTTGTTAGGAGTTGTAGAAGGTAGAAGGACCCACTATCCAAATAGATTATGGGGCAAGACCACTGAACCTCATAGTCCAAGTGATCCTCCAAATATGATATTATCAACACATATTACCAAAATCATCAATCCATCATCTATTTCTTTCCAATATAGATTACTATCTACCATACCTTTGCTAAATCCAACTTTAGTCAAATGCCTATCCAACCTTGCATACTAGTTCCTAGGTGCTTGTTTTAAGCCATACAATGTTTTCTTTAATCTGCATACCATGCCCTTGTCATCTGTTAAAAGAAAATCTTTAGGCTATTCTATGTATACCTCTTCTTCAAGTTCTCCATTTAGAAATGTTGACTTGACATCCATCTGATACACTTTGAATTTTGTATTTGTTGCATAGGCTAAGAATAACTATATTACTTCAGTTCATGACATAGAAGCATAGGTTTTGCCATAGTCTATTCCTTCTTGTTGTGAGTAACCTTTACATACCAATCTTTCTTTTTTCCTTACAACTTCACCTTGTTCATTCATCTTGTTACTGAATACCCATTTTGTTCCTATCACATTTTGGTCTACTAGTCTAGGGACCAATTCCCATGTCTCATTCTTCACTATTTGATCCAATTCTTCTTTCATATATTGCTTCTAATAGTCATCTATGCATGCCTCATCTACAATCTTTGGTTCTACTTGAGATATTAGACATAGTTCTTCATTAATTCTACTTCTTATCATCACACCTTTATCTTTGATGCCAATGATCTACTTTGGTGGATGATTCTTTCTCATATTCTTACCAAAAGTAGGAATTGTTATCTCAACTCTTAGCTCTGTTCTAGGTTCCAAAATTTGTTCCTACCTTTGCTCACCTTCATTCTACAAATCATTTTTAGTCTCAAAGAATACTTCATCATTTTTTTTAACAATTCAAAAATTATTCTCTCTTCACAATCATCAATAATAGTTACCAAGGATATCTCTTCTAATACTTCCTCTTTCTTAACCAATTTGAGATCATTATCCTTAACATCACAATAATTCAAGAATCTTTCTATTCTTGTTTTAAATTCTTCATCTTCATTAGAAAGTGAACTCTTTCTATTTTTCCTTACTCTCTTAGATAATGTAGATGAAAAATGAACAAACTCATTACATGTTCAACAAGAAAAAACTTCCATACCTTCTGGTTCTCTTTTCATGAGGGGTTCAATACCTTCCTTGTTCTTCATGTCTTCTTTGGATCTTGATCTATCTTTACTTCATGCCTTTATCCAACTACTCAATGCTCAAATCTATACACAATTCTAATTTCTTACCAAGAAGTTCCATCTTTTGGGTGTCAAAATTTCCTCCATCAAACTCAGGACTATCTTTTCTAAAATGACTCATCACATATCTCTCAAAGTAGTTAAGCCTTATCTTCAAGGATTAGTTATCTAATTTAAACTTTATTAACCTTAATTAATCTTAAAAATTTAATCAAAGTAAATAGCAACCATAACAAGATGCACATACACAATTATACCATATTTGTTAACTAGGGAACTCCTTAATTAGAAGGAAAACCCTAGTGGGAACGATGCCCACAAAGATATATATATATATATATATATATATATATATATATATATATATATTCCTTGTTAGAGGATGGACCCTATTAGGAGTCTATAAATACATTCAATACATAAGATTCCCTATTAGGAGACTTTGAATCCCTATAAGAAAATCCCAACCCTGTTAGGAGTTGTAGAAGGTAGAAGGACCCACTATCAAAATAGCTTTTGAGGCAAGACCATTGAACTTTACTATCCAACTGATATCTCAATTATTCCTCGCAAATTAATTGTTCATACTATGCTTTAACCTCTTTCCTTTTTCTTTTCAACCAAAACAATTAGTATTAGACCTTGCAGACCAGATCACAAACCTCATATCCAAATACCAAGCCTTGGATCTCAAAATAAAACCTCGGCAATGAATTCCTCTTCAACTTCACTCTGCTCTGCTTATCCTTATATATCAACTTACTTCTCTTCTATTTCACTCTTCATGCTTCATGCAATCATTCCTTACATAACAAAGAAAAATTTCCTTTCTTTATACTAGATCCATAAAACAATTTCCTAAGTCAGCTATTACACCTTCTCGATTAATTATTATAGGACCTCACTAAGAACATGTTATACTTATCGATAACATCAATCAGTCACTTTATAACTTGAATAACTTTCCATACATGTAATATTATGATGAGTGAGATTAGCCACATCATCAACAACATGTCTTCTACATGACTTTAACCTTTCTTCTTAGAATAACAACTTTGGTAAGAAATATAAAAGTTTACTAGAACATGCTTTTGTAAACTCTATCTTAGAATAGTCTTCACCAAAACTTGCATAACTTCTTCTAAACTTAATATCTTATGCTCTTGAGGTTAGCTAAATATACTAGATAGTTGGTATTATCTCTCTTTAACCTTGCTAGTGAAAATACACAATGATCTATCTATACCAACTTGATCTTTATCGTTGTTCTTCTGTCAAATACCATGGAAAAATGCTATGTTGTCATCAATGACAAATATAGTCATGAATGTAACATATCATCATGATAATGATCTAATCATGCTTTTAAAATACTCCCCCATATAAGTATCATTAGCATTCATGCTTCCAACAATTGATGAAGCATTACTCCTAATTTTATGTATTTTCCTACAAGATCCTTTTGATAATTTAATTTTGAGACATGTTGTTACTTTAGCTTATGTCCATTAGGAATTCCCTTTTTAGTAATTTTCTTTAATCTCTTGTTAATCTATCTTTGCTATTTTCTTTTCAAACACTTGGTTAAAATATGAATACATATAGTTGCATTGATAAATTGCATTCATCATAAAATACAAAATACAAAAATCTATCTTTCTTTGTGGTTATATTTTAGCAAAGTTGTGCAGATTGGTGGGTATTGTTGCAACATAAGCTTGTACCCTTGTCCAAATTTTTAACTAAGGACAACCTTGTAGAACATGGAAATAACCTCCAAGTTGTGGTACTTGAACTATGAGGTTGAGTCTCTAGATAAGGCCAGTTTCCTCTACTATTTAGAGGCACTTAAACTATTCTTGAAGATAAAAGGGAGAAGGATTGCATGAAATTAACTACCTAAACTATTTTAAAGAGGTGATGCACCAAAATAGGGTGTCCAAACTATTCTCTACCCATACATGCATAGTACCATTATTATGATAATCCAAAGATATGTGAATTCAAACTTGCTTTAATTTGTAAACTACATAAAGACCAAGCAACCACATGAGTGACACAAGAAAAATGGCTTCACTTCTTATCACTCATAGACCAAAGAGATAAAAAAAATGCATATCATAGATATCCATAGTATGTTGAAGAGAGGTATACAAGCTTGCTCAATATGACAATGGTTGAAATAGATAAGGTAGACAGTCATATAATTCAAAGGCAAAGAGGGAATTTATAGCAGCATGCTAAGGCAATACTAGAGAAAATAGAGAAGATCTGACCCTAAGAAAGAGTACAACATTTTCTTTTATAGTGTTAGTATAACTTGAATAAATTCCCTCATAAGATAGAAATCAACCACTATCATTAAATCTATAGAGAATAATCACTTTAAAAATAAAAAAGATATGATCACAACACAAATTCATATATGAGGAGATCAATTCTTTACCAAAAAAACCTCTGAGAGGTCAGGAGCAATGGTCATTTAACTTATAACTAAGTGGATGGATCCATAGAAAATGGTGGAGCATCTCTTTGCATTTATCATGCCTAGGGATCAATGAAAGTGGTTGTAGGAGATTAGAAAGATTGGATTCATCATTGAAGGAACTACTTTTAGTGCACCAACTCGCCAAATTGATCGTGACTTTTGGTCAACTGGGATTTATCCATCAAGTCTTTTCACATGGACCAAACCTTTCTTACCATTATACCACTATTAGCAATTCATTCTTCATTTCTTTCATTTGACCATCTATGATTACAACCTCACCACTACCTTCCCTTAATAACAGTTACTACTTGCAAAATTGTGATCCATTGATTTATCGTTGCCTCGCAAACTACTCTTAACATTATTTATTAATCGCCATGACCTTGTAAAGGTCAAGATTAGACCATATCCACACCATCTCCACTTTAACCCAAGGCTTCTTTTTTACCTTTGCAACCAAGAAAAACAAGGGGGACCACTAGTTCAGAACTCAAACCTTAATTATTTCTTGAGTTGTGGAAATCATGCATTGGCCATAGATCTAGATGATCTTATGATGTAAGATATGTCTTTGAATTAATGAAGATATTTTCTACACCATCATAGCTTAAACCATAGCATGTTAACATAACCATGCAATTAGGGAAAACTAAGTAGTTGCACCCTTGCCATCTTCACCCTGGTTGATGCTCAACAAACTATGACTGTGTGAATCACATAGTCATGACTTAAAACATTCCAAGGTATAATTTAAGATATATTGAATGTTTATTTGAAAACCTTAGGTGATCATTGAGAGAATTATCATTTTAATTTTATTTTTGGTGGGAGGGTATTTTGGTTAACAAGTACCATCAAAAGTCTCCTTGTAAACATACACAATTATCTCCAATTTATTTATCTAGTAGGTTGAAAAATAGCCATCTAGAAGCTTGGAGTTGATCATTCATCATCTTTTCAAGAGAAAGATTTGAAATGATTTCTATCGTTAAGCATTGTGAAAAATGATCACTCAACAAAAGTGGTGCTAGAAGGAGGGTTGAAAACCATTCTGCCCAAAAATCCAAGTTGTTATTTAAAAATTTTATAGCTTTTTAGATGTTCTAGAGTTTTCCAAGACTGTCACTATCAGAAGGTACACTTTTTAAATGACTTCTTTTTGAAAGTGCACTTTTTAAATGACCACTTTTTGAAGGTGTGGTTTGAAGGTGCACTTTTTGGAGGTATGTTTTTTTAGAGGTGTACTTTACAAAGTAAACACAAATTGGAAGATCTTGATCAACTGTCTCCCTTTCAGCAAGCATTGAGGTCTTCACTTGATAAGAAAGAGTTCCTAGGACTTAGTCATTTTTGTAAGCCTCATAGTGATAAAAGGATACATAGTCTTCACCCACTCACATTGAAAATTCCATCATCATCATCCACTCCACATTCTACTTCACACATTCCCATCATTATGCACCATGTCTATCTTCAATTCCCAAAGTTCACCTTTGAACCTAATTGGTCCATTACACGATTTGCATAAAAATACTAAAAAGTTTTTCCCAAAATTCATCTATTAAGAATCATGAACAATAGAAGATCATATTAAAAAAATTAAATTAATCTATAGTTGGAACCAAATTCAGCATATGAACATAGTATGTCACCTTTTCCCTTACACTTTGGGGGAAGTGGCATTCAATTGGTACCGCAATCTTCCACTAGCATCAATAAGGGATTGAAAATCTTTTGAGAGAAAGTTTCTAGCATAATTCAAGGTCTATATTGATCCATATATCCTACATCATTAGTTCATCTCACTTAAAAGGGATCCCTACAAGACTATTTCACATTTCAATCATCACTTCTATAGGATGTATCAAGGAATAGAGTTTCCTTACATTGTACCACAAAAGGTTGTCATCCAAATCTATTTGGGAATAATGGATTCATTAACTTCTATTTTTCTAAGAAGGCTCCCACCTAGAGACATTGATACCATTGAAAAGGTCTTCAAAGAGGTTGTCACATTCACAAAGAAAGTAGATACCTATGGTGGAGAGATCTTTGTGTCTTCCTTCACTTTGAATAATATAGTATCCATACCACCATTTCTAGTAGGATCATCTACTATGCCCAAGCAAATGCCCCTATTAAATGTAGTACCTTTACTACAACAAGTTATTGTTTCTCCAATGTCAACAATTACATATTCATGGTATGAGCACCAAAAGACTATATTCTTTGAGAAAAAAACTTCTCCACCTACTAAACTCGAGAACAATATGGCTAATGAATTTGAGGCCATGAAGAAGATGATATCTCTTTTATCCAATGAACTCATTAGAATAAATTTCAATTCCTCAAGAAACCAAGGCAATAATCGAAGACAAATTGCTGGCCAAAAAAATTATTCTAAAAATTAGAACACAAATTATGGCCCCTATGGTAACATCAACAATGAGAATAATGGTATTTCAGTTATCAATCCATGTGGAAATGGATATGGGTACAATAATGTTCCATATCAGCCTCCCCAAATCATAGAGGAACAACCTTTTTAGTTTAGTACAATGTTGTTTGAATCATATGATAAATCTACAAGAGGACAAAATGATGAAGATGACCAAGAGGAGTTTGTGTTCCCATTCAATGAAGAGAAAGAGCATGGACCCTCTGGGATACATGTTTATTGTAGCAATGATATGAACACACAAATTTTGAAAATTAGAGAAGAGTCTCTAATGGAGATGTATCTTTATGGTTGCATCCTGTTCCTCCAAATATGCAGGTCTATAACACTCCAATGTATTATGAGGCTCTAAACAAAATTACCGTGATAAGTCAAAAGGAATTACATGTTAAGGATGAGGTTTTGAAAGGTTTTATGGATAACATAACAAGAAATTTTAAGTATCTTGGGGAAGATTAAAATCCAAACATCATTTTTCTTCCTAACTATTGTCACCTCCATCAAAGGATTCGTTCAAAGTTGGTGTTAAGGTTTGATAGATTAAGAACAATATAAGAATAAATAGTTATATGAAGAAATAAAAGAAGAATATAGAATGAACACAAATTTAATTTGGTTCACCCCAAAAATTGGACTACATCCACCTACACATTCTTCAACCTTTCTATTATCTACCAAAAATGTACAACAACATTACAATGCATTATGAATCTTAGCCATTTATAATAGTGCTTTAGTGAAACCTCTAGAATACATAGCAAAAATGTACACCAGCATTACTACATGAGCAGTCACCACAACATCAACACTCACTACATGAGCAGTCGCCATAATATCAACATTCTCCCACTTGGAGATTTATCAGGCTCCACACCAAACAATCTCTCACTTAGAGACTAAAACCAGACAACAATGTACTACATGCAACTCCCACTAGAGAAAATACTTTTTTGTGTATTACCTCCACAATCATTAGTCAAGAAGCCCAATATAAGTTGAGCAATAAACTAACTTCTCCTAAGGGACTGCCTTTGTGACCATGTCTACAAGATTTTCACTTGTGTGAATCTTTTCAAGCCACAATTGTCCAACCTCCAAAATAGACCTTATAAAATGGTACCTAAAATATTTGTGCTTTATCCTTGAATGAAAATAGAAATCTTTGCAAAATGAATGGCACTCTGGCTATCAGTGTACAATGAATGATCTTCTTGGTTCTGACCCAATCCCTCTAGAAAATATTGTAACCAAATCATCTCCTTGCTATCTTTTGTAGTAGCTACATACCAAGCTTCAGTGGTTGAAAGTGTATTAACCTTTTGCAATCTTGAAATCCAACAGACTACAATGCCCACTATAGTGAAAACATACCCTATAGTACTCCTCCTTGTATTAATATATCCTTCTAGATTAGAGTCAAAAAATCTACTCAGAGAAGAACTAGATCCTATGAAACATAATGCCTTTGTAGTAGTAGTACCTTTCAAATATCAAAGAATCCATTTGACAAAATTCCAATGTTCCATACCTAGATTCCTCATATACCTATTGACAACTTCCACTACATGAGAAATATCTAGTCATGTGCATACCATTGCATACATTAGACTACCAATAGCTAATGAATATAGCATGTTAGACATTTTATCTACCTTTTCTTGTGCCTTTTGGAATATTTCCTTAGTCAATTTGAAATGACTAGCCAAAGGGGTACTAGTTGCTTTTTGCATCTTGCATTTTAAATCTTTTTGTTGGTGCAAATAACCATTTACTATTTACACTTTACTTAAGCCTACTTAGGTTAATGCATATTCATATTAGTTGTCATGTAGACACCTAGGATTTTGCATATTCATATGAGTTGTCATGTTGACAATATAATAGTTTACACTCCAATTGAGCACATGTTGTCTACTACATCTGTTTATGAGATACACCTTTATATTCTTATCCTCTCATTTTTGCACATACATTTATACACAATGGAGGATAATCCACTCTTGGTGGACATGTGCTTAGTTGTTATTCTTATCTCTTGTATGTCTCCTAGACATATCAGTTTCCTTTATATGCAAGGCACTTCTATGTTGTATTCATCCAATTATCTAATTAATCCATTCTCATTTAATCATATATTGTCTCTCGTGTGTTATCCCTTGAGCTTCTAGATCTTGGTATTTCATTCTTGTCTTAGGAAAATTATTACATCATATCAAAGATATATTGAATTCTTACACTTTTTAACACCTTCTTTATATACTCACTTTGGGAAAAATTCAAGGTTCTATTTTTCCTATCCCATGTAATCCTCATACCAAGGATTTTCTTAGAAGCACCCAAATCCCTCATAGAGAATGACCTTGCTAATTTCTATTTAAGTTCATTTATTTTTTGCAAATTAAACCCAACAACAAGTATGTCATCAACATAGAGTAACATGATAATGTAACTCCCATTATCCAATCTCTTAAAATATACACAATGATCAGAATGACATCTATGGTAACATTGTTCATCCATGAAACTATCAAATTTTAAATACCATTGTCCAAATGTCTACTTTAGGCCATATAGACTCTTCCTTAACTTATACACTAAATTCTCCTTACCCTTGACCACATATTCTTGTTTGATATGTTCTTACTTCTTTTCCTGCAACTATTCTTTATATATGACCTTCTCCTTGAATATAACATCTCTACTTCTAACTATTTTAATATTTTCAAAATCCCATAATCAATAACCATATTCATCTACTCCATATCCAATGAAGGTACATTTTAGAGATTTAGCATCAAGCTTGGTTCTATTTTCTTTATCAAAATGGATAAAAGCTTTACAACTAAAAGTTTTCATGAATGAATAATTTACCTTTTTTCTCAGTCCATGCTTCCTCTAGAATACTACCATGCAAAGGGGTTGAAGGTCATTTTTTTTATCAAATAGATAGTACTATTTATAGCATCTTCCCATAAATGAAGGAGCAAACCAGGATGCAATCTCATACTCCTTTCATGTTCCATGATTGTCCTATTCATTCTTTCTAACACCTCATTTTATTATGGGGTTCTTGGAACTATTTTTTGCCTTCAAATTGCATTAATAGAAAATTAATCTTCAAATCTTGTGCTACAATACTTACCTCCATTATTGGATCTAAGACACTTCAACTTCTTTCTTGTCCCATTCTTAACCAAAGCTTTCCATTTCTTAAATTTTTCAAAAACATCATATTTTTGTTTCAAGAAATATACCCATGTTTTCCTGGTTGAATCATCTATAAAAATAACATAATAATGAGAGCCACCAAGAGATGATACATGAGTTGGTTGAACCCATACATTTAAATGCACTAGCTCTAATTTCTCACTCTTCTTTTCTTTCCCAACTCTAAGAAATCTGACTCTTTGCTATTTGCCATAAATGCAATTAGAACTCTAAATAGACATTTTTTTAGTCTTGGAAATAGATTTTTAGAGTGAAGGATTTTCATCCCTTTCTCACTCATGTTCCCAAGCCTATGGTGCCATATTTTTGAATCTACTCTTGCAAAATCTATAGTAGCTTTCCCTACATTAACATTATTAGTGGCAGCTAAGGTAGAATAAGTTTCACTTGTACATAGTTATAATGTGCCTACTTTTGTACCTTATAGCTACTACTAATGAACCTTTAGTGACCTTCAAGATATTGTCTGAAAACATGACTATGCAACCTTCACTACCCAGTTGTCCTATAGAAATTAATTATTTTCTTAAATTAGGGACATGCCTTACCTCCTAAAGTATCTAGACATTTATGTTTGGAAACTTGATCTTTATTTTTCCTTTCCCAACAATAGGACAAGACCCATCATCAGCCAAATATACCTATCCAAAATAACCTTGAACATAATCATGAAAATATTTTCTATGTGGTGTAGCATGGAATGAAGCCCCAGAATCTATTACCCAAGAATCATTAATGTTATCCAAACATAATATTAAAGCATCTAGTAAATTATGACTTGCAACATTAGATTCTTTAGAGTCATCTTCATTTTCATCTCCTTTTTTTTTTATAGACCAATAGTCTTTCTTCAGGTGACTAGGCTTTCCAAAGTACTAGTAATATTTCCTTCCTTTAGATTGAGAATGTCCTTTCTTTGACTTCTCTTGTAACTTGTCATGTGAAGGCCTTTTTCCTTTTTCCCTTGTTCTTCCTCTATTCTCCACATTTAACATGAAACCTTATGAGGCTGAATTTTCACCTATGTTTTTCTGTCACATTTCCTCGCTTAAGATAACACCAAGAACTTCATTAAATTTCAAAATATTTAAACCAAATATAGAGTTACTTACAGCCATAACCAAGGTATTCCATCTTTTTGGCAAAGAACATAAGATTAAGAGAGCCCTAACCTCCTCATTGAATGAAATTTGTACAAATGACAACTTATTAGTGATTTTCTTAAACTCGTTTAAATGATTCTCTATAGATCCTCCCTCACCCATTTTCATATTAAACAAATGCTTCATAAGAAATACCTCTTTCAAAGTTGAGGGTTTCTCATATAACGTAGACAATATCTCCATTAGGTCTACTATTTTTTTTGTCTTTGATATGTTGAAAGTTATAGACAGTACAAGGCACAGTCAAATAGATCCCAGTGCCTTCCTATCCTTGATCTCATAGTCTTCATCTATGATAGTTCCTTATTTCTTGGCTTTTCCTTCTAATGGCTTCCACAAATCCTTTTGGTATAAATAGTCTTCCATTTTTATTTTCCATAACTAGAAATTTTGACCATTGAATTTTTCAATCTTGAATCTGGAATCCTCCATTGCTCCCACTCAAATCTGAAAATCCTATCAATCTATAGTAACAGGCCTTACTCTAATAACAATTTTAAGGGTTTGATAGATCTAGAACAATATAAGAATAAATAGTTATATGTAGAAATAAAATAAATATACAAAATGAATACAAATTACATAGATATTTAATGTGGTTTATCCCAAAGCCTAGGCTACATCCACCTACACAGCCTTCAACATTTCTATTATCTAGCAAAAACCTACACCAATATTACAATGCATTATGCATCTCAGTCACTTATAACAATGTTTTAGGGGAACCTCTAAAATCACCACAATATCAATAATCTCACACTTGGAGATTGATCAAGATCCACACCTAATAGTTGGAATGTGCTAGTTTCCAAGATGCGGTATCTAATGTGTTAGTGTAGATAGATCAAGCTAATAAAATTACCAATAGTAAAGAAATGGTTTAAAGTTTTGATATTCCAATAAGTGTGGACATCCTAGGAAATTTTGAGAAGGCAAAAAAAATTTAGCTTCCAAACATCTATAGGGTTACAAAGACTCTCAAAGTTACAAAAAATGATGGAAATATACAATATCTAAACATTGCTAAAAACTTTCAATTGAAAAGTCATCAAGAAGAAGATACAAATGCTTCCTACTATGATATTGATCCCCCGTTGGATAATGATGAGATAACTCCTTTAGAACAAGATATGTCATCAGATGAGATTGATAGAGTGCTTAATTTGGTCTTAAGATTGACTAAAGAAATGTCATTTTGTGTGTATTCTACACATATATCAAACCATGTAATAATTGAGTCATATATAATCCATCCATTTTGGTTCCATTCAAAAGTAAGTTGTCATGATTTCTTGTTAGCTTGAGAGATTGCAATGGAGGATAAGTATGATTTTGAACATGCTTCTTTGGGATATGAGCAAGAAAACACCTTGATTAATGATATTAATGAATCCTTTAATTCAAAAGGTAGGCGTATGATTGATTTTTCTAGTCCCAAGGAGCCTAAAGGTGACAATTTATGGTTTAAGGTTAATGATAGTGATAATAAGGATCATAAAAATAATGTTATATCTTTTGGATTTTGTTATGATAGTTATATTACATCATCAGGGCTAGTGTTTCTATGTGCGGGTGGAGTTGTGTACCATGAGATAAGACCACAAGAAGGAGAAATTGTAGTGCATGAGTGTACCCCTATGGTGGGGTCTCGCTAAATCAAGTGATATCTTTCCATTATCCCTCTTAGTTTGATGGTTTTCAATTTGAATATTATGCTAAAGGTAACAAAACTTGTTTGTGGATTAATTATGGCCATGGAGAGTTACCACAACTTCTAATTTTGTGTGATTTATACCAAGAATTTGAACCAAGATTGCCCAAATTTTATTTTTTTGAGTACAAAGACAAGTCAACATTTTTTAGAACTATATGGGTTTTGTTATTACTATTGCACGTAATGAGAAATCTAGTGACAACTACCCCACATTCTTATTATTTAGGTTTTTTTGTACATATGTTTTTGTCTTCTTTTTTAAGTCTTTTTTGTTAGGCGTTAGTTGTATTTGTGTCAAGTCTATTTTGTTTGAATTTTTTATCTTTTTGCTTCTTCTTTTATTTTTAGTATTTGAGTTAGGGAGTCATTATATTTTATTGGGTTTGTTCCCAACATGTGGTCCATCCCAACTAGTCTCAATTTCTGGAAGATATATTTCTTTGTCAAATTATTTGTATAACTTTGTTTCTTATATGAACTAAATAAAAATGTTTCTCATAGGTAAAGAGGACTTTAGACCTTAAAATTGGATTTTAGATTCATTTCTCTTAACACTTTACAAATTTGAATTGGTCATCTAGGTTGCTTTCAACCTAGGTGGATAGTAGCTAAGGGATAGTCCAAAACTTCCCATATTGAACAAAGGATTTCCCTAGGGGATTTTCAAAATCACTTGTTGGCAAGTGAGTGTCACGAGTAATCAGATTAGAAAAGGTCCATAAGAAAGGAACACCAACATCTTGACCACACAATCTAATCGTTGTCAAGAGGAAATTAAAAAAAAACAAATTGTGTCATCAAACAAGATTCCAAAAATTGGTATTAACCAAAATAAGGTGATCAAGGGGAGCTAGCACAATATTATTGTTGGCTCACTTCAAACAAACAAAATTTTCAAGCAAGAATAAAGTGGAAATGCATGAGTTCCATAAAATTTACAAATGGATCACTAGAAATACAACAGACAAGTAATTGATGACTCATTAAGAGCCCTCTAAATGGTTTCTCACATCTAGTTATATAGTGATTGGTGTAGAAGTTTATGAAAGCCAACTTCACAGCTTGCCAAGATTACCTGCATGCAAATAACATAATGAAGAGACACCAAAGAAGGAAAGATAGGGCTTGGAGAATCTCAACGGAGTGAGAGAAATTATATTGCAACAATGAAAAATGAAATTGTTGTACAATATGATATGCAAATACAATGGGAGAGCCTATTTATAAAGGCCTCTAGGAAGCTTCTAGGACAAGCTAGAAAGCATTAGGAGATAAGTGTGACAACTAAGCATACATCCAAAAAAACTAGATTATCCTCCATGTAGGTGAGAAGATAATTATGACTAAGTAGGAACAAACTCTCGTGTTGTCAACAACTCTTAGATGACAACTAATAACTAAATGCATTTATCTAAATAAACTTAAGTAAAGTGTAAATAATAATTATTTACTCTAACACCCCCCCCTTAAGTACAACTTAGGGGAATGCACTTAAGCTTACAAAAGCTATGATGAAATGTAGAATTGGTCCTAGCAACAAGGACAAGAAAAGTACCCATGTAAAAATGCAATGCAATGGAGTCTCTGTAAACCAAAGAAAAAGGAGAAAACCTAGTGGGAAAAACCCCTCTCCAAAAAGAGATGGCAAAAAACCTAGTGAAGGACTGAAGAAGCCTCCAAATAGAGGAATGTCCTAGAAAATAGGAACAAACAGAAGATCATGAAGAACATCATTGAAGCATGAAGAAGCTACAAACTCTATCAAAAGGAAACTACTGATCTAAAGAACCTCCACAAAAATAGAAGTTTGTAAAAAAAAAGTGTCTATATGGTAGATGATCCATCTCACTGAAATGCATAGGTACCTAACCACTGCAATTGCCTAGTATATAGGATCAAATACTAAATGCATAGCTCACTGGATTGAAACACTAAACCAAGGAAGCATTAGAAACAATAGAAAACCCCCCTTAATGTAGATAGGGTGAGGTAGTAGGCAATTGAAAAAGTGGGCCAAAGTCCTCTATAGAAAGAACCAAGAATAATGAGAGAGAGGAAGAGGTACAAACACATATAAAGGCATGTGTCACTAACACATCATTAGGCTAATGTCATGGAAGGGACACTCACTTGACAAAGGAAGAGGGCACAAAATGGCATACAACTAACCCCCCCATTGCACTTTATAATATAGTGCAAGTACAACTATCTCAAAATAATGTTTACGATTCTGAAATGCAAGAGTGGCACCTTATCTCAGTGTGTTTGCATAAAGATGCTTACAAATGATATCAATAATGATCAAAAAGGGAAAAAAGTTAATACAACAGATAGTACAGCTCCAAAGAAATGATCCCATGCCATGAAAATGATCCTTAAAAGTGGAACACCCAAGATATCCACCATATTACAGAAAAGAAAAAACATGATAGAAAGAGCATGGGGTAGAATCTAAAGGAAATTATAGCATTTCTAAAAAGTATATAGAACTATCTTTCCAAAAATATAAATTTTTCAAAAAATGGAGATGGGACACACAAGATAAGCTTGTTAGAGTGAAAAATAGAACATCTAACTTTGACTACAAAAAATAAGCAACTAAACTACATCAAAACCAAAAAAATTCCTATACCAATGTCTCTATCTAAGAACCAAATTTCTAGAGCTTCTTTCAGATTAGAAAAAGACCTATGTATGCTCAAGTTATGGCCAAAAAACCAAGAGTAGGTCAAAAAGGACTTGTGGAGCTTGCAAGAAGGTGGATACAGTGCTGACATCGGCATTTCACTAGCCTAAAATTGATGGCTTGGAGGCCGTCATAACAAAAAATAGATTACCACATGGCATGCCTCATGGTAGTACCTAATGGTATCCACATGGTAGTGGGCCAAAAAATGAATTGCTACTCCAAAATCAAGCTCACTGGAAAATTATAGAGACGGCAAAAAATTTGACAATTGTACGGTCGTCAACTACCTATCACTAGAAAAAAACTAGCTATTAAAAAATGAGGTCATCTATCATGGAGTGACTTGGAAGCTAGACATAGGAGCTGAAGCTGAACGCATGAGCCAGAGCCAAAACTAGACATAGAAGTCGTATGTGGGAGCCAAAGCTAGACATAGACGTAAGATGTGGGAGCCAAAGCTAGATGTAGAATCCAGATGTGGGAGCTAAATGTAGAAGCTAAAGCCAATTCAAGGAACCAAATGTAGGATCCAAATGTAGAAGCCAAAGCCAATCACAAGAATCAAACATAGAAGCCAAAAGTGCCCCAAAAAAATGCACTTCCTCTCGATTGGAAAAAAAACCACAAACAAAATAGGGTTTGTCTCCAAATCAAGGCTTCAAAAATTCTTCAAACCAAAAATTAGTAGGGAGGCTCTGATACCACGTAAAATTTGATGAAATCCAACTTTACAGCTTGCCAAGATCACCTGCATGCAAATAACTTGCTGAAGAGAAATTGAAGAAGGAAAGGTAGGGCTTAGAGAATCTCAATAGAGTGAATAAATTATATTGCAACAATGAAAAATAAAATTACTGTACAATATGATATGAAAATAAAATGGGAGATCCTATTTATAAAGGCCTCTAGGAAGATTCTAGAACAAGCTAGAAAGCACTAGGAAATAAGTGTGACAACTAAGTATACATCTACAAAAGGTGGATTATCCTCCATGTAGGTGAGAAGATAAGTATGACTAAGTAGGAAAAAACTCCCATGTTTTCAACAACTCCTAGATGACAACTAATAACTAAATGTATTTACCTAAGTAAATTTAAGTAAAGCATAAATAATAATTATTTACTCTAACAATTGGAAATTTGTTAATGGGGATTTCTCAAACTCTCACTAGTCAATGAAAGATTGTTTCTATGTTGTTACAAATTCATGGTGGTTGGTGCTTAGGAGCATCAAGGGAATTGAGACACTAAACACACACTAAACATGAAAATTAAAATTTGGAGTTTCTTATTTAAATTTCTCAAAAGCCACTAGTGAATTCTAGAATCAAGTTACAATCCTGATACGCGTTTGAAAATTGCTTGCTAATAAAGAAATGTCTTTTTCATTTCTTCCTTTTTTTGGGGCTATTTGTTGTGGTTCCACAAAAAATTCCCCATTTTTGACTTTGGAAATAGGAACCCCCTCTTTTTTGGCTCAAAAAATCCCGTTCCTTAGAATAGGGTATCTTCCAAGGTGCCTTAGGGAGTGGAATTTTATAGTTTGGGTTTAGGAGTTTGGTCAGTTAGCATCATTTTTACCCCAAGCACCAGTATACTAATGTTTATCTTTTGTGTAGGTCATCATGGCACTCTCATCATCCATAACACAAAAAATTACCATAGTATTGTATTTGCATTTTCAAAATAGGTGCCTTGGGATTTTAGATAGAAGAAGTAGGAGTTCAAGTCTATGAAAATGTTGGGCTATAAAGAGTATATAAATCATCAAAAAATAAAAATAAGTACACAAGAGTGGTCCTAAACCTCATTTGAGAAAAAACTAGAAATCATTTTCAAAACAGGGAAATTTGATTTTTGGGTGAATTGAGTACCTTGCTCTTTTTGAAGGTGTGCTTTTTAAAGGGCCACTTTTTGAAGTTGTGCTTTTTAAAATGACTAATTTTTGAAGGTTCACTTTTTGAAGGACCTCTTTTTCAAGATGTGATTTTTGAAGGTGAACCTTTCTCAAAAGTCTATTTTTCACAAGTTGCATAGGTGTGCAAGTTGTGCAATTGCACAAGGTGTGCATTGTAATCTGAATATGCATAAGTTGGAAGACTCCAGAAGGTGCACATGTGTGAAGGTGCACAATTCTAAATTCTTGAAAATTCCCAAGGTCCCAAAAATGCTAAGATGTGCAAGTGCACAATTTTGTAAGTTTTGAAGAGAAAAGTGCATAGGTGTGCAAATGGGCCTAAATCATCAAAAAGATCAAAGTAAGTACACTACAGTGCTCTCAGGCCCCATCTAAGGAAAACCCAAAAACTATTTCCAAAATTGAGAACTTTGATTTTGAGTGAATTTAATTTATAGACATGTTGTTACTTTGATTTATGTCCATTAGGAGTTTCTCTTTCAGTATTTTCTTTAATCTCTCCTTACTCTATCTTTTTTATTTTATTTTCAAACACTTGGTTAAAATAGGAATTCATATAGTTGAATTTATAAATTGCATTCATCATAAAATAGAAAATATAAAAATATATCTTCCTTTATGGTTACATTTTAGTAGAGTTGTGTAGATTGGTGGGTACCAAAAAGGCCTCCTTGTGAACATACACATTTATCTTCAATTGAGTTACCTAGCAAGTTGAAAAATAGCCATCCAAAACCTTGGAGTTGGTCATTTATCAGCTTTTCAAGAGAGATATTTGAAAGGATTTATGATGTTAAGTACTGTACAAAATGACTGCTCAACATGACTCAGTAAGGTTTGTAATTCTTGCATCTATTCTAGTGTCATGTTCAAGTCATACATAGGAAATATAATTACCTCATCTACACTCACTATCTACTATAGTTTTTCATCTTTATTTACCATTATTTTTTATCGAGAGGTGTTATCACTAGGAAGTGATACATATAGTTATTTTCCCTTTGCACTCAATCTAGGTGTCTTCTCTTGTTGAGTTGATTTATCCTATTATACAGGTGTAATATTTAATGTCTATATTGGCATGGCACTTGAAAGTTGTAGGAGATCTTGAATAGCCTCTTGTTCTTTTCATTTTTCTTTCTCTACTATCTCTTTCTCTTCTTTTTCCTTGTTCTTATTTTGTTCTTAGGTGGTTCCATCTATGACATGGGTAAATTATAGAAACACAATTATTGCTTTACCCTGTTACTTGAAACTCATGTTAGAAACCACTATAATTGGTGTAACTTGAAAATCATTAGTATTTTCACTTTCAATCCTTGCATAATCTTGTATTTTTAATAACACTAGATTAGTGCATGATAGAGAGGGATTGACTAAGGCATATGATGTAGCATTTTTCAAATCTTCCTTAATTAACACATTCTAATTTGATTGAGATTAATCAAGAATATCCTCAATTATGGAAAAATCTTGTTGTTCACACCCTTCTAGAAATTTCATTATTTCTCTTGCTATCTTGTCAATGCCTTCTTCATTGTCTTGAGCTTCTAGCTCTTCTTCATCTCTTCATTCTTCTTCTTCTTCTTCATTAGCTAATGGAACAAGTAATCCAAATGCTTCCTTCCATATAAGAATGCTCTCTTTCTCAACTTCATGAGCCTTATTCTTCAAAATTTTGTATGCCCTCTCTTTAGGCATAAATTTATTTAAAAAATCTTTCATGGCTATAGATATATGTGTCTTTCCCAAATCAAGCATTGTTTGGGCTAAAGTGGTCTCTCTTATTTGTCTTTCAATGGTTAATTCCCACTTCCACTAAGTATATAATTTATTATATAAATTCTCAAAAATGCCTTCACCTAATTCTATAGCTATATATTTAAACTTTATCATCAAATCTATCATATATTTTTCAAGCTTCACTTGATCATCTTCATTTAAAGAATCATAATTAATTGTCTTTAGTTTTGCTATACTAGTTTATTCTTTAATCATCTCACATACTTGGTCAATAGTCATTGGAGGTAGTCTGGGTATAATCTAAAGTTCTCTTAGAGTGTTAGACTTAATTTCTCCTTCATCTTCATCCTCCTTGGGTATTAGGACTAGTTTTCTCCTTGGCCTGTTAGGTAATCTTTTCTTATGTGCTTTTGCCAACTTCCTCTTTATAGAGCTATCTTTCTCTTTTGCATTTGGGGACTAAGCTACCTTTGATCTTGTGATCACTCTTCTTTTTTGCTTTAGCTCTAGTGTTTTGATAGACTTCTTCACAAACTTCTTTACATCCTCTTTCACTTTTGGTTCAACAATCACTATTTTCTTCTATTTCATTTCCTTTGGCTCAACAATAGCTAGCTCTTTGCCCTTAGACGCTTTGACTTTAACTTCTTCCATGGATTCATTATCCTCTCCTTTTCCTTCAATTATCTAAAGTTAACCTTCACCAAGTTTCCTTCAAGATCTTTAATCATCTTCTTTCCTTTCTTATCCATCTTGGACACTTTTGTTTCCATCATCGTTTTGATCTTGGTTGTGTCACATGTACCGCATGGACCAACATTCATGTTAATTTCTTCTGACAATAATGCAGTCACTATTATTATCACTTCATCAACATTTACTTCATATTGCATCAGACTTAGCCATGCAACACTTGGTAGTATTTCATGTGCATAGATGAAATATGTATCTACTATAAAACATATATCATCATAATAATTATCTACAACTAAGTTAGGTATCCTGATCCTATTTTCATCTTATTCTTGAATTCTTCAAAATAATTATCCATTATAGCTTCAAAAATTTCTTCCAATTGATTGATCAGTTCACTAATTTTCTCAATACTTGTTTTGTTCATATTCTATGAAATTTTTCATGTAGTTGGGAATGAATTTTGTACATAGAAAAATGTACAAACAAGTAGGGAACCAAACTTACAAGAAGTATCTGTAGCTTTCCTTACCTCTCCAAGATTCTTAGATAATTGTTGCAATTGTAGCTTGGCAAGACCATAACTATGATATTTCTTAACAATCTTGTATCCTAGGTCCACTATAATGAAAGGTATGTTGTTTAGTTGGCTTGGCTGATAGAATTTGTGTGCAATTACATGTACTACAAACTCAATGAGTAGACTGGTGATCCAATGGATTGACATACCATGACCATCCTATTTTTCCTTTTTTTTTTTGCTCAACAACATCCCTTGTGGCACTTCTTATTGTCTTTGGTATGTCCAAAGTAGGTAACTAGTAACTTTTGAATGATACCCTTGTTAATATTTATTGGTCCATCTTCTAACCATATCTTCATATTATGTACTTAGCTCAACACAATCTTTATCCACTCAACTTTAAAAACCTCCCAAAAGGCTAAGGCATGGGTCAGCCCTTTCCTGGCAACTATCTTGTGTTCATCTCTCAGTACTCCATTGTCACACAATTTCTCATAAACTTCTCAAAGTTTATAATCTCCAATTTCTTCTACTTTGCATATGTAACATGATCGTACATCATCAATCATCAATATTCTTGGTGGAATTGATGAAAAGGTGCAAAAATCATCACTAGTCAATGCAATTTTAGGAAACTCCTTAAAATTTTGGAGGACACTGATCATTCCTCATAATTTGTGCATTGCTTCCCTCAACATTTCCTTAGTAGACATAGATGCATAGGATGTCATTTTCAAACTAGGGTTCAAATAAATTTTCATCAACAACTTTAAAAGTAACATAACTTGGCACCAAAAACTTTACTTACTGTGTTATTTCAATTTTTCCAATGATATGCTATGATTCATTTTCTATGTCTCCTTAATTTCCTTTGAATTGCTTGTGCACAGAGAGTGACTTGTTAAAATAAAAATGAGTGCCAAAAAGTGATATATACATTCAATCTTGTTTATTTAGGTCTACAATAAATGTGTTTTTATTATGGTAGGTACACAATAGTTGTCTCGACCTTCACAAGTTGTATTCACACTTCTTTCTATTTGAATACTCGATTACTAGCACTTTTCTCAATCAATTCTATTTCATTCAGCCAATACATTAGCTCGATCGATGTAAGCTCTCAGTCTATATTACAAAGCTTGGTCAATATAGAGAATATTAATGATGCTCAACATTTGATAGTGAAACATATTCCATTACCTAATTCTTCTCTTAGATTTATCCTAATGCATCTTTAGTCATGTTGATGTGGAATTTTAATCACATATTTTTTTTAAGGAACTAATATATAATATAATATTTGAATATACAGTCCCTTACATACCTTTTTTCTTAGTTGGATGTGGTGCAATCACCTGATCCATTGGATTGGGTGATCTCAACTTCAGTTGATCCAATACCTCGAGATTCTACTATCTATTTCCATGATGTAATCATCTCATATTTCCCTTTTTCTTTGGTTTCTTTCTTTGTTTGGTGTTGGTTCTTGGGTTTTGTAGTTCTTACCAACATGTCTAACCTTGAGACAAGTAAAAGAATCTAGGCTTCCATTTAACCATTTCTTTTAATTACTTTTGGAATGTGACTTAATAAAATTCTCTTAGAATGTATCCATACTCTCCACAAAAATGACAATTATACCATGTTTTGTAATCCCAATTATAAGAGTTACCTTGCTTAGGTGCATGTGCTTTCCTTCTAGATGTCCAAATAGATTTTTCTTTAGATCTACATTCATTAGCTCTATGTCTATATTTCTAAAATTTGTAACAATGTTCTTTAAATCTAAGTGTAGTAGGTGCATCATTTTTCTTTGACTTGCATTCATGTGCTCAACATTCTTTCTTCTTACAATTTAAATAGTTACTAGTAAACTTTGTTTTAGGTTTTTGCATACCATTCTTGCTTATTCAAATTTTGTTTTGTGCCCAAGTTCACCACAATTATGACAAGTGGGTTTAACTTTGGATTTTGCATTTCTTTTCTCTCCACTCTTTGATGACTTTCCCTCAGTAGATGAAGAGTGCTTGATATGTCCTAGACTAGAAGTATCATTGGATGACCTTGGTGATCTCATTAGTTCTTCAAAGTATCTAATGAATTCACTTGGTTTATTCATTCTTTCCAGTAGTTCTTTCTTAGATCACAACTCACTCCTTAGTTGGTCACTCTATGCTCTCAGATTTCTAATCTCCATGTCCTTTGTAATCAACTCCTAATTTACAAGTAATAATTGATTTATGATGTTCAACTGATTTTTTTGTAAGCTTCTACACATCAAATAATCTTTCTTCAAGTCTAGTAGCCATTTATCTTTGTTCTTTAGCCATCATCTTATCTTGTTCATCTTTCTTCTTTTGTTTAGTCACTTCACACAGTCTTACTGATTGAATTTCCTATTCTTTTTTGACTTCTTTACCTACAATGTTGTTCTTCTCTAGTAGATCTACTATAGTTGCATCATTGTCACCAGTATTTCCACTATTAAGAAATTCCTTGACATTAACTTCCTTATATAGTGTGTCATTCTACTAAATGCCAATATTTTCACTTTTATGTAAGGATTTCAATAACTCTTGTTTTTCTCCAAGTTTTTAAAGTATGATCTAGATTTCAATCATCTAGTTCTCAATTATCTATCCCAATTTGTATTCCTCCATTTTCAAGATCTAATTCTCTCAACTTGTTATATTTTTTTCAAGAGAACTGATCTCTGATACCAATTGTTGGAAGTCTTATTGGGAAATATTATATTGAGAGGGGGTGAATTAGGATCTATTAAACTTCTCACTGATAAAATAATTAATTATATTCACACCTAATCCATCTCATATCTTATATCTCATACCATATAATCATAACTTGTAATGTTAAAATTAAATCTATCTAAGTATAACATCCATGAAAACATAAAAACATAACACAAATATTTTTGTAACCCAAAAACAAGTCAAGATGAAGGTAAAACTAGGGTGGGGATGAAACCCACAAATATTTACTATTGCAACAATAATTTTTTCCTGTTAGGATTATAATTTTATCATTTCTATTAAAATCTTTTAAGATGGTTAGGTCTTAGCTTGGTTAAAGGATTTTACACTTACAATGAAGTAAGGGCTCTGTTAGGAGATTTAAATGGGTCTATTAAAATCACTTCATTAAGAGATTTTCCCTGACTCAATTTGTCAAAACTAATTTAGTTCTTGATCCTTCAATTTTCTCTAAAAGATGTTAATAGATCTCCTCTCTTAAATATCTCAAGCTGGTCTCATTATCTGATATGCTTTGTTCTTTCCTTCATTGCTAGGTTGCTCTATCTAATATCCTTTTAGACTTAGCCTTCCTTTCTCTATTCTAAGTTTTTTTGCTCCTTCATGCTCACTTCCATTCATCCATAATGATCTTAGGGTTAGTACCCTTCTTAAATAGTTAACTGTAGGAAGTTCTAGATCTTAATCAACAATCCATATTCCATCCTCTTTCCATTTTACCCTTCTAATTTTTTGATTGGTTAATCTATTTTTATTGGGATTGATGTCCTCTAAAAAATGTGTAATCTTCTCCTTAATAGTCTCTACAATCTTTAAATGTCATGTAGAAGTTAGCTAAAATGATTTACATAAGCCTTTGTTCCAATATATCCTCATATGTCAAAATTAGTTTACTTGGCACTTGAATGTTTTGATGCTCAGTCATAACTAACATTCATGTTGTCACTCATCTTCTATACACTTTACATAAACTGACTCACTCAAAATTAATTAACTTTCTAAATGCTCGGTCTCCACTATGTTACTTGACATGTATTCTAACTTAGTCTCTACTAGGGTGCTCAACATCCTTTGACTTGCTTGTCATGTATTGATAAATAAACAAGTCCTTTGTAGCTCTACCTATTCAAGAAGGCTCAGTTCTAGTGATGACTACCCAACACTACCTTGGAAATGGCTAAGTTTTGAACACTAATAGGCAACTTGGGCTTAGAGATCAACAAAATTATACTCCCAAAATAAGAGCCAATGTGATAGCCTTGTTGAGAATATATAGACATGTCCTTGAATGATCATATGATGACCTTAAGGCCAATAAGGAAGATTTTTTTTGCATGAGATTCCATTGAAAATAGAAGCAAAACCATTTAGGAAAAGGAAGTAGCCTATAAATCTTATGTTAGATCCCAAAATCAAAGAGGAGCTTGTGAAATTGAGATATGTTTGAATAATTAAGCCTATAAGGCATTCTATGTGGGTGTCATACTTGGTCCTTGTAAGAAACAAATAGAGATATAAGGTTATGTGTGGATTTTAGAAATTTAAATGTATCATCTTTGAAAGATAACTATGCATTATCAAATATGGAAGCACTCTTACAAAAGGTCATTGGGAATGAATTTCCATCCATGATAGATGATTTTTAGGGTACAATAAAGTAAAGTTAAGGAGTCATAATAGTATAAACTATCTTTCACTACTCCTTGGGGAACATATGTTAATGCAAGGATTCATTTTTCATTATGGATATGTCCTTTAAAGGTTTGATTGATTTCATTATGGTTGTATATTAGGATGAGTTAACTACATATTCAAATAAGGTTGAATACCATTGTGATTATTTGGAAAGAAAAAAAAAATCTTAAGATCTCTAGAATATGGAAATTCTCTCTATTCCAAAAGTGTCATTTTGGGGTAATTGAAGGAAAACTGCTATGAATTATTTTGTATAAGGATGGAGTAAGAAGTGACCCTAAAAAGACATCATCAATTGATAAAATTTAGATTCCCAAAATAGTCAAGGTTGTCCAATCCTTTTTTGGACAAATTAACTTTGTAAGAAGATATGTTTCAAATTTTTCAAAAATTATCAAACTTATTGCAAAGATGCTCAAAAGGGGGGGCTAAGATAAAATGGACAAATAAAGCTATAAAAGAATTTGGAAACATAAATAAATATATTAAAGAGGATCCAATATTGAAATCCCTTTTTTTAAAAAGTGATTACAACTTTTCTCTTTTTCCTCATATCATACTATAGCAGTGGTTCTATTACAAAAGAACAATGATGTGCACGATTGGCATGTACCCTTTTTTAGTAAATGATTACAAGCTTCTAATTTGAATTATGATTTAATTGGAAAGAATAATATTATTTAGTAAAATAAGATAAATTAGTTGGAGCAAAGATATTTGTGAATTTTCCTAATCTAGTAGCAAAATATATTTTCAAACTATCAAAATCGTAGGAAAAAGATGCAAATGGATAAATTAGATTTAGGTGTTCAATATAGACATCCAAATTTCAAAATAGGTGAGAGAAAAAGGCCTTCAAAATATTATGGATGAGTCAAATTATGAATTTTCTCATTGATTCCAAGTTGGTTTGGAAAATATGGTAGGAAGGATCAAGAAATGTCCATGGTATTCTGATATTGTTTACTACTTAAAGCACATGAATTTTAAAGAAGGAATGACTGATATCCAAAAGAAAACTATCAGACTCCAATCATTGTAGTATTCTCTCACTCAAGGAGGTTTATATTAGAAAAATAAGGATGTCATCTTGTTATTGTGTCTAGATACTTATCAAGCCAAATAAATGCATAGAGGTGTATGTGGGGGAATTTTTCACCCAAGATTATTACTCACAAGATACTCAAGGAAGGATACTTTTGGCTCTCAAATTTTAAATATTTCTATGAATATATTAGATGTGAAGAATGTAAAAATAAATCTAGTAAATTTAAATATAGTGGGCTCTATTCACACATCATGCCCAAACCACACTTCTAGTACTCTCAATAACATCATCATGTCATAGTCTTTTTCTTTCAATTGTGTACACTATAAGCAATTGGAGCTACATCAAAATGAAGAAGAAAGAGGGACATGGGAACTACAATTGAAGAGGGGGTTTTGATTATTTTTACTTCCTTTATTTTAATTAGTTTTCATGGTAGATTAGAAGTTTTTAGTGTATTTTGATTGAGTTTTGTGGTTTCTCATAATATGCTAGGTTCTAACCTATTTTCTAGTCCTATAATTAGTGAACTCAATGTGAAGATTATGCTTACTAACTTGGATTTTTTTTTTTTGTGCTTTTAGGTGCAAGGAAGGAGCTCATTTGAAATATTCTAGTGCTTTTCTACTCCTAACAAGCTTTTGTGTGTCATTTATGCGTTTATGTAGCTCTATATCCCAAGTGTGCACTTGGCTCTATTAGGGCACACTTGGGGGCCTTAGGAAGCTATTGTAGGGGCTTAGGAATCATTGTAACCTCTATCTATTGTTCCCACCTAACCAACTATGCTCCAAAACTACCAATTTCTCCCTTTTGGGCCCCAAGTACACCAAGGCTACACTTGGGAGTCTGGCTTTCAATTTTGCAGGTTGTTGGTGCCATTTTGATCCCATTTTACCCTAGCTTTCTCCTTGCTTCCCACCTTAGCTATGAAACTATCAACTACAATATAATTGGCCCCAACTACACCATGAGAAAAATTAGCACTATCTGAGTGCACTTAGGGAACTCCTGAGTGTTTATGGCCTTTAGGAGCATAGTTTTCACTGTCAAGGTTTAGTTGGTTCACAAAAAGGTCATATTTCAGTCATAATCTACATCTAGGGTTTTAATTTCATTTTAGGACCTAGGGTAGAGGTTTTTTATGTTACTGATGATATGTTTGTATCATGTTGTTTTCATTGGGAGAAGACTTATACATTGAAACTAGTAATTATTTGGTGTAGGACATTGACAAAGACCTATGTGCTTGTTCAAACTATGTGTGTGGTTTTCTTATATTAGATAACACTTATTTTGGTGTTATAAAATAAATAAATAAAATTTTTTGGTGTCTCTGCATTATTTAGAACCCTAGGATTTGTATGAGCATATCCTCTCCCCATGCCATTTGTGGATCTTGGGTGCAAGATAAATCTATGCAATTTATTTAAAGAGGCCTACCTTGGAACCAAGACCCACCACTTGGTGAATCCTAGGGGGTTGAGCTTGAATAGGTAATAAGCCAAAGCCAGGTCTACACTCCAATAGCTATAATAGACTCGATATAGTTAATGTCATGTTGGCAATATTTTTGCATGATATCTCTCCTCTCATACCCTTGTGGTACCTCAAACCCAAATTCTTAGGGCTAGGAGAACTTTTGAGGAAGTTTATCATTCACTTGCCAAATGGAGTGCCCAAACTAAAAACCTTTTTTTAGTGGCCGAAATCCTTTCTATACACTAGCTCAAGGGGTCACTTGTGCCTCTGAAGACATCCTACATTCTTGTGGTCCTTACTAGAGATAATAGTCCCTTGGTAATTGATGAGCCTTGGGAAGTGGACCTTAATAGCCCCAAGAAGTGAATGCATTGTAAGGGGGGCATGCAGTGCCAACGTTCTAGGTTTTCCACTCTAGATAAGTGCAACTAAACTTTAGTTCAAGTGGGAATTAAGTGGATATTGTCTTAAAGCCTAGGTTGTGACGTATATTTTAAGTTTAATAATAGCTACTCTTGTCTATTCTATCTTATATATGCTAATAACATTAATCAAGATAATCCAAAATTTACTGAAACACATTTTAACCTTGGAAACTTTCAAATATTGTCAAATTAATACAACTCTTGTCAACACATTGCAAACCTTTTGTCAAACACTTGAGACTTTAAAAATATTTGGCATGATTTAGGCTCCATCCTTGCACAGCGTACCCTTACATCTATCATTTTTTTAGCCTCATACTTTCATCCTCTAGGCCTCATTTTGAATCCCTTAACTTTCATAGTGCATTCCTTAGGCTTCATTTTGCATCTCCTAGTCTTCAACTTTCAATGCTTAATAATCATCTTGCATCCCCCAAATTAAATTCTTGCATGTACTAACCCTGATTTTGAATGTATTAGTCCTCATTTTTCATGTCCTAACCACCATATTTTATCCCTATTATGACCATGGCATTATCCTCTACCAACTATTTCTCTGGAACAATAGTTTGGAAGTCACCGAGTCCAAAATCACTCAAGTTTCAGCCCACTTCACCAACTACACTATGAAACTCCAAACTATTCTCTAACTAGCTCCAACTACACCCTAGGCACATTTGGCCCATTCTAACACACTTGGTTTCTAGAACATCTAGTTTTGACTTCCAGATAGCACTTTGGGACCTTAAGATTGCCAATGGATACCTATACAGGTCCTCATTCTGATCATGTCTTGAACATAATTCCTAAATGTTGTAACCCTAATTATTCACATCTTAGACTTCATTCCTCAATTCATAACCCTCATTTTTCATCTCTAGTCTAATCATAACATCATCCCCAGTCAACTAGCCCTCTAGCATAATAGTCTGATAGTCACCAAGTCCAAAATCAACAAACTTCCAACCCAACTTTCTAACTATGCTATGAAACTACCAATTGTACTCAAACTAGACCCAAATGCACCCTAGGTGTAGTTGGTATTTTTAGAGCATGCCACATTTCTATAACAACCAACTTTGGCTTCCAAGCTATATTTTGAGACCCTAGAATTGCCTCAAGATTCTTGTATAGGTCCTCATTCTAATCATAAACCAAAACATAATTTTGCACCGTAAACATAATTTTTCATCCTAGCATCGTTGCATATTACATATCCAATTTTCATAGCCCTTATTTTGATCCTCTCTAAACCTCATTTTGAACCCAAAACCCCTTTAAGCTTAGTCAAAAATTAGAACAAAGTATGAGTCTTAGAGTATCTCCTTATGTTGATGGATGATGGATCTTGACCTTAGTCCTTTTATCATTTTCTTGGGTCAAACTCTATCTATTTCTTAATTTATTTGACCTTGTCATTTTTATCAACTTGATCTTTTCAAATTTTGTCTCGTTTGGTCAAAATCCAAAGTCCATCTCTGTAATATTAGACTCTTAGATTAATACTTTTCAAAGATTTCTCCTAAGTTTGAAACCTTGCATAGAGTTTTCATATCATTATCACACCCTCATTCTCCCTAAACATCATTTTTCTTAACCATAGTTGCATAATTACTTCACCTTGCATAGTTCAAAACCCTGGTATCTCTTCCAAATATCAAAATCCCATTAACATCTCCAACAATCAACTTGTCCAAATCATTTTTCAAACCCAACACTTTACCTCAACCTCACATCCCTATCTTCTATATCCTAAACATCATTATCAACCTTAGAATAAGCCCCTTTTCATAATCAAACCTCAAGTTGCATACATCAACCTTTAACATCATTTCCAAGTCGAAGGTCCAACACAATCAACATTTTTTATACTTTAGGATCATCTTCATATCCCTTAGTCAAAATCTAAAATGCCACTTGCATTTGCATTAGTGCATCATTTTCTTTGGTCATTTACATCTTTCATATCATAACCCTAGGTCATTTTTCACTTAGATTTCATAACACACCTAAACCCTTAAAAATCCAAAAAAAATCATATCTTGCATACACACTTCCAATTATCATGTTTTGGCCCATTTTACCAACTGGACCCCTAGTTTACCAATTGTGCACCTCTAGTGTGCAATTGGTAGTTTTAGTGTACAAGTGGTAGTTTTAGAGTGTACTTGGCAACTAGAGAGTTCATCTTAGGTTCTAAAACCCTAAATTACATTCTCATAGCTTGCACTTCATCCCTAAAATCTAAAAACCCCTAAAAACACTTAGATCATTCATACTCTGCATATTTCTCACCCAAACCTCTCTTTCACCAAATACACCCCTCCAGATACCAAGTGCACACCCCTAGGGTGCACTTGTTACTATTAGAGTGTAGTTGGTATTTTAGGTGTACACTTGGGAGGTAGAGAGTTCATTTTGAGATTTCCCCATTACATCTACATTTTTAGGTATCATGCTAGAACTCACAAGGACACAGTCAACTCATAGACCATAAGACTTGTATCGAACCTTGTTTTTTGAAGTACAAACACAACCTAAAGAACATCAAATACAAAAGAAGATGAAGAAACCTCAACAAAAAAGTGACACAAATTATACTAAAGATTCACAACCCTTACTCGTGGACCCACTAAGCATGTATCCACCAAATAACAACTGTCAAGACATGAGTCAACCAACCCTTAACAACATTTCTAGCATGAATTTTCCTCTTAACACTTCCCTTACACATGGAATGGTTTAATGGATTCCCAACTTTGAACCCATATTTGTACCTATACCACCTGAATGTGGAAGTCTACCTATAACACCTAAGGATGAAAAAACCCACTCCTTTGGATTTAGCAAACCTAACACATGTACCTTCAATTTGTCAAACATATAACAAGGTACTTTACACTTGAGTGATGATTCTAACAAATACTATGGCATCACTAATGAAGAAATGGTTAGGGCTTGTCAAGACAAAAAAAATTGAATCCACTTTAAAATTTTGGTGGTCCAAGAATCATCAAATTTAACCCAAACCTAGAGTGGCCTAAGTCTAAATATCAAGACAACCCCACATTTAAGAACCTACAACCTATGATTAATTTAGACTTAGACAAGGGGAAACAATCTTTGGAACATTCAACTACAAAGGTCACACCTAGGAGACCTCATAAAGAATCAACCATTGAGATCCTCCAAGGCACCTTTAAACACATAAAAATCAATCCCCTATTTGATGAACCCCCATCATCAATGGTAACAAGACTATTCCAAAGTATCCCAAAAGGACACTATGAGTTGACCTCAATCAAATGATACAACAGAAACAATTACCTAAGGGGACTTGCACCATAGGGATTCCACACATACCTACTTTGGAGGAAAATCAACCAAGTGCACCCTTTCTCCTAACTTTACCAACTATTATGACATCAAATACTATGGAGCCCCCTTTGAGTACACCATGTGAAGCATGAACACTTATTACAAAAACCCTTATCAACACACAAAGGAAAAGTCTTATCAATATTTCACCCATTCTCAAAAGGAATATGACCCATTTCCAAATTAATATGATGTCCCAATGTGAAGCATCCAACTCACAAACATATCAAAACAAAGACCCTAACTCAATGGTTACCTCTATGAAACATAGTCAACTTCTAAGACAACAACAACCTCAAGTGGTACAAGGACTTAATATTCATAATGCATAACCAAGTCAAAGTCTACTTAACATACATGTGACATATGATCATCCACAACAACAACAACAACCCCAAGTGGTACAAGGACCCAACACCTCTAACACACAACCTAGTTTAAATCCACTTGACTTACATGTAATGTACCAATAAAAATTTTGACAAAAATAGGTCACATTTTTCTAAATAATAAGAGAAACTAAAATAATAATTGGAATATCAAAAATGATTAGAGCAAAAAATTGCCTATCAAAAACAATTTCTGCAATAGCAACATGTGCTATAATAAATGAAAAAAATACCTCCACAACAATAGTCACATACATGACCTCACATTCAACCAATAGAGGTATCTCAACAACAACCACAACAAGTGGAACAACAACAACCACAACAAGTGATACAACAGCAACCCATGGTACAATAATCACAATCAATACTACAACAAGGACCATTTTATCTTCGAGGTGTCAACATACCTCCACCTCCTAGCAACACATCACCCAAGTCTTCAGATATAGAAATGTCAAAACTGAATAGACAATTCTTGTCATAATAAATGATCTACTCATAGACATAAAATACTCAAAGAAAGGCTTAACACTCAACACCCTGATGAGGATTTACTATAATAGTTCAAACAATTAACCAAACAAGTTGAGGCATTAGGAATCCAAAAGAAACAAATCCTGTACATAGAAAGGGATTTATGTCCTAATCCCTTTGAAAAAAATTTGTATATGCCTCCACTTCCAAAACATTTTGAGGCAACAAGATTTGAAAAATATCAAGGAAAAGGCAACCCTATTGAACCACATCAAACAATTCTATGCCTCTTGTACTAAGGTCGATGACAAACCCACATATCTTATGAGACTATTCCCTTGTTCTCTTAGTGGATCGACACTTGCATGGTACTCCAAACTACCTAGTAATATCAATCTTAGTCAGAATTAGTGGACAAATTCATAACCCACTTTGCCTTAAACATAAAAAATAAGGTGGCATTGTCTAATCTATGCTTAATGAAACAAGAGATAGGAGAACCATTTATAACATTCTTATTATGTTGGAGAAACCTTGTTAGTCAATGCTCATTGGATATTCCCAATGAACAAAAAGTTAATCTATGGATTGAAAACCTAGTCCCTAGCTTAATGTATGAACTCAAGATCAAAAGTCTAATCATCAATGCTATGTTAATGAAAAAGGGAGCTATCATTGAAGATTTCCTCATCCATAAAGGCATCCTCAAAAAAAACAAGGGAAACACCAATACAAACTCATCTAATGACAAGGTGAAGTTTTTGTCCAAGATCAAGAATGGAACCAATGATGGTATTGTGAATGGATGAATGATTAGCACAGTGCAACATAAAATGACACTTAAAGGTGCAAACCCTACAAACTCACAAACTCCTAACCAAACACCACCTCAATAATAGAAAATAGAGGGCTTAACATAGGATAGACCATAGAGATGCCCCAAAAATAAAGATAGAAATTTTACACCCCTAGGGATACCATTTGAGATTGTACTTCAATAATTATTGAGCAATAACTTCTTGCAGTTACCTTTAGTCAAGGATAGACCATCAAATAAACCCTCTTGGTGGGATGACAACAAATTCTATGATTTCCACCACACCAAAGGACACAAGACCACTTCATGTTTCCAACTTAGAAATGAAATCCAAGACCTTATCGATGATGGTGTGATTACAGTAGACCCTACACTACTAGCATCCAATTATGATCATACTATTTTTAAAGATCCTTTCAAAAATCCTAACAAAGGGAAAGCCTCTAGTTTAGACTCAAACTCATAGGCTAATGTAAATTACACATCCATTAGATATAACTACACCATCAATTGCTTCAATGAGTCTGACTCCCACATATTCACATTCACCTTCAAGTCCAAAGATCCTCGATGTGTTGTCACCACACATGGCACTTGGATCACCTTACATAGAGCCTCAACTAGACCTACTACACCTCATAGACCTACTAATCCTACCTCTTTTTTTTACAACCTTATTGACCCGCTTGAAAAAATCCCTTCACAAATATCCATCCTAGATCTGTTGTGTGCATCACCCCAACATCAAATGATCTTTGACCAAGCCCTAAAAAAGTTAGTAGTTCTTGATGACATTAATGTTTCCCATTTCTAGGCCATGTTTGGGAACTTATCTACATTACAGTATATCTCCTTTTCACCTTAGGATGTCCCTAAAGATAGACCTAACCAAAATGATCCCCTTCATCTTGAGGTCTTTATTCATAATCCTAAGGTCAGATGTGTCTTGATAGATGGAAAAGTAGGACTAAATATTTGTACCCTTAAAGTTGTCAAGGGCCTTGGTTATTCTAAAGAAGATGTGGATCCCTCTTGCAATAGCACAATAAAGGCCTATGATGATGGTGAATGATTCTCCAAGGGCATTACCATATTACCTATTAGAGTTGGTTTGGCTATTGAGAATACATTATTCTAGGTCCTATATATTGAAATGAATTGAAACATGATACTAGGATGTCCTTAGATTCATCCTATGAAAGCAGTGCCATCTACATATCACCAGTGTTTAAAGTTCATCCACAATAATGTGGATGCTACCATCCCTAATGATTTAGATCATTTCTAGTTGTGTGCTAATCAAAGAGATATTATTGCATGCCAAGCCCCCAACAAACAATGAAGCACAACCCACAGATTCTTCTAAATATGTGGACTCTAATATAATCCTCAATAAAACCAAGGAAAAATTAAAGATCGAAGACAAAGGATATGGAGAATACTTTATGTCTCAAATATTCCACATTAGGGAGTCACCACTTTCTTCCCAATATTAACTACTACAAGTACAAGAGCCCAATATTAGTACACAAAATGCTACTTCCATCAATTTTATTAGTAGAGATGGCCTATAGGAAGAACATGTCTATGAGAATACATCTATCTATACTGAGAAAGAAAAAGTAAAGCAACAACCCACTTTGATATATCCTATCAAGTATGGACCTAAGTTTACTATCATACATAAACAAGGCTATGATGCATGTAGTGGTCTTGGATCATAGAAGCAAGGAATAATTGAACCTATCACTACAAATTGCAACCTCCTAGTTTAGGGCTTGGATTAAAACCATTAGCAATAGGTCCTCCTAGTGCTAAGGTACCCTCGTGTGAGATTGAGAATGTTTTGAATGATGAAAAGGAATAACCTACATGTGGAGAATAACCATGTTACTATAACTCCACCTATCACTCTAACCAACTCTACACCTTGGATCAAAACATTATGGGATCCAACTCCTCCATCTTATGTACATGATCCCAAGAATAATACTAAATCTAATGCCCATACATACTTTTAACCAAAGCCCATTCAATATTGATTATGACATCCCCTCAAATTATTCTAAACTATTTGATTGGGACTAGTGTGGACCACTGATCTTTGATAAATTTGACAATGATAATGCTCTTAGAAACATCTTGGAACTCTATGACAGTATTATAATTGATGACCCTAGAGAAGAAAATCCTAGATTGAACACATTGGCATATTTTGGGGAGTCAACTCCGTCTTCTAGTTGCAAAACTAAAAACAAAGGGAAAAATAACAAGAATAGGTCTCTTGGTGAAAATTGAAAGGTGCCATAAGATCGTGAAAAAAGGAAAAAGATAAGCATCTCCCAAGGATGGAAAATGAACAAGTTGATATCATGAATATAATTTTTTTAGTGTTCAATATGCCATGAATTGTTTTTGAGGTCTTTCAAGTAGCCTTCATGTGGGAATTCATTGTTCTCAATCCTCCTAGCTCTTCCTTATATCTAGCTACTTATACCCAAATCCTACTACCTAGATTATCCAACTCCCAAAATCAAACCTCTATCTAGCAAGCCTTTGAACACATCATCATTATTGACATCTTATACCAAGGACTTGTTGACCCAAATATATTCAAATGCCTTAATTCATGAGAAGTAGATACTATCTTACATAGGGTACATGATGGTATATCTCAAGGCCATTCCAATAGTTTGATTTTAGATACAAATTAGGAATGAATCTTGCATAGTTATAGTCACTTATGGGTTCAAAGTATATCTATTAGCTAGCAGCATTGACAATAGATTCATTGCTAAATTTGTTAGCAACATCAATGATTCTATCAAAAAGTCCTAAAAAAGAAACAAAAAAATGAGAAAACATCATGAAAAAATGGATACCTTGATGAAAACCAGCAAATAGGCATCTTGGCATAAAAATTTGAGTCAAGAGAAAAATTTCATCCAAAAGTGAAAACTTGGCAAATAGGCACTTTGGACAAGTACCATGCTGAAAACCTAGCAAACAAGTGCCATGTGTAATTAGTCATTTCTCCTCCATCTATTGGGATTCCATATGGTTTCACACCTTTTATTCCCTAATTACATCCCTCATATTGCAAAACATTCATATTCCTTGATCATGGTGCATGTCCTAGTTAATATCCATTGTTATCTTACCCAAGTGTCACCAATCTATACATACTCTATCTTTGGCCTTTGTACATAGTTTGTGTCTTGTCTGGGGGCATACTACCTATGTAATGCATGAGTTTGAAACTGAACTGGGGGCATGTCCCTAAGCACACATTATCCATTAGAATTATCACATATCAAATTGGAGCTAGCACTTGTGAATCCTTTATGATCCTAAAAAAATCCTAAAAAATTATATATGATCCTAAAAAAGCCCTAAAATTCAAATATGATCCTAAACAAATCGCTAAAAATCATAAAATGTTTTGAACAAATTACTAAAATTGCAAAATTTCCTGAAAAATAGATTAAAATCATAAAATGTTTTGAAATAAACCCTAAAAATCATAAAGGTCCTAAAGAAACAAGTAACACAAAAATATCAATATCCTCAAAAACCCTAAAAATCACAAAACCTACCAAAAATTTGTAATAAACCTTGTAAATAGTCACTGAGGATAGTCACCCCCTTTTCTTAAACACTTGCACTTTTGTAGACTAAAACTCAAAACACTTCACTTCAATGATAATCACACCTTAACCTACTATCTGGGCAATGTGAACCAACAATTAATCCAACTTGTCACTGTCAACTGAACCAACAGTCAAACCTATCACATCTCAAATCTAACACAAACCAAAAGACACTAAAAAAGAAAGTAATAATTGATTAGAATATTTGTTGCCTCAAACTATTTAGTAAGTTGTTTATTTTTGCTTTATTTTTCTTCAATCATGTTCCTATGCCACTCAATGATATAAACTAATCTATGAGAATGGTTAAGATGGTTCATGGTCATCTTTTATGTTATGTTTTTTGAATGTACCTTTAAGATTCTGGGGCATGTATATATGCCTCAAGAAGGACAAGGTCACTTTCTATCTACATTATTCTTTTTTATGCAAAATATTTGCATTTGTGCTCTAGCCCTTTATGCCATGATGCATTGCATCCCATTTTGCCATATAAAAATAAAGGACCTTTGACATATAGTGCACTTTATGAAAGGAATAGTCCTCACCTCATAATAAGTGGTCCTTATCTCATCTCCTCCATCTTCTAACATACATCTCATTCACCACCACCATAGTCATGTACTCTGATACACCAAAATCATCTTCATCCTCCTTTCCTACATTCCTACATAATCATACACTACTTGTCAACATTTTATGGTTTTCTACCAAGTCTAGCCTAATTTTGACCTAGGTTTGTCCAAGTTTGACAACTTTTTTATCATTTTTTAATAGTTTTACCTGTGTTTTGACCTCTTTCTAGGTTTTTAACATGCACACCAAATTTTGTGTCATTATGAGTTCATTTGTATTATATTTCACCATGTACCTACCTATCTGTCAACTTTCTCCCAAATCTGACTTAGGTTTGACTATTTTTTACTATTTTTGACCATTTTTACTAGTTTTACCTATGTGTAGAATTATCTCTAATTATTTGAACATGCACACCAAAGTTTGGATCATTTTGAGTTCATTTGCATCATTTTTGAACCTCCACCTAACTCCCTGTTAACTTTCTACCATGTTTGAACTAGGTTTGACCAAAGTTGGAAACATTAGACAATTTTTTATTGATTTTACCTATATTTTAACCTCTTTCTATGGTTTTTTTCATGTACACAAATTTTTGGGCCATTTTAAATCCAATCAAACTAATTTGGGCCCCTAGAGCATCCTGGGTTGCAGTTGGACTTCCCAACTATGCACAAGGCACATTTGGTCATCCTAGGGCACATTTGGTCATCTTAGGGTGCACTTAGTCATGCCAAGTGTTTCCTTTGTTCACTTTGGTGCATTTTAGATGCACTTGGGGCAGTTGGATGCTTGGAACTGCTCCTGGGGCCCCAATTGACCCTTGTTTTGCACTCTAGACCCCATAACTTTACTATTTAAGCTCTGATTATTTTATCCATTAGTTGTTATAGATTTTTCTTGTCATTTTCAAAAAATTGACCCATAATTTTTATTATTTTTTTAATTTATTAAGGGGACACCCATACATACCATCCCTACTATGGCATGCTTTTATGACTTTTTCATTAGTATTATTTTACACAATGCTTTAAATCACATTGCATCAAAAAGGGGAAATGTAGACACTCAAAAGTGGTTGACATCTACTATTTAATCACATTTTCATAATAACCTATCACATTTTCTCATTTCACTAATTTTGATCTTTTGGCCAACTTGATTATCATTTAAATATATTGTAACAATATTCTTCATCACTCATATCGCCTTTCAAATCAATTGTAGATCATTTTGGAATCATCTCCTACTTTATCCAAACTTTATGAAATTGACTCCTAATCATTTAAACATCATTAAAATCTCATCCAATCAACCCAAAACCATTTCAACGTCAGTGAAATCCTTTTTGGTCAACCTAGAATAATCCCAAATCAACCCAAAATCATCTCAAATCAACTCTAATCAACCTAAAACATGTCAAATATCACAAATTAATAATCTATCCAACCATAGGCATTTTTGTGTCCCTTAGTGTCTTAACAATCTATCAAACCTATCAAATCCAACCTTAGCACTGTCATTTCCCTTAGCACTAGGTCAAACTATCATTTTCATCATCTGATCATTGACATTGGCAAGTCCCTCAATGTCAGATCTTGTCCCTACCTAGTCAATCTAATAACATTTTACAATGTTCATCAATGTTATTACAATCAATCTTATCAATCAATTTATACTATGTGGCTTTTAAAATGTTAATCAAATGTCACATGTTCTTAATCCATGTCATGTTTCTTTGGCATGCTATCAATCCTAATCACTCGAGCAATTTGATCATGACTTTGATCTACCCACCATCATCTTAGTCAATTCTCATAATCATCACATTTCATCCTGCATTTATCTAATCAAATTGGCCAATCATTTACTAATTTATCCTATAAGATTTAGATAACTCATAATCTAATCTTATGTCATTTCAATCATTTGTATCCTGTGTTTACTAATTATTCTTGCTAAGTAGCATTCTCAATTAATTGATATTTAGTAATTTATTGATTCATCTTCGCAAACTATGGGGTTTCTCTATTTCCTAAGTCCTATTTTCTATTTCAAATTTTCATTTTACAAATTTCTATTTATGTGGGATACTGAATTTTTAATTCAAATATTCCACCTAGTCTTGACACATGGACATCCTAGGTCATATATTCTCTCCCTACACTTGGTTAATATGTGTCATATTTGACATATTGTGTTCCTTACACATAGCTATAATAAGCCACCTTCATCATAGATTCTTGTCTACAAGTGGCTTTGAGATGTCATATGCACGTCATGGATTCTCATCCATATTTTATCATGTTGACTTTTGTGTCTCATAGAATCCTACATTTGAAATCTTGTGTCATATTTTTCATATATTTTTTAAGGAATATCATGCCAAGTTGCACATTTGAATAGACAAGTGTCCATCCTCTCATTCATGTCTCACCTCTTGCACTTTGGCTATAAATTGATCCATCTTGTTCTCATTTTTTAATCCTTAATAGCCATATCCTTAGAAAATCCTTAGATTCTATGTTCACACATCATGCTTGAACCACACTTCTAGTACTCTCAATAGAATAATCCCATCTTTTCTTTCAATTATGTGCACTATAAGCAATTGGAGCTACATGAAAATGGAGAATCGAGAAGGACATGGGAACTACAATTTAATAGGGGATTTATCTTATGTTTACTTCCTTTATTTCAATTGGTTTTTGTGGTAGATTATAAGGGATTGGTTTATTTGGATTGATTTTTTTGGTTGCTCATAGTATGATAGGTTTTAATTCATTTTCTAGTCCTTCAGTGGATTCTTGTAGCCACTAATTATTTTATAAAATGGGTTTAAGCCATACCAATAAGGCAATACAACACTAAGTGATGATTAAATCCCTAATGGAAAACATCTTAACTATATTTAGGGTACCTAATAAGATTATAGTTTATAATAGGATGTGATTCAAATCAAAGGAATTTTCATGCTTTTGTAAATTATATGAGATCATATTATCTTTTTCTTCACCATATCATCTTTAGGGAAATGGATAGTTCGGCTTGATCAATAAAAATATTTTGAAAATTATCAGAAGAATGAGTGAGAATAATAAGAGAGCATGGGACTCTAAGTTGAGATTGACATTATAGGAAGATAGAATAAAAATTAAATTGTCAATAGGATATTCACCTTATGAACTAATATATTGAAAAATACAAAGGCTATCTATACACAATTTGTGCCCAATGTATCAATTCATTACTCAAGAGAAATTAGAAGATGTTGATCCTATTGAGGATGGGATGAATGAACTTATTGAATTAGAAGAAATCAAAAGGGATGTATAAAGGAAAAGTATCAAGAAGAAGCATCAAGTGAAATATTTTCATGAAAAAAGGGTCAAAGTAAAGACTTTTTAGGAGGGAGGTTGGGTCTTGAAGTGGAATGCCAAGGATTGAGAAAAAGGAAAGCATGGAAAGTTTGAAGAATATAGCAAGGACCTTTTGTCATTAATGACAACAAAAGTAAGAATCCCTATTTCTTATAGAACTTAGGAGGCCATATATAGTAATTTCAAGTGCATGGTGAGTATTTTAAAAGCTTATTCTATTGAGGATAGTTGTGTGTATTTTATGACTTGTTTATATTATGTTTTTCCTTTTTTTATTTTTCTATTATATTTCTTTTTATTTTATTGTTCTCCTTTTCTAATGATAACTAGGATCTTTCTATTCTCACTCAAAGCATACATCCTCAGAAAGAGCCATTATTGACACTTAATTTTTCGTTAAATTAATTTATATTCCTTATAAATAAATTACAAGATCTTTTTTTATGAGAAAATTTATTGTTGGTGGTTGTGTGTAGGGTAAAGGATTGTCAAGTGTAAGCCTACAAAACTACATTAGAAATTGTCTAAATGGTGAAACAATGGTTTATCAAGAAGATTTGGTAGTCAGTGATCCATTTTTCCTATTTTTATTATCCTCTCAAGAAAATGGAATCGAGAATAGTGTTATCAGGATAATATTGGTTGATAAGTAATGAAAACAACATTAGTAAAAGACTATTGGAATATTTTTGCCTAATGATGTAATTTGAAAAGGAATGAAATGTATCTGTATATGCCACAATAATAATGTTTTTAGTGGAGGACCAAGGTTCACTATGAGTAATTTTTTTCATCTCAAAACGTAATGAATGCATTAGAGTATCATTTGGCAACATGGTCTATCCAAGTAACTCATGGAATTAGAGTAGTACACAATATGTTATATTGATCCATGGTGGAATTATTGGGAAAACACTACTGATGAGTGTGATCAAATGGAGTCATAACACTATTAAAGGAGGTTATATTAGTCATACTATCAAAACAAAGAGGTCCTTCAAGATGAGTTCTTTAAGATTATATCGGTACCTAATAGTTTCATCAACATGAGTCTTGTTGATATAGTTCATCAAAGCATTATATAGCATTAGATAAAAGGATTGTTTTTTACACTAATCCTCGATAAAAGCATCAATATAATATAAAGTAATATAATGTATAGTCAAAGTAACTAAGAAAAGTAGGGAATCTTGAAGAATGCCATCTTAAATCATTGAAGCAATTGGGGTATCACATATCGATCATCACAATAACAAAGGACAGTGGCAAAGAGGATTTTAATTTATACTTGATGGGGACATAACCCAAGCACAGAATGGACACAAGAGGAAAGGGAAAATTTTATTAACTGTAAAAATATGCTAGTACACTTAGTATAAAGAAACAGACTCCAAAACAAGCCCTATGGGCTTATAATAGAAGAAAACTATAGATAATTTCTTCTCCTAGTACCTTCTCTCAAACTCCACTTCGAACTACCTTTTACAATGCCAAAAATGTTCTTAAATAGACCCCGGAGGGTTAAGGATTAGGAATACATTCTAGAAAGTGCTAGTAGGCATCCAAGAACCAAATAGAAGGCTCTATAAGTCACATTAGAAGTTGGCACAAAATTAGAAGAATCCAGAAACGGTAACCGAACTTTCAAGAGGCATAACTTTTGAATTGTAGCTCTGATTGACAAACCATTTACATTTTCAAAAAGCTCTTGAAGCACTATATAGCCCTATGGACCAACTTTTATTTTCCCCCATTTTTTAGCCTTTTTTGAGGTCATTTAATGCCCCTAACCTAACTTTGAAGCATTCTTAGGAGGTCTCCAAAAATTGAAAAACTGCGATAACTTTCAAACCGTGGGGCCTTTTGACCTGATTCTTTTTTTGGAATGCTCTAAATTACAATTACATTCATCCAAAAAATTTACACCCTCTAATTTACCAAAATGATGGCTCAATTACATACTCCTATATTTTTAGCATTTACACATATCCCAAGGTGTTCAAATACTCTATCCTAGAACACTGATAGTGGAACGGTGAGAGTTGAAACTTTTATTTGACCCAAATGGGTATCCAGAAATGAAAACACATGAAATAGAAACTAAGTCTAAGTACTTTTTTTTTTTGGTTGACACAAGATTGCCCTTATACCTCTAGATGCTCCTGCATTAGACACCCAGGGTAGATTGAAAAGTAACCCTGTCACTTTATGAATGGTAGAGGAAATCTCAAATGAGAAACCTCAGTTGCTGAAATCCAAGTTGAGTCCTCTATCAGTCATCCTTTCCACTTGACCAAATACTCTTCATACTACCTATTTTGGTACTCCTACCCACACGATGATCTAGAATGTCTTCTATCTCCTTCTTAGAAGCAGGAATTGGACATGGCTCTAACATTGGCTCCTCATCTACACCATCATCATGATACTCTGTTAAGTCTGCAATGTTGAAAATAGGAGAAATGTGAACACCATCTACCAACTCCACCTCATATGTATTTCCTAAGTCATGTTTCTTCAAAATTTTGCAGGGGCCAAATTTCTTCATTTTTAGCTTGTTGTAAGTACCAGTTGGAAATCTTTCTTTCCATAAGTGTACCATGACTAGATCCCCTACTTGGAATTCCTTATGTCTTCTCCTTTGATCAGCCCTAGCTTTATACTGTTGGTTCATCTTGGTAATGTGTACCTAAACCTCCTCATGTAGATGCTTGATATGTTCAGCAAATTCTTCAGCTTCAGCACTTGTCCTCTCCCCTTGCTCTATCTTCCTCAATTCTGGTGCAGTCCTTAGGCTACTTTCATATACAATTTGGAATGGTGATTTTCTAGTACTCCTATTTAAAAAGTTATTGTAAGAAAATTCTGCTTGTGGTAGAATTGAATCTCATTCCTTGGGCTTATCCCCAACTAAACATCTCAGCAAATTGCCCATACTTCTGTTTACCACTTTTGTTTGGCTATCAGTCTGCGCGTGATGTGTGGAACTAAATTTCAAGTCTGTTCTCAACTTCTTCCACAATGTTCTCTAGAAATACCCCACAAATTTAGTATCTCTATTAGAAACTATACTCCTTGGGAGACTATGTACTCTTACCACCTCTCTAAAAAACAAGTGTGCAATATGGATAGCATCATGAGTTTTTTGGCATGGAATGAAATGTGCCATTTTGGAGAACCTATAAACCACCACAAATACTGAGTCATTACCCCTTTGTGTCCTGGGCAATCCAAGAACAAAATCCATACTTATGTCCTCCCATGGCTTTGATGGAATAGGCAATGGCTGATATAGTCTAGTATTGTGACTAAATCCCTTGGCAACTTAACAAATCTGACAACTCTGTACAAACTTCTTCACATCTTGTGAAATTTGAGGCCAAAAATAATGTTCTCTAAGAATGGAAATGGTCTTATCTTGACCAAAATGTCCTGCCATCCCTCCACTATGTTTCTCCTTAATCAAATTTTCCCTCATAGAACTCCTTGGAATACATAATTGACTGCCCTTGAATAACATACCATCCTGAATCATATAGTCTAACCACTTAGTTATGTCTATAGCAACAGGCTCTTTACAAGCTTTCCATGCTTCAAAAAAATTAGGATCCTTAGGGTACAAATTCTTGAGTTCATCAAACCCAACTACTTCAACCTGCATTATTGTAAGCAACAACTATCTCCTACTTAGTGCATTTGCAACCCTGTTAGATTTTCCACTTCTATGCTTCAACACAAATGTATAGCTCTACAAGAACTCTACCCACTTCATATGCCTCTAATTCAATTTACCTTGGCTATTTAGGTACTATAATGCCTGGTGATTAGTATATAAAACAAATTCCTTTGGCAAAAAATAATGCCTCTATTTCTTTAAGGCTTGAACTATTGCATAGAACTCTTTATCATAAACAGAATACTTCTTTTTTGCATCATTCAATTTTTCTCCAAAATATGCAATAGGCTTACTTTCTTGGCTTAATATAGCAACAATAGCACTACCACTAGCATGACAATCCACCTGGAACACCTTTCTAAAATTTGGAAGTGCCAACATAGGTTGTTCTGTCACCTTCTTCTTCAGCAATTCAAAACTTCTCGCAGCTGCCGCAGTCCATTTGAACTCTTTTCTATCCCCCCTTATTGTGTCAGTCAGGGGTGCACATATGCCACTAAAATTCTTAATGAACTTCCTATAAAAACTAACAAGACCATGAAATGATCTTACCTCAGTAGAAAACCTTGGAGTAGTCCATTCCAAGATGGCTTTTACCTTCTCTAGATCCATTTTGAGACCTTTAGGTGATATAACAAACCCCAAGTAGACTAACTCCCTTTTTGCAAAGATGCACTTCTTTAGATTAATTAACAATTTCTCTTCCCTTAACCTTTCAAAGACACTACAAATATGTAATAAATGTTCTTCCAAAGTCTTTCTGAAAATTAAAATATCATCCAAATAGACAATAAAAAATTTTCCCAAGAACTTCTTAAGTACCTCATTCACAAGTCACGTGAAGGTGCTTGGGGTGTTCATCAATCCAAAGGGCATGACTAACCACTCATAAAGACCCTCCTCACTCTTGAAGGTTGTTTTCCACCCATCTCCTTCTTGTATCTGTATCTAATGATAGACACTCTTGAGATCTATCTTTGTGAAGTACTGAGCTCCACTCAAGTAGTCCATAAGATCATCCATTCTTGGCAAAGGAAACTGATACTTGATAGTTATCCTATTTATAGCTCAAGAGTTTGTACACATCCTCCACTCTCCATCCTTCTTTGGTGTCAATACTGCAGGTACTGCACATGGACTCAGGCTCTCCCAAATCAAGCCCTTCCTCAATAGCTCCTAAACTTGTCTATTTAGCTCCTCAGTTTCAGTAGGAGTCATCCTGTGAGCAGCCTTGTTAGGCAAACTAGCTCCTAGAATTAAATCTATCTGATGACTGATTTGCCTTACTGGTGACAATCCTTCTAGAACATTATCAAAGATGATATTTCTAAACTCACCTACTAAATCTAAATTTTCAAGTGGTATTTCACTACTACCTTCTTTATCTTTCCTAGGGATCAAAGCATAGCACATACGTTGATGTTTCATGCCATCTAAAAACTTCCTTCCATCAACAAAAAAAATCCTAGCATTACTACATACCTTTTCACCTTCCTTTTTCATGGGCTTCATTTTGTGGCAAACTCCATTCTTTGTTAGAGAGTATATGTTTGCATGACCATCATGTATGACATGCCTATCAAACGGCCACAGTCTTCCCAACAATAGATGGCAGACATCCATTGGAATAACATCATAGAGAACTTCATCATGGTAACTCCCAATTTTGAATTTCACTAAACATTTTTCACTTACCAGGACCTTATGATCATCTTTCACCCAAGCAATCTGATAGGGCTGGGGGTGTTTCTCCCTCTTGAGCTTTAGCTTAGAGACCATCTCTTCTAATACCAAGTTATTAGTACTACCACCATCAATGATCACATCACAACATTTATCCTCACACTTGCACCTGATACGAAATAAACTCCACCTTTGTCCTAGTTCAATCTCACCACTTAGTAGGACCCTTTCATTTACTAAAGGCTCTCCTCTTTCTACATCCTCTAAATGTGATGATTGTGCATCCTCATCCACATGAGCAACGCTAGCTTGAACCTCAGCTCTCCTATCTATCCTTCCTTTTTTTTGAGGGCATTCAAAGGCATAATGACCTTCTTCATTGCAATGGAAATAGGTACCACAGAAGCCTCCTCTTCCTTTTCCACATCCTCTACCTCTTCCTCTCTGATTTCCAAAGTCTTGATCATGGAAGTGGTTGAAACTCTCATTCCTCTGGTTCCTACTAGTACTCACATCTTCATTTTTTATTTTGGGTTTCATTTCAGCCTCCGGATGACCTACCACTACCCCTTCCTCCTTGACCACGCCCTCTTTGTCTCCCTTCAAAACTCTTATTTAGCTTTTCTTCAACTCGTAGGGCAAACAGGTATGCCTCTTCAATGCTGGTCATTCTTACCAAACTTAATTCCTCATGGATGCTAGGTTGCAACCCATTGAGATAATGAGAAACCTTCTCCTTATTTTCTTATGCATTCCTTGCTCTAATCAAAAGTTGGTAAAACTCCTTTGTATATTCCTGGACTAATTTTCCTGCTTGCTTTAACCCATGCATCTTCTTAAACAAATCAAGCTCATAGTCAACAAGAATGAACTGCTTCTTCAATTTTTCCACCATGCGATCCCACCTTGTGATCTTATCCTTTCCTCTTCTATTTCTTTCCAATTGAACCTCTTGCCACTAGATTTTGGCATGGCCTTTCAGTTTGGCCTTTGCAAACTTGACCCTATCTGGATCCTTGATATCCTCATACTCAAAGTACTCTTCCAGTTCATTGATCCAATCGATCAACTCATCTGGTTTCAAATTTCTTCAAAATACACCCACATCAATTGTAGGTCTTTTCCCAAACTTATTAATGGCCCTAAAAAGCCTTTCCTCTACTTGATTTATAATTTCCCCATCAAATTCCCCTTCTAGTCCAATTTCTTCTTCTTCATTATCGTCCTCACTTTCGTCACCTGTGACAACATTTGTTCCTCTATGGAGCTCCTCCTGCAATGCTTGTACCTACCTTTGGAGGGATCTAATGTCCTCAAGATTAATAGCTCCAGCCCTTCCACCATTTTCTCTTCATGGAGGCATCTTCTTAACTCAAACCCACAATCACATAGTCTTGGTGCAAGCTACCTCACAGTCAGCACTTTGTCTACACACTCAGGAAAACCAGCTCTAATACCACTTGATGGGGACACAACCCAAGCACAGAATGGACACAAAAGGAAAGGGAAAATTTTATTAACTATAAAAATATGCTAGTACACTTAGTATAGAGAAAAAGATTTCAAAATAGGCCCTATGGGCTTACAATAGCATAAAACTAGAGATAATTTTTTCTCCCAATATCTTCTCTCAAACTCCACTTCGAACTGCCTTTTACAATGCCAAAAATGTTCTTAAATAGACCCCAAAGGGTTAAGGATTAGGAATACATTCTAGAAAGTTATAATAGGCATCCACTAACCAAATAGAAGGCTCTAGAAGTTGCATTAGAAGTTGGCACAAAATTATAAGTATCCAAAAACGGTAACCAAACTTTTGGGAGGCATAACTTTTGCACCGTAGCTTCGATTGATGAACCATTTACATTTCAAGAAAGCTCTTGAAGTGCTCTATAGCCCTATGGACCAACTTCACTCATGCCCCATTTTTTGGCCTTGTTTGAGGTCATTTAATGCCCCTAACTTGACTTTGAAGCATTCTTAGGAGGTCTCTAGAAATCAAAAAATTGCGATAACTTTCAAACCATGGGACCTTTTGACTTGATTCTTTTTTTGGAATGCTCTAAATTAAAATTACATTCATCTAGTCAATTTATACCCTCTAATTTACCAAAATGGTGGCTCAATTACATACTCCTATTTTTTTGGCATTTACACATATCCCAAGGTGTTCAAATACTCTATCTTAGAACACTGATAGTGGAACAGTGAGAGTTGGAACCTTTATTTGACCCAAATGGGTATCCAGAAATGAAAACACATGAAACAGAAACTAAGTCTAAGTACTTTTTTTTTTTTGGGTTGACATAGGATTGCCCTTATACCTTTGGATGCTCCTACATCAATACTACTACCCAATGAGGGTGTTGGGATTACATATGTTGACTATATGATAAAAATATCAAGTGATAATAATCTTATATGTTGATTGTGTAAGTAATAAGGAGACACTTGGAGGATTTACACTAATAAATACTTCAATGGTATAACAAAGAATGATCAACATAAATGTAATTTAGTTATTCCAAGATTGATGGACATATGAGTGTTACCTATGTCAATGAGGAAAAAGTGAATACATTATCAGAGTAAGAGAGACAGGGTTATGTCAATGGCAAGAAAAATAGAATTCTCATTGGAATAACTTACGGTGATAAGGAACCCATATTCAAATTATTCCAAATTCCAAAGATTGGTCAACAGTAAATGTCTACATTAGAGGAATTTAAGACTGGATGAAGGATAATCATTTCACCACATTTTTTATTAAATTTATTAAAATCAGCTACAAAGTAGGAAAATCTTGAGAAAAAAAAGTATTGTAGAATAGACAAGTGGAGGAATTTGCAAAATAATGGAGGCATCAGCATCATCTAGCAAGAGAAAAACTACTATAAGTGCAAAATATAAAGAAAAGAAGTAAAATAAAACTGATGATCCCCCTCCCAAGAGAGTGAACCAGGATTTAGGTAACCAAATATATGTTTTAGGGTTGTTTTAAAGGTGTTCAAAGATAAATTTAACTAACAAAGACCGGCTAGAAGAAAAATACAAGGAGGTGGCTGATGTCTGAAAAAGGATTAGGAGATATGATTTATTTCTATTCCATTACCTTAGAAGACATAATAAAATTTCTCTAAGTAATTATTGGGTAAATTAAATGTCCCAAATGTATGTTTCAATGTCAAAGTTTTAGAATTGCTAATTAAGAACTATAAACAAGAAGAAATGTGTATCTATTACAAGGATGGGGAAGTGTTCATGGATATTTTTCTAGAGGCCATTGAAGGGGTTTCCAACCTGAATTTGGGATTTACAAATAACCTTTCTTTCACTTAATTGAAGGATGAATACATGACAAATGATACCACTTATAACGTATGAAAACTAGCAATGCACAAAGAGGAGTTGGGTGCCCTAACTGAGGAAGATTAGCCTACGTTCAATGTCAATTTTTTTATACCTTACTTTGAGATCACATACATGTCATGTGGGAAACTAGTTGGAGGAATTAAGGCCCCATATTTGATTAATAAAGTGATGCAAGTAACATTATTAACCCTTCAAGAACACTCAAATAAGTTATGTATATCAATTTTAAATATAATTTATTCAATATTATAGATGCATCATTACATATTTCCCAATAGAATCATCCATCAAATCATTATTATCAAATAACAAATCAATCTTGAAAACATAGACTTCAATTCTGCCATTCATGATAAGCCTGCATATAGAGATTTTTAACTTTTTAACTAAATCTTATTTCTTCAATCCAACTATCCACATTAGACACAATTAGGTTTCCAAAAAAATATCAAAAACTTAGAAACATCCAATGATAGAATCCAAAGTTATGGTCTCTACATTGAGACCCATTTTTTGTGACTTTGTAAAAGATGGTTAAAAACCAGTTTTCAGTAAAATAGTCATGACCTATACAAAACTTAACTAAAATGTACCAAATAAATTTTATTAGAAATATTATTTATTCCTATTTCTATAAATATAATTTTCATCCCTTTAAACAATAACTAAACATTCATACATGTTCCTTCAATATGACTATAATTTAAAAATCTAAAAAATTTGTCATCCATAGAATGCTCATAAGTTTCTCAAATCTACATGAAATAAAGTAAACCAAAATAAATGGAAGGATTATTAATTTTCCTACTCTACCATATCAATAATATATCATTTCTAGGTTGTACATAGATTTACAAAGCCTGAAAACAACAAGAGAACTAAAAAGCCAATCAAAACAACAAGTTAGAATCACTCTAAATTTGCTTCAAATGTTACTAATTCCTTCCATTATTATTTGGTTTGACCTTAAACTTAATTTTATATTTTCTTGGCCATTATAGACCTTAAAAATACCACCCCTTACCTTTAGACTTCCTTTTACAACTTTAATGCAATTTTACATTGTTGCAATTTTTTGCAACTCTTCACCTTCTTGAAAGCTTTTGAGACTTTTGGAAAATGTGAATCCATGACTTTTCATAAACATTAAAGAAACATTTAAATGACCATTTAATAACATTTTTCATGGTTATTATCCTTTCAAATTTTATTTTACAACTTTTTACATAGTCAACCAATTAGGACCTTAACTATGACAATGTGGGCAACATTACATTTTTGTTACAACTTTTCTTTTCAATTGGATTATATTACATAGAAAAATATTGAAACATATATGAATGAAAATAAATAATAAAATAATAAATTATGATCTCTTTTAATTATATGATGGCTAGGTGCTCTTGTACCATACTCTCGAGCTTGAAAACTTTCCATGTCCCATGGGAATGTGGTGGTGATAACTTGCAAAAGAAACTTTGCCTCTTTGCCTCCATCTAGCTTTGATGCATTTGTTTTTCTTTCTATCCAAGAACTATAATTCTCATCAATTTAATTTAATTTTCTTCCTCCAAGGTGCTATAACTATCAAAAGTTCACTCCTCCATGCTACATCAAACACAAACAACTTGCCTCACCCAGGAGTCCTATCTTGCCTCTCTCCCTAGGTCTTTTGGCAACCAAATGGACTTCTTCTAAGTCCCTTAGACCATCTACTATGGCCCTCTTGGTATAAATCCATGTCCACCCATTTTTAGTGAGTGAACTTGCACCTAAAACCACAAACTTCACTGACAAAAATCAAATAACTATTACTCAACCCAGATCTTTTATTGAGCTCTAATACCAATTATGATGCAACATTATTAACCTTTTAAGAACCCTTAAATAAGTCATGCATATCCATATTAAATATTATTTATTCAAAATTATATAGGAAACAATTCATATTTCCCAATAGAATCATCCATCAAATTATCATTTTCAAATAAAAAATCAATCTTGAAAACATAGACTTCAATTTTGCCCTTCGAGATAGGTCTACATACAGAGATTCATAACTTTTTTTTAAAATATTTATTATTCAATCCAGCTATCCTTATTAGGTAAAATTATTCTTCCAACAACATATCCAAAATTCAAAAACATCCAACAATAGAATCCAAAGTTATGGTCTCTACACTGAGACCCCTTTTTTGTGACTTCATTGAAGATGGTTAAAAACCAGTATTCACTAAAATGGTCATAACTTATACAAAAATTAACAAAAATATTTGAAATAAATTTCATTAGAAATTTGATTCATTCCTATTTCCATAAATTTTATTTTCATCCTTTTAAACAACAATTAAACATTTTTACACGTTGCTTTAATATGACTATGATTTAAAAATCTAAAAAAATGGCATCCATAGAATGCTCATAACTTTCTCAAATCTACATGAAATAAACTCAAACAAAAATAAATGGAAGGATTATTGATTTTCCTAATCTACCCTATCAATTATACATTATTTTCAACCTATACATGGATGTACAAAGCCCAAAAACAACAAGAGAACTAAAAAGCCAATCAAAATAACAAGTTGGAATCACTCCAAATTTGCTTCAAATGTTGTTAATTCCTTCCATTCTTATTTGGTTCAATATAAAAATTAATTTTATAGTTTCCTAGCCATTTTAGACCTTAAAAACAGCACCCATGGCCTTTGGACTTCCTTTTACAACTTTAATGCAATTTTACATTGTTGCATTTTTTGCAACTCTTCACCTTCTTGAAAGCTTTTGAGACTTTTGACAAATGTGAATCAATGAATTTGCATAAACATTAAAGAAATATTGAAATGACCATTTAATAACCTTTTACATTTTTATTATCCTTTCAAAGGTCATTTTACAAATTTTTACATATTCAACCAATTAGGACCTTAACTATGACAATGTGGACAACATTACATTTTTGTTACAACTTTTCTTTTCAATTAGATTCTATTACATAGAATGACATTGAAACATATATGAATGAAAATAAATCATTAAAAAAAAAATTATGATCTCTTTTAATTATATGATGACTAGGTGCTCCTACACCACAAAGGCCCCATGGTGTTGTTTGCAAATATTTAGATATATGAACCAAGGCCCTATGATCATGCAACATATGTTGTACAATGCATTCATGGAAATACTATAAATTTCAAAGATGGTGATGTTCAAACTTTTAAGAATTTTTCATTTCTAGTGCACATAGTGCTCATTTATAGGTAGGGGAAGGGGATTTGGCTAGAACAATTGAAACTGAAATTACAAAAAGGATAGAGAAGATCAGCCAGTGCAACTTTGAGGTATGACTTATGTGATTATATAAAATTTAAAGAGATAGTTTCCAAGCCTATGTATCATATGTTTTTTTTTTTTTTTAATTATAATCTATTTCACAAGAGATTAAGAGAATTTTGAGACTTGAGGACTTTGGTCTAAAGGAATATGTGGACGATAATTGGGAAAATTGATATGTATATAATGAGTTTACAAGTTTTAGATTTTATGGATTTGAAGATGCATCATACAGATTGCTAAAAAACATTCCAAATAGAAATGCATATTTAGAAATTGTTAAAAAAATGAGTGTTTCAAGCAATAAGCACTTCCAAGGTACTATTTACAAATAGTCTTTTCTAGTAGGGACTCCTATTTTCATAGATTTTACTATTGTTTTATCCAAAGAATATGAGGTGATAAATAAGAAGTTTCAAGAATAATCTCACATGTTGCATCACATAGCCAAGGAAAATTATGACCCTAGAGGATATATTCATGTTTGCAAGAAAAGGAAACATTAGGGAGATTATCTTCATAAGGGTATAGAGACGGAAGATTTTTCAAGAATTTGGAAGATGATGAAACCCAAAGGGTGATTGATAAGCATAATATGAAATTAATGGAGAAAAAATAGGATCTAGCATAATTTTTTACTAAAACATGACTCAAAGGAGGAGATTGCTAATGATGCAGACTCAAGATATTATACAGTTGAGCCAAAAGATGAAGAACCTGATAAAGATGAGATAAATTAGGCATTCATAAAGATTTCAGGTTAGATGAATATATTTATTTTTTTTGATGATAAATTTATTAAGACTAAAGAATTTTCTATCGTTTTATACAATTTTAGAGGGAAGAGACTTAGAGAATCTATTCCAACAATAACCCTTGATAATGAAGATGTGTTGTATTGAAGCTTAAGGAAGATATCAAAGAGAAAAAATGAAGTAATGACTCATAAAAGAGGAAAGATGGGATTTGAGTGCTTCATTTATTTTTTATAGTATGCTTAGATCTAAAAGATAAAGGTTTCAAGTTTGATATATAGGAGGTGAATGATATTTTTACTGGGCAAAGGTTTATTGAATAAAATAAAACTATATTTTTGTGGGCTTTGTATCCCCCACATAAGAGGCCACAAATTATTAATTTTTTACAAGGAATTTGGATACATTATGAGATTTAAGGTTGAGGAGACTAATCACATTGCCACAAAAAAATCTAGTGTGGATATGTCAAGATTGAATGAAGCACAAGTTTTAAGGGTGGTAAGAGAAAGGGATCAATATGAGGCCATGTATGAAAATTATTTTTAAAGAGGTGGATAGCTTGTTCCAATATTCTAGATTAAGGTAAAAACAAGTTTTTAAGGGACTTGAAACCATTTACAAAAAACAAAAGATAAACATTAAAGTACCATTAGGTTTTACAATGACCTAAAGCCTAAAGCTTTAAACAATGAAACCAAGTTTTATAGGGACCTAAAACCAAAAGTTGAAACCATAAAAATAAACCAAGTTCTACAAGGACCTAGAACGTAGAGTTTAAACAAGCTAGAAAGTAAAAAGTAAAAACCAGAAATACTACCCAGTTTAGCAACCAACACACCTACTCCACAACTAGCACCTACAACAGCTCTTTGATAATGTTCGCCATCTCTTTATCTATTTCTACAATACTCTAGATTATGTCAACTAGAGTAAGAATAGGAGCCTCAAGAGCCTCAGCAACCTTTTTCCTCATGCTCTACCTAGTTCTCTTACTAGGTCCTCTTGGACTTCCCATCCTTGCATTACCAAGAGAATTATCTCCTCATTTATCTGCTTACCTAGATTGGTCGCCGCAACACATAGACTAGAAGTGACCTATTCCATTTTTTTAAAACTTTCCTTAATTAAGTAATGAAGATCCTACTCATATTCTTTAAGCTTTCCAAGGATGGTACCAATTTGTACTTCCATCTAAGCTCTCTTAGTGTGTTCAACGTCAAACTCTTTCTACATAATCCCCATTTTCTTCTTGAGAACCATTATTTCATTAAACATATAAGAATCATGCTAAAGGGAAGTCTTCACTTTAAGTTTAGCAGTGTGAAGAAAGAATAGTTTCACATCCTCAGAGTCATCCCTCCTATCTACCTCAACCCTAGGCTCAAAATCAATCGCAATAGTCACAATATTGATCTGGGTATGAGTATTAATATCCAATTTCTCTATCCTCTCCTCATTTTCTTCTTTACTTTGGCTATTTTCCTTACTAGTAGGGCCTTTATCCTCAATTTCCTTACTATTATCCTCCTTCATTTTCTCCTCACTGGCATTACTCTTCATGTGAGAAGGGTGATCACTCTATTTTTCTTCATCCTCCCCAAGGGTTTCCAACCTAACATTTGAATTTGTATTTCTATCCTTACTTCCCTCTACATTATCTTTACTAATTGACTCCCATTTTCTCCCAGAGTAACCGTCTAGGTTAGAACTAAGATCCCCCATTTTTTTTCCTCATCATTATCAGAATTCTTAGATTATGAGATTTCCTCAACATTTTTCTTAGCCCTCTCCTATTTGAAAACCTTTTTTCTATCACTAGTCTCTTCTTCAACCTTTATTCTCTTAGAGTGGGGATCATTACCAAGCCCTTTCCTCTTCTCCAGAACTAGAGAGGGCTTTATAGCCTTACTTTTACAAAAAAAAATCAATAAGTAATATTAAACCTTCATGAAGTACATGACAGGACTCTTTCTTCCTGCTTTGAAGCAGATAGTATTTTAGATAAAATAGAAAGGAAATCCTATCTTTGTGCCTAAAATGATTTAGGAAAATTAAGTGAAATTTATTGACTCTCTTAGCCCTACCATCAAGAATAAAATACTCATAGATAAATGAAAGCACATCCATATAGATAATCTTTATTTGTTTCAGGTCATAAATGTCACCATTTTTCTCCAAATTCTTTTCTTTAGCTTCCATCTTTAGAAATTTCTTAAAAGCTACATTAGAGATACTAGTTTCCTTGTTGAATTTAATTCCTTCCATTGGAAGCACTATAATCTTAGCAGTAAATTCTTTAGTCAAGTTCATCATGACCCCCTGCAAAGTGACCTTATCTTTGAACCAATTTTTAAATAAGCTATCTATAATGTGAGGTTTATACCCATGGAGTCTCTCAATGTAGGTTGTCACTTTTCTTTTCTAGAAAATCCCCCACATAGAGGCCATTGCCTTCCATTCCATACAATTTATTGACTCTTGCTTTCTAGGTTCCCCTCCCATCTCAAAAACTTGTTTTCCCCTGCAAATCACCAAAATAGTGAAAACTAGAAAAAGTAATAAATTTTTGAAGATTACCAAGGAGCTATTAACCTTATGTGCCAAATGTAAGTCATAATAGTGCAAAAGTACTTCCTAGGGAATCTCAAACTGTCCTCCATAAACCCATCACTCCTCTTCATAAATTTGCCAATCTTAGGAAATATTTTCTTCTCTAGTATGTGTCCTATTATAATTGACTATCATCGTCAGCTCCACATCAATGCATAGGTCAACTTGCCACCTCAAAATGTTTTCCCTATAAATAGCTTGGTTGGCAATCCAATCAGCAATTGAATTACCCTCCTAAAAAATATGAGAGAATATAACATTATCAAATTTATTAATAAGGTTTTTTATTTCCATTATACTTCCCTCAATTGTCCAAGTAATAGGACTCTTGTTATTAAGCATTTTAATAATGTTAAGTGAATCTCCTTCCATCCAAATATTATGATAACTAAAATCCACAACCAACCTCATAGTATACAATGATGTCATAGCTTCATCTTTATGGCTTTTATAAATCCCTATAGGGATGGCAATAGCATCAAAAATTCTACTTGTATGGTCCCTCAAAATCCCTCCACAACTAGCTTTGCCAAGATTTCCTTTAGTAGCACCATCAAAGTTACCTTTAATCCAACCCATAGGAGGAGATTCCCATTTCACATTCTACCTCTGATCATTAATTTTTATTTTATAGCCTTTAGTCTACATAGGGTTATTCATTTGGATATCATCACTCATTTTTCTATGAGAATTGAAGTTTTTCTTAATAGCTCTAATTATATTATGGCCAAGAACCTACTCAAGAATTTCTTTGTCTCTAAAAATTATATTATTTCTTTCTTTCTAGATTCCCCACTAGAGATGGAGTAGAGTAATTTTCCATAGAAAACCAATATTAACCTCCTTAGAAGGACATGTCCAACTCTAGAAGCATTTATCAATATTATTCTTCTAAACCCAATCTAAATTCTAGTAGATAAGGATATAACTCCACACTTTTTTACTATAATTGTAATTTAAGAAAAAATGATTCCTATCTTCATAATCCCTTTTACATAGTCAACATTTGTTAACCACATGAACCCCTCTTTTTTTCAAATTGTCCAAGGTTATAATTTTGTTTTGAAGTAAGATCCAGAAAAAAATGTTAATTTTAGGAATAAGATATTTAATCTAGGTTTTAGTTCATAAAGGTCTAATTCCATTTTCCTAAGTTCTAAAAATAGAAGAGACTTTAAAACAACCTCTTGGTTCAAATCCGCAAACCATTTTATCTTCAATATGAGGATATAAGCTAAAAGCATTCAAGATTAACTAGATATTATAAAAAAATCATATTATTTTTAACTAGGTTAACCCATTCATTATTAATCTAGTAATTCTTCACAAAAATACCAAAATTATGTTTACATCTATCAACAGGAGTTCTATCCTCAAAATCCTCAATCAGAGGATGATCCAGAAGCCACACATCATCCCAAAACTTGATCTTCTATCCATTACCCACTTTCCAGATACATCCTTTGATTAAAATATTTTTAGTTCCCTAAATAGCTCCCCAAATGGTAGAAGGAGATAAAACATTAGGATAAGAAAGAAAATTAGACAAAGGAGCATCAAAGAGGTATTTATGTTTCCAAATAGAACTCCACTCCTTATTGTCAGGATAAACTCTACAATCCTACTTAGCAAAAAGAGCTTTATTCATACTCCTAATAGACCTAATCCCCAAACCACCATTTAGCTTAGGCTTAAAAATTGTATCAAAAGCAATTTAAAGTCATTTTCTTCTTATCCTCAAAACTAGACCAGAGGAAGTTCCTTTGGATTTTGTCAATAGTATCATCATATTTAGTAGGAATCCTAAAGAGACGCAAAGCATACATAGGAATACTTTGGAGACAAGCCTTAAGAAGAGAAATATTTCTAGCTTGACTCAATAAATTACCTTTCCAACCTACCAATTTCTTGTTGATTTTCTTTATAAGATCTTCCCAAAAAGAATCCAAAGGATTTGGCCCCAGAGGGAGTCCTAAATAAATACAAGGAAAAGACCCTATAGAGAAACAAAGAATATTAGCAATCTTACTCTACCTTGAAACAAGGGTATTGATAAAATATAATAAACTCTTATTCTAGTTAATCAATTGACCTGAAGTAGAAGAATAGAGATTAAGGTCCCTCTTGAGGTTCCTTGCTTCCCTAACCTCATATTTTCCCAAGAAAATTGTATCGTCCACAAATTTTTCATGGGAACAAATAAGAGGATGAAAAGAGGGCTGAAAACCTTTGATATCCCCTAAAGAAACCAATTTCCCAATATATTTTCCCAAGTAATCAGCCATAATAGTGAAGATGATGGGAAATAAAGAATCTCCCTATCTCAACCCCCTAGATGGTTTAAAGAATTCAAAGGAATGCCCATTAACCAGAACAACAACCATAGTAGTAGAGATCATCTACATAATTAGCATAATCACATTGACACTAGAACCAAAAGATAATAATATCTTATGAAAAAAGTACCATTCTACTCTATCATGGGCTTTAGCAATATCAACTTTCATTATAAAGCCATGATTATTAGAAAGAGATAAAGAATGGATATTCTCATACACGGAGATAATAGAATTAAGGATTTGTCTACAAGAAATAAAACCATTCTATTGCTCAAAAATAAGAGAAGGAAGAAGAAACAACAACCTCAAAGTTAGTACTTTAAAAATAATTGTATATAATGAATTGTAGAGACTAATTGGCCTGAAATGATCCAGAGATTCTACACCAAGCTTCTTTGGAATAAGGAAAAGGAAAGTAGATTTAATTTCCTTCAACATCCTTTTAGCCCCAAAAAATTCTTTAACAGCGTCACATTCATCTTTCCCAACTAGCTTCCATTCTTTCTATAAAAAAAACAACATAGGAAAACCATTTGGCCCTGGTGACTTATCCCATCCTAATGAGCAAATATCTTTATAAATTTCCTCTTCCTTAGGGATAGCACATAGCATTTTATTTAGATATTCAATAACCAAAGAAGGAATAACATCCAAAAACTTAGCCTAATGAGTCAAATTAATCCTAGGAACTGTGGAATCAAAGAAGAGAAAAAGGAGACCATTTCCTTTGAAATTTCCTTTTCCTCAGATAACTTCATACTTCCTTTATCAAGACTTGAAATTTGAGTTTTTTCTCTATGTTTCAAATAGATAATTTTTTTAAAAATGTATTTTTGTCACCATCTAGCCAAATAGATCTAGATCTCTACCTCCAGTAAATCTCTTCTTTAGTAATAATATCATGATACTCCACCATCTTCTCATTTTCTTCTGTCACTAAATTCATTGAGTACCCTTCCCACTAAATTCTATCTTGGATCATTTTCAAATCCTCTTTATTTTAGATTTTTTATCAAAAATGTTCCCAAAACATCTTTAATTCCAAACTTTTACCTTTTTTTTAAACATTTCTAAGTTTAGAAGCCACATGAAATAGAGTTGTACTTTCAATATTTATGTTCCACCATTCAGCCAACCAATCTTTGAACTGTGGATGCTACAAACACATTTTCTCAAATCTAAAAGGAAAATTCTTTCTATTTTTTATAGTCTTGGCTATAAAAATCAAAGGAAAATGGTCTAAACCAATCTTCTAGATAGCCTTCAGATTACACACAAAATCTTTAGTCCAATCTGGAGATATAAGAAATCTATCCAAGTGAGCTTGGATACATTCATCACCAACCCCTTTTTTACTCCAATTGAAATCAATCCCAAGAAGATCTAAATCCATTAAACCTTTCTTGTTTATAAAATAAATAAAATCTAGTCTACCATCCAACTAACTGACATTTCACCCTTTTTCTCATGCTCATCAAGTAGAACACTAAATTCCCCTACAAAAATCCATTTACCATAGTAATCATTACTCTTTATGTTAGAAAGAGTAGCCCATAGCTTTTCACTTGCACTCTTGATGTTAGATGCGTACACATTAACAATATACAATTCATTATTCTAGGAAATACTCTTTATCTTGACCACCATAAAATGTTTATTAGTATTCAACAAGGTACTTGAGAACAATTATAGCTTTCACATAATCATTGTTCTCCTCGAGGCTCCTTCTGACCTACTAGCCATAATACAGTAATTATTATAAGATTTAAGCTTTTCAACTTTCTCTTTATCCATTTTGATTTCCTGGAGCACTAAATATACGGTCTGTTCTCTCTAACAAAATTTTGAATAATATCTAATTTATGAATACTTTTCAACCCCCTAATATTCCAAGTAATAATATTTATCATAATTTTTTTGGGGTAAAATCCAGAGTAGTTGCCTATTTCCCATCAACAATATTCTATATACTTTCACTTTCCTTGGTTTTTTTAGATGTTTTTCTTCTAGGTTTCTCTGGAATACCAACATTCAGTTTTAGTTTTGGAAAACACATTTCCAATTTACTACTTTGAGTCTCCACTCCTTTAGATAAAATGTTACCTTTCTTTCTCTATTTTCTTTCTTTGAGTATATTCCTATTTAGGTTCCTTCTTATCTAAATTCACATCCATTCCTTTGGATTAAAGGACATTCTTAATGGAGATAATCTCTTGACAAAGGGAAGGCTCTTGAAACTGAGGTTCATCAACCTAAATATTCTCCACAGCTAGAGTAAAACTCCTTTCCTCAAGAATTTTTCTTTCCTCTATCTCTTCTAAATCTTCTAAATCTCCCATTCTAACTCATTTTTCTGATAGATAACAAACTGATTTATTGGATCTACAGTATTATCTTTTACCTATACACTAGAAATCTCTTCTAGTTCCATCTACTTATTTGAATCTTGATTATTAAAGATATCTTTATCCTCAATCACCTTCTTAGGCATTGCTTTAGGTTTCAATACCCTTTTTTGGATCTTAAATTCTTTCTTTTTCTCCACTTTAGCGAACTTAGGTTGATTTTTACTTTTCAGGGTAGTTTTTCACCCAATGGCCCTATTTTTCAGAAACAAAAAAGAATTTGGAAGATCTTCAAAGATTATCTCTTGCATCCTTTTTCCAATATTTGAATTAAATTCCACCTTCTAGGGAAGGTTCTTCAAATGAGAAACTTTCACATAGATTTTAGCACACTAATGTTTTAATTTTGAAGTCATGAAATTTTCAATAGCAACAAATTCACAAAAAGATCTAGCTATTCCTTTGAAGATATATTCATGCTAGAACTCCAAGGATAAACCAAGAAGTCTTACCCATACCAAAGTGGTAAGGAAGAAGGCATCAGATAGATCCATAGTTGGCTCCCATTTTTTAATCATAAGAGTACTATTACTAAACAACCAATGTCCACCACAAAGAACCATGTTTAAACCTTCCTTATAGGTGAAAACAAAGGAAAAGAAACCATTCATAGGTGTGATGTCTACTTGACCACAAATAACCCATTTTCTTTTTATCATTCTTCTCAAAGCGTCAATATCAAGCCTAGCCCCCAAAAATTTTCCAACTAGAGTAAAGTCCATAGTCAAGATAGAAAAATCAACAATCAAATTTGGAATAAATATTTGAAACTCACCTTTCTCCCAATAGGATTTTGATGTGACTAGAGGAAAAGATGATTTTCCACCAGGTCTTCTCCCAAACAAAGAAGACCACTTTCATTTATCACATGATGACTTCTCTTTCATTTGATCCTCTACCCTATACACATTTACATTCTTATCCACACTCTCTAAAAAATTCATTTCCTACAATGGGTCCCTATTGAGCACATGACAGTTGGGTAGGGGAATGGAAAGAACGATCCCATCCCCACATCTTGTGGAGTAGGATCCCAATAGTTTGTCTTTTTCTTCTAGGGATCTATCCAACCCTACAAAACCTATCAAAATCTTGCTTTTTGATTCCCTGTCCCTCTAGGGTCAATCCCTACTACTAAGTTTTCTACTTCCATATTCCCACCTACCAAAACTCTGACCATTTCAAAACTAAGAAAGACATAAAGTAGCTTGTTCCAATGTTGCAAGCATGAAATAGTGCAAAATGGAAAAAGAAATGTGATAAGCAACAAGAAGAAAGTAAAGGATTGTCAAAACCATTAAAAATGGCTTGAATTGACACTTGGTTTCTTGTTGACAAATACATTTAAAGTTTTGAAAGTTAATTTGGACTTAATGTGGGATTAATACAAAATAAATTATGATAATAAATTATCTTATGATCGATTAAAACATAGATTAGAAATGAAGTTGAATGATAGTGTAAATGTGTTAGGATTAAACCACAGATAGAAATAATAATTACATGCAAATATAACCAACAACAAAAAATAATAGATCACATAGAAAAGAACACAAGACACTATTGTGGTGTCCACAACACAAGCCCCATTCCTTGATCCCCTACTTTTTCCTTTTCTTTTTTCAAAAATAAAAAACTCCTGAACTCATAGTTTGAGAGTCGGGATAAAATTGTTAGAGTTAAAGTCTTAGAGTCATCAAAATTTTGGAAAAACACAAAAATATTAGAAAATTTGAAAAACACAAAAACATTACAAAAATTTGGAGAAATGCAAAAACATTTGAAAATTTGAAATATACAAAAAAATTTAAAAAAGTCCATGACGTGCAAGCATGCGCACGCGTAGGAAAAGTGTACACTGCGCACCTAGCCTGGCGTGGGATTATAAAATCCCCGAAAATGTTTTTTCCACCAAAATTTTTGACAAGTTCGGTGCCTTTGGAATTTACCCCCATGTTAAGGTGAGGCAATAGCATGGTGGCGCCCATGTTATATTGTGCATGTGCTAAGGTAGCGATGCCCATTATATACTGCGCATGCACCAAGCGCGGGAGTGCCCATGTTATATTGTGCTTGTGCCAAGCATGGTGGTGCCCATGTTATATTGTGCTTGTAGCCATGGTGCCTTTGATGCCTTCATTTTCTTGTTGTGCACAGTGCATTGCGCCTCCATGCCTATGCACCACTAGTTGGCAGCACTCACTTACAAACCCTAAGTGACACTCTAATGCACCCATTTTTATTTTTATTTAAATGTAAAACTTTATAAAAAAAATTAAAAATGTAAAACTTTAAAAAAAAGTTTTAAAAATATAAAATTTAAAAAGATATATATATATATATATATATATATATATATATATATATATATATATATATATATATATATATATATATATATATATATATATATATATATATATATATATATAATTTCAAAAATAGATAAAAATTATAAAATTTTAGAAAAAAGAGAAAAAATAATAAAAATAAATGAAAATAAATAAAATGTCCAAATGGGGTTTTTTTTTTCTTTTCTTTATGTTTACTTTAATTCATAGTTTTTACGTTTTATCCTTGGGAATAATGTTTTTTTTATTTTTCTCACAATGTGCAGGTAATCAAATGGTGTCCACATTCAGAGTAGCATCCAAACCTATCGTGTTCAAGTTCCAAGGTGTACCTTCAAAGTCGAGATTCTATGATGACCACATAGAAATTTGAGATACCAACCTAGGGCACACAGACTTAGGAGAGTTCTTAAGAATTTGCAATAAGCAATTAGAGAGGTTAGCCATGATGTTTGCATTGATCCATTCTAGATTGGTGAATGTAGCATCACATCCTGTGTCAGTATAATTAGCTAAGATAATCATGGCCTTGTCACAAAACTTTGTTCCCGAAGAGAGGGTAGTCAAAAGCATCACCAGAGAAGTTGTGTTGGATCTATGACTTGACAACATTGAGAGGGTATTTCATCTTCCTAGAGTTGACCAATTCATCATACTATCATATGAAGTAGCTAAGAGATGGTATAGGGAGCATCAACAAGAGGCAATTGACATAACATAGTCTTCATACCTCACTAAGAAGCCTCCTTGGGGAAGGATAATGGGAAAAGTAGATATGACTTAGGGATACATGAAGGAGGATATTGGTTATTCCATCATTCTCCTAAGCAGATTCATGGGCTTACCTATAGTGGGTCACCTCAGTACCTTCATGGTCAACTTTATTGAGACCATCAGACAAAAAAGGATACCACTGGATAGGGCCACCACACTAAGTGAAAACTTGTGTGAGCAACTGAGGATGGTGAAGTATAAGAAGAGGTTTTACATGACTTCTTAAATGGTATACCTGCTTGCAGCAAGAGCAACAAACTATCCTAGTTTGTACTAGAGAGGTAGTATGTAGGATCCCAATGCCTGGCCATACATAGTGTACCCTCAGTTGGTGAAGAATAAACTCTCAGCATGGAGCAAAGAATATAGAATCATGAATGATGCATTCATCTTTGTGATCATTCAATTCATTGAGGGAGACTATGGGAAGAGGTTATGTAATGAACCCAAAGCACAAGTTGTAGCTTTCAAAGCCTACTTCATCCAGTTCAAAATGTTCACATATCTATGGGTAGCTAGTGCATCCATCAATCCTAAGAAGGTCCCAAGATACCCAAGTGAAAAATTAGTACTCTTGGAGATTTCTTGACAAATTGAGTTAGCCTATGAAAAGATAAAGAGGCAATGAAGACCTTGCTAGGCATGGCCATTGGTCATTGGACCATATCAAGTGAAGAAAAAGTAGGATATTTTGTCTTTCAAATGGGAGTGGGAGAATTGTCCTCTTGAAGAATACAACTCTCCCCGGCCATATTTTGACAATGTTGGGAAAGTGGAGATTTTGGTAGGAATAGAGTTCTATCATGAGGATGTTGTTCAAGATCACTAGATGAATGCCACAAATGACTATGATGTCCTCATTAGGGACTATTGTAGGATGACTTTGTATCTAGCAGAGAAGGTTCTCCAATTGAACATCCCTAATGAGATAAGGCAACAAGATTCTAAGGAGCCATTGGACCCCTTGTTCAACATTGATAAAATTGGTGAAAAGCCTATTTTGAATGTAGACATCGACAGGGAAGAAAGGGATGATATTAATCATCAAGTAAGGCATGTCATCAAAATGACAAAGGATTGGAAACCTTTTTGACTGGATCCAAATCGTGATACTGTGATCTTCCATGCACATGCTTGCCTAGAAAGAGGTAGAGGAAGGAAAGTATATATTCCTACCTTCACAGCTTAGTCTCCTATCAAGCTAGAAATAGTATACCAGCTTGATAGCCTGGTTGGATATTATCACCCTCCTAAAAGGAAGGGAAAGAACAAAAGAAAGAGGACCTCTCCTTAGAGGGTTCAAATAGAATAGGTGCCTCCCTAGTAGTAGGAACAGAGTCCACAAAGGTCTCAAGATACTGGAGATACCCAAGTCCAGGATGAACTGTAGTTGCCTCCCATTGTGTCTAGCCAACTAAAAGAGGGAGAGATTCCACAAGTCTCCATTCCTCCTGTGCAAGATGAATCAGCTTCTCCTTCTACATCTAAGAAACAAAAGAAGAGGATTAAGATTAAGATGAAGAAAAGGAAAAGGATTAGTAGAATATTAGTGCCCAATCTATCTATCCCTGAAAGCATTCTAAAAGGAGATAATGAGGAGCACTAAGCCTCAATTTTGTGCTTTAGAGGAAGACATTTGTGACATTGTGGAGATCTTGAACAAACCTAAGTCTCCATCACATGAGGTAGCACCATTGGCATTTGTCACCCCCATATAGAACTAGGATTTATTTGCACAAGTGTCTCTCCCTCCTGAAGGCACAGATGTAGAAGGCCTTAGCCTCAAAGATTATGAATTAAAGGATGTTATGTTGGGAAGGTGTACATAGGATTCAGCCTGACAAATGATGACTATGGGAGTCAAAGAGGTCCTCAAATACATGGGACAAGAGGAGATTGAACTCTAAGCACTTCAAAGGCAAGTTGAGATCCTAAAGGGATATCTAGCCAAGGTTGTTGGTCCTCTTGATCTTGAACTCCCTGAGCATACTTTGAACACTATACTTAGAGAAGGGGGAGGTGTACAATTAGATCCATTTTTGAGAGCTTGTTAGGAATGGCAAGAAATTTTTGAGGATAAAGGTGTCACGATCATCATAAGAAATCTAAAGTTACTACATGCTACGCAGGAGAGCATGAATAAGATCATAGCAATTTTGAAGCAAGACTTCAGTATCATGGATGAGGTACATGCCTGGAGTAAGGATTTGTAGACTCTATAAGCCATAAAGGGCCAAAGATATCAGGTTCTAATTGATGTATATGCCAAAGAAGAATTGGATTTAATCAATGATTGGATAGAGAAAATAGCAGATAGCAATAAAATAATGGAGACATTACACAAGGAGATCCATTGGCTCAAGGACCAAGCCCAAGAGAAAATTTTGGAAGTAGAGAGACACTACAGTGATGCATGTTTTGATATTTTTGATGATGAGGAATGAGAGAAGTTGTTATCTATAGAGGTAGTAGTGGAAAATTTCACAAATATTTTTGTGGAGGTTTTAGATGATGAGGACATCCGACAAGCTTTCAGGATAGAAGAAGCACTGTTAGAGTTTGACACAAAACTCAAAGATTTTGTTGAAACTCAAATTGAGGTGGACAATTGTAGATAGAAGGTCAAAGATAAATATGAGGCTTTAGATTTTATATATGTGGCTAAGATAACTAAGATGATAGAGAAATTCAAGGTCAAACATCCAAACATCCAAACATAGTTTTGACATGTAAAGGGCTCATGCATCCAATTAATGAATGAAATATGGATGGAGTCCCTCTAAGCATTAGATTAATTTTTAGTCTATATATATTTAGTTTGTTTCAATGTTTTAAAATCATTTTATTGCATGAAGATATCTCTCACTCTTGACACAAATTGAGGAGATGATTTCTTATAAATACCCCATTGTAAAATGTAAAAAGGGCTACCATTATTATGCAATAAAATTATGCTTTTGGTGTTAAAATTTGGAGTGTAGTGATTCTTGCATGAATGTGTGATTTTTTTGTGAATTTTATTCATGAGATTGTGATTGAGCCAAAGGTTTATTGTGATGTTTCTGGTTGTGCGATCTTTTAGTTTTGGTGTTTGCTATAGATTTACAAATTCTGATGATGTAACAAGCTTGAGGAGAGATCGCAAATCATGCCTGCATAACTTTTTGTCTCACATGAGCGCACTTTCCATGGCCTTGCAATTTGATGAAAGGTAAAATATCATACAATTGTCAAAGTTTCTCATCGATGATTGCATCAATGGATTCTAGGAAGCACTGCTCCTATTTTCATTGGTTTCCTACCAATTTCTTCAAAAGTTTAACTCGTAGTGTATTTTTTCTATAGCTTATCTCTATTTAGGATTTCCATTTCAAGTGTTATATTCTTTCAATTTCATTATTTTCTTTGCTAACCCTTTGTTAGAATAGGAATTCATTTTAGTTGTACTATTAGAATTGCATTCATTGAAAACCCAAAAAATAAAAAAATCTTATTCCTTTGTGTGTTATTTTGAGATAGAAAATAGATTTACTTCATTTTGAGATCATAATAGAACCAACAAAGGTATCCTCATGAAAATCACATTTATCTTCAACTGAGTGGATTTTGGTACATCGCAAGTCAAATACTGAACCTTGGATTTGATCCCAAAAGATTAGCCTTTCAAGAGAGGAATTGTGCAATGGATTCCTACCTTGACCTCATGCAAAATGACCACCCAAAACAAGTGCCACTAGAAGGGGGGCCCCTTTTGACTCCCAAAAAGGAAGAAAAATTGTTAAAGTTTCAAAATTTTGCACTTCTACAATAATCTGCACTTCACAAAAGTTCAAAAAATTTCATGTGTCTTTTATATAAATTTAGGTCTATAGCTTCATAGGTATGTAGGTCCACAACTACACAGGTCCATAGATCTACAACTTTGTACGTACATAGTTGTGCAAAACTCTATGGTGCACAAAATTCAAAGAGTTGAGAAAGTGTACTTCTACAGAGAGGTGCTCTTTTTCTAGAATTGATGCAATATGGAGGATATTGATCCAAAATCCCCATTTTGGTGAGCATTAAGTTCTACACCAAGTCCACATGAGTTTCTTGAGCTCACCCACTTCTACAAACCACGTAGTGACTAGGGAACATCCTAAGTCCAACCACTTACATTCAAACTTTCATCATCTTCTTCAACTCCACCTCCACTCCAACCACCTATGGACCACCACATATTCCATTAGCTACTCCTTAAAAACTACCATTAGGTCTTCCAAACCCTCAAATGGCCTTTTTCACAAATGTTGTAGACTCACCATTAAACTTGAGAGGTGCACTCCATGACCTCCCTAAGAATCTCAAAAAAATTTGCCCCAAATTCATCTATGGTGAGACTCAAACTGCTAAAGATCATGTCAAGGTATTCAAGGAAATTTGCAATCGCAAGCAAGTTGCTTATGAGCATGGTTCTTCATTTATTTCCCTACTCTTTGGGTGAAATTTCCTTCAATTTGTATGTTAATTTGCCACCCAAATGCATTAGAGATCGAGACACATTCAAAAAATTGTTCTTGGAACAATTCAAAAGATTCATCAATCCAACTATGATACATCAACAATTCATATCAATCAAAAGGGATCCAACTAAGATAGTTTCCTACTTCAACCATCACTTTCACATTGCCTACCACAAGTTGGATATGCCATACACTATACCAGTTGAAGCCGCTAGTCAGATTTATCTGAATGCTATGGACCATCTTATTGTGATCTTTCTAAGAAGACTTCATGTAGAAAATATTAACACATTGGATAAATTCTTTGTAGAAGTGATCACATTCATGAAGCAAACCAATCCTAATGGAGGAGGAATGATGCTTCCAGCATAAGTAGTCCCTACAATACTGGCATGCCCCATGGGAGCACCCATGGTGCCTAGCCAGTTCATACTTATGAATCCAGTCCCATTATAGAAGGCACCCACTCCATAAAATCAAGCAATAACATATCCAGGGTATGAGCCTCCAAAAATAGCTTTCTTTGAATAGAAGGCCATAGTTCCCATGGAAACAGACAATAACCTCATTTCAGAAGTTGGTCAAATGAAGAAGACTATGTCATAGATGAACAATGAATTGACACATCTTAGATTGTCACAAGGATAGAATAACAACTTCCAAAGAAACAATGTTGGACCCTACAACAACAATTATGGTCAAAATTACAATAGGAACTTCAATGGGAACAATAACAACAATAATGCAGGAAACAACAATGGGGGAAACAACTTCAATCCTCCTAATTGCAACAATGGCTTCCAAAGGCAGAACCAACAATGGAACACCCATCCAAACAATGGAAGCATTCCTGCTAATAACAACAACAACATTCAATATACTTATATCAATCAGTATGATGATAGCCAAAATGCACTCAACAATGATGGTTCTTACTATAATGGTAATCAGGAGATGAATAAAAATTCACAGGTAAATGATAATCCTCCTCCTATACAATTCAATGATATGCTATTGGAATCCTATGATTTTTCATAGAATACACAAGTGGAACAACTAGCAAGTAAGAAGTTCGCATTCCCATTTAGTCAGGAACCTAATATTCAACATGACGAGATGTTTACTTTTCACAATAACAATCAGAATACATACAATCTCAGAAATAGAAAGGAACCTTTGAAAGATGGGATTCCTCCAAGTTTACAACCAACTCCACCTAAGCCAAGAGCAAGTAACAATCTACCACCGGTAAGACCAATGTATGGAGGAAAATAGAATTAGAATAAAGCGAATTTACCAACAATATTGAAAAATTCCACTTGGTCCATTGAAAAGTACAATGTGGTAGAAGATTTGAAGTGAACTAAAGCTAATATGTCCATGTTTGACATGTTACAGAATTTTCAACAACAACAAGAAGCCCTTATAAAGACATTGGATCATACAAAGGTTTCCCACAATATGAATATTGTTCCTCAAAAGACAGTATCTCAACAAGTAAATGCTACAAAAGTGATGCCCACTATGTTTAAAGACAAAGTTGAGGTACACCATTTTTGCTTAGCATCAAGATATATGGGAATAATCTTCACAATTGCCTCATTGATTGAGGAGCTTCATGTAACGTAATGCCATTATCAATAGCTCAAAGGCTAGGAGTTAGTCCTCAACCCTCTAATCAAGTGGTTATACAATTGGATAAAACAGAGGTAAAAGTCATTGGTGTATTGAAAGATGTGCAGATATAGTTGACAGTTGACCCTTGGATTTAGGATGTTATTGACATACATATAGTGGATAGCCCAAAAACATATGGGTTTCTCCTAAGTAGAGAATGGAAAAAATGTCTAAGAGGATTGTTTTCTATAGACTTCACTCAATTATGGTTGCCATGGAAGGGATTGAACAATCAAATCACGATCGATGTTGAGCCCAAACTAAAAATAATGATTATAGATTATAATGCCCTGAATAAGATAGCATTCTTACAATTGGATTTGGGTTCATACAAGGTGATGGCATTTGATACTATTCCAACCAATACACCTCAAGATCATAATGAAGAACCTAAGGTGAGAATACCCAAAAGTGAAACCATTACATAGTTCATAGACAATATGGTGACCAATTTACAATGTTTAGGAGAGGAAGTTGATCCTAGCATCCTCCTCCTTCCAAGATTTTGTTAGTTACACAAAGTTAGTCACTCTGAATTTGAATGCGCATCATGTCAAGAAGTAGTTGCAAATGTATTGACCCACATGATGGAAAACAAGGATAAAAACCCCTCAATAGATGAACTCATCCAACCTTGTTGAAAAGATCAAAGAAGAAATTGAAGATTTAAATGTCTGATACAGTGATACCTCTTCAAATGGGAGAGGTTTGTCTTCTCCTCATCCTAGGATGATTAAAGTAAAAAGGAGAAGAGAATATGTGAAAGGTAAAGGATGGACTTTAGTGGTCATTCATCCTAAACCTAAAGTTGAGGAAATCAAAGAACTAATAGGGGAAATTAAAGATGAACAAGAAAAAAACACACTTCCTCTATCTACAAATTATGAAGGGGATTCATCAAGTCCTACACCAGGAAAGTTACAATGGGTTCCTAAGAAATAGTCATTCAAGGCTCAAGTGAAAGAGAAGTTGAGGAAAAATAAGCATAAAGTTAGAAAACCCAAGGAAAATGTAATTTGAACACTCCACTTCGATGGTTCTAGGTGCAAAATGGGGCCCAGTGTAGGTTTTGAATTGGTCAACCCAAAAGGTAGGTCTTTCTATGCTGCATATCAATTACAGTTTAGATGTACTAACAATGTTATAGAATATGAGGCATTAATTCGAGGACTTCTTTTTACACTAGAGAAAAGAGTTATAGCTCTCATAATCAAAGGGGATTCTCAATTGATTATATGACAAGTAAAATCCATATACTCTTGCAATGATAAAAGATTACTTGCTTATAGAAAAAGGGTATGGGATATATTGGATGACTTTGAAGCTTTAAACATCAAATCCATTCCAATAAGAAAGAACATGGTAGTAGATTCTCTTTCCATTTCAGCAAGTGCTTTATAGCTAGTTGAAAGAACCAAGTTGAAAATATTTTTAGTGTAATTAGTTATTGTTCCATCCATTCTTGACAATATCACAAAATTTCAAGTCTTTCAAGATGATCAACATATACTTGAGTTTATCATGTGCAGTTACCATTTTGAGGGACAAGAGATTGATGATACACTAGATAACAAGCCTAAAGATGATGGACTTGAGGATGAGGATGGGATTCTAAATTTAAAAACTAACACTATTCCAAAATGAATGGTTGAACTAGAATGCATCTTTGATCATGATGAATCGGCACTCAATAGAAGGGTAACCCAAGAAAAGGGAATTAAAGAATGTGACTCATACAATTTGGGTACTGATGAAGAACCAATAATGGTATAGATAGGAAAAGCATGCAACTTGTAGGAAAGGGAGGACATGCTCAAATTTCTCATCAAGTACAAAGATGTTATTGCTTGGAGCTATGAAGAGTTAAAGACTTATGATCGTAAGATTATCACAAATGAAATTCCATTGAAACTAGATGTCAAACCATTCCAACAAAGATAGAGACTGATAAATCCTCTCATTGAACCACTGATCATAAAAAAAAGTAAAGAAGCTACTGGATGCCAAGATCACATTTCTTATCTACCATTCCACATGGGTGGCAAATTTGGTTCCCATCCAGAAGAAGACGAGAGAGATTCATCTTTGTGTTGACTTTCATAACTTGAATCTAGCATCTCAAAATGATAACTATCTTCTACCCTCACTGGATGAGGTTTTTCAAATTGTTAATGGTTCAAAAATGATGTCATTCTTGGATGGTTACTCAGGATATAATCAAGTGATGGTCGATAAAGAAGATCATTTGAAAATAGATTTCACAACTAAATGGGGAACTTTTGCCTATAGAAGAATGTCCTTTGGACTAATTAATGCAGGAGCTACATTTCAATGACCAATGGATGAGGCTTTCAAAATATTGATTAATAGATATATAGTCATCTACATGGATGACTTGACTATCTTTTCAAAAGATCAAAGTACTCAAATTGCTAGTCTGAGATGGGTATTCAATATATATTGTAAATATGGCATATATCTCAATCCCAAGAAATGTTCATTTGGCGTCACTAAAGGAAAGCTCCTAGGACATGTTATTTCTGAAGCTAGAATCTCCATTGATCTAGATAGAGTTGAATCTATTCTAAAGTTAGCACCTCCACACAGTCGAAAGGAACTGAAGTCTTTCTTTGGAAAGATAAACTTTGTGCAAAAATTCATAAGTGGATTTGTAGAGATATTTCATCCCCTTAATGATTTACTCAAAAAGGGGACTAAGATAGAATGGGTTCTAGAGATAAAGAAGTCATTTGAAGATATCAAGGTGGCTATTTCTATGGCCTCGGTCCTAGTGAGCCCAGATTACAAGTTGCCTTTTAAGATCTATTCCTTTGCTTTCGAACTTTCTTGTGTAGGGATCTTGACACAAAAAAGGGAAAAGTAACATGAAAGACCAATTGCTTTTATGAGTTCTCCTTTGAACAATGTAGAGTTGAATTATTTAAACCTTGATAAATAATCCTTTACATTAATCAAGGTAGTAAATAAGTTCCATCACTACATACTAAGAAGTAAGGTGTATGCAATTGTACCTAATCCAACAGTAAAGACACTTCTGATACAGAATGAGCTTGGTGAAAGACAAGGGAAATGGATGGCCATACTCATAGAATTTGATCTTGAAATTAACCCTATGAGATTAGTTAGAGGTCAAGGGTTGTCAAAAATGATAGCTGGTAACTAGGATCAAAACAAAAAGGAATTCAAGTTTGACAATGAAATGGATAAGGATGATTAGAAGAATATGGTTGTATCACAAGTTAACATTAATTAAGGAGTGGTGATGGATGTTTGGTATCAAGACATTGCTTATTATCTTCTACAAGACCAATGCCCAAAGTGGATGAACAATTCACAACATAGGGGACTTAAAATGAAGTGTGAATCTTATATGCTCCATAACAACAAGTTGTACAAGAGAAACTATGAAGGGATTTATCTAAAGTGTTTAGGCCATGAGAAAGAAAAGGAAGTCTTGGAACACTTTCATGATAAGTATGGTACAGGACATGGTTTAGCAAAAGCAATGACCCACATGATTCTAAGATCGAGTTATTTTTGGCACTCAATATTCAAAGAAACTTTTGAGCATTATGCTCTTGTCATATCTATCAAATTAGTGCCAACATAGAAAGGAATTTGATAATTCCCTTACAAACTGTGTATGAGATACACCCCTTCACCAAGTGGGGATTTTATTTCATTGGTTCGGTCAACCCACCATCATCAATTAGACATGCATCTATCCTCATAGCTATAGATTATTGTACACGATGGACGAAAGTAGAAACATTCAAAAACTGCACTGCTAAGGTGGTGAAAAACTTTTTGGAAGAACATATTATTATCGGGTTTGGAATGCCATTCACCCTTGTGTGTGATAATAGGTCTACTTTTGCATCTACATTCCTGATCTAGTGGGCATTTGAAAATCAAGTCATTATCAAGTTCTCTTCAAATTACTATCCACAAGGAAATAGGGTAGCAGAATCTACAAACAAGAACTTGATCACAGTGATAAGACAATTGTTGAAAGAGAACCATAGGGATTGGAAAATACAACTCGAATATGCCTTATGAACAGATCAAGTGAGAGTCAAAAATTCTTTGGGGACTTCTCCATATTTTCTCATCTAGAGACAAGAACCAATGTTCCCACTTAATCTTAGAATTCCTATTTTGAAGTTCATGAGTCGGTATGCTAAAGATGCTAACAAAGTACAAATTAGATTGATGAATCTTTTAGAGATGGATGAGAAATGGACAACTACATTGGAGCATATGGATAAACATCAAGCTATTGTGAAAAGATGGTTTGATAAGAGAGCCATAATTAAGTCATTTAGGATTTTTGACCTTGTTCTACTCTGGGATAAGGCAAAAGAAAAGTTGGACAGCCATACCAAGTTTCAATGCTTGTGGATGGGCCCTTATCAAATTGCAAAAATTCTGGGAGAAAATACTTTTAGGCTCAGTTCCTTACAGGGGGAATTTCTTCCCTTGCCCATAAATGGGCAATTTCTAAAGAATTATTTTGAAGCCTTAAAAAAAAAAAAAAAAAATTTAGATTTTATTTTTGCATTTAGCTCAAATTTTTTTTATTCATGCAAATGTGTTTGCTTTCATGTTGCATGTTTTCTTTCAATCGTATGTTTCTTTTCAAAGTTGTGTCAGTCTGGGAGGGGTAAGGTATACTTGAGATTTTCTCTTAAGATTTCACTAACTACTCATTGGTTCCAATTTTAGGAAGAGTTAGTTCTTAGTCAAAACATTTTGGATGATTGTGTGTCTTATACCAACCGAGCAATAGACATTTCTTGTGGAAATAGGGGATTGTTAATCTAAAAATCAGAAGCCTAGACCAACAAGTTCTCAACACTTTGCAAATTTAAAATTTTGACTATTTTAGGTGTTTTTGAATTAAAGTCAAAAATGATGAGAGACAATCCAAACTTCAACTAGTTTAAACAGGAGGGGTCTCCTCGAAAGGTTGCTAAGGTCATTGTTTGGCATGAGAGTTTCTAAAAGTGCTAAAAGAGGAATGCAAGGGATGTATACAAGAGATCAAATCTAAGAAATGACACCAATATCCTGACTAAACAATCTAAGCATAGTTAGGATACAGAAAAAATGAAGAGAGTGAGAGTGAGTGAGAGAGAGAGAGAGAGAAAATGAGGTGTTAAGACTAAAGGATTCAAAAGATCTAAAATGGCAAAAGATACATTCTCAAAACAAAGTATCTTGTATTCCAAGTATTATTTTATCAAAAGAAACATTTTGAATGACAAGGATGATAAGGAGAAATTATTCAAATGGCCAAGAACATTAAAAGAACATGGCATCTCGCCAAGAGCCCTCAAACTAATTCTCTCATCTGGGCAACCAATTGATTGATGAAAAGCCTTCATGGAGATTTCGAATGAATGAACCACAGGAGTGGAAGATTGTGTCAAGTTGTTGGAAAACTCTAATAGATAGCATCCTGAGGTGTCAAAGGGAATGAATACACAATGCACACACTGAGTTTGAAGATTTCAAATTTTGAGATTTTGGTCGCTAAGTCACTCGAAAGACAATCGAGGTGCCCAAAGTTTGGTGTGTGTTTGACATACGTTGGAGGGAGTGTTGGCTAATGAAAAAATGCCTTGGTCATTTCTTCTTTTTTTTAGGGCTAGTTGTTGTGGTGTCCACAACACGCACCCAATTCCTCACTAAGAATGGGGACCACCTATTTTTTTCTTCCAGACTCACAGTTTGAGAGTCAGGATAAAATTGTTAGTTAAAGTCTTAGAGTTGTCAAAATTTTGGAAAAATGAAAAATCCTTAGAAATTTTGAAAAACACAAAAACATCAGAAAAATTTGGAAAAATGCAAAAACATTAGAAAATTTGAAAAATACAAACAATCAAAAAAAATCCATGATGTGCAAGCATGTGTGCACAAGCAAAGTGCACGCCGCACACTAGTGTACATGTCGAGGCACGTTGTACACCCAACCTGGTGTGGGGTTATAAAACCCCCCAAAACATTTTTTCCACCATCATTTTTCACAATTTTGTTGGCTTTGGTATTTCCCGCCACATTAAGGTGAGGCAACAACGCGGCGGTGCCCATGTTATACTATGCCCACAATAAGGTGGCAGTGCTTATGTTATACTACACCCACACCAAGTGTGGTAGTGCCCATGTTATACTATCCCTATTCCAAGTGCAGTGGTGCCTATGTTATAATGCACCCACACCAAGCATGGCGGTGCCCATGTTATACTAAGCCCATGCCAAGCATGACAGCGCCCATGTTATACTGCGCTTGCGGCCATGATGCCTTTGATGCCAACATTTTTTGTTGCACATGGAGCACTGCACCTTTGTGCCCATGCACCACTAGAACAATCCCATCCCCACATCTTTTGGAGTAGGATCCCAATAGTTTGTCTTTTTCTTATAGGGATCTATCCTACAAAACCTGTCAAAATCTTGCTTTTTGATTCCCTGCCCTTCTAGGGTCAATCCCTACTACTAAGTTTTCTCCTTCTAGATTTCCACCTACCAGAGCTTTGACCATTTCAAAACTAAGGAAGACATAAAGTAGCTTGTTCCAATGTTGCAAGCATGAAATAGTGCAAAATAGAAAAAGAAATGTGATAAGCAACAAGAAGAAAGTAAAGGATTGTCAAAACCATTAAAAATGGTTTGAACTGACACTTGGTTTCTTGTTGACAGATACATTTAAAATTTTGAATGTTAATTTGGACTTAATGTGGGATTAATACAAAATAAATTATGATAATAAATTATCTTATGATCGATTAAAACATAAATTAGAAATGAAGTTGAATGATAGTGTAAATGTGTTAGGATTAAACCATAGATAGAAATAATAATTACATGCAAATATAACCAATAACAAAAAATAATAGATCACAGAGAAAAGAACACAAGACACTATTGTGGTGTCCACAACACATGCCCCATTCCTCACTAGGAATGGGGACCCCTACTTTTTTCTTCTTTTTTCAAAAGAAAAACTCCCAGACTCACAGTTCGAGAGTCGGGATAAAATTGTTAGAGTTAAAGTCTTAGAGTTGTCAAAATTTTGGAAAAATGCAAAAATATTAGAAAATTTGAAAAACACAAAAATATTAGAAAAATTTGGAAAAACAAAAAAAATTGAAAATTTGAAAATTACAAAAAATCAAAAAAAATCCATGAAACGAAGCATGCACGCTCGGGTAGAGCGCGTGTCACCCACCTGGCCTAGCATGGGGTTATAAAACCCCCCAAAATGTTTTCTCCACCATCATTTTTAAAAAGTTTGGTGCCTTTAGTATTTCCCCCTACGTTAAGGTGAGGCAACAGCACAGCGGTGCCCATGTTATACTGCACCTGTCCTAAGGCAGTGGTACTTATGTTATATTGTGCCCACACCAAGTGTGGCAATGCCCATGTTATATTGCACTTGCGCCAAGTGTCGTGGTGCCCATGTTATATTGCATCCATGGCCATTGTGCCTTTGATAACTACATTTTTTTTTTGCATGCAACGCATTGCACCTTCATGTCCAAGCGTCACTAGTTGGCAGTGCTCGCTTACAAACCCTAAGCACGCCTGCGGCCCACTTATCACACCTATGGTGCACCCATGCACCCATTTTTATTTTTTTTAAATGTAAAACTTTAAATAAATAAAAAATGTAAAACTTTAAAATAAAAAAAATTTAATATAAAATTTTAAAAAATAAAAATAAAAAATATATATAATTTCAAAAAAAGAAGAAGAAAAAATAATAAAAATAAATGGAAATAAATAAAATGTCCAAATGGGGGAATTTTTTTTATTTTCTTTATGTTTATTTTAATTCATAGTTTTTACATTTTATCCTTGGGAATAATGTTTTTTTTCCTTTTTCTCACAATGTGCAGGTAATCAAATGGTGCCCACATCCAGAGTAGCATCCAAACCTATCATGTTCAAGTTTCAAGTTGTACCTTCAAAGTCAAGATTCCATGATGACCACATAGAAATTTGAGATACTAACATGGGGCACATAGACATAGGAGAATTTTTGAGAATTTTCAATAAGCCAACAAAGAGGTTAGCCATGATGTTCGCATTGATTTGTTCCAAATTGGTGAATGCAATGTCACATCTTGTGTCGATACAATTAGCTAAGTTAATCATGGCCCTGTCACAACACTTTGTTCTTGAAGAGAGGGTAGTCAAAAGTGTCACCAAAGAAGTGGTGTTGGATCTATGACTTGACAACATTAAGAGGGTCTTTCATCTTCCTAGAGCAGACCAATTCATTAGACCGTCATATGAAGCAGCTGAGAAATGGTATAGGGAGCATTAGGAAGAGGCAATTGACATAATACAGTCTTCATACCTCATTGAGAAGCCTCCTTAGAGAAGGATAATAGGAAAAGTGGATATCACATAGGGGTACATGAAGGAGGATATCAATTATTCCATCATTCTCCTTAGCAGAGTCATGGGCTTACTCATAGCGGGTCACCTCAGTACCTTCATGGTCGACTTTATTAAGACCATCAAACAGGTGAAGATACTACTAGACTAGGCCACCACACTAAGTGAGAACTTGTGTGAGCAACTGAGGATTGTGAAGGATAAGAAGAGGTTTTACATGACTTCTTACATGGTATACCTACTTGTAGCAAGGGCATCAAACTATCCTAGTTTGTACATGAGAGGCAGTATGCAGGATTCCAATGCCTGGCCATACATAGTGTACCCTTAGTTGGTGAAGAAGAAACTATCAGCACATAGAAAAGAATATATAACCATGAACGATGTGTTCATCTTTGTGATCATTTGATTCATTGAGGGAGACTATGTGAAGAGGTTATCTGATGAATCCAAAGCACAAGTCATAGCTCTCAAAGCCTACTTCATCCAATTCAAAATGTTCACATATCTATGGGTAGCTAGTGCATCCATCAATCCTAAGAAGCTTTCAAGAAACACAAGTGAAAAACTAGTACTCTTGGAGATTTCTTGGCAAATTGAGTCAGCTTATGAGAAGATAAAGAGGCAACAAAGACCTTGTTAGGCATGGCCATTGGTCATTGGACCATATTAGGTGAAGTGGAAGCCGAATATTTTATCTTTTGAATGGGAGTAGGAGAACTATTCTCTTGAAGAATACAACTCTTCTAGGCCATATTTTGACAATGTCAAGAAAGTGGAGAGTTTGGCAAAAAGAAACTTCCATCATGAGGATTCTACTAAAGATCATAGGATGAATGTCACAAATGACTATGATGTTCATATTAGGGACTATTGTAGGATGACTTTGTATCTAGCAGAGAAGGTTCTCCAATTGAACATCCCTGATGAGATAAGGCAACAAGATTCCAAGGAGCTACTCGACCCCTTATTCAATGTAGATAAAATTGGTGAAAGGCTTATTTTGAATGTAGAGGTTGACAAGGAAGAAGGGGATGATATTAATCATCGAGCAAGGCATGTCATCAGAGTGACAAAGGATTGGATCAAGAAACCTTTTCCACTTGATCCAATTCTTGATACTGTGATCTTCCATGCACATGCTCGCCTAGAAAGAGGTAGAGGAAGGAAAGTAATAATTCCAACCTTTGCAGCTCATACTCCTATCAGGCCAAAAATAGTGTACCGACTTGATCACCCAATTCAATATTATCACTCTCCTAAAAGGAAGCGAAAGAACAAAAGAAAGAGGACCTCTCCTCAGATGATTTAAATAGAACAAGCACCTCCCCAGTAGCAAGAATAGAGTCCATAAAGGTCTCAAGATACTGGAGATACCCAATTCTAGGATGAACTGCAGTTGCCTCTCATTGTGTCTAGCCAACCACAAGAGGGAGAGATTCAACAAGTCTCTATTCCTCCTACACAAGATGAGCCAGCCTCTCCTTCTACCTCCAAGAAATAGAAGAAGAGGATTAAGATTAAGATGAAGAAAAGGAAAAGGATTAGTAGAAGATTACTTCCCAATCCATCTATCCCTAAAAGAATTCTAGAAGGAGATAATTAGGAGCACTAAGCCTCAATTTTATGCTTCAGAGGAAGACATTTGTGACATTATAGAGATCTTGAACAAACCTAAGTCTCCATAACATGAGGCAGCACCATTGGCTTTTGTCACCACCATACGGAACCAGGATTTATTTGCACAAGTTGCTCTCCCTCTTGAAGGCATAGATGTAGAAGGCCTTAGCCTCAAAGATTATGAATTAAAGGATGTTATGTTGGGAAGGCCTACATCAGATTTGGCCCAACAAATGATGACTATGGGAGTCAAAGAGGTCCTCAAATACATGGAACAAGAGGAGATTGAACTCCAAGCACTTCAAAGGCAAGTTGAGATCCTAAAGGGATATCTAGCCAAGGTCATTGGTCCTCTTCATCCTGAACACCCTAAGCATATTTTGAAAACTATACTTAGATGAGGGGGAGGTGTACAATTAGACCCATTTTTGAGAGCTTGTCAAGAATGGCGAGAAATTTTTGAGGAGAAAGGTGTCACCATCATCATAGGGAATTTGAAGTTACTGCATGCTACATAGGAGAACGTGAATAAGATCATAGCAATTTTGAAGCAAGACTTTAGTATCATGGTTGAGATATGTGCTTGGAGTAAGGATTTTTAGACTCTACAAGCCATAAAGGGCAAAATATATTGAGTTTTTATTGATGTATATACCGAAGAAGAATTGGATTTGATTGATGATTGGATAGAGAAAATAGTAGATAGCAATAAAGTAATGGAGACATTACACGAGAAGATCCATTAGCTCAAGGACCAAGCCTGAGAGTGAATTTTTGAAGCAAAGAGACACTATAGGCATGCATGTTTTGATATTTTTGAAGATGAGGAATGAGAGAAGTTGTTACTTGTAGAGACAGTAGTTGAAATTTTCAAGAATATTTTTGTGGAGGCTGCAGATGATGAGGACATCCAACAAGCCTTCAAGACAGAAGAAGCACTATTAGAGTTGGACACCAAACTCAGAGATTTTGCAAAAACCTAAATTGAGGTGGAAAACTATAGACAAAAGGTCAAAGATAAATATGAGGAATTAGATCTTCCAGATGTAGCTAAGATAACTGAGATGATAAAGAAATTCAAGGGCAAACATCCAAACATAGCTTTGGGATGAAGAAGAAAAAAACCCAGATGTTAGAATTTCAATTTTGACACTTAGTAAAATTTTGAGATTTTGACCCTATCGAGGTCCACATGTATGTAGGTCTGCAGCTCCACAATTCAAAGGTGTGCTAATAGTTAATTGCTTGTTTCAAAAATAGCACTTTCCATGCAACAAGAACACATTCTAACAGTAGTTTAACTTCGGCACATGCCTAGTAAAGGATTAGCTTCTATTTTTGGCACCTCTAGACACTCCTACTTCAACTGAAGGCTTCCTCTTACTTTCTCTCTCATGATTTCTCTATTTTTGACATGTAAAGGGCTCATGCATCCAATTAATAAATGAAATATGGATGGATTCCGTCTAAGCACCAGATTAATTGTTAGTCTGTATATATTTAGTTTGTTTTAATGTTTTAAAAGCATTTTATTGCATGAAGATATCTCTCACTCTCAACACAAATTGAGGAGACAATTTCTTATAAATACCCCATTGTAAAATGTAAAAAGGGCCACTATTATTATGCAATAAAATTATGGTTTTGGTGATCGCATTTGGAGTGTAGTGATTCTTGCCTAAATATGTCATTGTTTTGTGAATTTTATTCATGAGATTGTGATTGAGCCAAAGGTTTATTGCATTATTTTTGGTTGTGTGATCCTTTAGTTTTGGTGTTTGCTACAAATTTACAAATTTTGCTAACATAACGAGCTTGAGGAGAGATCACAAATTGTGCTTGCATAACTTTTTGTCTCAGATGAGCACACTTTTTGTGGCCTTGTGATTTGATGAAGGGTGAAATATCATACAATTGTTAAAGTTTCTCACCGACAATTACATCAGTGGATTCTAGGAAGTGCTACTCCTATTTTCATTGGTTTCCTACCAATTTCTTTGAAAGTTTAACTCACAACGTGTTGTTTTCTATAGCTTATGTTCATTTAGGATTTCAAATTCATGTTATTTTCTTTCAATTTCATTATTTGCTTTGCTAACCTTTTGTTAGAATAGGAATTCATTTTAGTTGCACTGTTAGAATTGCATTCATTGAAAACCTAGAAAATACATAAATAGTGTTCTTTTGTGTGTTATTTTGAGACAGAAAATAGATTTACTTTATTATGAGATCATAATAGAACTAGCAAAGGCCTCCTTGTGAACAATCACATTTATCTTCAATCGAGAAAATTTTGGTATGTCACAAGACAAATACTGAACCTTGGAGTAGATCCCAAAATATTAACTTTTCAAAAGAGGAATTGTGTAATGGATTCTTGTTGTTGAACTCATGCAAAATGACCACCCAAAAGACACCAAGATTTAATATGGTTCACCTAATCCCTAGGCTATGTCCACCAAATAGTAAGTCCAATATTATTGCAATCCAGTGATTACAACCTAATTACAATATGTAATCCCTTATAGCTCAATACCATCACAAGAACCAATTTTCATATCACAACAACAATAAAACAATCCCTAACCCTAAGCCCTTTTATACAAGTATTTTTATGCCACTTTAGGGTTACAACATGTCATCCATATGTCCGCCATATGTCAACCACAAGCCCAAAAAAATTGGGGCACTACCCTAAACCCCAAAGAATTTATGAAGTATGTATAGTAATTCCCTGATCAATCACCATAAACTAATAAAATGCCAACCCAAATCAATCTGAAGTGATAAAAAAAATGTTTGATACTCATGAATAGATTGGAAAAGAGTTGGAAATTAAATTTGAAGATTTTAGAGGATCAATCAAATAGGGCATACCACCACCAATGAATAATTACAAGGAGATTTTAGATAAAGAAAAATATATTTTCTAATGCTAGAGACTACTTGAGAATACCCTTGTTGCTACCCAAAATGATAGTTTTGATTTGAAGGAGATAATAGAGCACATGAGTTTTTTATGGCATTGAAGATCCTTATTAGAAATGTCATTGAGGATTTAGATACCTATTTTTCACCAAAATATCTTAAGCATGTTGTTGAATGTGGAAAACTCTTGGGAGATTAAGATCTTTGTGAATTAAAATTTTTATATCAAACTTGTTAATCGAGCTATTGACTTTGATGTTTAGTCTCATTTGTTAAGTTTTTTGGAAATTTTCATGCTTTCATTTTGTAACCAAATCCTCTCTTATACATAGGGGGATGTAAAACTTTTATTGGACATACTTTTAGATAATATATACTAATTTATTTTTTGGTTTCATTTTCCTGAAGATACAAAAATTTGTGAACAACTATATGTATGTTATCAATTGATTAGTATACTCTAATGCAATATAAGGATCAAGTGTTTAGCATTTTTTTCATATCTATCTTTCAATTTATTTCTAATCAAATTCTCTATGATAAATTTGTTTGCAAAATTTTCTTCAATGTGCTTATCTAATGATGTTATAGAAATCCAACTCCATATTTTACAATCATAGCAATCCTTTAAAAGTAATTTTATAGCATATTGGCACTACATAATTGAGCATTTGTAATTTGATTAATCTCAAATTTTCACTTGCCAACTTGAGAAGTCATATAATATTTCAAAAATCACATTATCTACTATAAAAATCCTTAGATCAATGTTGAATTTCAAGGTATAGGTTCACCTACCTAGGTTTGCAGAGCTTAAAGTTCATGGGAGTTTGATCTTTGAGGATTATTCCCATCAGTTGGCTTGATTGAGTTGGAAGATCCTAGGATTGAATAGGAAAATTCATAGGGTTCCCAACCAGTCAATTTGAGTACCAAAAAACTCTTCCTAATTAATTAGATTAGAAAGATCATAATAGGGATCCTTAACCTATTATTCTCATATATTATCATATTGCCAGTTAGTATTAAAAAGTTAAGTGTTAGATACTATTGTAATTGATTTACTATATTGACTGAAAAATGAAGGACAAAATGAATAAGTTTAATATTTGTACCCAAACTCAGTACTTATCAAATTCTTATATACTTACCAAACAGAAGACTTAACCAAGCCGAAAGACATTGCCGGTCTACACAGTTATAACAAAGTAGAGTATTCATTGAGTGATAGCACAAATAATAGTATGTTTATCAAGTAATATAGAGGCTACATCAAAGTTTGATTTGACACAAAACATGAAATAAAAAGATCATATTGAGTTGAAAAATGATTTATATAGTTTGAGGTAATGATTTACAAATATGTCTCAAGAAGAATGTGATTTGGTTATTTGATGAATTCAAGGAAAGAAAGACAAATGAAAATAAAGAATGGAAAAGGAATGAAATTTTGGATGGTTCTAGATCATTAATTTTGATCAGAGAAGTATTTTGGAAAGTTCCTAAGCCCTAATTAGGTCACAAATCAAAAAGGAAAAAGAAAACTATAAAAAGATATACTAGGAAAAAATTTGTTATTATTGTTACTATTGAGAAAAGTATTGAAGCAAGAGAGGAGATTAGAAGTCAGAGAAAACTATAGTGGACATTATAATTCATAAATTAGAGACTAAGGCAAAATTGTCAGGAATTGCATATCAATCACATAAGGTGATACATCAGTTAGCAGAAGAGGGATCTAATCAAGAAAAGTAAGTTGTCATTTTAGAGATCATTTTCTACTACACATATTTGATAAGCTTAATGATCTAGATATAGATACTCAATCAAAATTGTTGCCAAGAAATGAGAGAAACTTGAAATTAAGGTGTTGGAGAAATTTTATACTAAGATTGTTATTCAACAAGTAGAATTATCCACTTATGTCATATATTTTGAAGGGATTTTGCAAAATGTTTTATTATTATTTCACAAATTGTATGATATCCCTTCTCTCGCCAATGAATTCAAAAAAAAGTTACAAAAGATAAATAAGGATATGAAGGCCAATGTTGGACCATTCAAAGTTGAACCAAGTACTTCTTCCACACATTATTACTGAGTGAAATATCTCATAAGACTTCAACAAGATATATTACCAGAAGAGAGAAATCTAAGGGTCAAGATAAATTAAGTTCAAGTGTTGTTATTACCTCATTTGGAGGTTATGAAAGAGCATCCCAATATTTCTAAAGAAATCATAGCTACCCTGATCTAATCTATTGTTGACCATATGACCAAGTTGGTGGAAAAATTACTAATTGAGAAGCAAATATTTGAGTTGATCAGAACAAATTGGAACAACACCATGATAGTCATATTGAACAACCACAAGGGATTTCTTAATCACTTTGGATTACATCCAAAGTACATATTTTTCATGTTTTGATCTATTTTGACATTAGTGTTAAAAAAAGGGGATAATCTATTTTTGTCTATATGTTTGTATTATGTTTGTATCTACAGAGTTATAAGGATTTGATGTAATACAGTAAACAAAATAGTTCTAAAAAGGATTTTGAAAAATAATGTTTATTAAGGAAGTATATCCATAAGGGGAGTTTTTATTTTGTACATAATGTTTTTCTCATGAATATCAAAGTGGGGGAATGTTACTCCCATATGTTTTCATATCGTCAGTTAGTGTAAAAAATTCAAGTACAAGATAGTATTGTAATCGAGTTATTGTATTGACTGAGTGATGGAGGAAATGAACAAGTTGAATAGTTGTACCTAAGTTCTATACTTACTAAGTGCTTATATACTTATCAATAAGAAGACTTAACCAAGTCAGAAGAATTTACTAAGCTACACAATTATAACTGAGTAGAGTATTCACCAAGAGACCACACAAAGAACAATATGTTTACCAATTAATATAGAGGCTACATCAAATATTAATTCAACACAAAATCTAATGTCACAAGATCATACTGAGTTGAAGAAATAGTTTACATTGTTCAAGGTAAAAATTTGAAAATATTTCTTGAAGAAAATGAGTTGATTAGTTGATGATTTTAAGGTAGGAATGACCAATAAAAATAAAGACTAGAAAGGGAATGAAATTTTGGATGGTTCTAAATCATTGATTTCAATCAGAGAACTATTTTAGAAAGTTCCTAAACCCTAATTAGGTCATGTATCAAAAAGAAAAGAAAAAACAAATGGACCTAGTAAGAACAATTTTGTTGTTTTGTTGTTGCTGAGAAAAGTGTTGAAGTGAGAAAGGAGAAAAGAGATCAAAGGTCAGAGAAAAGTATAGAGGATATCAAAAGTCACAAATCAGAGACTAAGATAGAATTGTGTGGAATTGCAGATCAATCACATAAGGTGATACATCAATGAGTAGAAGAGGGATCTAAATAAGTAAAGTTTATATTTCATAGATCATATTCTACTAGTTTCTCATCATTATAGTAGCTCCAATTCCTTGAAAAAGGTGGACCTAACAATTTTTTATGTAAATCTCTTAACCAATTACACACTTAGAAGAGTGTTGTAAAATCCTTGAGAAAGGTAGATCCTATCATATCTTATTATATACTCCTAATAGAGTAAGTCACCAAAAGTGACAAAAAACTGTAGCCTAGCAAGGCACCCTCTTATTATAGTGTTGATGGATTTGTGGTTATTGTTGGCCAAAAATGCCTTCCCTCTAAGGATTAATTTTAGATATTTCAGCACGCCCAATAGTCATAAGGTTCAATTTTATATTTTAATCCTGGAGTCATGAAAAGATAGTCTGGTCTTGATCTTACAATGACTCGTGTATTCGAGGATCATTGGGAAAATCAAGCAATGACAAGATGCTACAAGGCTCTTGTTGGTCAAGTGGTTAGGTTGTTGTGACATCACAGATGGTCGAGAGATTGTAAGCCAAAGCAGGGTCTTGCCTAATGTTATGATAGTAAGTGATCATAAGATAATAAGTGCCATGAGGATATGTTTGGACACAATGAAGATCAAAAATCATAGGATCATAGAATTGACTTCTTAGGTTTCTAATTCTATAGAGGGGAAGGTTGATTGTATGATTGTAAAGTCATAAGGTCACAAGCACTAGTGCGAACACCTCTGAAGGTCATGAAAAAGGATAGTCAAATGATCATAGGATCATAAGGTTTATTTCTACAACTACCAATATCACAATGGACTGCAATCATAAGATCATAAGGTCAAATTGACCATGCCATGATATTGCAAGGAAAAGATAATGGTATTGCAACCTTACACCAGGGGTGTTAAGGCTTGCCTTTTGCTCATGAGATCATATGATCTTGTTGATATCAAAGAATCATAAAAAGAATGAAGGATGGGCTCAATGCTATGAGGTATTAGCAATCATAAGATAATGGAAGTCAAGGTTAAGAACAAAAGGTGATATAAAGAGTTTTGACCACAGCAAACACTTGTAGGATTGTGAGCTTAGTGTTGACCAAAACATATAAAGAATTTTACCCACCAAGCTAGATGAAGAGGAAATCCCACCCAATCAGGTAGCGGAAAAGCTGCAGAGCAATAGTTAAATATGGTTTACCTTTTCTTTCCATCTAATTTGGTAGGTTGATAACAGGGGAAACAGATCCTTGATGATAGATTCAATTTTTTAGATCTCCTACAACCACTTTCATCATTTCCAAGGCCTAATAAATGCAATAGAACACTCTATTATTTTTGGATGATCCATCTACTCAGTTAGATGGTTAATGGTTGCCATTCTTATCCTCTAAAATATTGTTTGGTGGATAAGTGATCTTCTCATGTTTGGGTTTCTATTATGATTAGATCTTTTCTAGTTTTGTAGTAATTTTTCTCTGTAAAGTTGATTGTAGTGGTTGAATTCTATCTTAGGATGGAAGTTATCTACACTATAAAAGTAGATGGTGTACTCTTTATTAGGGTTGGATCTTCTCTATTTCTTTGGCATTGTCTTGGCATGATACTATAAATTCCCTCTTTGCCTCTTAATTATATGATATCATGTCTTATCTCCTTCAGCCATCAATGTATTGTGCAAGCTTTGTTTGCCTCTCTTCAATTTATTGTGGATATTTATATTCTACATTTGTGTATCTTTGTTGGCCTATGAATGATAAGAAGTGAAGCATTATTTCCTTGTGTCATGCATGTGGTTGTCTTATTTGTATGTAGCTAATAGATTAAAGCAAGTCTAAATCTATATATCTTTGGACTATCATGATAATGGTATTGTGCATGTATGGGTGGAGATTGGTCTGAACACCATATTTTGTTGCATCACCTTTTTATAGTAGATTACATAATTACTTTCATGTATTCCTTCTCCCTTTTCTCTTTAAGAATAATTTAAGTCTTCTTAATAGTAGAGGAAGCCTGCCTTCTCTAAAGAATCAACCTCATAGTTCAAGTCCCACAACTTGGAGGTTATTTCCATATTTCACAAGGTTGTCCTTAGGTAAAAAATTTGGACAAGGGTGCAAGCTTTTGTGACAATAGGTATCATCCTCACTACAGTTTTCCCTCTAACCAAGGGTTTCAGTATCACAAATTAAGTGTGTTAGGTGTTATATTCCAAAAATTGGTATCATAGCTTAGTTCTCTTCATAGAAGGTTTTATCACTTGAGAGTAAAAGATCCAAGCCATGGAAAGGTATAGACTTGATAGGACTACTGAAAATCAAATACTAGAGTTAAGGATGGCCATTTGTAATATCAATAAATTGAAAGATATATTGAGATAGTCATTAAAAAGGAGAAAGGAGATTTCCCAAAAAATCAATGAAACAATATATCAATAAGTTATTGAAGAATTATCTAATGGAAACATGTATGATGAATTTTTTGTTTCCACAGCTGATCTACTGGAGAAAAACCACAATCTCACCACACAGGTTAAATCATTGAAAAGAGAAAAAGAAATGTAATCTACTAGGATGTGTGAAGTTATGGAATAAAAGAGAAAATTTGAGGATGACAAGAACATGATGGAAGAATAAAAAAGATAAATCACTACAATACTAGATGCAAAAGATGAAGAAGTCACAAGGCTAACATAGAAGCATTATGATATGATAAATCAGGTACTTAGTGCAAATCATGAGTTTGGTAGGAAGATGGAAGAGAATGTTGAGTTAATAACTAAGAAAGTGTCAAGATACTGGATGAACATCTCAAAGGATAGAGTTGATCAAGAGATGCATATGGACTAGGCTATACCAAGTATTCTACTACTAAGTAAGAAGAATTGTCAAAGAATTCTTAATAGAATAATATGTACACCAATACAAAGCCAAAGAAACCATCTTGTTATCATTGTGGAAAGCTTAGACACATAGCAAATGTCTATAGGATAAAAAATGGTAAGGTCAATATTACTCCCAAGTTTGATGGTTATTGTTATTGTTGCAAGAAATATGGAAATCAATCATATGAGTATAGATCTAAGTTTAGTAAATCCCCTAAGAAGTATTCATTCAATGGTTACTACTATACTTGCAATAAATTTGGATGCAAGCAACAAGAATATATATCATTGATGAAGTATAACTAGAAATTGAGAAAGAAGGGTAATACAATCAATTGGGATTATAATACATGGTATTCTTTCATTGCATGTGGAAAGTATGGTCATATGTCTTTGAATTACATGATATTTCACTTTAAAGGAAGTTCTATTAATTGGAGAAATCATGGAATGGCATGTTATCAGTACCACAAGGTCATTCATTTTAAGAAGGAACTATAGAAACCAGGTGTCAACACCTAAAGAGGAAGATCCAAAAGGAAAAGGAAATTTCAATGTGGATGAAATTTGTGAAAAAATGAACAAGATATGGAGGAAGAAATCATAAGATAATGTGATATCAAATACAAAAATAGTGGCACCTCATCCAATAGAATAGGTGAAAATTCTATTTCCAACTAATCCTTAAGAGAAGGTAAGGAACTGCACTACTAATGACATATTTTACATTAGTTCCTAAAATTAAATGGAAGGAATTCCACATAATCATATTATATGATACCCAAGTACAATTCATGAAGTTTGGAAATTTAGCATGATTACTAAATCATGCCAAGCTAGTCAATAACTGAAAGCTAATAGGGTTGATTAAGAAATTAATGATGAAAGAAGTGATGGTGTTTTACTTGAGTTTGAGACAACTCTACTTCTTTAACAAAGCAATTCATGGGAATGAAGCATTTCCAAGTAATCAATGGTAACAAATTTCATTAAAGATAATAGAATATGGGGTACAAAGCATTTAATTTTCCCTAGTAGTCATAAAGGTAACTATATTATATATATTGTAATTTTTAATGTTTATTGTTTTACCCTATATTTCAAGATCATATAGAAAATTTAAGCAATGTGTGTGAGCAATTGAGTTCAAAAATTTGTGAGTACAAAATTCTCCTGAGATTCAAAGTGTGAAAAGGAATTTTTTGAGAACTGAGTAAAGTGTGAAGTGTTTTATTTTCCAAAACTCTAATTGGAAAAGATGGATTCAATCTCTGTAACTACAAAGAGGAACTCAAAGTTAAACTCCAAAATAAGGCATGTGAGGAACTAAAATATAAATTGTACCCAAAAGTCATGGTAAAAATGAATAAGGTGGGTGCACTATTTTTTATACCACCTAGGGTTTTATTGGTAAATGATATTTATACATTTTATCAATGCAAAATTAGTAAAATTGGTGATTTTGAGCTCCAAGAATTGTATAATGTACTATGTGCGGATGGGAAATTAAAAGATGAGAAAAAATATTTGGATCACACATGCCTTGCATTTCCCAAAATAATTTAAAGCTAATTGGATTCATGTTTTTTTGAGCCATGTTCATGATGTGAAGATGTGGTTTGATGAGCTAATGAAAATCACAAGGAATGTAATACATATGGCTACTAGTTACCCAATAAAGGATAAAGTGGAGACATTTTGAACTACACCAAGAAGGAAAATTAAGAAAAATACTAAAGCCCAATAGGATAGTCAGGGTTTGAAAGTGAGCATAATTGCAAATTTAGAAATAAAATTTGGTATTTATGTCATTGCACACAAGATATTTCAGTCGAGTAGACTTAATAGAATTCCATATATGGTGATTGATTTAGGTTATAAAATTGTGAAGAAGGGTCAAAATTATGACATTGTCAAGCTGTGGTTGAGGCAACTAGCACAAAACATGAGGACTATTTAAGTTGCAAGGTGAAATACTTATAAATTTGGTTCATTGATGATATGCATTTTCTTTTATATGAAAAAATATTTTCCCTCTATTGGTCAAGTAAGTTGGAGGATAGTTATCAAATCAATGAGTTTATTTAAAAATGAGGGGATAACTTTGATAGTATGATGACTGAGTATTTTGAGAATTCCAAAGAAAGGATGCATCAAAGGTTTAGGATTACCCCACAATAGGTCAATAAATATTATGATGATATTTTATTTCTAGTTGATACCAATAACGCACTGGTGAAAGTACTTATTCCTAGGGTTGTGTGGCTTACACCTATGGACTATGAGATCAATATAGATCAAGCCACAAAGGCTATTGAAGCTCTATTTAATGAGCTAGTTAATAAGAATGCACAACCATTTGGAACTTATGAAAAAGAAAGGAAAAATATTAAGATGGATATTGTTTCTCCCAAGGTAATGAAGAAAACTAATAAAATGATTGATAATTTGGATAGAAAACACTATACAATAGATGTCACTCAACCCCTAATGTTCACTAAAGTAATGGATGAAGATACAGATGAAAAAGAGGATAAGGGTAAGGTTTTTTCTTATAGGATCATAGTCAAAGAAGGGAAAGAAGAGACATTTGGCAACACCAATAAGTCCAAAAATCACAAGGTCAAGGACTAGCATAGTTCAAATAGTTGCATCCTCATTGAAAAAGGGTACATTGAGAATCACAAAACCTTCACAGTTAGAAGTAAAGAATTATCAAAAGAGGAAAGTGGTACTTGAGTCTTGAAGAAAATCTATAAAGAGACCTACTCAAACAAGAAGAAAATTGAGTCTAAAAGATGATGATGAAGCTAAGGATAGTGAGAGAAAATATTTAGATTAACAAGGACATTCTAGAATTTTTGTGCCTAAAAGACCCAAGAACATTGATAAAATAACCGATAGCACCAAGAAAGGTGCGAGTTTTTCTAAATTAAAATACTAAAAGTATAAATCTATAAGTGTAGATGATAAGAAAATTTTTGAATATGTTGTGATATTAATGATCACAAGGACCAAATACACACCTTTAGAAATTGGCAATACAATTCATGATGACTTGACACAAGGAGGGGAATGAATAGATAGGGTAGGGGTACACCCAAGTTCCAAACACCCTAGTAAGTAGATACAATAGAAGCAAACACACAAAGAAAAATACCAAGGAGATAAGAAATAGAAATTACTTTATTAATTCATCCAATCATCTTCATAAATGCCTAACTGTGAGGCATTCTAAGTTATGATCAGCAAGATTTATGAAATTCCTAACTTATAATTTTCATAGATCCTTAATTCAGACTTCCAACCCTCTCAACTTCATGCTCTCCCTCCAAGCCCCCTAACCTAAACCTAAACACTCCTATATATACTTGTCAAAATAGCTTATATAAGATTCTAGATCATTACATAATAGAAGTTTGACCTCAAAATGGTCTGTATACATCCCAAGACAAGATCGTTACATTAAATTCATGATCCAAATTAAATACACAAGTCAGCTTAAAATAAGAATCAATCATAGACAAACTCAATCAAATAAGGAAGTGAACATCAAAAAACATCGGGTTCACTTGGCACATAAAGTAACACTCAGCCACCAAAGCACTTGGTCAATACTAAACAACTTAGCCAACACGGAGCAACTCGGCAGCAACTATAGTTGGACAACCATTGAAACTTGGTACTAATAAGAAGAATGAACAAAGATGAGTGGGATAGGAAGGAAATCTAGGATGCTCCTAAATTATGACTTATATCAAATAATTGATATTTGGTGGAAGTATGCCATAACGATAGAGAAGAAAATGTGAGGAACAACATTGGTTGCTCTTGAGCCAAATTTTGGTCTTAAGGACATAAATGAAGCATTGGAGCATTATAAGAATAGATTTTTTCAAAAGCATAGAGCCATTTATGTTTTGTTTGGTAATATAAAATTAGTTGATGAGGACTCTAAAATTATCTAGAAACAAGTGTACAATATCAAGGATTTGTAGGAAATAATTCAAGTAGACAATACCAAGCCCAAGATAAATGTGGAACTCGATAATAAAGAAGAATAATTTGTTAATATTACACCACATGAATGGGCAGATTCTGTACATAACATGGTTGACGATATAATTGGAATATCTATGACTATTGGAGATTCCCTAGATGAAGACCCTGTAAAAAATATGAAGAAAGATGAAGATGTGATGACTAGAACTAAGAAAAAAGATGAAGGCATTGTGTCTACTAAGTCGGCATTTCCACATATACTGAGTTATGCACCTGTCATTAGAAAAATCAAACCATACCCAATATTTGAGCCATAGGATAAATCACAAGATAAGATTGGCATGTCTATTAGATAATTGTATACTCTTGTTGAATCTATTCTTATGTTGATCAGGCAAGAACAAAAAGATGTAGATACCAAGCAATAGGCTCGGAACATAGAAGGGGGACAAAGGGAAGAAGAAATTGCCACAATAAATGTTAAATAAGGAAATATAAATGATGATGTCAAACATGCTCAGACTAAAGGAGATTCCATGGAGCACAATGTAGATAATTTTTTTGTAGATGAAGAAGCACTAGCCCATGGACCTTTGAGTGAGGAGATTATTGAGCAAGGCAAAATAGTTTCTACAATTGTAAGTAAGCTAGAAACTTTATCACTATTCTTATTATTATTTCACAAATTGTGTGATATCCCTTCTCTCACCAATGAATTTAAAGAAAAATTGCATAAGCTAAATTAGAATATGAAGGCTAGTAGTGATCCACTCAAAGTTGAACCAAGTACCTATTCAATAAATTATTCTTGAGTGAAATATCTCACAAGAATTCAACAAGATATGTTACAAGAAGAGAGAAATCTAAGGGTAGAGATAAATTAAGTTCAAGTATTTTTATTACCTCATCTAGAGGTTATCCAAGGATATCTCAATATTTCCAAAGAACTCATAGCTGCCCCGAGATTGTCTATTGTTGACCATGTGATTGAATTAGTGGTAAAGTTACTAATTGAGAAGAAAACATTTGAGTTGATCAGAATGAATTAGAACAACACCATGACAATCATATTGAACAATCAAAAGGAATTTCTTGATCTCTTTTGATTACATCCAAAGTACATATTTTTCATGTTTTGAGTTATTTTGACATTAGTGTCAAAAAAGGGCCACCCAGATAATATGTTTTTGTCAATATGTTTGTTTCTATTATGTTTGCATCTATGAAATTATAAGGAGTTGATGTAATACAACAACAAAAATAGTTTTGAAAAATATTTTGAAATAGAATGTTTACCAAGGAAGTACATACATAGGGGGAGTTATCATTACTCTGTACATAATTTTTTTGCCACTAATGTCAAAGGGAGAGAATGTTACTCCCATATATTGGCATATTGTTAATTAGTGTCAAAAGGTCAAATACAAGATAGTATTGTAACTAAGTTACTATATTAACTGAGTGATGGAGAAAATGAACAATTTTAATAGTTTCACCCAAGCTCAATACTAAGTACTTATATTCTTACCGATAAGAACACTTAACCAAGTCAAAAAAATTTACCAAGCTACACAGTTATAACCAAGTAGAGTATTCACTAAGAGACCACAACAATAATAGTATGTTTACCAATTAATATAGAGGCTACATCAAATTTTTATTTAACACAAAATCTAATGTCACAAGATCATGTTGAGTTGAAACATATTTTACATAGTTGGAGGTAAAGATTTCCAAATATTCTTGAAGAAAATGAATTGATTATTTGATTATTTCAAGGTAAGAAAGACCAATAAAAATAAAGAATAGAAAAGGAATAAAATTTTGAATGGTTCTAGATCATTGATTTCAATCAAAGAACTATTTTTGGAAAGTTCCTAAATCCTAATTAGGTCACATATCAAAAAGGGAAAAAACTATAAAAGGACCTAGTAAGAATAGTTGTGTTGTTGTTGAAGTTGTTATTGTTGAGAAGTGTTAGAGGGAAAGGAGAAAAAAGATCAAAGGTTAGAGAAAAGTACAAAGGATATCAAAAGTCAAAAATTAGAGACTAAGATAGAATTGTGAGGAATTGCAAATCAATCACATAAGGTGATACATCAGTGAGAAGAAGAGGGATCTAAATAAGTAATTTTTATATTTAAGAGATTATTTTCTTCTACTTTATCATCATTGTAGTAGTTACAAATCCTTGAAAAAGGTGGACCTAGTGGTCTTTTATGTAAGTGTCTTAACCAAATACACACTTAGAAGAGTTGTAAAATCCTTGAGAAAGGCAGATCCTAGAAGATCGTATTGTATACTCCTAATAGAGTAAGTTGCCAGAAGTTACCAAATAGTGTAGTCCTAACAAGGAAACCTCTTACTATAGTAGTGATGGATTTTTGGGTACCATTCCCACCATAGTCTTCCCTCTAAGAAAGAATTTATGTGTGAAAAAATGAGGGTGTAATCTTTTGTTTTTTATGTGTTTATGAGTTTATGGTTGATAATTTTTCAATTAATTATGTTACTTTCATTTGCAAGTAATGTGGTAAAGTTTTAGTTATTACTGATTGACTAATGAAGTGAGGAAAAAACTTTTGGTCAAGTGTAAAAAAAATTTAGGATACTGATTCACCCCTCCTTCCCCTCTCAACATCCTACCTTTTCTAATATTCCAACTTAACCTTTTTTACCATCCTTCTTCACATCACCTAAAGTGTACATTTCATCTGGTGTAATTAGTTCACTTGCAATAAAGAAAAAAAAATCCCAAACTACTAAATAGAATTGTACTATGTTTTTTTATTGAGTTGGATGCTCAATCAAAACCATGCTTATCCTCTTCCTCTTAGTCATAGTTTATTTATTCTTATGTGTACTAGCCTAATATATTCTACCACTAACATGTTTCTTATTATATAATTAGTCTCAATACTAACTTCATCTTATCTTCTATCCATAAGAAATTTTACTATTTTCTTTGTCACTGGCTTCTTCTTATCTTGCTCTAGAAATTTTTTCATCTCATCATTAGTAACAACAAAAATATCTTGGAAATGCAAGCTTCTTGCATTCTCCTATCTTCTTATAAAGAAGTTCACCTTTTTTCTTTTAAAATAGCATAATAGTGTTCAAGGATTTGATCTTTCATTTCAACTAAGGTATTACTAAATATAATTAGATATTTTATCACACCTTTCTCTAGTATCATTCTTTCTTCCTTACTAAAAAGTGGATAAAATACCTCAATTTACTACTTTATCAAGATTATTTTCTACTTTATCTTTATTATCTACAATATTCATAGGTTCATGAGTAATTACCTTTGTAACTATAGAACCTTTTATTAAAAATTTCTTCTTTGATTGATCTAACTTAGTGGATAAATCATTGTATTCTTGTTCTCTCTTCAATTGCATACTACTACTCTTCTATTTTGATCTTCTCACCAATTTTGACTGAGTCCTCTTTACCTTAGGTTTAGATACCTTTAGTAAAGAATTTGACTTCTTCACTAGAGGGCTAGAAGATGTCCTTATAAAAATCCTTGTAGACCTTGGTGTGGAAATAGGTAGAGGAGAAGATGTGTCCTTGTCCAAATCAAAATTTACTATTGCCTTAGCTTTTTCCTTTGCATCCTACTTCCTCCTCACTTCTATTATTTCTTCTTTGTTAATGACTACTTTTTGTGTAGAAGCATCAATCTTCATTTTTCTTTGGTTCCTTTACTTCTCAAATAATCATGACCAAACCTTGATATACTCCTCCTTATAAGTATTGAACCTTTCACTATTTAGATCAACTAGTTTTTTTAGCATTTCTTCTCCATACTACACAATTAACTCTAGGATCACTCATATCCCATCAATTTAATCCACATATTCCTAGAAAATATTTTCTTCATATAGAATTGATCAATATCAACCATAAAATATACATAATCTGCATATTTCTCCACTATGCTTTGTAGAATTCTTCATCTTTTTTTTTCCTTTTGTTGAAACATCTTGAAATATCCTAAAATTAGACCATCAAGATCATCATTATTCTATATATGATACATATTAGAAATTTTTATAGAGACAAATATATCATTTTACTAAGAAATATTCATAATTCTGGCAAATAAATTCATCAAATACAAAAACATATGCACAATTAGGGATCCATGCATGGGTATTTATGATGTATCTTTCTTGATTTTTTTCAATTTTTTAAATAATTATTTCCTCATAATATTCCATATATATAATTATAGATCCCCCATCAACATCCAATAATAAATATGAATGATTTTTTTTGAAATGGAATTCATTTTGCTAATATGATATAATTTACAGCCCAAAAACATAGAAGAAAACTTGACATCTTATTCAATAATATCATTTATTGTCATAGCTCTTTTATCCCGTCATTATTTTGTAATTTTCTCCATAACATTATTATTAGTGGACTTAAATATTGGTTCCTCTCTAGTGGCACTAAATCCTATTATCTTATGAACCAATTCTTTTGTAATCTTTACCAAATCATCTCCCAGCCAAAATAACTAGTCATGAATTCTACTCAAGACTATCTTTATCTACTGTGGGTTACTGAAAGCTACCAAGTCTTTGTAATCAAATAGGTGAATCTAGTTGACCTTCTCAAACTTGTCCTTAAACACACCATTAGTGCACATAGACCTGTACTGATAAAAAAAATTAATTATATACAATCTTCTCCAACTTACAATGCATATAAGTTCTCACATCCCATTGTATGACACTCCATCTGGTACATGATAGAATTCACCTTCAAGATCAATCTCCATGGATTTATATGGATGTGATTTAAACTCATATCTAGGTTTCTTAGATCATTAACAATATTTGTTGTATCCATGATAATATCCATGAAATTAACAACAAAAATAACTATCATTCCAGTGATAACTCTAAGCTTTTCTTGATCTCTATAATTATTGTTCTCACTTGATTTTTTGTACAGAAAAGTTTGAAATGAAGTCCCTAAATGCCTTTTAAACTTGAAATCCAATGTAATTTTTTCAATTAATTTTATTTATAATTAAAAATTTAATAAAACTAATGAATTATAAATCTTCAATGAATTCTTAAAATGATGAAAATCATATGTAGTTCCAATCATATCCTTTAGAAAATAATCTCTAACTATATCCATCATCATAGTTAATACTACTTTGATTCATAGGGTATCACGTGATGTTTTTCTAGAAGCTCCCTTTAGGTATATAACCTAATTTTTTGATGAATAAGGTTTAACACAAAATTTGGTTGTATAAGCATCAATTTGCTCCTTTCTCATCCAAACCTTGTTCATTTCCTTTCTAAATTTACTTACGCCAGTTTGTTTTCCTTTTTTTGTCATTCTTTGTATTTCTATTGTCTACCAAACCATTCAATTTTATTTCATCATTATTAAATATGAATTTCTTAGTTTGATGTCCATAATTAATGCATTTATAATAAATAACAATCTAATTTACATACCTTTGATTAGTCTAATTAGTTCTCAAAGTATAATTCCTTACAATATGACCCAATTTGTTCCATTTGAAACATGTAGGGTTATCTTAACTTGTATTAGATATATTATTAAGACTTTTTTTGTATTTTCATTATTTAGATTTGTGCCCACACTACTAGTATGTGAAACAATATCTAACAAAGGGTGTAGAAGTTGAATTTCTCTTAAATTCCTTTTTCCTATGACCAAGTTTGTTGCATGTGAAATATATGTCATTGAATATTTGTCAATTCTCCTACCTAAAAAATTTTTAGTCTAATATATCTTCTCTTAAATAGTTTTAGAATATTCTTCTTATTCATATCCTACACCAATATTTTCACCAGGTACCCTTTCATTTGTAATCTATTCATCAAGTTTTGTGGTGCTAAATTTGAACCTCTCTTGAATTTATCTTGCCACGGTAAGATCTCTCTTTAAATTATTATATAATATTTCTAATTATTTTTTAATATACTATGATTATTTAAAATATAATTGTAACTATCCAATTGTATTGTTCAAACTGTAACATTATTTAGTTTTATCTTGTAGAATATGCTTAATTTTACTTCTTATTTTCAATATCTCCAAACATCTTAATTTTCATATCTTCCATATCATTCTTAAGATCATCTCTTTATTCAAAAACATTCATGTTGTCCTTAGATTCTATATCTTTAGCTTTGTATAACACCATTTTCCTTATGTGATAGTAGATCAACAATATCTATCCTCTTGTCTCTAGAGCACCTCATTTGTTCTTTCAAATTATCAATGAAATTTCCTTTTTTTTTCAAATTTTCTTGCAAACAAAAAATTTAACCATTAGCTTTATGGAGATCATTAAGTGAATTCAATAGATAAATCTAAATGTTTCTAGGAGAATCCATTGTGATCCTCCTTGAGTTACTAAACTTATTCTAAGGGACCAATCTTATGATACCAATTGTTAGGAGTAGAAAGCATTGTTAGGGGGTGAATCAATGAAGTAGTGTTCCCAAACTTGTTTTAATCCACAACACAACTTAATAGTAAAATCAAATTCAATAAATCCAAGTAAGATACACAACATGAACATCATTACTCTAGGATTTTTTATGGAGGAAATATTAGAAATATTTAGAATAGCTGAGAGCAAAGGTGAATTTGTTACTCAAGGTCCATAAGAACCATTTGAACAATTAAACATAAAACATTCACTATTTTTCTTATCCTATTATTGTTTGGTCTCTATTCTATTGATAAAATTATTTTCCCAAACATAACATACTTTGTTTAATGTAAACTTTATCAAATGTAAAACATATAAAGAATTCAACACAAGTTTGACACTACGATTTTTAGTGGAAACCCAATTTGGGAAAAAACACCAACAACATGTCACCCCTTTTTCATTCTTTCAAAGTGAGCTTTGTTAAGAGCCAACCCTATTAAAATTTTACATTACAAATTGTTAAATGTGACCTGGTTAGAGTATTTAATCACCCTATTAGAAGTGGTCTTGTCAGATGACTTTGATCATTCCATTTAGAATGTCACCTTGTTAAAGGATCTACATAGACTATTAAGTCCTTCAAAAAATTGTTACGTCAACCTCTATTAAAAGGATTTCAATACAAACTTTTTATAATGATTAGAAAGAAAATGGTATGATTTTGATCTATATGATTACAACTCACTTTGTAGGTTCAAGTTACTATTTAGTTCATGTGTTGATTCATAGATAAGCTCCCCATTGTCATATATTTTCTTGATTCACTTGGCAATGCTTCAATCAATCAATCTTCTTCTTTCAACAAAACTTCAGCCATCTACTAAGATTCACTTATCAATATCAGTATCATTTGCGCAAGCAATCTCCTTGTGCTTCACTCTTCCTCTTATACACTTGTGTTCACCCTTGTGCATCTCTAATCCACCTTTCTCTATGTGCATGTTTAAGTTCATCTCTGTACCTCTTTAAATAGGCAATTCTTGCTTTGTCATTTTTCTTGATCACCATTATTCTTAGGGTTTATAGTTTGGTTCATTAGATTCATTATATCTATTCATCTTCCTTATTTTCTATAATATTCTCATCCATCAAACTAGATCATAGGTATCATACCTAATCCTCACCTTGAATTTAATGATCTAACTCATCAATACTATCTTCAACATGGTTTACATCTCCCAAGAAATCAACTAAGTCGGATAGAAATTATGATTTCTTCAAATTCATTCACAACATTGTTACTCAGCAATCACTAAGTTTTTGATGGGGACACAACCCAAGCACAGAATGGACACAATAGGAAAGGGAAAATTTTATTAACTATGAGAAAATGCTAATACATTCAGTACAAATAAAATAGACTTCAAAACATACCCTAAGGGCTTACAATAGTATAAATCTGGAGATAATTTCTCCTTTCAGTACCTCCTCTGAAACTCCACTTCGAACTGCCTTTTACAATGCCGAAAATGTTCTTAAATAGACCTCGGAGGGTTAAGGATTAGGAATACATTCTAGAAAGTGCTAGTAGGCATCCACCAACCAAATAGAAGGATCTAGAAGTCACATTAGAATTTGGCACAAAATTAGAAGAATCCAAAAATGGTAATTTAACTTTCGGGAGGCATAACTTTTGAACTGTAGCTCTGATTAACGAACCGTTTACATTTTTGAAAAGCTCTTGAAGTGCTCTATAGCCCTATGGAGGAGCTTTGCTCGTCCCCCATTTTTTGGCCTTTTTCAAGGTCATTTAATGCCCTTAACTCACTTCAAAGCATTCTTAGGATGTCTCCAAAAACTGAAAAACTATGATAACTTTCAAACCGTGGGGCCTTTTGACCTAATTCTTTTTCTAGAATGCTCTAAATTACAATGAAAATTTTTTGACCAATTTACACCTTCTAGTTCACCAAAATGATGGCTCAATTACATACTCCTATTTTTTTGGCATTTACACGTATCCCAAGGTGATTAAAAACTCTATCTTAGAACACTGATAGTGGAACTGTGAGAGTTGGAACCTTTATTTGACCCAAATGGGTATCCAGAAATGAAAACACATGAAACAAAAACTAATTCTAAGTATATTTTTTGGTTGACATAGGATTTCCCTTATACCTCTGGATGCTCCTACATCAATTTTGGCACTCAGACATCATTTAATCACTCAGTCACTGTAAAAATTTAGTATCAACATTAACTATCTTGCTTAGTCAATACTACTGCTCAATCAACACTAGATTTTCTCGTCACTTACTATGGCTCGATTGACACTAGCATCACTCAAAATTCCTTAACCTTTTACTCTATTTCTTGACTTATCTTTACATTCTTGATATAAAAAATCACTTTGTCTTATCAAAGTCTAACTAATCAAATATCCATTGTAGCTTCCTTTCCATAACTCAACCTTTCCTCTAGGTGCTATTGTTATGAGCAACTTCTCAAATCCTCTTTATCAATCAAATAGATATAACATTTAGATTAGGTAGTAATTTGTTTTATCAATAGATTTGAAATCAATAAAAAAACAACAATTTTTCTAATTATAATTTTCCAACAATCTCCCTCTTTGGCATTGATGGAAATATCTCAATATCTCACCCTTAATGTATCTAACTTCGTTACCATACAATCCAAAATATTTCACTATCATGAGTAATCAATATCCTTAGTTTCAATTTGATTCTCTTTATTTATTTTCTCCCTTTGAGGTAATAGGTCTATCTCTTTTTTATATCTCTCCCTCTTATTCTCTTTATATTTCTCTCTCACTTTTGTGTATCTCTCCCTATGTGTATATATCTCCTTGTTTGACAATAATGTCAAAGACACATAGCTTTCTTAGTTTCAATCACTTCATACATCTAAATTATGTAGATATTTACATGTCTAACTAATTTATGTCATCTATCTATGACTAATTTTTTATGGTGTACTTAACTATCTACCCTAGGCATTTCCCAAAGTAGAACTATTTTGCATCAATGTGTAAGATATTATGATTAGCACATTTGATGCAATGCACCTTTTCTCCTTAAGTTTTTCTATTTAGGGGAATCACCTCTAGTTTACCTCTAAGATATTCATGAGCATATTTAGGTAGGGCTTTAGTGAATATATCAGTGATTTGTTCTTTGGTGTGCACATATTCTAATTTCACTTCTTTGTCTTGAGCTAGTTCTCTCAAGTAGTGATACTCAGTAGCAATGTGTTTTGTCTTACTGTACATCACTAGATTCTTTGAAATGTTAATAGAACTTATGTTATCACAATAGATAATTACTAGATTTGTAATTTCTTCTTGCATTCCTTTCAATAATTTCTTTATCCACATAATGTTTGAGTAGTTCACTGCAGCTACCACATACTTGGCTTCAGCTGTTGACTGGAAAATAAAATTCTATTTATTTCTTATTTATAACACCAATCTCTTTCCTAGAAAGAATGCATTACCAAATACCTTCAGTTCAAATCTATCACTTTAGTTGTAATGCAATCTATAGTCTTATGCATCTTTCAAATATCTCATTATCCTTTTCACTAAGTCCATCATGTGATTCTCCTTAGGATTCTCTAAAAATATAGCAACTATTCCAACTACTAATGCAATATCAGATCTACTATGACCAACATAATTCAATTTTTCAATCATGGATATATATAATGTTTGGTTCACATCAGCAGATTCATCATTCTTAGATAGCTTATGTCCTATAGACATAGGTGTGCTCACTTGTATTGAATCTTCCATAAAAAAAGTCTTCAATATCTCCTTGATGTATTTGTATTGAGTAATGAAAATACCAAACTTCATTTGACATACTTTTAATCCAAAAAAGAATTTGATCTCACCAAACAGGGACATTTCAAATTCCTTCTTCATTTCATTAGAAAATGATTTGTACAATGCTTCTCTTAATCCAAATATAATGTCATCAAAAAATATTTTAGATAGTAGTACTTCATTGTTCTTACCATTCTTCAAATATATATTATTATTATCATTTTTCCTTCCAAAACCAATCTTCACCATATAATTATGTAGTATTTCATACCATGCTCTTGGGGCTTGTTTCAATCCATAAATAGCTTTGAACAATTTACATACCATATTCTTCTTATCTAGATCTAAAAATCCTTTAGGTTTTTCAATGTACACTTCTTCCTCAAGTATACCATTCAAAAATACATATTTGTAATCCATTTGATATACCTTAAAATTCTTGTGGGTTAAATATGCAAGCAAAGTTTTGACTCCTTCAAGTCTTGTCACATGAGAAGAATTTCATCCATAATCAAATCCTTCTTGAGCATATCCTTTGCATACCAGTCTTTCTTTTTTTCTTGTTACTTCACCATTTCCATTGATTTTGTTCATAAAAACCCACTTTGTTCCAATAACAATTTTGTCTTTAGGTCTTCGCACTAGGTTCCAAGTATTTTCTTCTCAATCTGTTCAATTTCCTCGATCATTGCATGAATCTATTATTCATTGTCTAGAGCATCTTTTAATGATTTGGGCTTAAATTCAAAAAGTAAGCATGCATCATTTTTTAGTATTTTCCTTGACACAAAACTTGATTCAGCATCACTAATGATTTGTTCAGGTTTGTGATGTCTTCTTACAAGCTTTGCTAGCACAGATGGTTTCCTTATCTATTCTTCTATAGGTTCATCTTGGAAAATAATCTCAAGCTCATTTATTCTTTCTTGCTCATGTTCTGGTCTACTTTTTGCATGCTCAATATTCTCTACCTAATGATCTTCATTTCTTGTCTGTGACTCGGCATCTTTAATATATTGCTCGGCACCCACTATCTGTTGCTTGATAATTTGTTTTTCCCCTACATCATTTCCTATCTACTAGGAAACTACAGTTGGATTTGTTTATTAATTTGGAGTGTTGGGAGCACCATCATCCATATAGATGAATGTACTATAATTTTTAGGTTCTGTATTGCATGTAATGTCACTTCTTTCTACTTCACTCTTGGTGGAATATCCTAGGAATGTACCTTCATCACTCTTTGCATCAAGTTTTCCATTCTTGTTATCTTTAAGTATATAGCATTTACTTCCAAAATTTTTGAAATATTTCACATTAGGAGCATATCCATACCATAGTTCAAAAGGTGTAGCATTTGTACCTTTCTTGACATGTACTCTATTTAGGATATAAATAGTAGTACTAAGAGTTTCTCTCCAATACATCTTTGATGCCCTCTTCTCCATCATCGATGTTCTTGCATAGTCTATTATTGAAATTTCTCCTTTTAGTTATCCCATTCTAAGAAGGGATCCTTGGTGTTAACATCTATCTTTTGATTCCTCAATCATTGCAGAATTTATTGAACTCATTTGAAATAAATTCACCACCTCTTTCAGATCTCAAGAACTTCATATTCTTCCCTATTTATTTTTCAACTCTAGCTATATATAATTTCAATAACTAAAAAGCATCATATTTAGGTTTAAGAAACATCATAGTCATCAGTCTAGAGTAGTCATCAAAAAATAGAATGAAATACTTGTCTCCACAATAGCTTTGAACATCAATATGTCAACATAGGTCAATATGAACTAATTGCAAGATATCATTAGAAGTGTATGTTTTGCTCTTAAAACTAGATTTGGTCATTTTTCCTAGTTGATATTGTTTACACATAGCATTTTTAGTCATCTTTAGTTTAAGTATCCCTCTTACCTTTTTAATTTTACTAATATTCACCAAACTATCAAATTTCACATAACATAATCTCTTATGCCATAATCAAACATCTTCTTGTTGTGCAAAAACACATGTCTCATTAGATAAATCTAGATAGAACAAGTTACCTCTTGTATGATCACTACTTCTAATCATCTTACCATCAGCATCATATATCTTGGCCTTATTCTTATGGAATTCAACTTTGTAACCCAATTTATTCAATTGTGAAACACTCAATAGGTTATAGTTAAGTCCTTCAACCTAGTAAACATTCCCACATTTTATCTTGTCAGTCAATTGAATAGTACCTTTACCTTTTACAACACATGGGATATCATTACCAAATTTAACACATTCACCTTTGTATGGATCAATATCCTCAAGTTTATCTTTATCACTAGTCATATGATTGGAGCATCCACTATCAATTATCCATATGTCACTTTTGTTACATGTGAGATCAATGTAGTTTTCTCATCTTCATCAAAATCTTATTTCATAGTAACACCGAAAACTTCATCATCATTACTTTTATATTCAGTTTCAGTTTCTTATTCAGCAATATAACAAGATTTCCTACCTTTTTCATCTTTCTTTCTCTTGTAGTCTCTATCATCTCTTTTTCCTTTGTACTTGCTTTCCTTCCTTTCATTTGTATCCTCTCTATTAGGACACCTAGTAGTAATATGACCAACTTTTTTGCATGAGAAAAAAATAATAGGTAGTTTACTTTTATATTTACCTCCTCCTCTTTCAAATCATTTTGCAATAAGGGCTTCAATTTCACCAAGCTCATCATCAGAATTGTCACTATCACTCTTTACATGTTTTCCTTTCCTTTTGCTAAGAACCAATTGTGACTTAAAGCTAGATTCAATAGTATCAACTGTATAGTTATCAAAGTTTGACATTTCAAAAATAGTTAGTCTACCAATTACACCTTCCAAAGTTAAAGTGTTACCTAGTGTATATCCCAGTTCCTGAATTGTAGACACTCTAATGGCATATATAAGAAGCAGAGTCCTTAATACCTTGCTTATTATTGTTTCATCTTTGATTTCTCCATTTGCACCATGAATAGCATTAACAACTTCTTTGACTCTTGTGTAGTATTGCATATTATTCTCACCTTCCATCATTCTCATATCATCAAATTTACCTCTTATGCTCTTTGATTTGGCTCTCAAGAAATTATCATCACCTCCATATATAGTTTTCAATTTTTTCCACATCTTCTTTGCACTATCACATTCTTTTAAATCATCAAACTTGACATAGCTTGGAGCTGAGGAAATCTCCAACATTGCTTGCTTATGTTCTTTCTTTTGCTTTATTTGTCTAGTTGTCAAAGGAGTAGTTGTTACCTTTACATAGTATCCACAAAGTTGATAGCAGCATCACTAATACTAGATATATGTAACCTCGTCAAGGTTTTCCATGTAGGAAAGTTCTCCTTGTTCAACTTTGGTACCTCTCTTTTGTGAGTTATGATCTTTATCTTTAAGTACCTTCAAACTTTTCTCTGTATGCACTCAGCTCTGATACCAATTGTTAGAAATATTTAGAATAAGTGAGGGGCGAAATCAATTATTCAAGGTCGATAAGTACCATTTGAACAATTAAACCTAAAACATTCATTGTCTTTCTTATCCTATTGTTGCTTGGTCTCTATTGTACTGATAAAATTATTGTCCCAAACATAACATACTTTGTTGAATGTAAATTTTATCAAATGTAAAACATATAAAGAATTCAACACAAGTTTGACACTAGAATTTTTACATGGGAACCCAATTTGGGAAAAACCACCAGAAACATGTCACCACTTTTTCACTCTTTCAAAGTGAGCTCTATTAGGAGACAACCCTTTTAAAGTTTTACAATACACATAGTTAAATGTGACCTAATTAGAGAGTTTAATCACCCTATTAAAAGTGGCCTTATTAGATGACTTTGATCATTACATTTTTAATGTCACCTTGTTAAGGTATTTACATAGATTGTTAAGTCCTTCAAATGATTATTAGGTCAGCCTCTATTAAAAGGATTTCAATACAAATTGTTTACAATGATTAGAAAGAAAATAGTAAGGTTTTGATATGTATGATTACAACTCTCTTTGTAGGTTTAGATCATTGTTTGATTCATGTGTTGATTCATTGGTAAGCTCTCCATTGTCATATTTGTTCTTGATTCACTTGGAAACCCTTTAAGCAATCAATCTTCTCCTTTTAACAAAAATTAAGCCATCTACTCAAATTCACTTATCAATATCAATAGCATATGCATAAGCAATCTCCTTGTGCTTCCTCTTATACACTTCTGTTCACCCTTGTGCATCTCTGATCCACCTTTCTCTATGTGCATGTTTAAGTTTGGATCTATACCTCTCTAAACAGGTAATTATTTCTTTTCTATTTTCCATGATCCCTATAGATCTTAGAGTTTATGATTTGTTCCATCAAGTTCATTATATCTATTCATCTTCTTTCTTTTCTAGAATCTTCTCATCCATCAAATTAGATCATAGGTATCATACCTAATCCTTTCCTTGAATTTAATGATCCAACTCATTAATATTATCTTTAATACAATTTACATCTCCCAAGAAATCAATTGAGTCGGCTAGAAATTATGATTTCCTCAAATTCATTCACAACATTTTTACTCAAAAATCACTAAGTTTTGACACTCGGTCATCACTTAATCACTCGGTTGTTGTAAAAATTTTGGCTTGGCATCAACTATCTTGATCGGTTGATACTAATACTTTTCAATACTAGATTTTCTTAGAAATTACTATGGTTCGATTGACACTAGCATCACTCAATATTCCTTAACCTTTTACTCTATTGCTCAACCTAGCTTCACATTCTTAATATAAACAATTACTTTTTCTTATCAAAGTATAACTAATCAAATGTCCACTGTAGCTTCTTTCCATAACTCAACCTTTCCTCTAGGTGTTATTGTTATGAGCAATTTCTCAAATCCTCTTCATCAATCAAATAGATATGGCATTTAGATTAGGTAGAAATTATTCTTATTAGTAGATTTGACATCAATGAAAAAAATACTTGTTCCAATTTTTAGTTTCCAATAGGAAAACCTAGTTATGGAAAAATCCCTAGTTAGAATAATAGTCATAAATACCTCACTACTTAAGTAGTAAGTGACATGTCAAAGGAATAAGTATAAAAGGTGAAATGCACTTACATTTAGGCTATAACCTAGAGAATACTTATCAAACTACTCAATTAAAAATATATCAAGGCACATAGCTAATTATATAACCATAATGGACTTATAGTCTTGTACCGAATTGAGTAGTAGAATCGACAATATTTATACAATTCCAATGAAGCTCCAAAATAAATATGTAATTAAAAATAGCCTCTAATTACCACATTTTAATTATTATCATATACACCTTTCATATATATTCTCCTCCTTCACAACCAAAAACCAATCTTAAATATAAGATCACAACCCAAAGAAATTAACTATGTTGGAAAAAAAATGATGAAACCTGTAGAAGATTGAAGTTTTTGTGCCAAAACACAAATTCAAATATATATACCAAAAATATCCTTGACTTTTCCATATATAATAACCTAACCATTAACCAAAACTGATTTACCAAATCTATCAGTAATGGTTAAACCAAATTGTCTTGTTTTGTCCAAAACGCGCTCAACCCAATATTCAATAGTGAATATCTCATATGTCATGCCTGACCACTACTTCTATTCAACAGCATTTTAAGACTTTACTGTTTGGAGTTCATTTCAGTTGATATGTTGTCTTTCATTGTAGAACTTGGTTCAGAACTATTTTATTAGTTTGAAGGATACTTATGTATTCAAGATTTGATACTGGTATACTTATATATATTTATATTTGTGTGTTGTTTGGTAACAATTATGTTTATTAGGTTTCAAACTTGATGCAAACTACATTCTGTATTGAAAATATATTGGAAAGAAAGTTTTAAGTTGTATGTATAACTTGTATTGCAATTTCTATTGTATGTTAAAATTCTCTATGTGTTTGGAGCTTTTCATTGTATTTGCGCATGGGTGACTGAGTAGGGATTTAAATTCTTCTAAGTATATATAATCCTTAGATTGTTTTGAGTATATAACTTATATTAATTTGTTTTTATAACTTTAGTAGGAAATGCATATGTATATGCTTGTTTTTGAAAGGATTTAAATACCCTAAGTTGAGATGGCAAAAATATTTTCTATTTGTTAAAAAGGTCTTATTATCTCTTAATACATATAACCCTAAATGGGTCTCGAAAGCTTTGAATAAGGTATAATGTTTATTGTTTTGAAAGCCAAAATATGGCGGTGGTAATGGGAATGTCATATGTACTCGGTCTGCATTGTGTCACTGGTGAATTCAATGCAAGATTAGTGAGGTTTTATGGCACTGATGGTTTTGATCGCCATACCTTTGCTAGTTGGATTTTTGTGGAAGCAATGTCGATAATTTGGCCTCATTTCTCTGTGAACGCATAACATTTGTGTTTTTTTACTGGAGTATCGGCATCATGAAGGGTTTTGGTTGGAAACAAATCCTTGCTTATGAAATTGAGCAAGTTTGGGTTTGTATCTATCAATCAATATCTCATAGTTGCATATCGGTGTTCATTGTTGTTTTGGTCAAGTATTGAGAAGCCTTGATGTTGGACTTGAGCTGGTTTGAGGGCTTCTAGTTGGATTATATTGGGGCTTTTCCTCCTACTATGATTTGAGGTAGGGGACATTTTCTAATCTATCTCTTTACTGTTATTTGGGTGTTGAGTGGTTTGAAGGAAATAGGAAATGCTACAGTTTTAAAAAGTATATCGATACCCGAGTATGGGTGTATGTAGGATTGGGCAAATAGTGTCGAGTTCTATATATATCCATATTTGGATTATGGGTATTATATGTTTACAAGCATTGTGTTTACTTTTGGATTTAGATGTTGTTTTAAATCGGGTTTTTCCACGTTCAATCATATAAATCTGAGACTCTCTTTTGTGTGTTTTACCTCCATGTGTGATGTTGGTATTTTGTCATATAGATGACATATGATATAGAATATGGTTACATTATGAAATGGCTTTGGTTTGGGCTCGATTTTTATGTAAAATAGTTTAGATTTATTCATGTATCATTGTTTGAATTTATATGTGGTATCACCGAGTTGAACTAGTAAGCATTATGTGCTTACGATCTTATATAGTAGCATGGACAAAGAGTTTAGTTGTAACATCAAATAACTTACTTGATGATAGAGGTACTGTTATTGTTATTCAATTTGCATAAGGTTGGGGATGTAAAATCTGAGCTTGACTTATGAAAATATCAATCACAAGTGCTAAGTTATGTTCGACCCACAGTGATTGTATTAAAACACGGGTATTAAAATATTCTTAAATGGTAGGCATATTACATGAAACTAACATAAACAAACTATTGAGCAACTATTTAAAATTGAGAGCAGACATTACATCAAATAGTTAGCATGAAACATAAATTATGTTTGAACCAACAGTTATCGATATTGTGTTATAGCGTTGTTTGGTGATTAATATGTTGTTGACTATCGATACTTGAAATTTAATGAGGTTCGAATTGCTTATCAACTATTATGGTAATCATATGACATTTGGAACTTAGTTAATTACTGACACCAGTCGTGACATTATATCATACAGTTAAGAGAGAGTTTGAATCAAATAGAAATTTAGTTGCGATAGCATAATTTAGTATTATTAAAATTGAAATTGTTTTCAATAAGAAAATATGGATATATGCTTAGTTGAGTTTTAGTTGTTGGATGGACATGGTTTCTGTTGTGAATAGTTATCGAGGGTAGCATTATGTGAACTTTTTATGTGAAACTCAAAACTAATAGAGACAACATAGAGATAGCATAATTTGTCCATTAAAATTTGATGGAAAATTGGGTTGTATATAACTGATGTTTAGTGTAATAGTTTACAACTATATATGACATTATTTGATATACAAAGACATAGGGATATGTTGTTGTTTCAATGTCAATGTAGTCATTATGTGAACATCTAGTTTAAATCTTATAGTATAGAGAAAATTACTTCCTAACTATTTTGATTATTGGTATGATGAAGTTGCAATGTAAATTCTATAAATCACATTTTATAATGTTTTCAGATATTGTGTTTTTATATGCTGTTGTATTTATAAATGAGTGGTGGCTTTTTGTCAAACAAGGGTGAAACTTCAATAGACACTTGTATTTTAATAACCTCGTTAATAATCATTTGATAAGTATTGATTGTACTTAATTTTTATTATGTTTAATTTTTATTATGAAATATTTTAATAACATTTATGGATCATTCTGACCTAAGATGTTTGAAACAAAATTCTTTTGTTATAAAGATGTTTTCAGTTCATAATTGAAATAGAAAGTCGTTTCAAGTATTGATGCAGATTATGATATATGTTTGATGATATATCATTTAAAGCAAGAATAGCATGTGCATTTTGATTTGTTATCTTGGTCATTTTGAAGTTAAGAGTAGATGGTTAGGTTAGCATGAAATTGAATGTATAGTATGAAGATTCTGTAAGTATCGTTAAGCTGAGGCAACAGTTCAATTGTATTTATGTGATCTTGATATTATAGGTTTTGTTTCTACTATTTTAATTATCTATATTTACCTTTGAAATTGGTAGAATAAAATGTGTTACAAATGGATTATAGGATGTAGTATCATGTTGTATACTAATTTTATATCTGTTGCATGTACATTCTTAGTATATCTGTTTGATGTGTATTTTAAGAATAGCTGTGATGAACGTATATCGAGGTGGCTGAATTTGGTTTATCCTATTCAATTAATTAATTTAGTGATAACTTTAAATGAATTGGGTGGGTGAATTACATATAAAATATAATTGGCCTTACCTATGACTTAAACCTATATGGTTAAGTACAGAGAACAAGGCATATCTCTATTTTGTCATTGACAAGTATACTAGAGAATACCGTTATGTGATGACTATGAGCATACCATACATGGATGCAGAATCTTAGTGCCATAATGATGAGACCTCAGTATATATATAATTCATTTGCAGGTTATTCTTAGTGCAAGTTTAATTTTGCATTGTTAAGTAAATGTTTACTTCTTGCATATTAATTTTGGAACTACACTATGTTAAGTGGATTAGATATCTGCATTATGGATATATATATATATATATATATATGTGTGTGTGTGTGTGTGTGTTTATTCTAACATGTATGCAGGTGGATTACACTTTTCAACTTAGTGTGTACTGAGCACCCTTTTGTGTTGTGTTGTATTTCTATGTGTTTTACAGGTGCTTCAAGTTGTTTAGCAAGTAGCTAAGGATAACTGTTGAAGTTACTTCTTGAAACAGTATTTAGAGTCCCTATGTTGGATGTAGGTGATTAGAAATGAAATTATACTTCATTATTGTACTAAACTCTATATGTATTCACATTATAATGGATATGTACTTGGATGATATAATCTTTCATTTTGAGGTTTTTAGATTGAGAGTGATTCAATCTATGTATTTGTTCTTGTAATAAGTTGACTTAAATTTAAAAAAAATGTTACATTTATGGTTCTTGTTCTTTTTTTTTTAAGTTTTTGGTTTATGCTTAGTGTAGCATTACATCATACATCTAATAACTTCAAGATTGTGATGAATAGATTAGAAATAATAGTATCTCTACATGCATACCCTAAAATTGTATCCTTTCTCTCTCAAAAATATGTATGAACCAAACTATCTTGTCTACACCATGGTCAAGATAATTATATTAGTTTCTATAAATGAAAACATACCATGCATATCCTATTACTCTGTCCAACACAAAGTCTATCAAATGGATGTAAAATTAACATTTATGACTGGTGAGATGAAGGAAGAGGTTTACATTGAATAACCAAAAGGTTCAAGTTCAGAGGTAGTTATTGTATGCACCCTAAAATGGTTGCCTAGACTTTGGGCCCCAATTCTTCAATTTATCAATTTCTTGAATCAATTTATCAATTTCCTGAATCAATGTATTGCAATATTTTATTGAATCAATTCAAATCATTTTTCTTGATCAAATTGCAATTGATTTAATTATTTCAATATTTCCTAAGGTTTGATCATTTCATCAATAATCTTATTTAATTAAAAGAAAACATCATTCTAAATAAATAAAATAATTGTATATAATTAAAAGAAAATCTCTCTTTTAATTAAATAGATTTATCTTATTTAATTAAAATCTTTCTTTTTATTAAATAATCTTATCTTATTTAATTAAAAGAAAATATCATTTTAAATAAATAAAATAATCTTATTTAATTAAAAGAAAACATCCTTTTAAATAAATAAAATAATCTTATTTAATTAAAATAAAATCTCTCTTTTAATTAAATAGTTTGATCTTATTTAATTAAAATCTTTCTTTTTATTAAATAATCTGATCTTATTTAATTAAAAGAAAACATACTTTTAAATAAATAAAATAATATTATTTAATTAAAAGAAAATCTCTCTTTTAATTAAATAGTTTTATCTTATTTAATTAAAATTTCCCTTTTAATTAAATAATCTTATCTTATTTAATTAAAAGAAAATCCCTCTTTTAATTAAATAAATAAATCCCCACTTAAAGCTCTCATTTTGATGACAAAAAGAAATAAATCAAGTAAAGATTCCTTTTTTTGCACATATCTCTAAGTGATGAGCTTTTTCCTCTTACTTATATTTTTAGGGATTTATCCCACATTTCTCTCGATGATGCATTCCTCTCCATAGTTTCCTTTATGAGGAGCCCTCTCCTTCTCATTTAGATAGATGTTAGTTGATATAGTATTGTTATGTTGGAGGTTTGGAGAGTGATTTTGGAGAAGGAGTTTGAGCCTTGGAGTTTTGACATTGGAGCTTCATTGCAACTTCTCCCTTCTTGTCTTCTTCTCTCATGCATCTGTGGCTTCCATTATCCTGCTTCATCCTTGCATTTTCATATTAGCTTAGAGTCATATTTGCTTTCATAGATTAATCTTACATTGTTATTTCCTTTCATAGATTAGATTTTCTTTCTTGCAGTGTTATCATTTAGATTAGTTTCCATCTTTGTTTTCATGCATATTTGATGATCATGGAGACTAGCACTCTTTCTTTTCCTCTTTGAATCTCTTATTTTATGGTGTACTTGCATGGGCACAAACTAGGTCAAATTGAGGGCCTCAATTACAAACCCTTGCACTCCATGAATAGAGAGCTATGAGTCACCATTTGAGATCTCATTCTTGAGCAATCTTGGATATAATGATTCATAGAAGTGTGTCAACATTTTAGCACATAGTTATAGATGAAATTCATAGATTGAATAAGTCAATGTATGGATTGATTTAGAACCAAAATCTTGGTATGGAGATGGATAGTTATTTAACCCATTAGAAATTAAAGAAAGGTTGGACCGATAATGACTTATACTTAAAAATATTGGTATGAAAAGATGGATAAAATTAGTCACCCAAATCCTGGTATCAAAAGTTGGATAGTTATTTAATCTATTAGAAATTCAAGAAAGGTTGGAGTGAAAATAACCTATACTTCAAAATTGATATCGACAAAATTGTGATTATTATTATATAGGTTGATGATATTATCCATGGAAGAAACTATTATATAGGTAGGAATTTTTCTAATTATATGAGAAAATGATTTGAGATATCTATTAATGGAAAGTTGAAATTATTTGTTGGATTGAAAGTGAACTAGATCATAAAAGGTGTCTCTATTTCTTAATCCAAATCTATAAAGGAGATTTTGAAGAAGTTCAGGTTAGAGAACTTAAAATGATAACCAATCATATTGTTATTGTCTATAAATTGATAAAATAAGATGATTCAATGGATTTTGATGCAATAAAGTATAGATTGATGATTTGAGGTCTATTATTCCTAACCATGCCTAGACCAGATATCATGTATAAAGTTTGTTTGATAGCTAGGTTTTAGCAAGAACCAAAAGAATCTCATATTATGGTTGTAAAGAGGATTTTTAGGTATCTAAAAGGGACTAAAGAGTATGGGTTGTGTTATTCAATAGGATCATATTTTTCATTGGAAATATACATAGATGTTGATTGGGAAGGATGATAAGATGTCTAGAAGAGTACTAGTTGAGGAGCACTATGTTGGCATTTGATATAGATGATATATGTATAGATCATAGAACTAGGTTAGAGTTTTAGCATTGTTGGAAAAATTATTTTCTAAGCATTTAGATTAGCTATACCAACCAATTTGAAGGGTTATATTTAAAAATTATCTAAGTGCTTGGACAATTAGTGAATAGTTGAGTGTTCTATTTTAGTGAGTTGAATCTAAAGATGGGAATCAAATTGAGGTGTGTAATTGTGAAGTTATCATCTAAATAGTTATATCTATGAGTTTCTATGAAAATACGCATTAATTGAAATATTTTTAGTAGTTATGGAAGATTTAATTACTGATTCTACTAGGAAGAACATAAGATAGGATGAACAATTAAGTTTGATCGGTTAAGTCAATTTTATGGCTGACGTTATTTTAATTTTCAATTTTTCTAGTTAGACAACCTTATAGATTTTGATTTTGTTTTTTTCATGGTCAATGGAAATATTTTTATTTTAAGATGACCTAATGGTTAGACGTTATACTTTGTTTTCCCGTATCATAGATGTTAGATCTATATGTTGTTCAATTAATCATATTTTCATGTTGATGCCAGTTTGAGATGACAGTATGTTCATGATGATATATGGTTCGTCAATATTTGGACATATCTCTGATTGTGTTATATGTGGATTTATGGTTCTAGTTATTTACTTCATTCTTGCTCCATTACACTTTATGCGAATGTGAGTGATGTATATGGAGTATTTCAGTATATTTGAATAAATGAATAAATTAGGTATCTAGTGCATTTATTGCTTCAGCTATTTTATTATATGTAATTACACTTGATCATGTGTTTTAGTATGTAGGATTTATATCCATGGTAGTGGCACCTGGAGATAGTGATTCATCTATTCATATTTTTACCAATGTCACCCTTGTATGGTCAATGTATCTCAATTAATTGTTAATTAAACATTTCTAGTGATTTGATTAAATCTAGAACCATTTTCATTATGTGACAAGACCTATGAGTGTGTCTGTGCATTTAGAGTTTCACATTGTTGCAAAGATTGTTAAGGAAATTTCTATGATTTTGGGTTTTCGAGCTTTAAATTTTATTGAATTTAATTTATGATAGCTTTTCCATAAATGAATTCCAATTACTTGGATAGCTTCTTTTTTGGGTTATTTTAGGTCTAACTAGTCCTTTTGGTTATTTTCCCTTACCAATTATTCACTTGAAAATTGAATAAGTATTGAAAGAGGAAATTATTTCCTCACTTCTCACTTTTGGAAATTGAAAATTTAAGAGTTTTTCCCAAAATCCTCTTCTGGAGGATTATGTTTCTATTTGTTGTGAGAGCTATAGGTGTGGGATCTTCACAAGGTCAATCTCATTGGATCTAGCACAGGGAGACCTTGTTGTGCAACAATTTTTGGCAGCTTCTATGGGTTATTTATTTTATTGTGTTGTTTCTTGTTTTAGCCCTTTTTGTTGTCAGGTAGGGCTCTCCTATTTTCATGTTTTAGCTCAGTTTCTATATCTATTCCTATGATAATGTTAATTCTATATCTATTTCTAGTAGTTTTTTGTTAGGAGGCTAAGAACTAGTGTTCCCCTCTATTTTTGTCTACTAGTTCTACCTACTTGGTCAAGTATGAATGTTTTGTCTATTTTTGGGATGGGGATTTTGGATTGTACACTGTTATGCTAGCCATTTTTGCATACAGTGTCTCAACCTAAATTTTATTGAATTTTTGTGGCTTTTGTGCCCAAAGACCAAATGGGTTTTAATTTTCAAAGTTTTCAATTTTTGGATTTTTTACCTCAATTTGCATGCCACCTAGTTTTCTCAAGTTTTTCTTGGCATGTTGTTGATCATAAAATTGGATCATCCATAGGATATTAGTCAAATCATTGTTTCACTTTTATGTTGCATTGGGATGCATGCCACATCCATTCTCTCAATCTTTTTTTGGTTGAGTATTTTCTCTGCATTGTGTTCTCATCCAATCCTTGTGTTATAATTTTTGTGATGGTGGAGCACCACACACAAGCACGTATGCTTGCATTTTTTTAGGTAACTTGTGAGGCTTGATCTTTCATAGTACTTTTGAAAGTTATGATCAGTGGGGTTGGGTTGGGAATATGCATGCCTATGACCACTCATCATTGGATGAGCATGGGTAGGGTAGGGTAGCATATGGAGGGGGCTTCTATCTCATAGTATAGTGATCACTGTGCCCAAAGGTTGGTAGAGTATGTTTTAATCAAGTGATAACTAAATAAAAGATTGGGTGGTAATAAAACTTCAGATAATAAAAATGTTTTTTGCTAGAGCCTTCCATTGAGGAGTTGAATTTGCATAATCCAAGCTTGGGCTTTTCGATGCCAAGTGACTATCCATGATGTCAACACCTACATAGTAACCCATTGAGTGTCTAACTAGGACCTGTGGTTTTTTCATTGTCTCATGATCTCGGTTTTAGTCATCATTACTGTCTAGCATGAGTGTTAGCTGTGGATGTTGGGCTTTATTTGTATTTTTGGTTGGATCATTATCTTCATCAGAACAGTGGGAGTGGACCTACATGTTTCATATCGTTGGGAGGCATAGCTACCTTTAGCACTACTGGGGACCAGTGGACAGAGATGGTCTATTGTTCTAGTGCAACCTGTTGGGACTAAAAATTGCATGGTCAATTTTGAGAACCATTGAAAAAATCAAGCCCTTAAATGCTTTTAAATGAGATTGTACCCGGTTGTTAGTCTGAGGCCTAAGAGGTGTTTAATGTTTCTAACACCTTTCATTTAGTGCATCTATGTGTTCTATGAAGTTAAACTGACATTTCGAATCATTCTGCGAAGTCCCATTTTGAGCTAGTGTCAAAATTTGCAATTCTGCCCAAGTGCCAAATAGCGATCAAAGGCCCAGTTTGCATCTGAATATCTCTTACCCAGGACTGTGTCATGACAAGTCACTTTGGGGATGATTAGTATGCATATCAAAGAACCTGTGTTTCAATTTTCAAGTCATTTCAAATCTGTTTGACTTGGTTTTGCACCCCCCAAAGTTGGTCATTTACTGTTTTGTGTATTTGACTAGTTCACAATTCTGGGAAGCCCTGTTCGACCAATCATATCTTTGACCCAGTTGACCCAAATGAAAAAATTCTTTTTTCATTGTGTTCTAGGGGTCAGACACTTCATATGTTCCAATTTTGATATCATAAAGAATCCATTTGATCAATTTGGTAACATGATCAAAAACCTAGTTTGTATTATTTTGTTACGGCTAAGGTATCCAGATTGATCCGTACCCCTGTTCGACATGTTATAACTTTGATCCTGCGATTGGCTAGCCTAAATGGATTGTACCATTGTGTTGTGTCCTAGAAATCCTTGAAGTATGCCAGTTCTTTAGTCATGATGAATCCATCTACTTACCTTTTTATGTTTGTACATTTGCCAAAAACTACTTTTTGACACATTTTCCAGTTCAAAAATTCCAAGTGCCTATTTTCGGAAATTTGCCAAATGTGCCCTGCGATTCGTCATGAGCCCAAAACATGGAATTATATTCTCTTCATGGAAAAGAACCTATATCCAAGTTTTTAGAAACCCAAGTGATCGATAACCCAGTTTTATAATGCCGAACCCGAGCCCAATTTATGCTTTTTAACATTGTTTGCCTGCAGGGTAATTGAAGTATGAATGTTCAAAAATTAAAATCTTTTGACTGAAGGTTCTTCATAGGCTATAAATTTGCAGTGTGATAAAGTATGCAGGATTGAACACTCATGCCGATTTTCATGGCTTGGTTACTTGATTAAGTTGGTTTTTACAGCCACCTGGCAGGCCTCCTGACAGGGATTTCATAGTGATGCAAAAATGGTTTAAAATGAGTTTATGTGGCGTGTTTGTTTTCAAACTTGGTTTCCAAATAGTTCAAGGAGATTATTGGATCAGTTTGCATATCAATCGCTTAGAAACGAAAATTTTTTTTTAGCCGGACCCACTTTGGGGTCCGACTAATTACATCAAATTAAAGAAGAGGCTGAGCAAATTGAAAGTTTTGAAAGGGAAACTTACAATGCAAATTAAATGGTGTTCAATCTGATGTTTCTCAAATCCTTATTGAAAGGAAATTAGTGTTGTTTAAAACATCAATAGGAGGGAAAAGATAAAGCTTTTCCACTTTCCTGTGAGGGCAATTAAAGTGAAGTTTCAAGACAAACTGGAGGCACTAATTTTGCTAGAAGAGTGGTCTTTGCAATTGATTCATGGTGGTTAGAAAGGAAATATATGTCAATTGCTTTTGGATTCAGTATTGATGATAAGTGACTCTGTTTTTACAGTTAGCTTTGAAGAATGAAGACGTCTGCAAAAGGGAAGATTGCCACTCCAAGCAAGGAACTGGCTAAGAAAGACCACAGTGCCAAAATAAAGAGGACCCTACATAGAAGAAGATGGAGTGTGCATTCACATAAGAAGCTCACGTAAGTCAAAGGAAGCTTCCACGCATTTTAAAAGCAGCTATAGTTAAAGAGAAATGATGTACAGTGAGCACACAAATTAAAAGAAGCACGTAGTCATCACATCCAAGCCAGACATCTATGGATCAAAGCAGCTCACACCAACTGAAGATCACCCACGTTTTCAATGATGGGGCTCCACATTTTTGTTTGGGGTGCCAATTTAAAACAGAGCCTCAACAATCAAAAGGAGTCGTAGGCAATTCCAAATCCGAGCCAGCAGATTTTGAAGTATATGAAAATGGAAATAAAAGAAGCCACTAAATAAAATAAAAACACAGTCAGCTATAGAGAAAAGAGCTGCCCAAGCCATTGCAATAAAATGCAGCAAACAAGAATAAGAAAGAAGGCGTTTTAAAAAGAGTTATAAAGCCCGTAGCTAAAAAGAGCATGCCACCAGTCAGTTGGAGAGGCTCTCATGCAAGCAGTTAGAAAGTCTCTCCATGCAATGAGCAGGGAAGCCATTGTTGCAGGAGACCATTGAGTTTTAGTAAGGAAAGCTGCAGGCATTGAAATGGAGGCAAAAATAGTGATAAACCATTATCCCACATCGATGGGGAAATAGGAATTATAAATGTTTTAATACAACTCTCCACAATATGTAATGTGAATTGAAATGTGAGCCTTTTGAAGGCAAAGCTTGAGTGTGCGGGTCCCAGTCATCCGACCTGGTGGAAAAAATAAATAAATTTTGAACGAAAATGCATATCAAAGTGGATGATGTCAGCAAGTTGCAGGTGACTAGAGAACTAAAAATCCGGCACCTCGCTACTTCGCTAGCCGAAAATTTCAAACAAATCCGGCTAGCGACATAGCGAGGTTGCCGAAAAATTTTGAAAATCCGGTAAGAGTCCGAAAATTTGGCAAGGGTTAGAATGTAACGTGGGTCCCACATGAAAATCCATGAGCAAATCAAAAGGCGACACGTGGCATCGGTCAGCAGAGATTTGACCATAGTTTTAAGGAGCAAGGAAAATGTGAAGAGTAATAAAAATTTTAAATTTTTATTATTATTTTTCTCATAACATTGGCATGCACTTTTTTAATCTTTAAATAAAAGGAGTTTCATTTTATAAAGTTTAAACTTTATAAAATATTTAAATTTTGTGAAATTTTAAATTCAAAGAAGTGCAGGCATGAACTTTCAGTCAGAGGAGTCATTTTCAAATCAAGTTTCTGGGCATTTCTGGAAGGCAAAGTATGCCTTATCATATATCGCCAGAATCGGGAGAAGGTGAATTTTCCAATTCTAGAGTCAGTTTTTGCACAGGTATCAGTCAGTTTGAGCTACATGAGGTTTTCTATCAGGTACCTAAAGTGCAACCATTTTCATACCAGGAAGTTCAGATTTGTTTTTTGTCAAGAAAGTGACCTGGATATCAGTAGAAGGAAATGGAATTGCAGTTAGGGTCGAATTTGTTTTGATTTACTCAGTAAAAACTCATTTTCACTGGCTTTTTCATGGGGCAATCAGATATTTTGGCAAGTAAAGAGTTTTCATCATTAGGCAAGGATATTTTGCAAGTTTGTTACAGATTAATGATGAAACAAAATCATATCAGAAGGGATGAAAGAAGAAAGAGGTTTTCAGTTGCACAAGATGGGATTCCAAGTGGACACTTGTTGTCTTCAGTTTCAATCCGGGAATTCATCTCTAGGCTATATCATTCTTTCTTTCTGTCATTGTAAGGGTTCCAGTTTTTTGTAACTAAAGGACCAATTCATGGTTCCAATCTTGAGTTCTCTCAGATCTATGATACCATTTTTCTCAATGATTCTTCCTGTTATGAACAGCATATTGTATTCCTTTTGAGGCATTTGTATTACACAGTCATTCTATGTGTATCTTTTGAGTTTTCTTATGTAGATGTTGTATTCTTTTCAATGAAATTAATACAAAGAGCCTCATCTTTTAGTTTCATTATGATTCTTATCTCTTGTTGTTGTTATTTGCAATGTTCTGTGTTTAAGAACTAAGAGTTTGAACCCAGTTACATCCCCTTAAGGTTGTATATTAGAATAGATTTTTTGTTGGAACAAAGCTCCGAGTAAATGCTTGTTTGTACTGATAGGATTGCAGGTTACACCAAGAGGATATCACCATAAGTACGAGAGTTTTAATGAATATTGATGTTTGTTTGCAAGACAAGCAGATAGACCATATACCTGAATATATGAGTATGTTTTAGGTATCCATCTGTATGTGAAGATTCAGTTAGTGCCCAATGGATAAGGGACTGGTCAGCTTGAAGGATGCATGTTCTTTGCTATTGCATATCTGATTATGCTGAGAAATCAAATCAAAATGAATATTATTTTCCCATTTTATGTTTTGAAGAACTAGAAGTGTAGGTCATGGCTTATTTGTGGTTACTTTCCTTGGTTATGATTAGCTACTGTGATCAGGAGATTTACCAGCAAATTGAAGAAGAATATTGACCATATCTGCTATAGAGGGTAGTCTTGTAATGAAGTATCAAGATAAATTAGACAAATCCCTCAGGTATGCCCACCTTGGCTTTGCAGAGCCTAAAGTGAAGTGAGTCCCGATATGACTCTGTTAATTGGCCTAGAACTAAGATTTAGCATTGCTGAATATAGGATTTAGCTCGTCCTTAGGAATGTTCCTAGTCTTTGTTTCTTGGTATCAGGTTTAGATCTACCTGGTATATTTTTTTGCCAAAAAGAACACCAACACAACCATTGTTGGATGTTTTCACTTGATACTTTAGGTTTTGGATTATGCTTACTTGTGATTTATGCTTTGATTGAAATGCTTGGATATCATGTTTAGATTATGTTAGTATGTTTTATGCATTCCCTTATTATGATGCTTAGCTTATGATTAGATGATGTTATTTTCTTAGTTGGAGTATCTATTGCTTACTAGTTAGCATGTTAGATTTCTTGTTCTTATGATGTTATTACACTTTAGTAGTGACATCATCATAAGACAAATCTAACTATCTAGTTGGCAATTTGGGATGTTACTCATGGGGAGTGGCTAGGACCTTCGAGGTCTCATGATGTTATTATGGTTGGGAGGAACTGTGCACTTGTTCATTGTTTCAGTACACTGTAATGTTACTCTCAATACATTTCTTTTACTACTATATATTAAATGGTTAGATGTAGTTCCTTCTTGTTGTTATATTGTTTGAGTGTTTATACCTTGATTGTGGATCTAGTACTCCTCGACATGGAGGTTCTGACTCCTTTTTTTATTTGTCAATTTGTCCTTGGAGTACTTCTTTCTTTTTAGGATGAAAAAGTGTCAGTATTGGGTGATACTTATAAAGTATCATACACCCAAAGAAGAAGAATTGTGCGATACTGGAAAGTATCGCACACCCTTAGGAAAACTATTGTATGATATTATAAAGTATCACATGTCCTTTGAGGAGCCATCATAAAATTTTGGTAAAGTATCTCACAACCTTTGGAGAAGTGTCCTACTAACCTTGAAAGTATCACATGGCCTCTTAAGAAAGGTCATATGATACTGGAAAGTATCGCACAGTGTTGCATGAAAGTGTCACCTAGTATTAGGAAAACCTCTCTGGGAGGATAGTGGACAATTTTTTATTTGTCTGGAATTTTTTGAGAGGTGATTTGACTACCCTCTAAGGTGTTCTTGAATCCCTTAGTTTTGGATTTTGTATTCAGAATGTTTTGGATTTGAAATCATTTTTTCTCTTCTGTGGTTTATCATTTTGGTTAATTGTGGTGTTTGGTGATCCATTGGTGTTTGGATGTTTGATTAGTCTTCCATTGTGATCTTTGTAATCCTTGTATTTTTTATGTTGTACACATCCATACTTGTTTTTAAAAATATATATCTTGGCTTATATTTATCCTTGTTCCAAGTATCTCTAGATAGGGCATTACAAAATATGTTACCAAACCTAAAGAAGGCATTATGAATTAATTGTAAAATTGAGTTTTTGCATGTGTAATAAAGGTGTAATTGTGGATTTTTTTTTTTATGAAGATAATAATTAGTGATCAGTGTTAAAGTGGGTCTATAAGATAGGAAGTCTCGTAATCATATCAGTATCATCTTGGGTCCATCTCAAGGAAAACTCTACTAGGTTGGTAAGTTGAATCCTCTAGTGAGGTCACTCTTAACAAAGGGAGTGGTATCTCTAACAAGATCTTAAGATTAAATACTATAATTAGGTATCTCTTAGAAGGATTTTGAAATCCCTTGATATGGTGCTCTTAAAATAACTTTTCTTCTAGGTCTTAAGTAACTAGTGACACTCTTGACTGGGTATACCTTAAAAGGGTGTTGTAATTGCTCCTAATAAGCTAGATTTCATCAATACACTAATAGAAATTTGTGGTCATCATATCCCCAAATTTGGTTTACATGGGAAATATCTTATGTTTAGTACTTTATATGTTTGATTTCTTTGTGTGATCACTTTCTATATGATATTTTCCTTAACATGCTTTTTATTGTAAAACTTGTTGGAGAATTTTTTTTAGAACAATGGTTGCACTCAAAGATCAACTAAAGACATCTATTTCTAAGAGAAAAATACTTTGTGATAAAATGAATAAAATCCAAGATTACATTGAACACTTTTTAGAACATAGATTTGAAGAATCTGAGGAAGTTATTGCAAATCTGACAAAGGAAAATAAGAAGTTCAATAAAGATAAAGAAAACCTAATGAAAGAGATGGAGAGTCAAGAAATAAGGACATGTAAAGAGATGGAAGAAAGAAGAGTTATATATGATAAATAAAAGTTGTAGAAGCCAAGATAATTGTAGAAGAAGCCCATAAAGTTGTTGAGGATGTCCTAAAGTGAAAAAGAAGAAGGATTTTATAGGATTGATGAGAAAAATACCATAACACATGAAAGGCTTCATGATACAAGTGAAGAAAATCTGTAAATCCTAAGTGAAAATGAAAGCTTATCATCTTAAAATGGAAGCACTTAATGTTGAATTATTTTATCCCTACTAAGTAGGGTTTCTCTCTCTCTCTCTCTCTCTCTCTCTCTCTCTCTCTCTCTCTCTCTCTCTCTCTCTCTCTCTCTCTCTCTCTCTCTCATTTTCTGGCATGGCCCTTTAGGTGCTATTTTCTAATTTTTTTTGGCATATCTTCTTGAGGGTTTAATATTTCCTAGATCTTTCTACGCTTCCTCTGAGAATTCAAGGACCTATATTTTTTATCCTTCTAAGGAATAGGTCAACCGAGGTAGACCTATCCTAGAAGAGGATGACCCAAGTTGACCTCTTCCTTGAGGGTTGTAAATTCTAGGTCTCGAAGTGTCTCATCTCTAAAATATTTAATCTTGTTCTTATGTTGGCCTACTCTATTTTTTATCCTTAAAAATGAATGTATAAGGAAGCTTGGGGATTTTATTTTGATCATCAAGTTACATCATCATCCTAAATTAAACCAGTAGAAAGCATACATGTGATCATGAGACTTTGAATAATCACTTTCAAGTGTTCATCAAGATCAAGCATTTCCTTCTTGCATCAAGTTTCTTCCTTAAAGATGGTAGTGGAGTTTGGATTCTAAGTGGATCTATCCTCCAAATAATTCATGCTCTTTCGAACTTCATCAAGGAATGTAATTTACATTCCTATTCATGAGGTTTTAACTTATGTGATTTATTTTTTTGGATTCTTTGAGTCAAGGATAATACATTTGCATACTTTTTCGCAAATAAAATTCAATGGTATCTACAAAGGTAATTGTATTTCTAATTGATATGTTCAATTCTACTACATGTTAGCATTCCCTTTATCAGTATTTTACATCTCAATTTCAATGTTGATTCCTTAATATAGGGCTTGACCAAGGAAATACCTCATGAAACCAATATAAAAACCAAGTTTTACTAGGTGCAGGAGCAAGATATCAAAATTGAAACCATGAATCTAGAAGCTACTTTCCAATACCTTTTTGAAGAATTTGGGTCAATTTTTCTATAGTGTCCTAGGAACATCCATATCTTCCTGTAAAGTTTCTTGACACTTTACCACCAAGTTGACAAGTTCCTAGAGGTCTAAGAAAAATTAGGTTTTCTAGGTTTTACATTGTGATCATACATCTATAGTAAGAATTTCAATCATAGATTTAGATCTATGATTTTAGAGAAAAGAGGTATTTTCTCTCACACATTTCAATGTAATTCTGTCATCTTTTATTTCATATTTTATTATAAATCTGATTTTATATTATGATTGGGATGATTGTATATATTTATCACCTAGATCTATCTTAATCATATCATTAAATCAATTGGTTCAATTTCACATTTATACTATACATCTTTAATCATTTACATTACATGAAAAATTACTTTCTTGTGTACTTCCTTGATAAAATTTAGGTTTAGAATTGGAATCCCTTCATTCATTTAGGTTGTTCTAATCTAACTTGGGTTATATTGAGAGTTATATTTGGAATCCCCTATTTCTCTTGTATTTGAATGTTAGTGTGAAGTGGGAGCGCTATATTTACATATCTTAGTGAGTGCTTTCATTTCACTACTAAATAGAAATACTGAAGGAAGAGGATGAGAAGTTAGAGTGGAAAAAAAAAGTTGAAAGGGGAGCTAATGAGAAACTACAGAAGTACAAAGAAATTTTTGAGAAGATTGATGAGCAATTGAGAATTCAAAGAGGAGTAAAAAGACTACATGACTTGGATATACTAATCAAAGAACTTTTGAAGTTAATTATGTTGGCATGAATTTTGGAAAATATTTTTATGGGGGAAGGATGTCAGAATGTTTGAGGAGATGATTGAGTGTTTATGTTTTGCATTCATGATTTGGTTTGTCATTAATTCTAACATATATGTGTATGTAGAAAATGTGGATGCACTTCTATAAACCCTTATTTTCAAGAATACCCATGAAAGAGATCATCTGAAGAAGTGACTTATTGATTTCTATATATGATATGAAAAGGTGAAAAAGGTGAAATTGTGGCTCTCAAATAAACCAAAGGTATGCAACCCTTGCAAGCTGTACCATAGAATGAGAGGTTCAAAGAGTAGAGGCAATTAGTGCCAATATCCAAGAATCCTCAAATGGATATGCAATGAAAATGTAAAGTAAACTAAATGAGATGCAAAATGAAAGCTAACAAGCATGAAAGATTAAAAAGCCCCTATTTTGACTAAGTGAGCTCAACTAAAGTATAAAGGAAAAACTAAACTAAAGATGTCATAATTAAATAATGAGAAAGAAAATGTGAGATGCAAATGCAAGAGTACTTCAAGTCCTTAAAAGTTCCAAAAGTCACAAGAAAACTTGCAATATAATGTTAGCATGAGAGTCTAAGATTAGATAATGAAGACAGAGCTCTCATTTTTAAAGAAAAGGGTGGTGAGGATTAAGAGGCAAAAGAGGCATAATCAAGGGAGGAGAATGCATCTTGAATGATCCATGTGCACACGCATCTCCACCAATCACAATCAATAGTTGACTTTTTAGAGGGTTTGAAATATGTGGAGGAGAATTAAAGATATTTTAAAAATAGAAGATTCCTCTCACATATAAAATTGTGCATTCGTGTGTAGACAAAAATACCTTTTCCTCTTATTTTTAAAATAGGAATTATGCTTTATGTGTGCACACTTAGAAAAAGTGGAAAGTGGGATTTTTATTTAATTAGGAGGGAGCATATTATTTTAATTAAATAAGAGACTTAGGATAAAGTGGTCAAACCATAGGTTATAATTGAATAAATAGCAAAGTGATTATTTGATCAAAGATAAGCAATGGATAAAGTATGAAAAATTGCTAGAAAGGGGGCTTATAGTCTAGATGATCATTTTTTAGTGATTAAAATTACCCCTCTTTGACTAATGTGTGATTCATATGGGAACACATTACCTCAAAGAATAAAGAAGCCAAGGAAGTAGTAGATTCTAACTCCAAAGAACAAAGTGCAGAGAGACAGCAAATCTCGAATGCACAGTCAATTAGCAGTAGAACTGAGAATGAGGAAGAAGCAATAGAAAATATTGGTACCCAATACAAGCACTAATATCTCAAGCAAAGAAATCAGATGAACCAAGAGAAAATAGAAAGGTTAACCATATGCTCTTAAGAGAATAAATAGCCATAGAAGAAAAGCAAATTGCAAAAATGATAGGATATTCTTGCCCCCTTGAGATCAAAATCAAAATGAAATAGAGGAGATGTAGAAATGAGATAGGTTTAGATAAAATTGAGATAGAGAAAATTTCATGATGATAGATAAGTGATTAAGACCAAAGAGTGACCACCAAGCAAAGAAATTATGCCCAAGTTTGACTAAGCTTGACCAGTAAGATAAAGCATCATAAGTAGGTCAAAGCAAGAATAAGGGTGAAATGAAATGAAATGAATAAGAAGAGAGAAAGAGAGTACAAATAATGAATAATGAAGAAATGATTATTTCCCTAGCAAGATTTAAAGATTAAGCCTCAAAAAGTTAGCTAATTGCATAAAAGAAGAAAGAATTTTAAAGCACAATTTAACAATCAAGATGAACCCAAATTTTGATTTTGATCTAGAACATCAAAATTATATAAGAGGTTCACAAGGGTAGATAAATGTGACGATAAGATTAACTCTTTTAATGACAAGATAGTGAAGAGGTGAATGAAAACCAAGAGGAGATGACAAGATATGAATTAGAAAAAGTGAGAATAATGAATGCAATTAGTTGACACATCCATGAAATATAAATAAGACTCTCTCAACATTCAAAAATGATAATTTATGATAAAATAAACCCTAAAATATAAGATAATATACAAAAAGGTGCAATTGCAAGGGTTATATAAATAGGTCATAAATTTATCATTGATCCTTATTAGGAACATTAAAAGATCATACAATCATCACTAGTATAAACTGTGAGGATATGATCTATATTGGATAGGTATGTGGGAACCCAATGTATACATCAAAGAAATATAGGTCAAGAGACTAGTGTAGCTAGATTCCCCTATTTTAATATAGCAAGATTATTTTTGTATCAATGCATAAATGTCAAGATAAAACTTGAGTATGGTCTTGCAAAAGTAGACAAGGATGATACGTTGTAGATCCTAAATGTCAAGTAGCAGAAGCATGAATGCTCATGACACTTAAGATCAACAAAGTATACCCATAAGCAAAAAACATGTCCTATTTCCCTAGTCCTCTAGTCCATGACATCCTCAAGAGACTATTAGGGAGGGAACACTCAACAACAAAATTGTCCTAGATAGCACACAAATTAAAATAAATCCAACACATCTCAATCAATGTTTAAGTTTAAGTGTATGTGAAAGTAACATGATTGTCTCTCAAGTTTGTCAATGAGAAGTATTGCAACATCCTAGAGAGTATCTAAAGTATTTGATAAGTATTGAAAAAAACTATTTGAGAGTTGTCAAAGAAACACCAACACAACAAGGATACCCTAATAAGCTATGCATTTCATGCCCCCTAGACCCATACAAGAGTCACTTCCAAGCTAGGAAAGGAAAAATAAATGGGAGATGAATGGATCAAAGCACAAAGCCAAATGCTAACAGACATAGGTGCTAGGGCCTCAGGTAGCACCTATTTCTAGGTTTTTTACCACTTGGTAGGATTTACTATCTCTTAAGCAAGATCTCGTCATTTTGATCTAGTGTGAAGAAAGCTGTAGGGAATGATGGAATGGCAAGTTGATGGATAAGAAGAGATGGATGGAACAAGATGAATGTGATCCTCAAGGATAGGGTCCTCAAGATTACTGAAGCTAGGGAAAAGGGGTGAAAATAGCCGTGTGAAGCATGTTTTGAATAAGTAACGGAAGAAAATAAAGGAGATAGTATGTAGGATAAGAAATTAAATTCAATAAGAAAGATAGCATATAGGATAAGTAGTGGAATCCAAAAAGTGAGATAGCATATAGGATAATCAGTGGAAGCTAATAAGTAAGATAGCATATAGGATAAGAAATAAAAGGTAATAAGAAAGATAGCATGAAATCATGTAATCTAAAGGACTAGACATGTCAAGAGGCCTATGGGAACCAATTTTCCAATTTTATTATTGATGTAGGAGCATCCAATAGTGTAAGAGCAATTTCGTATCACCCAAAAATATGCTTAGTGTTAGTTTTTGTTTAAAGTGTTTTCATTTATGGATACCCATTTAGGTCAAATAAAGATTCCAACTCTCATAGTTCCACTATTGGTTTTTTGGGTTAGATTTTTTGAGCACCTTGGGATACGTGTCAATGTAGAAAATGGATTTTTTTTAATTGAGCCATAATTATGATGAGTTAGAGGGTTTAAGTTGTAGGGATGATTATATTTGTAATTTAAAACACTCCAAAAAAAGGATCAGGTCAAAAGGCTTTACAGTTTGAAAGTTGTTGTAGTTTTAAGTTGCCTAGAGACCTAAGAGTGCTTCCAAGTCATATTTGAGGCACTAAATGACCTTGTACAGGCCCAAAAATTGGGAAACAAGTGAAGATGGTCCATAGGGCCATAAAGTGCTTGGAGAGCTTTCCAAAAATATAAATGGTTTGTCAATCAGAGTTCCAGATCAAAAGGTATGCCTCCCAAAAGTTGGACTACCATTTGTGGATTCTTCTAATTTTACATTGGCTTCTAACATGATTTCTAGAACCTTTTGTTTTGGCAGTGGATGCCACATGGCATAATCTAGAATGTATTCCTAACCCTAAACCTAATTGGAGTTTATTTAAGAACATTTATGGCATTGTAAAGGTAGTTCTTGGTGGAGTTTGAGAGAATGTACTATGAGGAGGATTTTCTCTAAGATCTAACCATTGTAAGCCCATAGGGCATGTCTTTAGTTTTTTCTATATGTACTGAATGTAGTAGCATATTTTACTAATAATAATATTCCCCTTTTCCCCTGTTGCATTCATTCTAGTTGTGGTTTGTATCTTCATCAAGTGGTATCAGAGCAGGTTTTACTGAGTGTGTAGATAGAGTGCTAACTGTGAGGCAATTTGTACTAGGATTGTGTGGTTGTGGGTTTGAGACAAGAAGATGCCTCCAAGAAGGGAGCATGTTGGAAGGGCTAGAGTTATTACTCTTGAGGTTAGAGCCCTCCAGAGACAAGTCCAAGCATTGCAGGAGGAGATTCGTAGAGGGATGAATGTTGCCGCAAGTGATAAAAGTGAGGAAGAAAATGAAGAAGAAGGAAATATTGGGTCAAAAGGGGAAGGAGATAGAGAAGTCCTAAACTAGGCAAAGGAGAGGCTTTTTAGGGCCATTTATAAGCTTGGAAAAAGACCTAAAATTGACATGGGTATGTTTTTAGGAAGTCTAAACCCAGATGAGTTGATCGACTAGATCAATGAACTAAAGGAATATTTTGAGTATGAGGATATCAAGGACCCAGATAAGGTTAAGTTTGTGAAGGCCAAAATGAAAGGCCATGCCAAAATCTAGTGGCAAGAGGTTTAGCTAGAAAGAAATAGAAGAGGAAAGGAGAAAATCACAAGATGGGACCGCATGGTGGACAAACTAAAGAAGCAGTTCATTCTTATTGATTACAAGCTTGATTTTTTCAAGAAAATGCAAGGGTTAAAGCAAGTAAGAAAATATGTCCAGGAATATACAAAGGAATTTTACCAGATTCTTATCATGGCAGGGCATTTAGAATCAAACAACAAGAAGGTTGCTCATTACCTTAGTGGGTTAAGACCTAGCATTCAGGAGGAGTTAAGTCTCATTAGAATGACTAGCATTGAAGAGGCATACCAGTTTTCCCTACGAGTTGATGAGAAGCTAAACAAAAGGTTTGATGGAAGGCAAAGAGGGTGTAGTCAAGGAGGAAGGGGTAGTGGCAGGTCATTTAGAGGTCGAAATGAGAACCAAGGGAAAAATGAAGATGTGGGTACTAGCCGAAACTAGAGGAATGAGAGTTTTAACCACTTCTCTGATCAAAACTTTCGAGATTAGAGTGGAAGAGTTAGAGGATGTGGACAAGATTTTGAAAGAGGAGGCCTCTGTAGTACCTATTTTTATTGTAATGAAGAAGATCATCATGCCTTTGAATGCCCTCAATGCCAAGGAAGGATAGATAGGAGAGCTAATGGACAAGCAAGGGTTGCTCATGTGGATGAGGATGCACAGTCATCACATTTAGAGGATGCAGAAAGAGGAGAGGTTCTAGTAAATGAAAGGGTCTTACTAAGCATTGAGACTAAACTTGGACAAAGGAGTAGTTTGTTTCGTACCAAGTGCAAGTGCAAAGGTAAATTTTGTGATGTGATTGTTGATGGTGGAAGCACTGACAACTTGGTGTCAAAAGAGATGGTTTCAAAGCTAAAGCTCAAGAGGGAGAAACACCCCCAACCCTATCGGATTGCTTGGGTGAAGGATGATCATAAAGTTCTGGTTAGTGAACAATGTCTGGTGAAGTTCAAGATTGGGAGTTACCATGATCAGGTTCTCTTTGACATCATTCCAATAGATGTCTACCATTTATTGTTAGGAAGGCCATCATAGTTTGATAGGCATGTTGTACATGATGGTCATGCAAATACATACTCTCTGACAAAGGATGGAGTTTTCCACAAACTAAAGCCCTTGATAAAAGAAGGTGAAAAGGTATGTAGTAGTGCTAGGGTATGTCTTGTTAATGGAAGAAAATTTTTGGAATGCATGAAACATCAACATATGTGTTATGCTTTGATTCCTAGAAAAGATAAGGAAGGAAGTAGTGAAATTCTACTTGAAGTTTTAGGCCTATTAAATGAGTATGGAGATGTCATCTCTGATAATGTTACAAAAGGGTTGCCACTAGTAAGGAAAATCAGCCATCAAATATATTTAATCCTTGGAGCTAGTTTTCCTAACAAGGCTACTCATAGGATGACTCCTACTAAAACTGAGGAGCTAAACAGACAAGTTCAAGAGCTATTGAGGAAAGGTTTGATTTAGGAGAGCCTAAGTCCATGTGTAGTACCTACAGTGCTAGCACCAAAGAAGAATGGGGAGTGGAAAATTTGTACAAACTCTCAAGCTATAAATAGAATAACCATCAAGTATTGGTTCCCTTTTCCAAGAATAGATGATCTTTTGGACTGTTTGAGTGGAGTTCAGTACTTCACAAAGATAGATCTCAAGAGTGGCTATCACTAGATATGGATACGAGAGGGAGACAAGTTGAAGACTACATTCAAGACTAAGGAGGGTCTATATGAGTGGGTAGTCATGCCCTTTGGATTGACCAATGCACCAAGAACCTTCATGTGGCTTATGAATGAAGTACCAAAGAAATTCTTGGGAAAATTTGTTATTGTCTATCTGGATGATATTTTAATTTTTAGCAAGTCTTTGGATGAACATTTATCACACATTCATAGTGTCCTTGAAAGGTTGAGGGAAGAGAAATTGTTGATTAACTTGAAGAAGTGTAGCTTTGTAAAAAAGGATTTAGTCTATTTGGGATTTGTTGTATCAGCTGAGGGTCTCAAAATGGATCCAGAGAAGGTAAAGGCCATCCTAGAATGGCCTACTCCAAGGTTTGATACTAAGGTAAGGTCATTCCATGGTCTGGTTAATTTTTATAGAAGGTTCATTAGAAATTTCAGCAGCATATGTGCACCCCTGACTGAAACAATGAGGGGGGATAGAAAAGAGTCCAACTGGACTACAGGAGTTGGGAGGAGTTTTGAATTGTTGAAGAAGAAGGTGACAGAGCAACCTGTGTTGGCACTTCCTAATTTCAATAAAGTTTTCCATGTGGATTGCAATGCTAGTGGTAGTGTTATTGGGGCTGTATTGAGCCAAGAAGGTAAGCCTATTGCCTATTTTAGTGAAAATTTGAATGATGCGAAGAATAAGTATTTTGTTTATGATTGGGAGTTCTATGCAATAGTTCAAGCTTTAAAGAAATGGAGGCATTATTTATTGCCAAAAGAATTTTTCTTGTATACTGATAACCAAGTATTGTAGTACCTAAATAACCAAGGTAAATTGACTCAGAGAAATTTGAAATGGGTAGAATTCATGCAAAGCTATACATTTGTGTTGAAACATAGAAGTGGAATATCTAATAGGGTAGCAGATGCATTGAGTAGGAGATAGTTTTTGCTGACAATAATGCAGGTTGAAGTGGTTGGGTTTGATGAACTCAAGAATCTATACCCTGAGCATTATAATTTTTTTGAAGCATGGAAGGCTTGTAAAGAATCTATTATCTAGATAGGACTAGGTGGATAGATTATTTGATTCAGGATGGTATGTTGTTCAAGGGCAGTCAATTATGTATTCCAAGGAGTTCTATGAGGGAGAATTTGATCAAGGAGAAACACAGTGGAGGAAAGGAAGGACACTTTGGTTGGGATAAGACTATTTCCATTATTAGAGAACATTATTTTTGGCCTCAAATGTCACAGGATGTGAAGAATTTTGTGCAGAGTTGTCAAGTATGTCAAGCAGCCAAAGGATTTAGTCACAATACTAGACTTTATCAGCCTTTTCCTATTCCATCAAAGCCTTGGGAGGACATAAGTATGGATTTTATTCTTGGATTTTTGAGGACACAAAGGGGAAATGACTTAGTATTTGTGGTGGTTGATAAGTTCTCCAAGATGGTGTATTTCATTCCATGCCACAAGACTCATGATGCAGTGCATATTGCAAAAAAAATTTCTAGAGAATTGGTGATACTATGTGGTCTCCCAAAGAGTATTGTTTATGATAGAGATACTAAATTTGTGGGGTATTTCTGGAGGACTTTGTGGAAGAAGTTGAGGATGGAATTGAAGTTAAATTCTAAAAATCATTCGCAGACTAACGGGCAAACAGAAGTGGTGAATAGAAGTTTGGTCAATTTGTTGAGGTGTTTAGTGCGAGATAAGCCCAAGGGATGGGATTTAATTCTACCACAAGTAGAATTTTCTTACAATAATTCTATAAACAAGAGTACTAGTAGATCACCATTCCAAATTGTGTATGGGAATAGTCCAAGGACTGCCCTAGAGCTAACAAAGATGGAGCAAGGAGAGAGGACAAGTGATGAGGTAGAAGAATTTGTTGAACATGTTAAGAATCTACATGAGGAGGTACGTGCACATATTACTAAGATGAATCAATGGTATAAAGCTAGGGAAAATCAAAAGAGAAGACATAAGGAGTTCCAAGTAGGGGATCTAGTTATATTATACTTGAGGAAGGAACACTTTCTAGTGGGTACCTACAACAAGTTGAAAATGAAGAAATATGGTCCCTACAAAATTTTGAAGAAACATGACTCAAGAAATGCATATGAGGTGGAGTTTCTAAATGGGATTCACATTTCTCCTATCTTCAATATTGCAGACCTAATAGAAAATCATGATGATGGTGCAGATGAGGGGTTGATGTTGGAGCCATGTCCAATTCCTACTTCAGTGAAGGAAGAGATTGAAGACATTTTGGATAGTCGTATGGGCCAAAGTACTAGAAATAGGTAGTATGAAGAATACCTAGTGAAGTGGAAAGGATAACCAATAGAAGACTCAACTTGGATATCTGCAACAAAGGTTTCCCATTTGGGTTTTCCTCTACCAGCTATAAAGTGACAGGGTCATTTTTCAATCTACCCTGGGTGTCTGATGCAAGAGCATCCAATGGTGTAAGGGAAATCTTGTATCACTCAAAAATATGCTTAGTGTTAGTTTCTATTTAAATCATTTTCATTTCTAGATATCCATTTGGTTCAAATAAAGATTCCAACTCTCATAGTTCCACTATTGGTTTTCTAGGTTAGATTTTTTGAGCACCTTGGGATAGATGTCAATGCAGAAAGTGGGTTATTTTGTAATTGAGCTATAATTATGATGATTTAGAGAGTTTAAGTTGCAGGGATGATTATATTTATAATTTAAAACACTCCAAAAAAAGAATCAGGTCAAAAGGCTTTACAGTTTGAATGTTATTACAGTTTTAAGTTACCTAGAGACCTCCTAAGAGTGCTTTCAAGTCAGATTTGAGCCATTAAATGAGCTTGTATAAGCCCAAAAAATGGAGGAAAAGTGAAACTGGTCCATAGCACCATAGAACACTTTGATAGCTTTTTGGAAATGTAAATGGTTCATCAATCAGAGTCTCAGATCAAAAGTTATGCCTCCTAGAAGTTGGACTACCATTTCTGGATTCTTCTAATTGTACACCAGCTTCTAATGTGATTTCTAGAACCTTCTATTTTGGTGGTGGATGACACATGGCATAATCTAGAATGTATTCCTAACTCTAAACCTAATTGTGGTTTATTTAAGAATATTTCTAGCATTGTAAAGGTAGTTCTTGGTGGAGTTTGAGAGAAGGTATTGTGAGGAGGATTTTCTCCATGATCTAACCATTGTAAGCCCATAGGGCATGTATTTGGGTCTGTTTACATGTATTGAATGTAGTAGCATATTTTACTAATAATAATATTCCCCTTTTCCCCTGTTGCATTCATTCTAGTTTTGGTTTGTGTCTTTATCAATTGTAACCAAGACTAAGGGGTTGAATGGATAAGGTAGCAAAAGGATAGAGCAATAAGAATGAAGTTAGATATGAAGGCTATGAGTGAAAGAGAAAGATTATGATGGAGAAGCTAATGGATAAGATAGCCAATACTAAAGGATAGCTCAACACTGTCAAGATAAAGGAGAGAAGAGGGAATGGATGGATTATGGAAAATTTATGCATGACGCTTGTTTTCCAAAATTTTATCATGGTACTTATCCAAGGTGACACAAGAAGTGGTTTTCACCATAGGATAGTTTTATTTCTCTTTACTTTTAATACCAAGGCACCTGTTGCTAGGATTTTACCAAGGTAATTTTTCTTTTTTTTTCTTTTTTCCTTCATTTTTTTCTTTTTTAATTTTTCCTTTTATTTATTTTGAGAAAGAGCTCAAGCTATTTAAATTTGGATGGTGATTCTATAGGAAGGATATGTCATGATAATCCAAGACCATGGAAAGGTATGCTCAAAGATGTTTATAGGGTGATGGAAGAGAGATGGTAGTAGAAAAATAATATGGAGGATAAGATTTCATACTTTGGAAAGATAGAAATAATATGGATAGCAAATAAGTGTAGGATTGAAAGGATTGCATAAGGGTGAGTGAGAAATTGAGCAAGATAAACACACACACACACACACACACACACACACACACACACACACACACCTTGAAGGGTGATGTAATGGTAGAGGAATCATGGATGAAATATCTTGAGACTTAGATATATGAGGTACCAGAGAAATTTTAGGAGATGAAGTGGAAGACTTCAAAATATTTTGAGGAATATGTTTGGAAGGAAATGGAGTGGAAGCCTTTGGAAGCTTGAATGTCAACTTTGATTTATTTTCAATATTCAAATCTTTCAAAATAGACTTGGGAATCCATATGAATTTAGATTTTTATTTTTTTCCTTTGGATTCCTTAGAATGAATTTCTTCAATGATGGATTTAGGAACCCATATTTTCTTTGATTTCGCTTTTTGAATAGGGGACCTTTGTGATCTCTTGAATATTTTTTATTTTTGCCCATTCACATTTCTATTACATGAGACATAGTGATCTTTACTAGTAAATGGATTCTTATTTTTATTCTTAATTTGATCATCCAAATTGCTTCCAAAAGACTTTGGACTTGGGATGAATAAGGCTGATATGAATAATTTAGATGAAAAGGTGAATTTGAAGGATTCAAGGATGGGTAACTTTTTTTATATTGAGGTATAATAGGAGATCTAGCTGATAATCTAGGACTGGAGCTAAGATATAACAGAAAATAGGATCCCAAAATGGAAGGAAGGTTTGAAAGCTTTAGCTTTGATGGATAAAGACCAAGGATGAATTTAGAAGATGCAAAGGGATAATGAGTAGGAATATCAACATCTTTAGAGTGAGCAACATGACCAAGGTCATCAATAGACTCATGAAAAATTTGATAGGAGAAACATTTTTATAGGAACATTGTAATCTTGAGCATAGTTTTGAAGTGGATTTGAAGAAGTAGAACAAGATGGAATAATTTCACCTTGACAAGTTTCTTTGGATAGTACAGGCACAGAAATTTTCTCATGATTTTTAGTAAGCTCAAGGGAAATAGTGGAAGTCGTATCCTCATAATATTTGGGAGATGGTCAAGACAGAGGATATGGAGGGGTGACATCTTGAAGGAGATGAAAAGGTTCTTGATCTTTATCTTTCTTTAAATTTATATCTTTATCTTTTTCAGAGTCCTCTTGACATTGAGCCACTTCTAAGGACAAGGGAATATATGGGGCTTCATGGTAGGAACTTGAAGAGGGAATGGAGGATGATTCTAAGTAGGCACAGAAAGCATAGCATCACATGAAGTTTGAGGGGAATGGAAATAATTTTCAGCCAAGTGAAGATTAGCTTGAGTTTATTTTAGAGGTAGCCCTTGAGGATATTTATAGTCAATGTGGAAAGCATTAGGTTCTTTATTTGATGGAGGAATTTTGGAAATATTTTAATTTTTAAAGAGATTCGTGAGTTTTGGAAGAAATAGGGTTTTCAAGGAGACCATCACTAGACATAGGTTCATCCACATGATCTTTCTCAAGTAAAGTATCCTCATCACATGAGTGATTAGAGGTATCAATAATCCCATCATCAATAAGATCTTGGAATTTATGTTTCATCTCAATGAAATCTAAAGTATTATGCTCATTATGTCGATGATAAGCACAATATATATCCAAGAATGGGTTTCCATATGAGCTAGTCTTAGGAAATGTAATGAGCTCATTATCAAGGAGTGTTGAAGAAGACATCATAAGGATATTTCAAGGTAGTAGAAATTCTCTCAAAATTATTCATAGGATATTTGTGTTGCTTCTCAAGTGCATAGAATGCATTCATTTCTTCATCACATTGGTCAAAGATGGGCTTTTTATAAAATTTTGGCATAGGCTTAAAGGAGGTGTTACTTGATTGCTCTCTAAAGAAGTATTTGGACCAAGAAGATGAAGACAAGTGATGTCTTGGATTACAATATGTTGACCTAGAAGAAGAGGATGGCCTTAAAGAAGATGACTTATATACATGTAAAATACTTAATGAAGACTCATGTTTGGATGTGATTATTTCCTCTAACCTTTTCTCAAGTTTAGACTTCATTTCTATCATGCACCTAGTAGACAAAGGTAAGAAAGATCATCTATCTCTTCTAGTTTTGTATATTGAGCGTATAAGCCTTGAAACTCTTTAGCAGCATGGAGGAGATCATGATTGTCTATATTTTGTTGAGGCTTGGTAGAAAAAGACTTGAATCTCATAGTGGTAGATATAAATTCAAGAATGAAGGAGACTGGAGGAAGCTAATAAAGTGACACAAGATAAATTGATGTCCAAAATAGAGAGGTAGAGTGTTCATTTGTCAAAGAGAGGTAGCAATGAACAAGTGACTTATCAAGAAAAGTGTCCAAGAAGCTTATAACACTAGCAACTCAAGTCAAGAGCTAGGCAAGAAGCCCAAATAGAAAAGTAGATAAATCAAGAGAGATGACAAGTGCACAACTTTCCCAATCAAAGAGTGTAGTCAAGAGATCAAGGTAACCATTTCATCCAATAAGAAGGTCCTAGTATGCTGACATAGACCAAGAAGGTGGAAAGGGCCAAGAGTGGCTAGATCAAAGAGCCACTTTAAGAAATTTTAAGAACTAGAGACATAGCAAAGAAAATCCAAATGATGAAAATCTCCCTCGTAAACAACACAAGAAAAATGTTTTGACTTGGTTGACAAAGTTTGACAATATTTGATAGCATAAAAAATTTGATGTTAAAAAGTAAGATGTGACACATGGAGTAGTCTTTAAGCAATCAAGCAAGGAAAAAATAAACCTTTCACAATACAAGAATAAGTGAGGTCTAAAAAACAACCCTAGAACTTCTACCATGTGTATGTTCAAATGATTTCCATTGGTCTAGCACAAATGAAGACACATTGAGCACATTCTACCTAAAGGACATGGCTCATTACTCAATAACTTGTCCCACAACTTGATTCTCCCTTGCCTCACACAAAGTGGTTGCCCATAGTAGATATTGACTTTTTCATAGATGGGTTACCTACATCTAAAGGAACACATATGGTGAGTCAAATCTTGGGGTGATCTAGGTAGTCCACTAGGATTGATCCTTACACCAAGATATTCAGCAAACAAATAAGGTGGCCTCTAATCCTATAGTGTTTGGTAAGGGTCTCATTCATAACACTCATCTTGCACTTGATAATAGGACACTTTAACATATGATAATTAATGGACCTCATGGCCATAAGAGTACCATAAGAATTCTCACCTAGTGATTTTCTCATGGCTACAATCCCACAAGTACTTCTACTAGATGAAGACAAGTGTTACGCCACCCACGGATTTGGCCTTTGTCAAGGGGTTTTTTTAACAATGTGTTGTGTTAGTTGGGTTTTTCTTGTTTTCACTTTGAGTCATTCTCATTGGTATATTTCCACCAATAGCATGCCCTCTAAAGGAAAAATTAAACCACTAAAAAGTGGAGTATCCCACTCACTTTCTTTGATCTAATAAAGGGTCAAGATTTCTTATTCACCCAAAGGGTTTGGAGCATACTCTCCTACCAAAAAAGGACCCCTACTCATGAGTTTTATGTGCCTAATTAAAATAAATAAATAATCTAATGTCATACTTGAAAATGAAAGAAGATACACTAAAATATGTTTTTTTGTTTTTCTTGGACAACCCTAGAAACATGTTAGTAGCCATTTTATCTTTGACAAGTGTTCTTTTGTTTTATTTTGGAAAGCAAGTGTGCAACCCCTACAAAACTAAAGGTTTAGGGAATCAAAAATAAATAATACCTGCAACACAAAGTGATTAGTTTCCTCAAAAATCCAATTTGTCTTCCAAACAAGTTTATGCAAAAAAAAAGTGCAAACTAATCACAAATGCTCTATTTTTTACTTTTTGCTTTTGACCTAGTCAACAAGATCTGATTTTTTTGTTATTATTTAGGCTCCAAAAATAGAAATGAAAAGAAAAGAACCCTACTCAAAATTGGAGATATTTTCAAAAATGTAATAAATTTAGCAATATCTCTTAATTTGTGGCCTAGAGGCCCATTTTCCCATAACAAGCTAGTTTGTTCAAATCAACATATTAAGCCCTAATATGAACTCTAAATTCAAAACACAAAGAACCAATCCCCTACATAATTTGTAGAAATTTCCAAAAATATAGACTTTTCCAAAAAATTCTCCAATATGCAAACAAAAACCTTTTTTTTTTTTAAATAAAGAAATTTTATGATTGACGCAAATCAACTCACAAAACTTTTAAAATTGGACTAAGACATTTTGGATGGATTACCAACTTTCAAAGAAAATTTCAAATATGAACTCCAAGTAGTTTTGAATATATGATCAAATCTTTTGAGAGCTAACGTTTTGGCCTTCAAACCAATCTACACAAGGGTTAGCCTTAAAACCAAAGTGAAAACCTTGTAAAACCACTTGATTAGATCCAATAAGTTTCTGTAAAAAAACAAAAATAAGAATGCAACTAAAATGAAAGAAAGAAAATGGAGCTGTAAACTTGGTTCTAGCCACATGGTGGGTGCCAAAAATGTGTTTATAAAATATGGACACACTTATATAAACCCTTATTCTCAATAATACCCATGAAAGAGAGAATCTTAAGAGGCGGCTTAGTGCTCTTTATCTATGATGTGAAAAGTTGTAAAAAGTGAAATGGTGACTCTCAAATGAACCAAAGGCATGCAACTCTTGTAAGGTACACCATAGAATGATAGATTCAAAGAGTAGAGGCCATGAGTGTCAATATCCAAGAATCCTGAAATGGGTATGCAATGCAAATACAAAGTAAACTAAATGAGATGAAAATGCAAGCTAACAAGTATGAAAGATTACAAAACGCCTATTTAGACTAGCTGATCTAATCTAAAGCATAAAGGAAAAACTAAACTAAAGATTCCATGATGTAATAATGAGAAATAAAATATGAGATGAAAATGCAAGAGTGCTTCAAGTCCTTCAAAGCTCCAAAAGTCACCAAGAAAACTTGTGCATAATATTAGCATGAGAGTTGAAGATTAGAGGATGAGGAGAGAGCCCTCCTTTTTAAATAAAAATGGATAGTAGGGATTAAGAGGCATAATCATGGGAGGAGAATGCATTTTAAAAATAGAAGATTCCTCTCACATAGAAAATTGTGCATTCATGTGTAGACAAAAATGTATTTTCCTCTTATTTTTAAAATAGAAATAATGTTTTATGTGTGCACACTTAGGATAAGTGGGAAGTAGGGCTTTTATTCAATTAAAAGGAAGAAAGTTCTTTTAATTAAGTAAGAGACTTGGGATAAAGTAGTCAAGCTATAGGTTATAATTGAATAAATACAAAAGTGATGATTTGATCAAAGATAAGTAATGGATAAATTATGCAAAATTTCTAGGAATGGGGCTTATAGTCTAGGTGATCATTTTTTAGTGATTATAATATGCACTTTGGTTGTATCAGTCAAAGTTGCAAAGAGGATTTTGGACATTGAGGTCAGATGTCATAGAAACTAGTCTAAAGAGCTTATGTTCATGTTTGTGGATATTTCTTGATGAATTTTATACATTAGTACAAAGTAATTTGAATTTTTGTGTGAGTTTTAGTAGATTAATTAAAGATTGGTTAGAATATAGTTTCTAGGGAATAGTTTACTGGTAATTGAATTATTTTTGTTGAGCATGATAGAATTTAGTTAATTGAGGTTAGATTATAGCTCAAGAGATGTTCATGTTGTTTTTTTTGAGGTAGATAATTCTAGAGATGATTTTGTGATGGTTGTTAAGGTGTAACATCTCAAATGTTCATTGTCAAGTTGACTATGTATTGGAATTTATTTTGGAATATGTAATTGTAATGTAACATGTAATTTAATATCTTAATGAGGTCTTATATTATTCATTTTACATTGGGGAAGCCTCAAGGCTAACTCAATTAGTTTTTAGGACTTGGTATATAGGAATTTTATAAGTATGGTTATAATTGTCATTGTCATGTTATTCTAATTATGCAAATTGTGGATGCAAATTTGATGAAATCAAAGTAGAGGATGATGTTTATGATGTATTGTGAAATTCAAAGGAACTGAACTAGAAAATAAGTTGTTGTATCATTCATTTCACCCTTGGATGTGTTATCCTAGAATTGCTTTGTCAAGATAGTTCAAAAGCACTTTCAATAGTGGGTTCAGTTACTTCCATTTATCTCCTAATAGGGTTGAAGTAGTTCCTAACAGGTTGGAATCTTCTAGAAGGGATTCAAAGTCTCCTAATAGGTACTAGATGTATTGATTGTATGTATTAGCTCCTAACAGAGTCTTATAGTTTCAAAAGGAACTTCTATATTAGTATATCATTTTATGGTTACCTTCCTCACTGGGTTTTTCCCTCTGATCAAGGGTTTCCCTAGTGAACAAATCTTGTGTTATTGTGCATGATTTTTATCTTATGGTTGTTTCATTCATTGATTATATGTTTTGGATTTTACAAAGTTAAATTAAGTTTTTTAAGCATACAACTGATTCACACACTCCCCCAATTGTATTGGTGAACTTTACTTTCTAACAATGGTATTAGAGCTTTAAGTACTCCTTGATCAAGAAGCTTAATAGCTTAAGGATATTCGTGGCACTCAAGAAGGAAAGTCCAAAAGTTTGATGGAGAGAACTATGAAAACTAGAAGGAGAAGATGAAGACACATTTTCTGTGCATGGTGATTAATTATTGGTTAGTTACAAGAGATAAGAAGATTGGGGTGGAAGAGAAATATCTTGAATTAAGTTCTATTGAATAGAAGGAACTATCCATGTTTAACATTTATGCAAGTGAAGCACTAATTACTACACTACCTAAATCAAAATTTTCTAAGGTAAATAATTTGCAAATTTCTCATGAGATTTATATTATATTAGAATCTCATTTTGAAGGTGATCAGTATGCAAAGAAATATAGATAACAGAATTAGAAAGATATGTTTGATAGTGGCAAGATGTAGGAAGATGAAACTATATGGTCATATTTTTAGAGGATATCAGAGATTATTATAAGGATAAATAATTGTGTAAGAATCCTTACAAAAGATGAAGTGGTATGAAATATCTTGAAGTCATTGTCACCTACTTATAATGAGAACAAGGTTATAGCTATGGAATAAATTATTATTGTTACACCCAACTTTAACAAGGAGATATTATTTGGGAAGTTATGAGCTTTTAAGTAGAGTTTGAAGAAAAACCATAGTCAAGAAAGGATGGAAACTTCCATTAAAACTAGTGTACAAGAAGACAAGTGGGAATTAACCAGAAGTGAAAGCATAAGTGGAGACTATGCTAGAGATTAGGCTACTAAGAAAAAATAACAAAGGAATATAGATAAAGTTTTGGCATTGCATGAAAAGAGAATGTAAAGTCAAGAAATATTTTCCTTGTTGGACTTGCAAAGAGCTAGTCATTTTTCATATCAATGTCCTATAAGAGAAAGGAAGGTAAAACCTAGAAGGTCTTATAAGTCTAAGATTACAAAAAAAATCTTATTTGTTAATGAAGCTAATGAATTTGATATCAAAGCTATAAATTTCTTAGAAAGTGATGATGAAGATGATGATATTGGATTTGTTTATATTAAAGTAGAAATCCCTAAAAAGAATAAAAAGCATTAGTAGCACATGAAGAAAAAAATATCAAATTGGATTATAGATAGTAGATGCTAACATCATATGACTGGTGACATGGATAAATTTCTTGAGTTTAATAGTTATGATGGAGGAGTAGTTACAGTTGGAAATAATGCACCATGTCCTATTAAGGGAAAAGTGTCTATTACACTTAATGGGAAAACTAGCATCAAAGATGTCTATTTTGTTTATGGATTAAAACATAACTTGTTAAGTGTTGAACAACTTGTTGATAATGTTGGTCCCAATAGGTATTGAGAGCGGGGGTGATTAGTATTGCCCACAAAACTCATTAGGCTTCTAATATTTCCAACTAACCTTTCTAGCACACACCTTGTAGATAATATCACAATAAATATAGTAACATAAAAACAAGTAAACTGACACAAAAAAGCATTCATCCACATAACACCAGTATTTTATATGTGAAAACCCCTAATGTGAGATTAAAAACCATGGTGGGCATAATATACCCACTAGTCCTTATAATGCATGTAAAGGGATGACATGTGTTGGTGAATAGATTGTTTTCCCCTTTTTAAATTTAAATAACTTTCTCTACACCTAGGATGGGAAACTAATGAAGCTCTTAACCGTTTCCCTCTAAATTTTGATCGACTATCAATGAATTTATATCCAAAGTAGAATAAACACATACACTCACTTTTACCAAAAAGTGCCTAAGGATATCTCATGCACTCTTTCAAATATATAAAGTGACTAGAAAACAAAAAGTTCTCTCAGTGTTGAACGAAACTCCAAGAAAAACTAAGATATTCTAAGTGCATAAAATGAAATAAGAACTAAGAGCATATGAATAGTAATTTTAAAATAGTAATCAATGTCATCAATGATCAACACAATGGTTCACAAAGTACTCGCGACATCAAAATTCAAACTCAAAGTTTTAAACTATAATATGTATTGATAGATATATAAACATAAATTGTCAAGCCCAAAGTCTTAAGAAACAACATTCACATTATCATCCATACTTTCCATTGATAAACATCCAAAAAGGCCAGAATGTAATACTATTTTTAAGACTATCTCATCTCTATCTAAAAGCTAACCCCAATCAATTTTATGCCCCAACATATATAGTTTTAGAATCTGATAGGCCTCCATCAAAACCCATCCATTTCAATTATAAACAGTGATTAAACATAACTATTTAAAATAATTTTAAAATGAGAATTCAAAAAGGACAACCACCATGCAACTAAGTTTCTTCGTCAAACTTATCATCCTATGATGTGGCTTGCTTAACCAACTTCCAACTCCAAAAAGTGTTTATGAACTCCAGGGCTGCATTAGAGTGTGGATTATTTAGGTTGAGCAATTTTGGCCGACAAGTGTCCTTTTTCGACTTTAGCTCCTTAATCCATTTTCTTTTTTTGGGCATGAGATCCTTGTTCAAATATAACATAGAATCTACATTAGCCATAGTAGTGAAATCTTGGGAAGTAGGAGTGTCAATGTCCCTAATCATGAACATGGCATCCTAGAAACTCTTTATTAAGGTTTCTAAATCTGACTTTTCATCCTCGAGCTACAGGATATCGGTATAGTTGATTATTTGCATGTCCTTCAAGATTCATTTATGCATCTCTTTGATCTCATTCTCAATTGCCTATGTTTCCTCCAAGGAATCTTTATATGGGGAGTTTTCCTAATTCGTGTTGTTTTTCAATATGAAAAGCATATATGGATCCACTATTTTCATGGGATTTTCAAAGAGGAATTTCATCACACCATATTTTTCTACCTCATGCACATGGAAAACAATTTCTTGGCATTAATTTTGATCTATTTCTCACACAAGAATGAGATTTTAGATTTCTCCAAGTATTACCTCTTCCTCTACTTATGTAGTGGTAAAATCCAAGATGAATTTACCTTCTTCCTTCATGATAGACCCAATCCAATCGTTCATTTCCTTTAGAAATAGTCTCCTTCTTTGCATATGTTTGACCAATTGTTGGTTGTTGGAGGAGTTAGGATCAAAATATTGTGGAACCTGGATCAAGGGAAGTGAGCCAATGTTCATCAAGGAATCAATATATTCGGCCATAGTAATGACTAGTCATTTCAATTCACTCTTCTCCTTGCTATCTTCTTCTAATTGATTCAACATGTGGTCAGCCAAGAACTTAAAGATGTGATTATCAATATCCCTAGTAAGGACTTCCAAATCCATGGTGGTGACTTTAAAATCTTTGGCTTCTATTTCATATCAACCCTCTTTCTACCTATGGGTGGCCATTTATGTTTTTAGGATCTTTGGTTAGGTGGGAATCATTATTTACCTTTTTGTTCTTGGGAGTGTGAGGGGCATATTTGATGACTATATCTTAAACAAGCATGGAAATGGGCTTGAAACTATGCTTCTTGCTCACAGAATTAGATAGCCAAGGAGGTATGGTATTAGCAATTGTCACCCCTTTTTTGGTTCTAGGGGGATTCATGAAGCTTTATCTAATCACATTTGTAGTACCTACCAATTTTGTATCCATCTCTTAATTACCTGATAGCATGAGATCATCTCTTTTATCTTTCTCTTGATCCATAAGTTTGGGCCCTTGAACCATCATTTGAACTGGCATTGTAGACCTAGTTTTGGACTTGGTTTAGGGGCCTATCAGTCAATTTAGTAGTACCACTCCTTTCTTCCTCTTAACTATAGAAACACAACCTGCATCATCAGATGAAATGGGGATGTCAAAAGTCAAATATTTAGAGAAATAAATAGCCTTTGTAGGTTTTTCAATTTGCATCACACTAGATGACTTGGTTCTTTTTCCTTTTAACCAATTATATGTGCACTCTAGTATGGATCTAGATCTGGGGTTTTTCATCCTCCTCATCTCTTTTCTAGTTACCCTCAGGTGAAACCTACTCAATCATTTCTTTATAACCTAGTTAAATGACTTCTGAACCATCTTCAATAAGCCCTTCCAATTTGAAATCCAACTTTAATGAGGTGATCTAAGAAAATGTCATCCTTGAGTGGTCTCTTTTAGTGGCCTCATGTTCATTGTTGTAGTCTTCTCACAAATCTTCAAGGTGAGGCACTGGCTAAACCTGATCTCCTATACCAAGAACTAGTCTTGTATATATTTTATTATCAAAACCCCTTCTTTCTTGGTAGAACCCTAAATTGAAGTTCAATAGGTCACTCCCTATTGCTGAAGTATTGATCATTGTCTTGCAAGCTAGGGAGCCAATTTTAATAGGGAAAACAAATTCCCATTTCCCTTTAGAAAGGTTGTCTTTAACTACAAAAAACATGTGTCTTCATATTTCAGCTTGGACAAAGCAATCTAGAGCATACCTTGGTAACTTAATTGGTTGTTCTTCAAAACTACCTATTCTCAAATAGGTGAACCTAGGAAAATGAATGCAGAAACTTCCATAGGTTTGAATTAATCTTTGAGCTTCTAAGGACATCCTTTGCATGGTGGATTTAGCAAGGCTAAGGTGTGTATTTCCCATAAAAACATCATGTACTCTCCTAAAATCCTCTAATACTCTATCTTTCCTTAGCAAGGGACAATATGGATATATCGTTATGTCTTCACTCCAAGGTTCATAAGGAATAGCGATGAGATCACTCACGTATGCAAGATAGTAAGTTAGATAGGAAGACATATAAAGTTATTTTTTAGAGGCTTATGAGTTTGTAGGTTGGTTCCTTAATGAGCTAGCTATCGACTCAACCCAATCAAGAAATTGTTTACCAGTTTTAAAAATGTCTATATAATGAAACATCCATTCTTCAAAAACCAAAACATCAGCTGACCCTCTTGCTTTGTGCAACAAAACTATCAAGTTGTGTATATGGGTTTCATGTGATCCTTATTTAGAACTTTAGGCAATCTTGAACCTTCATTATAAAAATTTTATGTCCACTTCCTAGCCATCTTGTTATGGTATTTTGAAGGGTCTTCTCAAAATTAAACTAAGGACTGGGTAGGGCTGAAACTAGCAAAGGAATACTCTGGTAGTTTTAGGATAGATGATATGGTCTCCCTATTAATAGACAGCAAGGGTTCCCCATTTCTATTTAGTATGCTCTTAGCTTTCATGTCATAATGGTCTACACAATATTGGAGTAATTCTGGGCTTAGCAATGTAGAACGGAAAGCAACTACTTTTAGGAGACCACTTGTTAGGACTTCCAAACACCCCTTAACCTCATCTTTCTCTAATAATATTTCTTTTAATTTCTTATCTTCAACTCCTAGTAAATTAGTATTAGAAATTATAGGCTTTTGGCACTCAAGACTAGAAGTATTTCCAAAAAAGTGCATAATAGACTTCATTTTTAACAAAAAAACAAGCTTCTCAAATCTTTCCCCTGAAAGAAAAATAACATTACAGAAGTAGAAAGGAAATATTTTTCAACCCTCACCTATAAGCCACGAAAAAAAACTACTTCTCTTTTTTCTCCCATTATTTTTCTCTTCATTTCTCACAAAGTATGATAAAAAATATGAGTTTCAAACTTGGTTTTAAAGAAATACTAGCATACCGAGGAAAGTATCATTGAATGATGAGGTTTTACTAGTGATATTAATATGGGCTAGTACACAAGCTTTAATAAGTCATGATGTTTTTTCATTAAATGCTCATCTAATGAAAGTGTATTATCCATCATTACTATTCTTCTAACGACACAATTTAGCCTTCATTAAAAGATTTGGCCTTTTCCACTTATGTTGCCAGTTGATTGCCCATTCTAGGTGATAATGATTCTAAGGAGATTCTTACATCATCATTAGGATGTCATCTCTTATGCCTTTGGGATAGTTATCTCATCAGGCACTGATTACATTCTTGGGTGTCGATTCTTAATGTTAGAACTACTTTGAACCTTGGTTCAAAGAGGTTCGAAGTGATTCGAAGGTAAGCCAATGGCATAGTTGGTAGGTGCCACTTACAAGGAAAATTTTAGTCCAAAAACCTTTGGTTGTACTTCTTTGAACTACTTTGACCCTTGGTTCAAAGAGGTTCAAAGCAGTTCTAGAGACTTATCCGCAAGCATTTTGCAACAAGGTTTGACTTTATGTGCTTAAGTCAAAACAACATCTTGAGGAGAATGACACATAGTTCAAAATGTAGAATCTAGAAAGTGAAGAGAAAAATAGAGGATTAACCATGGGGACTCACAAACTAGGGCTAACACCATATTAAGAGCTACAAGTGCTTCTTCTAAAAGTGCATCCTAATAGGAATGCATGCAACCTGTTAGAGTTACAAAAGCCTTTGAAAGCTACCTTGTTAGAGGATTTACAAGTCTCCTTATGAGAGACACCTTGTTAAAGGATTTGAACAATAATATTGATAATGAAGTTGGCCATGTTAGGGGCTTACAAATAGATTCAATGATAAGAAAGCATTCTAACTATTTTTACCTTTAAGAGTAGTAGTGCCTTGTGTAGATCTTTGTTTTGTTTCCTTGAAGATGTACTAATATTTCCCCTTACTCAATGAGTGCTATGTTCTCACCTCTTCCTTAGTTTCCTACAATGGCCTATAATTTTTCTCTCTTCACTCGATTGCACTTTCTTTTCTAATATTCATCTTCCCTTTTTTAACTCTTTATTCTCTCCTTCAATAGTAAAAACTCTCTCAAAAACTCTCTCTCTTTTTTATCTAAACATTCTTCTATTGATATTAGAGCAGAGTTACCATGACCAAATTTTACTACCCATTCTTGAATTCAAATTTCAAATTTCATGCTTTCTTCATTCACAGAAGACCTATAAACCCTACACCAAGGGCCTAGACTTGTAGTCTTATCATTCTTTTTGTGAACTAGTGGCAGACTCTAATCCTTGCTTTCTTGCCTCATTTTTATTTTATCTTATGTCACATTAGTGGTGTTTTATCATTTTGATGACTTGGATCAATTATTTTCCATATCCAACTTCTTATGCCAATGTAGGTGTACCAAAGTGTATGTCGATGAGTCCCATGAATAGTAATTGTAGGATTCCTTATCCTTCTTCTTCCTCTGACCAGTTGTCACATATTTTTTCAATCAAATAAGTTTGGCCATCAATGACAATACATAATATTTCTATCATTATTCATGCCAATGGGACATGTGGGATCAACTATCTCCACCTTTGGCATAGATGGAAAAACATTGTTTATCACCATGCTTCCTACACTTCTTTTCCAAGTTTCCTTATCATACCTTTGCATGTCCTAATGAATGTTGCCAGTAGATGGACTTGGGAAAAATATTTTGGATGCTCCCTTAACAGTGTGCCTTTCTTTCTTCATGTCATTTTTGTTACCCTTGTTTTTATTTCCTTATGTTTTTGTCCCTATGCTTCCTTTTGTTCATATTCTCCCTTGTGGATATTTTTCCCTATTTGATGTTCTCCCCCTTTGATATTTTCCCCTCTTTTATAGATCTCTTCCTTTTTTTTGGAAACTCCCCTTTGATATTCTTCTCCTTAGGTTCAAATATATTCTCCTCCTTTTTGTCATCAATGACAAAGGGTGCAATGGGGTGGTTACAGGTTTTTGAATATGTCTTGGTATTGACTTTATATGGTAGCAAGATGAGTATCCCAAGATACCTTCAAATGTTTGAGAGAAATTATCTTAATCTTTAGTTCACCCAAAGTGTTTCTTTTCACTTATGTTATTGCTTAGGAGTTTGTTGAATATTGTGTTAGTATTTCCAATGTGTATTTGGATGATGCAGTTGTCATTGGGGATAGATTTATCTATACTTCTATCAATTTGTTAGCCTTATTTTCCTATCATCCTTGATATGACATATGAGATTTAGTGCCCCATGATTTTTGGACAAATGGTCAGCAACAGGGTCAGTGGCTATATTGTAATTATCTTTTAGATTTTGTAGATCCTATTGATCTTGTTGTAGTTTTTGGTCCAGACAGGTGCAAGTGCACATGGATCTAATGACTTCTTCATGACTAGTGTTGAAGCCTAAAAAGTCTCTTTCAATTTTAATTTTGCTTCCTTTAGTGTGGCCTATCATTTTCCAATCACATTTTGTAAGGTGTTTACTCTCATAGTCTTGAGCTTCTTCTTGACCAATGCTTCTATACTTCCTTGGTCATTTTTCACCTTGTTGACCAATGTGGAGAATTGGTTGATGAGATCCATATTAAGGTCATATTTGATATTTGAGGCTAGTTCTACTATTATGTTTCTAGTTAAAACCAGTGTACTAGCCCATTATTGCTTCTTGAGGTCTTGTTTCATCTTCAAGAGTCACTTTTATGCATTGATCTCTTCTAGATCCATGTCTTTTATCATTTAGATTTATTTGTATTTATGAGTGCATCAAGTTCTCCTTGCATTTTTCCACTCTAGTATCCTTCTCATAAAATTATCCTTCATGTTTTGCACTAGAAGATGATGAGGATGTTTTCATGTGTCTAGTTGGCCTTCTCCTCTTTCTCGCCTATTCTCCTCCAGTTGCTATGGATATGTTTGGTGCTCTTTTTCTACTCTCCTTCTCATCTATCTTTCTCTCAGATACTCTTAATCTTGATTATGTAGGTCTAGTTGTATCTCCTTGGCCTTCTTCCTATGGTTCTTCTTCTTCAACTCTCTTAGGTGGTGATTCCATAGCCTCTTCCATTTTTGGGGACTTCTCTTCCAAATATTCATCATCTATTATATGTACTAGAATAGGTGATTCACTTTAATTATCATCCTCCTTCTCTGGTGACTAGTCAATACATATGGTTGCAATCATGATTGTCTCATCTATACTATGTTGAGTCATATATTGTGGTGATTGACCTTGCTCCTGTGTTATTTTCTCATCAGCATATGGAACCGGTGGGGCAATTACTAGTTGATCATCTTTATTTTCTTTAGTCTTTTCTGTGTAAGTTCTCTTGGGTGCAATCAACTTTTCTTGAGTCACTTTGATCATTTTTGGTTCTTCTCCTTCCAATACATCTTCCTGCTTTTGAGGATTGGGAGCTTCCTACCTCCTTTTTTTCTTTGGATTCATGTCTTGTGTTGGATTATGCCTTCATTGGCTTAGTTTTGTCTATTCCTGGATTCTTTGGATCGATTGGTTTCATTCCACTTCCTAGTGGTTGATTTCTCTTCAAGTAGGCATTAATGTCTAGACTCAATTCTTTTAGATGTTGGCTAACACTTTCTCTCACCTAGTTAATTCGACTGGTTATGAGGTCTATTATACCTTTTTTGTTGTTGTATCTTCCCTTATAAACCTCTATTAGTGCTTTCTTTTAAGACTCATTCATATTTGGTCTCTTCTTGATTAAGAGATCTTCCATCATTTTCTCATAGTCTTTTACTCTTGTACTCCATTTATCATTCAGCATATTTCTCAAATCTTTGGGTAATTGCAACCCAACATCCTATGGTCATCTTTATATTATCCAAAATTAGTTAACATGGAATTTTTTTCTTTTTTCTTGTTTTCCTTTGTGAATTTTATAAATCTATTCTTAAAGATAGTACAATCATTATTCTTTATGATGGTATTCACAATCTCACTAATGGGAATTAGTTTAGACTTCTTACCTTTCTTAGATGTTGGTGATGGTTCTACTCCTTCTTCCTCAATGGCTTCTATGATCACAACTACTCCAGCAACATCCTCATCAAAATCTATTTCCTCAGCCTCGGGTTGATCTGGGATGGTTCTCTCCTCTCTGATGATTGTGTTATGTGACGGGGACTTATTGTCAGATCTTCTTCCATCTCCTTGGTACTCATTATCTTGTATGGAACTTCTCTAAATGGATTAGGTGCCTAAATCCTAGTTACTCTCTATGATGTGGGCTTTTGTTATGCCTTATGTTCCAGAATTAACCTATTTTTTATTTCTACACAAGTACCAAACCTTAGCAGGATTGAGATTTCCTCTAAGTCTAATATATTTTCTATATAGGGTTTGGCCTCCTTATCTCTTACCTCATGCCTGAAAGGTGTCAACCATAAAGCTCTTGGTTGAGCTAAACACACAATGCATTTAATTTTGCTTGCCAAAAAGAAAACTTTATCTTTGTAGCTCTCCACCAAACTTGTGGGTATGATTTCTCTTTGGTTCATTTCCTATTGGACACTTTTGAAGTACTCCCATTGTAGAGCATTTCTTTTTCCTTCTAATATCTTTATAATTCTCCTATCAAAGCTATGACCAGTCTTTCTTCACTCCACTTGATGCTTGGTGATCCATGGAATTATCCTCTTAGATAGAAAAAGATACATACAAGTATGGATCTATACTTTAGAGTCTGATTCTAATGACCATTCATTATCTTTCCAATATTTTTTATTATTTGCCTATGCAAATATCCATAGAGATCAACCCTTGATTTTTTGTGGATGATCTGAACTGCTCTATAAAAAATGTTTCCTAGAACATTGTTCTTCTTACTGGTGTGGCACATCTTATAACCCAGCACCATGGTTGCAAACCTCAATTTAGGCCTTGGAATATCATTTATAGTGTATCCCATTCCATCGTGTGTTATCTTTCCTCTAGTCAACAAAGTTTATTTCCTGTCAAGATAGCATTCATTGACAGATCAACAATTGATGGATTGAACCCAGTTACATTCTCAATTAGGGATTTTGTGATCTTGTATGATTTTTCTAACCTTACATATTGTTCATGAATTTAGAAAAGAACAAACCTTACCCATTCCTCATGGAAAAAATTAGGTATCTCCACCATTATGTATAGTGTAGCAGATCTTTGTGATCCTCTTTTAAGGCTCCTTCTATAGCTCTCTTATCTCTTTGTCATTGATATATTATTTCTTGACTTTTGGGTATGCACTCATGTGTTTTGTGATAAATACATTATCATGTAGAGATGATAGTGTTATTTCATCTTCAACATCCTTCCCTTTTTCTATGATTCCTTGATTCTCCAGATGACTACTTTGTCTATTATTGATCAAAATTGCCTTTTTGATCTCTTTTGCCATTATTTTTGCTCAATACAAAATTCTTTGTTGATCATTGTGAGGGATTCTTCTCGTAGATGATATTCTTGCAAAATTTTCCTATGAACTCTTAAGGTTTTGTAATATGAGGGCACAAGTGATTTCACAAGGCAAAGTGTTAAATGATTCTTGATCTTTGTATTTATGTCACAGGATTGTAACATTATAGTTATGATGGTTGACATGAGGTTTTCACCTACCTAGTGACATGTCATTGATTTTTTTTGTCATTCCACAATAGTTCCTTTTCACTGTCTTTCTTTTCCATCAATGGGTTACACTTTCTTTCAGCATCAACACTCCTCTTCATGTGTATAACTATCAATTTTTTAAGGGATTGGTTTCTCATTATTTTTGTTTATCTTCAAACCCTCTAAGCTTTGTGAGCTTGTCATTTTGTTAGGTATTACCATTGACTAGTGAGTTTTCAACCTCATCAAGCTTTGTTTTAGCCACTTTGTTCTTCTTTGTCCACTTTGTGGCAAAGTCCTTTTTCCATTTATTCTATAGTCATGATCTTCTCCCTTCTAACTAGGGACTTAATCCCTTTTCTTCTACTACATATGTAATCCCTTGTGAGATGACCTATTTTGTGGAAGATATAACAGGTCATTTCAGTATCTTTCAATGGTTTAGCATTGTTCCTTTGGTTCATCCTTAGCTTGCATTAAGTTGTAGAATGACCTTTGTTTCCACATGTGGTATAGACTGGTGTGTGGGAAACATGTCCCTTCTAATGGGACTTATTGCCTTTAGAGACCTTTGATTGTCTCAAACTCTTGTTCTACACTCTTCTTCTCTATGCCCATACTTTTTGCAATAATAGAAATGTTTGTCTATTCTTTTCTCATTAAAATGAGAAATACATCATTGTGTTGTAAGGTTGTAGAGGTGATAATTGATGCAGTACCCTTCATGGGTACATTGTTGAACAGGTGTAATCTACTTAAACCAACACACATCAAATGTTTGTCCTTTCTTACCACACAAACTACAAGTTGATTTAGTAGTTTTCTTACCTTTTGGAGACATGCTTCTTTATCTTCCATTGTTTGGGTTCTTCACTATAGAATTCTCTCCCACCTCAGTCTTTCTATCACTTCGGTTAACAAGATCGGTTGTTCTTTTGTTCCCTCTTTGAGCCTTTAGTTGTTCATCAATCTCTCAAAGCTCTCATTGAATCTCCTCCACTTTTCATTTCATTTGTTTTGCTTCTTATCTCTTATGTAAGCTTGAGCGCTTGTTCAGTTAATTCCATGAACTAGTCCATATTGGGGTAACTACTCTCCTTGATCTTCAATTCACATGCCCTTCTTGTTGCTACAATAGCTTCATCTCTTGTTAGGATGGAAGCATCTCGTTCATCCTAAGCTCTAGCAACTTCCCTCATTAGCTCATCTTTCTCCTTGCTTAGCTAAGTCATGGTTTCCTTCAATTGTTCTATTTCAACCTTTAAATCAAAGATGGCTTCCTCTAACTCTTTAGATTCATTGTGTTATTGTTCAATGACTTCTTGACTTTCATTGAGCTTTAGCATCAGCTTCTTCCTCTTAGCTAAGGATTTTCTTATCTTTTCTTTCAATTCCTCAATGGTTTCCAAGGCTTCCTCTAGTTGTCTTTGTAGCGACACCATTTGATCTTCCCTCAATTTTTTAGACTTGTTGCAATAGTGATCTACACTCTAATAGAAATTTTTGGTCCCAATAGGTATTGGGGGGGTGGTGAGTTAGTATTGCTCACAAAATCGGTTAAGATTCTAACCTTTTCAACTAACTTGCTAGTACACACCTTGCAACTAATATCATGATAAATATAGTTACATAAAAATAAGTAAACTCACACGCAAAAGAATTCATCTACATTCCACAAGTATTTTATATGTGGAGACCCTTGATGTGAGGATGAAAACCACACTGGGGATAATATATACACTAACCCTTATAATGCATGTAAAGGAGTGCTCTACTAAGAGATTCAAATTCTTCTTCTTAAAGTGCATCTTATTAGGAATGCTTGCAACATATTAGAGTTACAAAGTCCTATGAAAGCTACCTAGTTAGAGGATGTACAAGCCTCCAAATAATTTGTACGATAAGCTTGCTAATGAAGTTGGCCCTATTAGGAGCTTACAAATAGATGCAATGATAAGTAAACATTATAAGGGTTTTGACCTTTAAGAGTAGCACTATCTTTCCATGTAGATCTCTTTTTTGTTTCCTTGAAGATGCATTGATCTTTTCACTTTCTTTTCACTCACTTGGCGAGTTCTCTATTCTCGCCTCTTCCTTGGTTTTGATTAAGTAAAAATAGGTTTTGAAAGGATCTGAAACCTTTTACAAAGTAACCAGTAGATAAGCAAAGAAAGCCCATGAGAAAATGTGCCTCAACACCATACAACTAGACAAGCTAGAGCAAAATACCATAAAATGTCAAATAGGAAAAAGGACAACTAAAAGACGACATTAGGCCAGCTATAAGGTCTTTAGTAAATCAGCAACCTGATTAGCTAGGATGTTTATGTTGTCAGCAGAGGTCCTTAGTTCATCAATCTCTTTTTCATACATACCCTCTATCTTCTTTGAATTTTCTATTGTGCACTTGTTGGGTCCTTGGTCCTCATTCTTATCATTTATGCCTTGGCTTCTCCCCTATTCTGGCTTATTTAGCAAATTCTTGATGTTTTCCACAACAACTTTCAATATGGAGCATCTTTGATCAGCAAAATCATTTAACCCTTTCTCGATTTTATCAACTTTGTGCTCCATTGTATCCATCTTCTTTTGCATGTCCTTCACCATTTTTTCTATAGCTTTTTTTTTAGCTTCAAGAGGCGGGACTCTCTTCATTAAGTTCTTAACCTCGCCAGCATTTCCAATCACCTCCGAGAGCCTATCCAAGTGCTAGCCTAAAGTCATCTCACTTCTATTAGTCTTGCTTAGATGATCAAACTCCCTTCTTATATCCTTCAATGCCCCTTCATCTTGTTGATGTCCCTTCTCATCTCACCAAGGTTGCCAAAGACACCCTTAATATGCCCTTGATCATCTTGAGCATTGGTATAGTTCAAATTTTCCTCACCAATGTCCAGATTATATTTTCCAAGGTCAGCATCCTCACTTTTTTTATCCTCAGCCTTCCCATGCGTCAAACTCTTCTTACCTTTCAGGTCCTCCTTTTTCTAGATCAGAAGATCTTCATCTGAGGGAATGTTCAAACATTTCTCATCCTTCTTCAAACTATTTCTGGTAAAAAACCTACCATTTTTTCCCTTAGCTTTCTTCCCTTTTTACTCTTTAGAATCCTCATCTACCCCAATCTTCATCTCATAATCCACCTCATTTCTTTTCCTTTTCTTAGGTGTCGAGCCCCTAGGGGAGAAATTATTCCTCTTTTTAACTACTAACTTAGCCTCTTCATCCTTAGTTTCATCCTCATAGGCTTCATTTGAATCATTCCCCTCAGTATCACATTCCAAAGTCTTTTTGTTGATACAAGGTTTGTCGACTTTTTTGGATTTAAGCAGATTCATAACCAGCACCATCAAACCCTCATGACAAGCATGATCTCCATCGGGATCATTCTGAAGGGCTAAGATGGTAGTATCTAGAGATTTCCTTAGGTAGAAAGAGAAATTTATTCTAACCCTATGCCTAAATTCGTTAATTAGCATGAAGTGGTGCCCATAAATCTTAGTAAAATGGCCATCTAGGGTTAAATACTCAATAACGACAAACACAACAAACCTCCAAGCTCTAGAAAGAGAATGCAAGTTGAAGTAAGAGTTGCCAATTTTGACCAATTTATTTCTCTCCTTGGTCGTCTCTACAAACTTGTCCATAGCTTTTTCATAAATTTTCTTGTCTTTGTAGAAATTAATACCATTTGCTTCTAGGCCAGTGGCTTTAGAAATAATATCCTTCATGACTTCCATCCTCTGATTACCCACCAAAATGCTACCATTCTTCCAAGTTTTGATGAACTGCTTGGTGATAGTCAGGTTGCTTCCCTTGAGCTTCTCCATGAAACTTGTAAAACTATCCTATTCTAAGATTCCCCAAATTTATGGCTTCTACTTCCATTCCTTGCAACTTCCTGGCTCACATCTCTTCCTTCTACCTCCCATATTACTCAATCTGCATAAATTACTCTCCTTACTAGCGAGTTCAAGAAAATTGTAGTTCTCAATTTTAGAAACACAATGTGCTTTTCTCTTTTTCAAGAATACCCACAATCCATGTGGTAATAAGTGAGAAGTCTCATCAAACATAATCATAATCTATGATCCCCCACTCCAATACATCTCATAAATACTCCTAGTTGCTATTTTCATCATTATTAAAACACTTTTGTCTACTTCCAATTCTATCGTACTTTATCAAAGATAGCTCATCAATTGGGATGTTATTACCATTATTCCAAGTCATCTTCATGTGACTTTTACAAACCACATTTGTTAACTAGTCAACCACTTTGTTGGTTTCTCTGTAGTTATGGGTAATAATACATTCCGCAAAAGAATTGATCAAAATTATAGCTTTGCGTATAATGTTATGAATGGTCCAGAGGGCTTATTAAATTTGTTTAGACAATTAATGATATTAAGTCCCCTTCAAGCCAATTTTTCTCCATAATCATACTCTTCACATTTAATAGACCATAAAGAGTCGCACTAGCTTTCGCTATGTGATTGGTTTTCATTCCAATAGGGATAACCATAGCACCAATACTATCCCCATTTTCATTTCTGATAACAATACTAGACCCCACTATCCCTGGGTTTCCTTTGGAGGCCCCATCAAAATTAATCTTATACCATCCCTTTGGTGGGCAATCCCATCTAGCCATGTTTCTAAGACTTCTTTCATTTTGATAATAACTGATCCCTTCTACTTTCTAGTTCTTATTTACTTTGGCTTCCCACACATCATGAGGTTGCATGCCTTTGCCACTTAGTCTAACATTCTCCATCACCATACTCTTGATCTTGTGAAAGATTTTATTAGATTTTAACTCCTTGCCCCTAAATACCCTATCATTTCTTTCCTTCCAAACACCCCAACATAAGTAAGGTAGAATAAAGTTACATAAATTATTAATCAAGGTGTTCCGTGAGGGCGACTTCCAAGATTAAAAAAATCTTGTATATTGAAAGGGAGAACCCACTCCATCTCCAGAAATCTAAAGATCCTTTCCCATAACCTTCTAGTATAAGAGCAATGAATGGTCAAATGATTAATTGATTCTTCATCTTCCTTACAAAGGTAACATCTGCTAACAAGACACATACCTTTATTCTTTTAATTATCAGTAGTAAGAATTGTATCCTACAATAAGATCCAAAAAAAGATGTTAACTTTAGGTGTCAGACCTTTGAACCAAGCTTTAGCCCAACAAGGTTCATGACAATCTTCAAAGGTATAATCATATAGAGGAGAGACAGAAAATAGTCCATTAGGATTAAACTTCTGTATTAGAGAATCCTCCTCATTAACTAGAAAGACAGCATTCAACATTTTATTAAGTTCATTCAGAGAATTATCCACTCTAGTAAGATCCACCCATTTTTCTCCTTCCCAATAATCTGCAACATGTGATTGAAAAATAGACTTGCATTGCACCATATAGCCATTCCACTACTAGTCAGAACTCAGAGCATGGTCAAGAATCCAAATTTCCTCCCAAAATTGAATAGTTTTACCATTGTCAACTCCATCTCACTCCATTTTTTATAATCTGTTTATTTTTTTGAGCCTGCTTCCAGATAGTCGAGCCCCCTTGAACTTCATTACTACTAAGAAAAAGATTGAAACTTTTATTCTCCAAAATATATTTGTTATTCCATGTGTCTTTCCATTCTCCAACATCATTATACAATCTCTAAATGAGTTTGGTAAGTAAGAAATCATTCATATTATTTATCTTTCTTAAACCCAGACCACCTCTTTTAATGGATTTACATTTTCTTCTTTTCCATCTCATTCCATAAGAAGTTCCTCTAAATTCTTTCGATAGCCATAGAAAATTTTATGGGTATATTAAAAACACTCAAAGCATACAAGGGGATGCTTTGAATGATATATTTTAGCACAATTATCTTACCAACCTAGCTAAGGAGGGATCCTTTCCACCCAGCTAACTTTGTATGGATTTTATCAATCAAAGAACTCTAGAAAGACTCAGGAGGGTCGAGACATAGAGGTAACCCAAGATAAGAACCTGGAAGGCTAACAATCTCACACCCCATAATTCTTTGAATTTTAATTTGTCTATTCACATTAACATTGAAGAAGTAAATAGAACTTTTTATTCCAATTTATAATTTGTCATGTGGCCTGCCCATAATCATCAAGAGCCTTTTTAATATTCCTAGCATTTTTTACTGAAGCTTCTCCCATAACAATCAAGTCATCCACAAATTTTTGGTGAGAACATATTAGTTCCTTTGATGAAGGTCTCAATCCCACAAAATCCCCCTTTTGCACCATTTTCTTCACAAATCTACCCAAACATTTAGCCATTAAAATGAATAAAATAGGGGATAAAGGGTCCCCTTATCTTAAGCCTCGAGAAGCATGAAAAAAATGAGTTGAGGACCTATTTACTAGAAAAGAAAATTTGGCAGAGGAAACCAGCATATGAACCATATCTAGAAACCTATTATTGAATCCAAAGGCTTCCAATATACACCTTAAAAAGTCCCAATCCACCCTGTTATAGGCCTTAGATAAATCCACCTTCGGTAAAAACCCTTCTTTTTTTTATTTGATGAGGGAATGAATATTTTCATGAATTGAGATATAGAGTCTAAAATCTTCCTACCTGGAACAAATCCATTATGTTATCTCAAAATTAGATTAGGTAATAAAGTCAAAATCCTAAGAGTGAGGACTTTTGAAATGTTCTTATAAAATCAATTGCACAAGCTAATGGGTCTAAATTGATCCATACTATCTACCCTGGGTTTTTTGGGAATCAGGGCCAAAAAAGTACCATTCAATTCTTTAAGGAGTTTTCTAAATCCAAAAAATTATTTGACCCCTTTAATAACATCCTCTTGTATAATGTGCCAATAAGTTTGGAAAAAGAGAAAGGGGAAGCCATCTAGGCCAGGTGCCTTGTCACCATCAAAGAAAAAAATAGCCTTTGTAATTTCTTCTTAGAAGGGATGGCAGTGAGATCTTTGTTCTTATATTCATATATACTCTTTGGAATACACCTCGGGGAATCCTTATGCTTTTCCTTGTCAATATTATGTTCTCTTTCCAAAAGACCACTGAAAATCCTCATAACTTCTCTTCCTTGGTTGCCTACATCTTGTAGTTTTCTCTTCACTATACTGCACTTGCTTCTATTATATTATTCTTCCCTTTTTTTCTCTTTGTTCTCTCCTTCAATAGTAGCAAATCCCTTGGCAACTCTCTTTTTCTTTTTTTTTTAATACATTCTTCTATCAATGTTTGAGCATACCCATGACTGTTTTGTCTCATCCATTCTTGAATTAAAATTTCAAATTCCATGCTTGCTTCATTCACAAAAGACTCGTGAACCAATGGTGACATGTCACCCTTGCCTTCTTGCGTCATTTTTTTACCTTTTGTCACATCAATGATGACTTATCACGTTGATGACCCGAATCAATTGTTGTCCATATCCAACTTCTTGTGCCAACATGGGTGTTCCAAAGTGTATGTTGGTGAGTCTCATGACCAATAACTATAGGATTCCTTCTCCTCCTTCCTCTAATCAATTGTCATGCATTTTTTCCAATCAAATACTTTTGGCCATCAATGACAACACATAATGTTTCTTTCATTCTTCAAGCCAAGGGTGCACGTGGGATCAATAGATAAGGGATCTCAGTTACAAGTCACTGAGAAGACATGTATAATCAAAGACAAAGATGGTAAATTAATTAGAACAAGTTCAAGGACTAAAGGTAATGCTTTTCAATTGAATCCTATTGAGATGACATGTTTAGTTGCTAGAGTGGATGAAGGTTATAGCATAAGGGATTTTGTCACATAAAATTTGATAACATTATGAAGATTAGTACGACAAATGTAGTAAGGCATCTATCTAAAATTGTAAAACCCTCTAACATGGTTTGCAAGGAATGTGTGATGGCTAAACAAAAGAGCTCTTTTCCAAACAAGATATTCACTACATCAGAGAAATTGGAGATGGTGCACTCATATTTATATGGTCCTACAAGAACAAGAGCATTTTATCATGAAAGAAACTTTGTTCTTTTCATTCGTGACTTTATATGAATGATGTGAGTAGCATTATTAAGGAGAAATATAAAGCCTTTGAGAAATTCAATTTATTCAAGAGTAGAGTAAAGAATGAATTAGGTTTGAAGATTAGATGCTTGAGATTAGATAGAAGAGAATTTATAACAAAATTGTTCAATATTTTATGTAAAGACGATTTTTGACTCCTAAAATACCACAACAGAATGGAATAGCAAAAAGAAGGAATAGATCAGTGAGTGAAGCAAGTATATCTATGATGCTTGAAGATAAAGTATCTCATGTATATTAGAGAGAAGTAGCGAACCCCATAGTATATACTATGAACTAAGTGCAGACAAGACAAGGTACTAGTAAGACACCCTATGAACTTTGGTTTGGGCATACACCTACTACCAAATACTTTAGAATCTTTCAAAGTAAATGTTATATCAAAAAAGAAGATGATATGGGAAAGTTTGATTATAGAAGTGATGAAGGCATATTTCTTAGATATCTGTTGAAAAACAAAGCATAAACATGTTTTAATCAAAGACTTGAAACTATTGTTGAAAGCACTAATGTGAAAGTTGATGAGAAATTTAGAATTTAGGAAAGGATGCTTGGTTATAATTCATGATGATGCAAATACTAATCAAAGATCTAACAATCAAAATAAACATCAACTTTTCTATGAAACTAATAATGATTTGTAGATTGAAAAACAGAGAAAAGAACCAAGACCGAAAGTCGGAGTTGATCAAGAAACACCCAAACAAAGAACACCAAGATATGTAGCAAGAAATCACCCTAAACAACATATTATTGGAAGTACAAATAAAAAACATTTGATAAGGAATCAAGTAAGAGATTAAATTTGTTTGATATCACGAGTTGAACCTAAGACTATAGAGGAAGCATCTAAAGATGAATTTTGGATAAAAGCTATGAAAGAAGAACTTGAGTGGATTGAAAAGAACAAAACATGGGAACTCGTCCCTAGACTTAAAGATAGGAACACCATAGGCATTAAGTGTGTATTTAGAAACAAGATTAATGAACAAGGAGAAGTGGTAAAAATCAAAGCAAGGTTAGTATGTAAAGGTTATTCATGACAAGAAGGAATTCATTTTGAAGAAAACTTTTCCCCTACTAGTAGACTTGAAGTAGAGGAATGGTTTTGGTAACAATAATTTCAAAGTATATCAAATGGATGTCAAGTCAACTTTTCTAAATGGAGAACTTGAAGAAGAGGTTTGCATTGAACAATTTGATAGTTTTCCATTGACAAAAGATAAAGATATGGTTTGCAGACTGAGAAAGGCTTTATATCAATTAAAGTAAGCACTTAGAGCTTGTTATGTGAGATTGGATAAATACTTGCAGAGTTTGGGATTTAAGAAAGGTAATGTAGATAGTAACATGCACTTAAGATCGAATTCAAATGGACTTCATATTATCTTTGGAGGAAATGACGAAGCTAGCGAGAAATTTTAAGAGAAAATGAAGAATGAATTTGAGATGAGTATGATTGGTGAGATGAAATATTTATTGGGATTACAAATAAATCATAATAAGGATAGTATTTTCATATCACAAATTAAATATCTCGAGGATTTTTTGACAAGGTTTGGACTAGAAAATTGTAGACCTATTGGAACACCTATGATTATAGGATGCAATTTGTCAAGTAAAGATGAATCACCTAGTGCAATGCAAACAAAGTACAAATCAATTACAGGAGGATTGCAATAACTAACACATACAAACCCTAATATAACTAATGTAGTTGGAGTTGTGGCAAGATTCCAAGCAGCTCCTAAAGAAACACACTTAGCAGCAGTAAAGAGAATTTTCAAATAATTGAAGGGAATATCAGACTATGGAGTATGGTATGATAGATCACATGATTTTATCTTATGTGCAAACACTGATGCGAATTGGGGAAAAAATGTGGATGATATAAAGAATACAATTGGAGGAGAAATTTTTTTGGGAGGAAGTTGGTTTCATGGCTAAGAAAGAAACAAGATTACATATCACAATCTACAACAAAAGCGGAGTATATAGTCAGATCATTTGGATGAAACAAATGTTGAAGAACATAGGTATTGAATTTTCAAAACCTATTATCATTCATTGTGATACTACATGTATAGTTAATGTCAAAGGATCCAGTATTACATTCAATGACTAAACACACCACTATAAACTATCACTTTTTGAGAGAGAAGGTAACAAAGAATGAAATCAGGTAGGAGTATGTTAGGACAAAGGAATAGATAATAGACATATTTACTAAACCTTTGGCTATGGATAATTTTTAGTACTTGAGAGGTATGCCTCGGGTTATTCCCCAACTTTTTTCAAAGTAGTTGAGGCAAGAGTGCATCAATTCAATATATTTAGAGCTTTTTCTTACACCTAGACTATATGTTTGGCGATGCTTCCTTTGGGGGAGTAGTCACTTTGAGCAGAGTTATTAAGAACTTTTTGGTAATGTTTTATAACAACATCTTTTGGTACTTGGCATTTTCACCTTTTACAAATTATTTTGGAGATGATTGAACTTCTAGAATTGGCATAATCGCAACTTCGTCATTGATGTCAATTAGGGAGAGTAATACATGAAAAACTTTACATAATCTATGAGGAAGAGTATTTAGTTTTTAATTGATGTCAAAATGTCAAAGTTGTTGATATCGATGGGGAGTATTTCAAGGAACTTCATTGCATTATCATTCTAGTAACAGAAGTCTTGGCATTAATGATTTTTCATCATATGTTGCCATCAATCTCAAAAGGGTAGATTGTTAGCATGATGTTGAAGCTATTCCTATGGGGGGGTTTGTTAGCATGTTTATGGAGATGATTGAGTGCTTATGTGTTGCATTCATGACTTGGTTTGTCATTGATGCCAACATATATGTGTTTTGGTTGTATTAGTTAGAGTTGCAGAGAGAGTTTTGGACAACGAAGTCAGAGGTTGTAAAAACTAGTTTGGCGAGCTTATGTTCATGTTTGTGGAAATGTTTTGATGACATATTTCTATTCACAGAAAGTAATTTGAAGGTTTGTGTGAGTTTCACTAGATCATTTGGAGGTTGGTTATAATATAGTTTGTAAGGAACAATTTTCTAGTAATTGAACTATTTATGTTGAGTGCAATGGACTTTGGTTGAGCGAGGTTAGAGTGTGGTTGAAGACGTGTGTGTTGATTTGTTCAAGATAGCAAATGCTAGTGATGATTTTTTGATGGTCACTGAAGTTTAACGTGTCATATGTTCACTATCAAGTTGATTGTGTATTGGAATTTATTTTGAGATGTGTAATTGTAATGTAACATGTAATGTAATATCTTGATGAAGTTCTATATATTTCATTGTACATTAGAAAGCCTCGAGGCCAACCAAATTAGTTGTTAGGACTTGCTATAAAGGAAAGATGTAAATGTGATTATAATTGTCATTGTCATGTTATTGTGATTATGTGAACTGTGCATGCAATCAAACCAAAAGATAATGTTGATGATCTATTGAGAACTTCAAAGGAATTGTGTTGGCAAAGAGGTTATTGAATCGTGCATGTGATCAAGCAGACGACTTAAACATCACACATTAAAGCTTGAATCTTAGGCTAAAAGTGTTAAATAGTCAAAGTTGACTTGTTTTTTCAACCTTAATTTCTTCTTTAGGGTGTGATGTTTAAGGGTGGCTACAATCAAAGCAGAGGATAAAGTTGATGATGTACTAAGAATCACAAAAGAATTGTATTGTCAAAGCAGTTGTATCAGTCAATTCACCCATGGATATGTTATCCTAGAATTGTTTTGTGAGGACAAGTTTCAAGCAATTTTGATAGTCAGTGCAATTGACTTCCATTCAACTCCTAACAGGGCTGAAATCTTTTGGATTCAAAGTCTCATAACAAGGACTACATGTATTCATTGCATGTATTGACTCCTAAGAGAGTATTTACCCTTTCACAAGCAACTTTTATATTAGTGCATCATTTTGTGGGTACCATCTCCACTAGGGTTTTTCCTCTAATTAAGGCAAAAGATAATGTTGATGATGTATTGAGATTCTCAAAAGAACTGTATTGGCCAAGAAGTTGTATCACTCAATTCACCCTTGGATATGTTATCCTAAAATTATTTTGTGAAAACGGTTTTGAAGCAATTTGGATAGTGTGTTCAATTGACTTTCATTCAACTTCTAAGAGGGTTGAAATCTTCTAGATTTCAAGTCTCATAACAAGGACATGTATTGATTGCCATGTATTGACTCCTAAGAAAGTAACTTCTTTATTAGTGCATCATTTGGTGGGTACCATCTCCACTAGGGTTTTTCCTCTAATCAAGGGTTTCCCTAGTTAATAAATTGTCTATTATTGTGCATAATTTTTATCTTGTGACTTTACTTTCTAACAGATTGATCATTTGAACCAAAGAAGCCCTATCAAGATTACAAAGATGAATACAAGCAATCTTAGTAAGTGACCCTAAAAACATATTTGTTAAAATTATGGTAAGGTTGTTCATATGACAAATCTTCGTAGAACTCAACCCATTACTAGGCATTACACTTTTGAAGGATATTTCTATAATTGTAAAAAGTATGGTCATGCTATAAGTGAGTTTAGATCTAGATCTAGTAATAGATCTAATAATACTAAATTTGATGGATATTGTTATGTATGATACTAGGCATTACACTTTTGAACAGTATTTCTATAATTGTAAAAAGTACAATCATGGAATAAGTGAGTTTAGATCTAGAGCTAGTAATAGATTTAATAATACTAGCTTTGATGACCATGCTATAAGTGAGTATAGATCTAGATTTAGAAATAGATCTAACAATACTAACTTTGATGGATATTGTTATGCATAAAACAAATATGGCCATAAATCTAATGAGTGGAGGTCTAGGAGTAAATGTTCAAAGGCCGCCACTGAACCGCCACTGAACCAACCAGGAAAAGCAATTCAATGCCACATGAGTGGTAATCATGGGCACTTGGATGTGAACTGCAAAATTAGATCACCAAGAGGGAAAAAAAGGACCATGGAAGTCAACTTACATGGCATCTTAACTTACATAGAAAAAGGAAGACCTGGTTTACTGAAGTTGACAGGTTGTACCATATGCTATGCCTAGCTTTGTTGGCATTAAGCTTTTCTTTTTTATAAGTATAGGAAATACTCATATTTAAAATATGATCTTTAACGGTAACTCTAAACGTGAGATATGGGCACTTGCAAAATGACTTTGCAAACCGCCAATCCTCGTGCATCGGGCCAAAGAAGGTGCTGAAAAGCGTCTGCCCCTGGCTTCTAGCTCTTGCTCTATTTTTCATCCATTTTCACACTCATTTCTTTTCAGAATTAAATCCGTACACTATCCTGACTACCGGGCAGACCATCTAGCTCTATGATTTAAAATATTTTCAACATTCCTAACCTTTAATCTCAAGTTGTGAATCCTATAAAAGACGCAAATTTAAAGTAACCTTCAAAAACGAGCTAAAACTTGTTCTCTCATGTTATAAATGTTATCCTAAATATTTTATCAGATAACAAAAAGCAATCTGAAATTTCCAAATAGCAATCATTCATGTAAGTTTAGAAACCATTCGCACGAGAACAACAGTCTACGATATAGTATTTTAGCGAATTTCATCAGCTTGATCATTTCCAGTGTCTTATTTGGTAAAAACAAAACTAGAAAGTGTTAGATAAGGTGGAGGTGCTGGGAAACAATTTGTAAAAGGATAACGTTAACTTCTAACAAATTTAAAATGCTGGTCCTTGAAAGTAAAAACTCTGTTTAGGAACTTTGTTTATTATTTCTGAAGAATCACACACTTTAAAAACAATAATGTTGTACGTAAAATGGCATAATAAGTCAGGGCAAAACAACAATATTGCATATGAAGTAAAGGGCCTGCTGATGAAGTTGAATGTTTCTGAACGATCCCACCAAAAACAAAAATCTTCCGAGGCTTAAGACCCCTGCGTAGTATGAGACTGATTTGATCCTTGGCTCTTAACCAAAGAGGTGCCCACTAAACTCATGTTTCCGAATCAAGTTGCAAAAAACATCTGGAATGACATAAAACTCTGCATTTAAAAATATGGAATTGAAGAATATATCACCCAATAGTCAATTGCATAACCGTAAGTGATGGGGAACGTGCGCTCTTCTAGAACGTTTAATGAAGGAAGGATTTTGTTTCCGAAACGCATACCACTAAGAGCAACAAATAAATTTTAAAGGTGTTTATTGATGGAACCGATTTGAGTTTGTTTCCAAACTCATACCACCAAAAGCAACATGAAAAATATGAAAGTGCAAAAAACGCCATATACATATGATCTTGACCAAAGCCAGGACAAGTGTATCATTATTATTAACCACTACGAGATTTATCTGCAAACCTGTGGGCAAAGATTGGTTTTGACAAACAGTATTGGCTATTTCCCATCAATATTTATAATTTTATACATTTGTAATAGAGAAAAGTTTATGCAACTATTGTCTCATCAACAATTCCCTGCACTTTCCAAATATATTTTAATTTTCCATTTATAGATATGTTTATGAAAAAAGGTAAACTAAATGTTTAATATTTCAGAAATTAAATGCACTTACTGGGTATGATTTAGTCTTTGTCCAAGTCAAACTCACCTGGAATTTACCTAGATTAACCATTAAACCAGATATAAATTTCTTCCAATCTCTCCATGCATTGCCTGCATTCTTGGAATTATTTTACGTTTCACTGTTATTTTTATATTTTTAGGGTTTGTTAGGTGCCATTATTCAACATAGCATTTGGTCCCTGCGCCTAAGAAGGGTAATGATTCACCATAGCATTGCCCTTCTGTGTTCTCACTTCTCACCCTAGCATAACCATAAAAATCGGACCATCAGAAAACAAAGGTAAAGCTTGTGCCCAAAGAAACCTTTTCAATTATCAAAATCGTTGCAATTTATCCCTTTATTTAAAATACATATTCCTCACAACTCTTCTTTCTTGTCACTGACATCATCACGCAATAGCTCATCAAGAGAGAACTCATCTTCCTCTAGAATCTCTCCATCTTTCCCATCCCAGGATTCAATCCTTTCAAGGACAGGAATGGATTCAAGAGGGAGGTTGCCTTTTCCTCCCCGCCCTGCGTCCTTCACAAATTCCCTGGTGAAATTCCAGCATGCAAACAATTAATTCTTCTCATATCTAGATAGCAGAAGTTTGATGCTTTTTAACTGAGACATGTAAAATATAACACTCAAGAGGCTAGCTTGACTTACACAATATGTTCAAGTTCAAATGCACTACGAAGTGGAGCATAGACACCTTTCTTGACATTCAAAGCTACGAGGGCAGGGTATCCATATCCACCAACACCAACTGCTTTTTCAAGAGCAGGCTGCTTCCCTGCTGCTGCCCAAACATAGCTGTAAATTTGCAAAACAAATGTCAACCATAAGAAAGAAGAAAATAAACTAACTGTTAGCAATTGCTATGCAAAAAGTTCAGTAAGTTCTTTTCAATTTAATTTCTCTGAGATTCTTTATAGTTTCTATTTCTCCCTTGCTTCTACAAAGGAGAAATATAGTATGGCTTGAGAAACAGTAAACACTAATACATGCACTACAGACATGCCTGTAGGAGTTTCTCTTGAATTTTTCTGCAACGGATAGAAGAAGTTCTAGGTACTTATTCCTTCCTTCTGCCATTGTGTCTAAAATGTCAGGCAGAAAACTGATAAAACAGATGGCCGATGCTGCACACTTTGTTTCCATCACATCCTGATGAAATAATAGGAAAATACAACTATGGTTAATTACCTAACCATATTGAGCTGTTTATAAAATGGACAAAAACAAATATACTCCCACATACTGGTCCTGTAAGTTCAACCACTTCTGGAGGAGGAACATTTGTCTCAAGCTGGTCAAGAGCAAAAGATTCGATGGCAGATGCAGTTCTAGCACCTTCATATGGCACTGGACTCTCCTTGTCAGTTGCAAAAACCAAGATTGTAGGGAATCCTTGGACGTTGAACCTGCTCATCAGACTCTACAAAAGCAAATGGAAAAACAGTAAATTAAAGAAAACATCACAAATGTCAAATGAGGTTAATTAGCATCAACTTATATCTCAACAAGCTTGGCCCCTTTTCATTGGAAAATTCAAGCTTTTCATTGACTAATAGCGCAGAAACTATTCACTTATATTTAAGATGTTCTGCTTAACAGAAGTTCAATTAGAAGGAGAAACATGATGCATAGCTATAATTTATGTTTAGTGTCATTTTCAGTTTTCTCTGAAAATGTACTAATGAGATAGGGTTCGCTAGAAAATTATTTTAACTCTAATCCTAGGATATCTTAGAATAAGTTGCTCTGATATATAGGGGACGTACTAATTATCATTAAGAAAATAAATAGCCAAGAACATTAACATATAGAGACTATATTGGTTATCATCAAGAAAAACAGATATCCAAGAACATGCCCAGAAATTGATAAAACACTGTCAGAATGAGCTAATCATCAGGTCCTGTCCATCAAATGACATTGTGCTACAGAATGGGCAACACAAGATCGCCAAAAACTTCCAACTTGGCAAAAACTCCACCAAACTGAGCAGCTTATAAAATACTTTATCCTCTAAACAGAACATAAATTCAGGTGAAATACAATTTAACTTTAAATGACAAGTGATGGAATTGCACAATAGAATAAGTAATGCCGGCAGTGTGAATGAAAAGAAGCAACCAAACTCAAGTTGTTATGAACTGGACATTATGTATGCAATAAGAATTCCAAGTTGAAAAGAATGGAGCGAATCTTTTTCATTGCCTCTTCACACTCTTACAAATGCTCACCATGCCATCACCAGACAAAATACTAGTGCAGTCATCAAATCATTTTGTCCAACATTAACATTCCACGGGACAAAGGAACAACCAAATCCATTGCTATCAACTCTATTCAAAGAAAGAAAGCATCTGAGGCACTGAAGTAATAAAAGACTGATGTTCAGACAAATGAGGACAACCTGGATGATGCTCCAGCTCTTCACACACTGTTATTGTTATTCAGGCAAATGTGCTTTCTAGTGTGATTGCTCAAAGGAGTTGATTTTAGTCTTATGGTTGTGCTAGAAGAGCTTGTATTGATCTTGCGTTGATGCTTGTATAAGCAGAATGTAAACTATTAGTAATAATTAAAACTCGTGACATTTTTCTGCACCTGATTGCCTTTGTATACATTAGATTCCCCCCAACTATATTCATTTCCGACTAACTTGTGACATTAAACTCAATTTCTCATCCAAGTTTAATGCAGCATTTTATTCTGGCTCGAGTTCATCAATTGGATTCACTTTATCACGTTGACATTATATTAAATTTGAACCTAGTTTATGTTCCTTTCGCATGCAGATCCCCTCTCATGGGTGTTTACTCATATTTTTCCAAATTTTCATTCCAACACCTTAACAACCCCAAGGAAATTCTTAAAACATGTTTAACTTTGATGTGGCATTAGTGGGTGTGCGTGCGTGTGTGTGCATGTGGGTGGGTGTGCGTGTGTGTGTGTGTGTGTGCGTGCAGATGTGTGTGTGTGAGTGTGCGTACATGTGTGTGCATGTGTGCGTGTGTGTGTGTGCGTGTGCATGCGTGGATGTCTGTGTGCGTGTGCGTGTGCATGTATGCATGGGTAGGCATGCGCATGCGCGCATATGTGTCTCGTGTGTGTGTGTGTGTGTGTGTGTTCATCCCTCACTTGACTTAAATCTGGATTTAATCCTGATTCATTCCAGGCTCTAGTATTAACCCAGGTTACTTTTGAGGGCTCTGCCAATGAAAACATTCTGATTTCAAAGCCAATGGATTTATGGACAAGGACTCCATTCTGGCTTTCTCGTCACCTCACATCCAGAAGCCACCAGAGAAAATGGCATTTACGGGTAACATAGGAGGACACATAGCCCAACAAGTTCAAGGAGGTGATGTGAGATGGCAACACATGACAATTAGGGCCTACTGGCAATACAAGGTACAAAAACATATAAGGAAGGTGGACCTGATTCAAACCCAATTATATCACCAGTACCAATTACATGCAGATGAAGCAAAAGACAGATTACTGATGGCTGGATTAAAAGCATAGGTCACCAAAGACCAACATTCATTTAGTTTTCAAGCAGGCTGCAGTGTTAGTTGATCCCCAATTGTAAACTCAATACCTATACTAACAAACCTATCAGATACATATGTCAAACAATTAACTTTCCTTCAAACAATAAAGTATTCAGATCTGTTATTGCAAATAAAAGGTAGATACTATGAAGCATTAGTATCAGAAACATGTGACAATTTCTTCAAATTACACGGGCTCAATGTCCACTAGACAGACAAGGAAAGATATTATATTTGCATGGTCCTACTTCAGGCAAGCAAATGGTCCACGGGGTAAATGACAATCGCATGTTGCTAGAATCATTTTTGTGGATGTAAAAATGATTCTAGCAACATGCAATTGTCGTGGATGTAAAAATGATTCTAGCAACATGCAATTGTCATTTTTACCCTGTGGACCATTTGCTTCATTTTCAATTACACAAAAGATCAATTCCCATCGTCTTGTTTCTGTTTTAAGTTAATCAAGAATCATTCCTGATGGTGCCATCAATGAAAAAGTTAAGAAACCAAGTATGCAAAATACTGTTCATGCTTAATTACCTACTAATCATGACTACTTAGAAATTCACAGTCAATTAAGTGATGACACTCACGAATAGTGTGAAAAGCGCTCATACCTTTTCAGAATCACAGTTCACATGACCAAAATTCACCTTGCCTTTCAAGCTGTTTGCAGCTTTCTTCCATTCTGGGGCAAGTTTTTTGCAGTGTCCACACCTAAGATAATGTTGGGATGCAAATAACAGTTAACAGTATTTCATTAGAGATTATAATAGAGGGCAAAAGTTGCAATGAAGATCTCAAAAACTAAAAAGATCATAAAATTACAGAATAGCACAAATCTAAAATCTCAAAGCCAAAAGTGATTTATCAGCCATGATAATGAAATGTGATGTTTACAAACACTATTCGGAAAAAACAAAGATTGTCCAATGATTATGTTATTGCTTATCCATGAGAACCACGGCACACATTCTTTTTGATAAAACCTTAGCATTAGCATGAAATAAATTGGACTCGACTATTCAATGGGAGGCAAATTTTCACAATTTGTATCTATACTGTGGACACCAAGACAAAGTTCAATTCTATATGGCTTCCTATGCAAACACTAAACGTACAATACCACTATAAATAAGCATTAACTAAACAGAATGCTCAAATTTCATTAGAAGAAGCAGCTCACCAAGGGGCATAAAACTCAATAAGCCACAGATCTTTGCTTTTCAGGACAAGATCATCAAAGTTGCTAGAGGTCAGTTCTACGGATGCACTTAATGAACTCGAATCACTTTTTTTGCTTGATCCAGTATTCCCATTCAGACGATCTTTAACTACAGCCTTTAACTGCATATCAAAAAAACAATAAAATGTTCAATGTTTGGAAAAACACATGCTCCTCCAATTCATAAATAATATACCTGAAAATGTAATGGGGAAGAATGAAAAATACATAATAACGAGTTAAACATTAGGCCATAGAATTATAAAATTCCATAAAAGAAATACTGCCAAATCACGGTTAACACAAAAACAGATAACCAAACTCCTTGAAGCTAGAAAACCGAGATAACGCATGTAAGTATATGTGTACTATGTTTGCACTGCAGCAAATAAGGTTTCCCCCTAAGTTGCTGAAACAGGAATGGGAACGGGTTTGGGTAAATGGGTGCAATATGCTAGTACAGCAAAAAAAATTGTAGGGATTTGGGTTTTGGGTATGTTCATACAAATACACACACACATGTATATGTGTATGTATATATGTATGTGTGTGTGTATATATATATGTATATGTGTGTGTGTGTGTGTGTGTGTATGCATGTATCTATTTATGCAGCTTAAAAATAGAATAAGTTTAGAATGTCATATTCATATACATATTTGAAATGTATCTTTCTAATTTAAATTCAGGTTTCTGTATCAAGAAGATCAAGCCAGAATCTCATGATAGATAAGTTCAGAGTTTGTTAATCAGCAGTCTAGGTCTTAAAAATATCTAAAAGATCAAACTAGAACACTAAACATTTCAGCATTTAAAAACACAGATCCCAGATGTGAGCCCACAGGAGATTCGTTTCAGAATAAGATTTCGGTGTGTTTGATAACTGGAAATGCCTAGAAAAGTCTCACAATTCAGCAGCTTACGTTTACCCAAAGTAGCATATCAAAAAAACAATAAAATGTTCAGTCTTTGAAACAACACATGTTCCTCCAGTTCATAAATAAATAAAATATCAGAAAATGTAATGGGGAAGGATGAAAAATACATAATATATTAATAACAAATAAAACATTAGGTCATAGAATTATAACAAACCATGGTTAACACAAAAAGAGCTTAGCAAAACCCCTTGAAGCTAGACAAGCAAGATAACACGCATAAGCATATTTGTATTATGTTCCCACTGCAGAAAATACTGTTTCCCCAAAGTAGCAGTTTGTCCAAAAAAAATATCAAATTGCCATAGGTAGGTGAAACGAAATCAAATAAGTTCTAAATAATTGCAATCTACTAGGAAGCCTAAAATTTAAGGGAAAATATTTAAATTTATGGTAAGCATCAAGCATTATAACAAGGACTAATATGAGAAAACACGCTATAAAGGAAATACAAACAAACCATAGATATATCACAGTAATTACATCAAATTTGAATGACAAAGAGATGATCAAATCCTCAAAAGGTGCAACATAATAGATACATATTTGTAAATATACTTGAACGAAGTTGCCAAAGCAGCAGTATAAGTTTTCCCCAAAGTAAAATACATAGCTACCTACTAAGAATTAAACCAGATATTCTCCATGAGATAAATGCAAGCCGTTTCACATACCTGCTGAATTGCAAACTCCGCAATTGGCTTAACATCCCTTGCTCCTTGGTAATCTACAGGAGATTTGCCAGGAGCGAATACCTTGATGGTTGGAAAACCTTTGATTCCATATTCCTGCTCAAGTCCAAAAAGAGTAGACTTCTGATTAGATTTCAATTGCAAATCCATTTAACATTATGTGTATTTACAAAGCTATATGTTTGCCTCAAGGTCGACCACATGAAGTTTGTTGGTCCCATTTGGCATTACACAATTAATAGGCTGAACTCTCAATTCAGTGCTCTATATATCTCTATGCTATTTAAATGCCTACAAATTTTTAAAAACCGCAGGCTTCTCTTTTTTATTGCGGTTTACTTTTTTCAAAACCAATTTTTTCCCAACTAAATCCCCACTTCTTGACAAATTGTACTTTTGGTGTGCAAATATTTCACTAAAAGACTTTGTGGCTATGGACCTATGGTATATAGCAGGCCCCTCAAGGCTGACCAATGCCTGGAATATTGATTTTTGTCCTTCCTATGACTTGGACATACTATTTGGATACTAATAAATTCAATTTAAATTTCTCTTTCAATACTTCTCTAGAAATTCAAAAAAATAATCTTGAAAAGTTAACAATTAATCATTTTTCAGGGAGATTAGGAGATCAAGACAGGTACAGGAGATGGGTAGTGAAACAGAGATGCCATTTTAAGGCATGGGATGCATAAAAAATAAAATATTGAAATCTGTAAATGAGATTAGGGCACATGGACTGTTCAATTGGGGTTACACAGTGATGTACAGGCTGCTTGGGCATGCTTTCTATTTATTTATTTTTGTTAATTTTTATAGAAGACTCTATTCATGTGATGAGACTGCATGATAGATGCAAGGACTGAGAGCAACGCCTTCTACTGGAGGGAGATGTATGTGTAACCATCTACAGTAGAAGAATAAGATGCATCTCAAGTCCCTGGACTGAGAGCAACGCCTTCTACTGGAGGGAGATGTATGTGTAACCATCTACAGTAGAAGAATAAGATGCATCTCAAGTCCCTAGGCTCTAGATAAATACCTGCCAGTTTCCATGAATTTTTCCTAGTTCACATTTGAATCCAGATAATCAATACAGTTATAATTTGTAAGATTAGTGTTGCAATAGCTGACATTCAAATCTGGATCCTAACAGCAATCTAAGTTCAGTTTGAAAACAACATTTATGCATCCGGAATTTTGGTATTAAATAAAAATCTGATCTAAAATTTTCCAATTACAATATTTCTGTATTTTAGTTGACAGTAGTTTCATTATAACTGTGATTTCTGGGTTTCCCAGCATAATTCAAAGCATGGATTTCCAGGACCAATTCAGATAGGTTGATGGTAGACACCAGTATCATGGAGAGGACATCTTAAACAGCATTTGAAAGATACAATCAAAAATTCCTTTGATGGAAACTGAAATCAGGTCAAAACCTGGTTGGACAGAAGGAAAACAACAAAAGATCCAAGAAGAGATTAAAGTACCGAATGAAAATGAGCATTTAACTCATGTTAAGGACCATAAAACAAACTCAGAGATAGGGCAATATAGAGAAGAATGATGTCTTATTAGTATTATCTTTGTATTTTGTCTGTTATGCAAAACCAGCATATGCCAGGGAGGCACATTCAAGACTTTTAAACCCATTCCTAGAATCGAATACATTTTGGAAGCACAAGGGCAATAAAAAATGTCTACATCTCATCCCAAAGGAAAAAAAATCATAGCTATTGCAAAAAAAACAAAAAAAGCTGGGGTGTCCCCTCAATTTGGGAGACATTTTTTAGAACAATCTCCCATTTAGGGACAACATCGGGATGCCCTAGCATCTCCAGGCTCCCTTGACAGTCGTGGATGCAGATTATAATTGATTCAACATTTGTGTGCAGGACATTAGGAAAATTGGTTGAGTCTGCCTACAAGCATGTCAATTATGAACCCCTTGTAGTGTAAATTAAGGCGCTCAAGAAAATGTATGATACAGAGGAAAATTCGTTATGCAGAGCTCAATGAATCATATTTACTAAACTAAATGGCTACAAATGTTCAAGAAAGATACTTGAGATTTTTTGACACAAAAAAAGCCAGTCAGCGACAACAAGAGGAGCCTCCGAAATTAACATGTCCACATGTGATTTGCCTCCAATTGTAATTCGCAATGCCGAATTGTAACTTCTCAGTTTCAAGGTTTACTTCATCAATTTAATTTTTGGTTTGATTAAAAGAATTGTTAACCCGGCATATTATATACCTTTTAAATTTTCATATGGTTTGTTTAAATTATTTAACATATTTGCATTTATTTTTTGAATGATTTTTCATACAGATGCAATAGTCCTCCCGAAATTTAACTACTGTCCTCCTGAACTTTAATTGTTGTTCGCCTGCTATCCCCAAATCCTGAAGAAAAAGTAATGACCCTGGATGCCTTGGTCCTAATTATTTGAAAAAAAAATGGCAAATGAAACTCTAGGAAAGTATTCTGAAAAATTCAATAGATTCAAGGGCTTGTTTTAGTGCCTCAATGTGATGCTATTTATGTACGATGGACAATCAGGAAGTGTGGACATCAAGGAAAATGCAGCCGCAACAGTACTCTTGCTTTCCATCCAACACTCACATCAAGTATTATCAAGACTGCCAGTGAATTTTGTAAGGTCAAATACTAAATGCCTAAGAATGTGACCGTTCCCGAATCCAAACAGCCAACAACCACCTCGTCCCTATCAACATCACAGATTACACAACCCAAAGCATAGCAGAAATGTAGCCATTTTCCAAGAGAACAAAAAGGTAGAATGGCCAATTGCATTGAGAGAGAAGAAATTAACACAAGTCAACAATGAATCTTTTTAATATGATTAGAACTTCAATATAAAAACTTATAAAGATAGGTTCAATATATGGGATTTGATAAGGAAGGACCTCAAGTATAGCATCCCATTTTTCTAAGAAAATGTCATCCTGTCAAATTCTCCATAACCATATGCGATGCACAGATTTGAAGCATAAAATTTTGGTGCCATAATGATTGAACGAGAAGCTTCACTATGATGAAGCCTAAGAGATGAACGGGTTTTACTAACATTAACATTAAGTTCACTTGACTGGCCTCCCTCTCCATCTAGGGCAGCTAACCACAGCTTGATTAGTATGCAGTAGACCCACTAACAAATCGATCTCACCAGATCTAGCAGGTGTAACAGTAGAAGCTACAAAGTCAACTTTGACAAATTACCTACCAATGTATTGCATTCCCAATATTGAAGAACCATTTGTAAACACAAAATGGTTTTCGTTAAGTTAAGGACACCTTCCCCCTGTGTAGGCACTTGTCATTGCCCCAGGGTATTATAGGAACCTTCATTCGGGCAAGATCCAAGGTTCTGAAAATCAAAATTGGCAAGCAGATTCTCAAACCTGTCTTTCTATACATTTGCATGCTGTATCAAATTCCATATGCCTCTTCTATATTACTTGGTTGGATCCCCACTTCAATCACATCAAGCTTATCATAAGGGCATATCCCTCAAACTCATCTTTCTTGGTTTTTCCCCTGCCCTTCTCTCACCACCTTCTCCTTCCTCAGGATTTCAGAATTCAATCTTTTAAACATAACTAAAGAATCAGAGTTTTACCTTTTCCGTGCACAAGGGCATATCCCTCAAACTCATCTTTCTTGGTTTTTCCCCTGCCCTTCTCTCACCACCTTCTCCATCCTCAGGATTTCAGAATTCAATCTTTTAAACATAACTAAAGAATCAGAGTTTTACCTTTTCCATGCACGGATCCCATAACCCATCTTCATGAGTTTTTGTATTCAAGTTCTAAAGCTTAAATTGTAATAATTTACTTTCAGAACGAAATCTTTGATCAGCTATGTGCAATGATTCATAATCTCGTAGCAATCTGATTTGTGGACAAAAATCCTGATTTTCAAAAGCTTAAATTTCATTTTTTCTCAAGTTTCCACTGTCAGGATTCTCAGAATATTAGCAATCTCGAGATTCTCTTCTAAAGCGATTGAGATCGCCTCATTAGCAGTTCCATTTTTGTACCAGAGATTGTCTCATGGAAGAGAAAGGATTCAACTTGAGATTGGATGACAATTTGTAATGCTTCTGAGAAGGATTTTACTTTATTCTTATCCATCAATGATGCTTGCAAATATATTAAAAAGTACTTAACAGACATAAAGGAGGCGCCACTTTTACCCTAAACAGTATAAGTGGGTTCAAAAGAACGACCGTGGTTGAATGGAAAAGTTTAAACTAGGGAAAGTAGGGTTTTCCAAAACAAAACAAAAATGACTTATCCTACCTAATTCACTATCAAGGATCGGACCATGCCTCACAAAAAAACCACCTTGAAATATAGTTTGAAAGAACTAAAAACGAGTTTACAATACTATATTGCTGTGTTCGAATAAAGGACACATAAAAATATCCATAAAATAAATGTTGCAGGCGTGCCAATAATAAATTTTATTGTAGAAATAAAACGATGAATACAAAAGAGGGCATGCCTGCGCAAGAGACTGATGGGCATCGGCATCAAGAGCGGCAACTGTAACAAATCCCTTCAAAACACTGGCTGTCTTTTCCCAGATGGGAGCCAGCGCCTTGCAGTGACCACACCAGGGCGCATAAAACTCTACCAACACAAGTTTTTCTGAACTCAATACCTGCAGTCAAACAACAGCAAGATCATGAAAAATGCGAACTATCTAGCTTGAAGACACGCCCAGTCTATGATCTTAGGTTACCTTGGACTTAAAATTGGAGGGAGATAACTGAAGCACATTGGATGAGGGCCCATACAGAGCTTCCGCCACGCACACATATGCCACCAACAGAGTCACCCAAATCCATCTCAACTCCATTCTGCTCCGCGACAACAATTTGTAGTCTTGTTACTTCGATTATTCAGGTTCTGCGCTAATATACGTCTCTTTCTTGCACTCTCCACAACTCTCAGACACCTGCAAATTCAATTTACCCCGAACCACAACGATCAAATCATTTACCCCAAAACTATTACGTGTTCGACCCAATGTTCTACTGACACGTGTACTCACCGCCACGTTCCATTCTTTATTTCCTAACCAGAGATTGAGGAGTTATGAGGACATTGATAAAAAGAGATTGCGAAAGATAATTAGAAATTAATAAATATTATATGTAGAAATTGCAGTTTAATGTCAAAATGAAACAAAACAAGTGGAACTTAAAAAGATAGCGACGTGGAAATTAAAGAAATTCAATATGTAATGGTAAATACGGAGATAAAAGAAAATAGTTGAGACAATAAATAGAAGCGGTCAAGTTATAAATTTAGGAAATAAAGGGGTCATCAAACATATGTTGACTTCATAGAAAAGTATGTAAGAAGACATATAAATGATAAGGTTACAAGTATCATTATTAAAAGGTCAAAGGGCTATGGAAAATATAAAAGAATTAAAAATACTAATAATAGTAAAAGATTTATTTTGTAGGATATGAGTAATACAAATTCATATAATTTGAAAAACACTTGTATGCAAGAATCTCTTACATAGAAGAAAAGAGAAAGAAAAGGCAAAGGTTTGATTCGAAGAATATGCAAATTATATTATTAGATTGAAAAGATGAGAGATAGTTACAAAAGATCAATTCTTACAGAAGGATGTCAAAAAAATTAAAAGGGAAACCCTAAGAGGTAAAATGGTATTTAATAATTACTAATTGATCATTGAATGGAAATGCAAGTGTATAAAGGGAAATCTTAAGAAGAGAGTAAAAGTAATTTAATAAATTATATTATATTAACCTTTTACTCTAACACCCCCCCTCCCTTAAGATGAGCAACAATGCACCTACAAATAATGTAAGAAAAAACAAGGAAACTACAATGGTGAAAGCAAACTTGAGTCTCAACAAAAAGGCCTGATGAGGTACCCAATCACAACCAAATCTCTATGAAATGGAAAAATAGGGGAAAACCCTACTCCAAAAAGAGATAGCAAAGAAAAAAGTACAAATGATATGTCTCAAGAGACTCTCTCAAGACCATAGGTATAATAAAACCCCCACGATAAAGGCTTGAGACTTATAGCCCCCCTCAAATGGCAGAACTCATGTGTCAATTAACATACCAATGTGGCTCCAATTTGAAAGAAACAAAAGCAGTGGACAAGGAGGGTGAAACCCCTGAATGTAAGGTGAAGCTGGAAGTTCTAGTTGATGCTCAAAGGAGAATGCATGAGAATCTTGAAATGGAATCTCCAATGGAGGTGGGATAACAGGTGTGTTGAATCTGTCATTTAAGAGGAGATGTGTGTCCTCTGATATATCCTCAACAATTGCATTAGGTGGCTCGATGACCTTAGCTACAATGGTAGGCAAGGTTGAAGAGTAATCATGTGCAATAAATGGAATTTGAATAGGAGGTGGAGGTGTAAAAGTCACAACATTAGTGTCAGGAACAACATATAAGTTCAAGCGACCTAACTTCACCTCAGTAGTCTCTCATGAAGAAGGAGAGTGATTCTCTGATAGTGGAGATGTTGGACCAAAATGAGAGAAAGAGTACGGGCAAGAAGATTGATCAACAGTCCATGTGGCAACAATATTGCATGTCTCACTATCTCTGATGTGCATTGAATCTTGTCCAAACTCAACTGTCTTCCCTGTCCCATTGTGTGTAATCTGATAAATAGAGAGAGGGTTAGAGAACAAAGATGGAACACAAAGTACATCATGAAATGTGCCATCATCAATGTCAATAGAACCTTTCCCACATACAGTCATAAATTGTTGTTCTCCATCAAAATGTGTGGAGTAGGAGAAGACTCAAAAGAAGAGAACAAATCCTGAGAAGATGACATATTGTGTGAAGCACCTGAATTCAGTAACCATCTAAAAGAACGTGGAGTAGTAGTTGCACATAGTGCAAGACCCTTTCTTATATCTTTACCATATGACTAAAATGATGATAATGAAGAAGATCTATGTGAAGTAGAAGGAATATCAATGTTTCTCTTCTGAAGGAGAGCTATCAAATCTAAAACCTATTTGGCATAGCCATCTAACTTCTTCTCATGTAAATGTGACTCATTATGATTAGGCTTATTACAATAAGCACGCTTCAATCTTTTTGGCTTTGGTTTATCTCCCTTAGGAGGAGGTGAGCCCCATTTGATGTGAGGTGTCATGCCCAAAATATTAGGGGCAAAAACGCACAATTTTTTTTTTTTTTTAAACTAAGATACAAAAGAAATTAAGGTTGACAGAGATCGACACAAAGACTTAAATAACAATGACCATAAAGGTGACCTAATTAACTAGGCCCTCCCAACAAATTGATAACTTGAACATTATTACAATTCTAATGATTTACTTCAGGCTTAATTCCATTAATTAGCTTCTAGCGATTTCATTCGAATTATGTTTTAAAGCTTAATCCAAATTTAAGCATAGCCTTAAAATTTTCTCCAACATACTATAACCATCCAAATAATTAATTAATTGTTTACCACTATAATTGATGACAAGAATGAATTCAGTAAATCTATATTTTAATCTAACTTTTTTTTAACTATCATAAATTAGATCCTTATTAAAATCGATCTATACGCACACAATAGTATAACATGAATTAATAAAACATTAAGGTTGTCCAATTGAGATATTCTAATTTCATATTTAAAAAACTTTTTAAATTAAAAACAATAGCTTAGTATTTTAACATCCACACACCACTTAATAATTAACGCTAATCCTAATTTAAATAGGACATACATCTAAAACTAACTAAACATAATAATTTAGTTAGAACAATCCTTGACTAATTAATTACTACTAAAATAAATTAACTTATATTTAAATTTTAAGCTAACATAACAAGTACTACACTAAGGATATAACAACTAAATTAATTCAAATAAAATTAAAACTATTCTAACTAAACTTCAAATTTAAAACAACTTAAACTAACTAAAATCTATTAATCTAAACTACACAACTAACCTAATTACTAACTAACTTACTAACATAATACAAATGACCCAACTAACAAACCTACACCCCCCTCCTACCCTAGTCCTAGGACCTACTTTTCCCCCCTACACCACCCCCCCCCATGCCAAGTGGGCAACTTAGACCCCACTTCCCAAGAGTCTGCGCGCTGCCCAAGGGCCTGTGCATGCAGACCTGTCCCTTCCATCTGCCCACGCATTGGATCACGCGTGAGGAAGAGTGAGGCGTTGGGGGGTGGGTGAAAAGTGCAGAGGGGTTTTAAGTTTTTTTGTTAATAACTTCACCACCTCCACAAGCCAAGACATGACCCCACGTCATCGCAAGGTTAAGATGATGAGTGGGGAGAAAGCATAAAAAAAAGTTTTGTCACAAATGAAATGTTTAAATATTCTCATGCCCTCCCTCAAGGTGATTCAACCCCTATACTTGCTGACAGGTGGTTGGAAGTTTTTTTTTTTTTTTTAAATTTACTATATGATTCGACTTGTATCATGCCTCAAATCTCTAAGACCTATTGAATTAAATGCCCAAAAGTTTTATAGTTGGGATGTTGAATTTAAAAGCATTAACATATATATATTTAGATGTTTTATATTCAATCTTATTTAAGTCATATTATTTAATGAATTAGCAATGATTTTTGATTTGTAATTCAAAGGAGAATATCTCATGGAATATTCTCTGTGACATGGGGAAATTTAAGGCTTCTCCATACATTTTCCAGAGAGGGTTTTTTGACCTGGAGATGCACAATTTTGAAAACCAATTTTTTTGCCAAGTGCTGACATGTTTTCTTGCTAAAGTTCCTTGGTACGCAAAATGAATTTAAACATTTCTAGAGGTAATATGGAGTTCCTATGAACAAGCACACTAATACAAAAGGATGCAAAGGATTATAATTCTCTTTTCTACTATAGCTCATGTTAATTCAATCATCTAAAGACGAGGATGTATGTTTTATATAGTCATCATATAACATGGTATGTGTTCTCTCTTATTTATTTAAATTCAAGGAAATTCAAAACCTCTTAATCAAATTGATCTTGTTCTTTATGAAACTTAACAAGGAATTATGATCCTATATTCAGAATTCAAAAAGGTGATGAATAATTCTTATCAAATTTAATTGTATTACTAATGAAGCTTAACAATGAATGTGCTAGCTTGGTGATCACAATGTAGGATTATTATTACATGTTAATATTCAAAACATCGAATTGAAAACTTCAACACCTCAATTGTCTTTCATTATCATAATTGAAACTTAGAATTTCCCAATTCAATACATTATCTATCATTCTAATTTCTCACATACATATGCCAAAATTTGGAACCACATGAGAGCATTGCAAGGAGAATTTCATAATCTTTTCTTTTCTCTATTATTCATCCTGGTTCAAGGCTCCATCGGGAAAGAACCAGTAAGAAAACTCAATGTCTTTGCCACTACATCAAATTCAATTACAACTTACATAAAATTACAATTCAATGAGTTTTCTTCAAGGCTTTCACAAGAGAACTTTTATCAAATGTCTTCATTGCATCAAGGGAAACATGGAAAAGACAAGAACCAACATGGAGGTAAACAACACAAGGAGATAAGCAATTTAAGCATGCATTCCCAACTCGGTTGCACAATAGGTCCAACAATGAACCAATATAGGGGAAAGGTGGATTTTTTCAATAGGAGAAGTCAATCACCATACCATCACATAGCCCTTTCGGGGCTAAAACTTCAAGAACTTCCATTCTTTTACAAGGCCCTTTCGAGGCTATATCCATAAGGGTTTTCATTCTTTTCCACATTCAATAATTCTTAATAACAACAAGGTATGAGATGACAAGTAGGGGCCCATACACCCTACCCTTTTTCCCTCCTCTCACCATGAGAGGAGACTCTACACTATTGAGGTCCAACTAAGGCCCTTTCCCCAAACATGGCCACTTCTTCCCTATCCAAGGGTGAGTGTTGCCAAAACCATCCCCATGAAAACCTCTCAAAAACAACCAAAACATCAAGAAGCATATGAATAACATCAAAAGAAAACAAGGTAAAATCCCTCCCAAATCCACCCCAAACACACAAGCAAGAAATGCATAACTACACAATGTCTCAAACATGATTCAAGCAAGATTCAAAACATGAACACACATAAAGAACCATTCAAGGAGTGAAGAACTCCTACCTTCATAGAAGAGTTATGGCAATGGTGGTTTCAGAAGAGCTTCCCTTTCTTCCTTCAATCTTCAAACTTCCTCCAAAACTAGAGGATTGGGTGACAAAAACCAAAACTATGCCCAAAATGCCTCTAAGTATGGTCCTTAACTCAACTAGACTTCAAGTAACTCAAGATGGAGGTTTGGTTTCACTAACTCAAGTAAAGAACAATCCATTTTCGAAATCAACCTAAAATAGGGTTTTTGAGTGACCCTAAAAGTCAACCAAGGAGGCTAAAGGGTTGGAAAGTACTCCCCACCCATACCCTTACCCATAGGGTACTTAAATTTAATGCTTCTAGGCCTTTAACGACTTATTAGGGACAATTAAAAGTTAGGAGAATTGTAAGACCAAATTTACAACCTTTAAAGAATTACAATACAAGGTTAGCACAAAATCAATAAGTAATTTAGCTCCGCCTCTCCATTGAGTTGTCACGGCTAATTTTCCTGCACACTCATTGCACACATCAGTAGGTCCAAAAACCACATGCATAATGTGAATTACATATTAGAGGAATTATATAAATTAAAGCATCCATTTCTTAATAAATAGTTGTTTATCTAATTCCACTCATATTTCTAACCCTTCGACTTGCATAACCAAAAGTGTTAATGTTGCATACATTTTCTTCATCATTATACATATTTATAAACATTAAATGAGAAAATCAGATAACTGAAGTAAAGCATCACACATCGTAAAATTGCATAAAAATGTTTAGTGTATCCAATAATGTTCTGACATAACAAGGCATGAGTATCAAAATAATAATGTATCATTGGTGCTAGGATGGGTTGGGGCAATGCCTCACATGAGGTCTAAAATCAATCTAAGACACTATAGGATGTGGCTTATGTTTCTTGTCCTTCGTCCCAGAAGATGGTTGAGCTACCAATGCATAAGTCTATGAGCCTATGAGAGAATCCAACTAAGAGAGCTTAGCTTGCTCTTGAGTCAAACAATCACAAAAAACCTCAAAAGATGGCATAATAAAACTAGTACCCAAAGCATCCTTGGTGGAATAGAAGGTAGAAGCAAAATTCTAAAAGTTTCCATGAAGCTTAGAAAGAATCAAGTAAATGCACTCAGTGTCAATCTTGGTTTTCCCACAACCCTAGAGTAAAGATCTATGTTGTTTGAACTTAATCAACAAGTCCTCAATGGAAGGAAAATAATATGGTACAAGAGAGGTCAGCTCTACCTGAATCTGAAGTGCCCTCAACTCATTCACCATACCAAACAAACCATCAAGCTTGGTCCACATAGCTAGAGAGGTATTGCACCCATCAAGATGAAATTGTAGACTATCAAATACATGTAAAGAAATAAACCCCATTGCCTCATCCATCTTGTTTTGCTGTGGCATAACCTCAAAAATCCTCTATAAAATTGGTTGTAATGCATCTAAACAAGACCACAACCCTTTTGATTAGAGAAGTCATGTCATCAAGGACTTCCATGTGTGATAGTTATGAAGGGTCAAAAGTTCTAGAAAAGAAGAGGTCTTGGCCATTGTTTTAGAAGGTGTTGGATTATTTTTTGAAAAATTTATGGTTTACTGGTGTAAATAATAGAAACAATAATACAAAACACCCCCCACAATGCAAAAAATTGAACCCTAGCTGCTAGAAGGAATGTGTACGAGAGAAGAGAGAATAAAAAATTAGTTTGAGAATCACATGTATCTTTGAGAAATATTAATGAAAATAATACAGAATCTGGATAGGGCTCAAGAAGATCTTTTAGGCACTTCTTTCGGATTGAAAAATAAAGCTAAAATGAGCAAGTTACAACCCCGAAAGATAGAAAACATCATCTAACTTTAAGTGAAATCACATATGCTAAACTAGAAAAAAATCCAAAAAATACCTTCACCATCATCTTTCTAGCGCTTCTCTTGGATCCAAAAAAAACCTCTGTATGCTCAAATTAGATCGAAAAGACTGTTAGGGCCTTTGAATTTGCAAAAAATTGCAAAAAAAAAAAAGTGCCCGAAAAATTACCTAGGGGCTAAAATTTAAGCCCCCCAACCTTTCCATATGACCACATGCTAGTGGAGAGAGGTGAGCAGTTCTTCAGTGGAGGAACGGTGGCGCTATCAAGCAGAGCAAAGCATTTAGGCAAAGCATTCAAGTAGAGCGCGGTGGAGCAATGGCTCGGGTGGAGCGGCGGTGCAGAGTTGAGCGGTGGTGTTGGGAAGCAGTGCAATGGTGACTCTCTAGTAGCATGTTGTTTAAAAAATGCATCACATTTTAAAACAACATTTTTAAATTAAAAAAAATTGTCTCGATTTGCATGCAAGAGGTCATATGACCCTGGTATGCAAAAAAAATTTCCTCCCCAGTCAATGTTATCCAAAATTGATAAATTTAATACGAAAATAGGGGTTTTGATGTCTTCTGAATCCAATTGCGAGGTCTGTTTGGCCTCAAAGTGTTCTAAATTTCAAATACCTCCCTATTTTCACAAAAATACCCAAAAAAAAAGCCAGATATGTTATGTCAAACCCGCATTCTTCTTTTTCTCCAAATAAGAACAAGCTACAACAAGTCAGGCTCTAATACCATGTAGGATTTGAGAAATACAAATCTACAAAACCAGAGGAACACCTACATGCAAGTACCTACCACAGAGAAGAGAAGACAAAGAAGAGGCAAGGGTTTAGCTCTAAGAATATGCACATTATATTAACAGACTAAAAAAGATGAGAGATATTTACAAAAGATCAATCATTATAGAAGGAGGTCGAAAGACCTAAAAGGGAAACCTTAAGAGGTAAAATGGTATTTAATAATTACTAATTAATTATTAAATGGAAATGCAAGTGCTTAAAGGGAAATCTTAAGAAGAGAGTAAGGTAATTCAATAAATTAAATTAAATTAACCTTTTACTCGAATATATTTAACTATTTTCTAGAATGGTATAAACTAAACCAACAAGCATTAAGGATTGGAAAATGGATAAAAGATAATAATGTCAAACTTGTAAGTGCTACTTTGAAGAACACAAAAACATAATTCTAAGTAACAAGAGGTTCCTTAAAGGCACACACATATGTGTTGATGGGGATCTTACCATAATTTAACAAGAAGGTAACCAACAAAGAATGGGCCAAAGTTTATGTATGTCAATGACAAAGCCAATATAGGTAATATTTTACCAAGCTCAATTTTATTTAGATTAGAAGCCTAATATCCTTAAATCAGTAAAATTGGCAAAAACTTAGATTTACGAGTAGCATTCACATCAAAACCATAATAAGAAGGTCATCTAACTAAAAATCTTATTGGAATTAACTATTAACCTAACTAGAATGAGAGACAAAGGAATTATGCATAGATGGTTCTTATGAAAGTGGTTAAGAAGTATCATGTAACCTAAGAAATGGATATTAAGATAGTTACAATTTTCAAGTTAACTGAAGTTGTATGCCCCTTTTAAAATGTAAAAGTGTAAAGGATGAAAGTCCCAAGCAAGACTAGAGGTTTTCTTCTCCATTCTTTCCTATCAATGCCTATTTGAATGGAGATACTTGAGATACTAGTAATTTCTTATTTTATTTATATAATTCAAAGGCTTCAGTCATTTACCGATTAAAAAAAATTAAAAATTGGCAAAAGTAAAGATAGCAAGGGATGATGGAAAATGGGCTTGGTTACAGAATGGCAATGCTCAAATCAACGACAAGATGACAAATAAGTAGGAACTTGGTGCCCTCCTAGGAGCACTTAACCATTATTAGTTAGAATTGTAGAGGCTACCCATGGAAAAGAGGACCTGGGTTAGGCACTTAGCTAAAACTAAAGACATTATCTTTCTTATAGAGACACATGATCACAATGGTATAAAGTTCCTAAGTTTAAGGGATACAAAATAGCCTCAAACTAGAACAAAAGAATTGATAGTGACAACGAATGTGAAGGAATTATTGTCTTAATTAAAAAAAGCAAGGGATGATGGAAAATAGGATTGGTTACAAAATGGAAATGCTCAAATCAATGTCAAGATGACAATTAAGAAGTAGGTACTTGGTGCCCTCCTAGGAGCATTTAACCATTGTTAGTTGGAATTGTAGAGGCTACCCATGGAAAAGAGGACCTGGGTTAGGCATATAGCTAAAAATAAAGAAATTATCTTTCTTATAGAGACACATGATCACAATGGTATAAAGTTCCTATGTTTAAGGGATACAAAATAGCCTCAAGATGGAATACAATAACTGATAGTGACAAAGGATGAGGAGGAATTATTGTCTTAACTAAAGAAAATTGGGGCAGATTTATAAGGATGGAGAAAGAAGACTCAAATAAGTAGTACACATCAGCTAAAAATAATAGAAAACCAATTTCTAATAAAGGTGGCAAAATGTTACTTTATTTTGAAAGGGTCAAAAATGTTGGTCTTAGAATGGTCTTGACATTCGAGTGTCAACACACTTAGCCAATTCCACCATATATATCGAGTACACTATGTATGCTGAGTGCGTTATAGTAGTTTTCGAGTCATAATCTTAACAAGTGTCGAGTGACTTCAGGTGCTAAGCAAGTAATAGATGTCGAGCAGTATACAGGTGTCGCATCATAGTTCATGCCGAGCAAGATAGAGCGCAGTATGTGCTGAGTGATTCAAGAATATTCATGTGCTAAGCAACACAGAGTGTAATAGGTGTTGAGCAATCCAGAAATGTAACATGTGCCGAGCAATACATGAACATTCATGTGCCGAGCACTAGTAATATAATATGTGCTGAGTAACACAGAATTAGCATAATAGTTTGTGCCTTCACAAACTAAGATGTAAAACCATTTTTGCATGACTCACAAAGGGATAAGACGATAAGATCAAGCCTTTGCATTTACCTATGATATCAACATGCAGCCAATCAGAAAATTGGAGACAACATGCAACCAATAGGTGAAATCCAAGGATTTGAGCAGGAGACTTTATAAGGAGACCATGAACTAAGGTAAAACAGTTCATGATTACATTGCAAACCCTAAGTCCTCAATGTCTTTATAAGGAGACTTGGACACCATAATGTCAAGGTTGTCAAAGTTATCAAGTTGCCAAGAGATTGTTGCAGAACAGAGAAATCAATAAGGGTGTCAAGGACTTAGTGAAAGGAGTAGCAATTACACATCCAGTTGATCAGAACAAAATAGGGGACACATACAGAGATCAAATCAAGCAAGGATCAAAATAGGAAGAGTAGATCTAGTACCTAAACCCAAAAATTGAAGATTGCACTCTATCAAGGAAAATGTTCTAATATTTTCTTACCATTGTATTAGATGATGAAAATCCTATGTTGATAGGTTAGCTTAACAGCTAGGTGGGAAAACCTTTGGAGAAGGTGATGAAAATCCTATTGAATTAGGTGGGTTTAACAACCTATTGTAAATCCTTGAACAGGGTGACACTTCTTGTAAAGTGTTTGTAAATCCTCTAACCAGGTCACTATTGACATAGTGTAAAGCCTTTAACAAGGCAGACCATTTGAAGTGGTTGAACATATTGTTGTAGTAATTTTTGTGGGTGTCATCCCCACCCCAGTTTTACCTTCTTATTCTTGGAGGGTTTCTAGGTTACCAAATATCTTGTGTCATGTGTTGATGCCTACTTTCATTTCATGTTTGCTTATATGTTTACATGCATGTACTTTACTTTCAGTTATGTGTTAATGAGGGTTTAAAAGGATAAAAACTAGTTACTTTTGATTCACCCCCCCTCTAAGAAGTACTCTTCCCATTTGAACATTCCAACAAAAAATATATATGAGGAGGAACTTGGACCAGGAAGATCCTTATGCATCATTTAAAAAGGACATTTCTATTTTTAATACTTTAGGTCAAGTCTCAATAATATGGAGCCTTTAATGCTAGGTCAATAAGAAATCAAACCCTCAGCTTGAAGAGACGTTAAAAAGGAAGAAGTTACTGGCTATGGTTGAAAGAAGAGAAAGATCAATATTGGGAAAGGTCTCCATTAGAAAACAAGGGCAATGTTAATCATTATGGAGTAGAATTATTGGGTTTTTGTAGTTTGTACAACATGGTCAAATGCAGCAATGTGAAAGTATGGCCAAATTAAAGGAACATCACTTGTCAAACATATAATACTCAAAATGTGGTTGATTGTGTTATTTTCTTTCAAGATCATACCTTGAGGGTGATGGAGATAGAGCTAGGAGAATTTCCAATAGGGCTAAAATCAAACCATAATTTTTTTTTTTGAAATTGATCATTCATTTAAACGAGAAATAAAGAGAGCATATTCATATTATGAAAATGAAAATATCCTCACATGGTAGGATCCTAGTAACTCGAGAAAATCTGGAAAAAAATTAAAAGTGTCTGTGAATAAATCATTAATTTTTTTAGTATAATTTAGATCACATAAATAAGCACCTTGTAGACAAGGATATTCTAGTCCCTCTAATTCATAACATATTAGATGAGTGTAAGAGAGTTGAACCACTTTCCCAACAAACCCTTGGTTTTATGATAAATGAAAGCTAGCAAAAAGAAATTTAAGAGAGGACATGAGTAAAAATAATTGTAAAAAGATGTTAAAGATTAAAAAAGAAAAATGTGAGAACATAATAAGAATGGATTTAATTAATTTTCAAATTTTTTAAAAAATAAAAATAAAAATGGAAAGAGATGCAATAATAGAGGAAGCAAATAGAGAATAAAATTACATGGTTTGAATGGCTTAAATATGCAAAGATGTTATATGAGTATGGATAGGTTGAGCATAAAAGTATGGTAATCAAGGACATGACCAAATTTTCACCATTGAAGATATTATTCAAGGAATAAAGAGGGTAGCAGGGAGAAAATCCAAGATTTATTGATAATTTGAAAGAGTGCATTGATGTCCTTGCACATCATATCAATTGTATCTTCAACAATGTAAATGAATATGGTCTTCTTGAAAATTGGCCATGATAGTAGGTTGGGAAGACTATTGAGTATGTACCAAAGGGAGAGATTGTTGAGTGGTTGACACTTAGATTGATTGTCATGTGTTGCATTCATGAATTGGTTTGTCATTGATGTCAACATATACATATTCAAATATGTGACTTACAAAGTTGTAGTACATCTCATAGGAAATTTTGATTAGGGAGGTTTGGGTATAGTGAGTTAAGCTATGTGGGCTTAGATTCATGTTCATGGATGTGTTTTGATGCTACATCCATTTATAATTGATTTATTGAAGATTGGTTGCAAGTTAGTGTGTAGGTAATAGTTTAGTAGTAATTCAGTTGTATCTGATAAGCGAGACAAAATGAGGATTAGTGAGCTTAGATCATGGTTGACGACATGTTCATGATGTTATGTTCATTATAGAAGATGTTGGAGATAATTTTGTAGAGGTCATTGATGTGTAATGTGTGATGTGTTCATTGGTAGTTGACTCTTGTGCTGGGATTTATTTTAGAAGTTATAAAGTGTATTGTATCATACAAAGCTTAATTATAATATCATATTGAGGTCCTATATTACTCATTGTTTATTGGGAAAGTCCTTAGAGGCCGACTCAATTAGTTATTAGGACAAGATGTAAAGGAAATGTTGTTTCCTTGGTTGGAAGTATCACATTGTATTGTATTAATGTGGATGTGGAGGATGTGAACTTAATCATACCAAAGTAGTAGATGATGATAGATTGGTATGAAAGCTTCAAAATAATTGTATTCACAAATAATTTTTTGTATTAGTTAGTTCACTATTGGCATATGTTATTCTAGAGATTTTTTTTGTGTAATAATGCCAAAGTAATTTGGACAGTGGGTTTAGTTGTCTTTCTTGTACTCTTAACAGGGCTAGAATCTTCTAATAGGGATTCAAAGTCTCCTACCAAGGACTCATATCTATTGATTGTAATTGACTCCTAATAGGGTCATTGTTAGATATCTGAGAGGGTGGGGGGTTGATGGCGATATGCTCTGCTACCACTAACAAAGGTATGCTCTGATACCACTTGATGGGGACACAACCCAAGAACAGAATGGACACAATAGAAAAGGGAAATTGTATTAACTGAAAAATAAGCTAGTACATTCAGTACAGAGAAAATAAACTTCAAAACATGCCCTAAGGGTTTACAATAGCATAAATGTGGAGATAATTTCTCCTTTCAGTACCTCCTCTCAAACTCCACTCTGAACTGCCTTTTACAATGCCAAAAATCTCCTTAAATAGACCCCGGAGGGTCAAGGACTAGGAGTACATTCTAGAAAGTGCTAGTAGGCATCCACCGACCAAATAGAAGGTTCCAGAAGTTGCGTTAGAAGTCGACGCAAATCTAGAAGAATCCAGAAATGGTAACTGAACTTTTGGGAGGCATAACTTTTGAACCGTAGCTCCGATTGACGAACCGTTTACATTTTTGGAAAGCTCTTGAAGCGCTCTATAGTCCTATGGACCAGCTTTTCTCATCCCCCATTTTTTGGCCCTTTTTGAGGTCATTTAATGCCCCTAACCTGACTTTGAAGCATTCTTAGGAGGTCTCCACAACCCGAAAAACTGTAATAACTTTCAAACCGTGGGGCCTTTTGACCTGATTCTTTTTCTGGAATGCTCTAAATTACAATTACATTCATCTAGCCAATTTACACCTCCTAGTTCACCAAAATGATGGCTCAATTACATACTCCTATTTTTTTGAGATTTACACGAACACTAATAGTGGAACTATGAGAGTTGGAACCTTTATTTGACCCAAATGGGTATCGAAAAATGAAAACACATGAAACAGAAACTAAGTCTAAGTATTTTTTTTGGGTGACACAAGATTGCCCTTATACCTCTGGATGCTCCTACATCAGGGGTAGAATCAGTTATATCCAACTATCTACAAGCCTTTCAAATAATTCAATACCAATAAAACTTCATAAACATCAAAATCAATAACTTGATGATCTCTTTCAACTTCACAATTCGATCTTATAATAAATTTAGTCCAAATTGTTAACTCAATGTTCCTGTTATTACCGAGTATCAGAAATATAAATTTATTATTACCTAGTTATCACCAAGTTGCAACAATAAGTAAATATCATGAAAATAAACTTGCAACACAACAACATTCACACATTTGACATTATGATTCAATGTGGAAACCATGTAAAGGGAAAAACCACCTAGGACCAACAAGACAAATAATTTCACTCTTCTAAAGTGAGCTATGCTAGGAGCCAACCTTGTTAAAGGTTCACATGCACATTTTGTGTGTGACCTGGTTAGAGAGTTTCAACATAAAGATCATCTATACCTTATCACTCCTTGACCCTTCCTCTTTATATCCCATTCTCACCATCACTCTCTCTTACTCTCGATCTCGATCTCTCTTGATCCTATCCCATCTCTCTCTTCCTGTCCCCTACTCTCTCTCTCTACATCATGTCCCATCTCTCTTTCCCTCTCCCTCTCTCTCTCTCTCTCCATCCTATCTCATCTCTCTCTTCCTATACTCTTCTCTCCATCTCTCTCTCTCTCTCTCTCTCTCTCTCTCTCTCTCTCTCTATATATATATATATATATATATATCCATCACTCTCTCTTTCTCTCTCTCTCTCTCTCTCTCTCTCTCTCTCTCTCTCTCTCTCTCTCTCCCCCCTGTCCTATCCCCCTCCTCTCTCTCACTCTCTACCACTATCTTACTCTCAATCTCTCTCACTGCTTTTGGTTTTGCATAACCTAATGGGGTTATGAACAACTAAATGCAATACTTTTAGTTCTTTATTACATGATCACATTTTGAAGAAATAGATGTAATGGACAAAATGTGACTGTGTTAAGGGACAATTAGAATATTATATCGAGGTATCCATAATGTTGTTGTGTTTTGTATAGTATAGATATGTTAACTTCCTAACAACCATTGCAAGTTGTTGCAAGGTCCCAGTGATGTGTCACAAGGTGGTATGCTATAGGTAAATATTTTTCGTGTCTTATTTCTTTGAAATGATTAAAATTTCATATTTTTATAATCATTGCAACTTCACATTTTTAGAAAATGATTGAATTGAATTATTTTTTGAGTTTATGTTCATGCTATTATACCAGTTTTAGTAAGGATTATAACAGAACATTACAATTTTGTTGTTATTTTGTAGGTCATCGATAATGGGAAAGAACAAGAAAAAATCAACTAAGGGACAAGAGGCAATGAAGGAAAAAACAAAGGGAGCGTATGAGGAGATTTTGTCAAGATCTATCGAGGGACAAGAGGCAACGAAGGAGAAACATAGGGAGTGTATGAGGAGATTTTCTCAAGCTAGAGCATCAAATACACATGATGTGAGTGGTGAGAATGCACCAATTGATATTGAAATGATGATTGCACCTAATGTAGCTAATGAAATTCAAGAGCACACACCAATTAAAATTAATGCACCTAATGTAGCAAAATGAAATTCAAGAGCACACACCTATTTTACCTAATATGCCTAATTTGGCTAATGCACCATATTCACCCAATGCACCTAATTCACCTCTGTATCTAATTAACATAATACTCACAATGCACCTAGATCACCTAATGCATGTAATACACCATCATCTACATCTCCTAGAATAATTCATGGAAAGCCAAAGTTTCTAATTGACATTGATGCAAATATTTTGAGGTCAATGCATGATAAAATGTCAAAAAGAAATTGTAGAAGAATTGATAGTAAGATAGGGAATAACTATTGAATGAAAAATTAAATGTAAGTAGAAGATGCCAGTTGTTGTTGAAGTCATTAAAAATCTAAAATTTAGAGAGACATTAGAATGTTGGGATTAAGAACATTTGAAAATAGTAGTGAAAGAACCATTGTGAGAAACCTTTTCAATACATTACAAGTCATTGGTTCAAAAATATGTACTAAAGATGCTAATGTTACTCGATGTGACCTCACATAGACCATAGTGGGAAAGGAAATGAAAAAATATCATGTAATAAGAAAAATAAGAAAGTCATTCATGATAAGTAAAACAACATTACAGGAAGCCTTAGAGAGGTGAAAGAAAATTGAGGATCCTAACAGTAATGATCATCTTTGTGTTGTCATTAAGGTCAATTTGTCTATTAGTGACTTAACACTTAGTCATTTGGTTTCATTGCTACCGAGCTCTATAGTAGCTATTGAGCTTATCATTTATCTAGCAGTGATGACCAAGTGTTTCAGTTGCTACCGAGCTAAACAATCATATTGTAGCACTTGTTGAGTTCTACAATGTCTACTGAGCTTTAGAGGCAAAGCACAATGTTAATCAAGCATAGAAGAGTCTACCAAGATTTCCAGAAGGAGTAATGTAGATCTTAGTGTAAACCAAGCTCTATAGTGTCAACCAAGTATATTAGTATCTACCAAGATCATAGTGTTAACAAAGAGAATTTAGTGTTGACCAAGCATCGCAATGTCAACTGAGTGATTCAATATCTAATGCATTTCTTAGTGTTCACCAAGTCATACAGTGTTGACCAAGTGCCTACTACTCAAAGTGATCAATATGGACTGAGTTTCAACTTTAACCAAGTGCCAGAGTATGCCAAGTGTTGATAATGTTTGTCAAGTGTCAAAACATCACCAAGTTGTCTTCAAAATATGAGTTACAACAATGGCCCAACTTTGTGAATCATGATGAATTTGGTATTGTAGCCAACTCCAAAAAGTAGTTAAGTGGATTGATATATATGTAATGTATTGTATCATATCCAAATTTAATTAACATGTATGTAAAGAAGTAAGAAGAAGATGAGTACGAATTGAAGAAGGCTACAAGTAGTATATGGTATAGTAGAGACTTATCTATCATAGTCAAGTGATCATTGCAATTCAAGAAATCTCTTTCAACAAATCAAAGTTGCAAATCAGAGATCAGCCACTAATTCATCCTAATAGGTGCATCAGTCAAATCCTTTAACTAGGTGGACTTAACAATCTTTTGCTAAATTTCCTAACAGAGTGCATACTTCATTGTATGTTTGTAAATCCTTTAACAAGGTGGACCTAATAGTCTTTATTGCTCCTAATAGGGGAGATCACTAGAAGTGGTCAATTGTAAGCCTTAATAGGCCAACTTTATACTGCAATACTAAAACTCATTGGTATCATCGCCACCCCAATTTTACTTTCTATTTGGAAGGTTTCTAGGTCACCATATCTTGTGTCAAAGTGTTATGAATGTTATTGCTTTCATTCTTTCATGCATGCAATTAGATCAGAATAATATATAAAGGATTAATTAGTGAATTGAGCTTAAAATTTTATTGGTTCTTGATTCACCTCTTCCCTCTCAGTAACCTAGCCTACCTTATATTTCCAACAATTGGTATCAGAGCATGTGGTTCTCACATCAGAAGTTTAGTAGCTTGAGAAAAGATCAAAGGCAATGGAGTTATACAGGCTATAAAAGACTATTGAGAATGAAAAGTTGGATTTGGAATTAGCCATTGGACAACTCAAGAAAGAAAAGGAGCAACTCTCTCAATCCTTGCAAAGAAGGAAAGATCTTGCATCATAAATGGATGACAATCTCTACATTGAAGAAATAATTGAAGAATTATGCCAAGAAAGAAATTCAGATGAAGTTGATGCAGTAATCAAAGACCTACTTGAGAGGAACCTCAACCTTCAAGAAGTCAAGAAGTTGAAAAGAGAACAAGAAATTCAATCAGTCAGATTATTTGAAGTCATGAAACAAAAGGACAGAGATAATGAAGAATAGAAGAGAAGGACAATTAAATTAATCAACTATCTCTTCAACAAATAGATCTGATTGATCAACTCAATGATGCAAATCAAGAGCTTATCAACTTAAGGGCAAACAATAAAGATTGAAGAATGATCTCGGCATGGAAAAGAAAACCAATGAAAGAATGATGAAAGCTCAAGAAAGCATGAATAAATTGAATGAGAAAAGTCAATATAGACACAAAGACAAAGTTGGATTAGGATATATAGATGAAGGCGAATCATCTCAGTAAGGAGCTCAAAAGAACAAAAGACCTACTTGCAATCATTGTGGTAAGATAGGTCATACATCAAATAAGTGTTGGAGAAATGGTAAAGATAAATTCAATGGAAAATGTTACAACTGTAATAAGAATGGGCATAGATCAAGTGAATGCACAAAGAAACCTAAGTTTAAAGAAAAGTGTCACAATTGCAACAAACAAGGACATAAATCTTTAGAGTGCAAAACCAAGAAGTGGTACCCAATAGAGAAAATTGTAAAAACAACATTTGGTTGGGATTACAATACATGGTGTAGGTGTCACTACTGTGGTAATTTTGAACACATTGGAGCAAATTGTGTAAAACATCACATGAGGAAGAGAGACACTACCAAGAGATGTTCTGTTGTACATAACTTGAACATCTTGCCAAGTACTGTATGAACAAAGGTGGAGTTGAAGATGAAAAGAAAGACAAGGCTAACAACATCACAAAAAATATGAGGCAACAATGGGTGCAGAAATATCCAAAGAATGTAAGCCAAAGTCTTGAAGTTGTTGACACCCAAGTCAATGAATTGGGTGGCACAATCACCTCGACTTAGTTCCCTATGAAGATTACTAGAAGTGTGATTCAAAAGAAGTCATCTAATACCAGTTCTAGTTAGCAAGCAAAAGATCCATATCAACATTCAAGATGCACAAGGATCACCTAGTGATAATGGAAGTTCAAGACCTTGCTAAGCAAGGTTGGCTCACAAGACCTTACTACGCAAGGTTGGGTTGCAAGACCTTATCGAGCAAGGTCGAGTTGCATATCTTTACCTAGTTTTGGATGAAGATGTTGAGTTGGTGATCTTACTAAGTTTAAAGTTCTTACCAAGTAGAAGGTGTCTTTTGAGCATTAAAGATCAAGTCAAGTGGAGGACAACCTATCATCGAGTGAACATTTGTACAAAGCATCAATGACGATTGTAAATACATCATTTGTTAAAAGGAGAAAATTCATCGAGTAATTTCCCCATGAATTTATAGAGCTAATAGTGAAGAGCACTATTGAGTCCCTAAGTGACTTGAAGCAATATCTAGTGAAGATTATTGTCATGTTGAAGATTTACCAAGTGAATTGCAACTTCAAGAAACAAAGTGAAAAAGGGTTCAAAGATGTTGATTAATGGAGTGAATTGCAAGGTTCCCACATTCAAACTAGCACTAGAAATTGTAGAGGCACTTGACCTGGTTGGAGTGTAGTCTCAAATCCCTCTGAAGGTACTTCTTATACATGATATTAGGTCATTCTATCACTGTTCAATTCAAGAGCTTGGAACCCTAGAAATGAACTAGGAATTCAATGAATTATGTGTAGATGGTTCTTTAAAACCTGAGCATAAACATTTGGAGATGAAGTATTTGACAAACATTATGCATATGCTATGAGATTTTCAAGGGAAATGGATCAAAAAATCTTAAGCAAAGTTCACGAGATGCATTTCTGGTTGCATCACCCTATCCAAATCACAAAGAAGATGATACACAAGATTACTAGATTGCCAATGTTGAATAAAGCTAAGGCTACAAAAACCCTAGGTCAGGTTGAACCAATGAAGAGAACTCTTTCTGAGTGGGATTGCAGAGGAATGGAGCTTAATGGAGTGATAGACATGGAAATCAAGTTTGGGATACATGTTATTTTTCACAAGATATATAGCTTGAGCAGACAGAACAATGTTCCATGTGAAGTAGTTGACCTAGCACTGAAGGTGGTGCAAAACAATTTGTCTTTTGACCTTGTCAAGCTATTGTTGAGCCAATTGGGCAAAAACATGCTGAGTCTCCAAGAACAATCCATGTAAGTTTGGTTCTCTTTTAACCTGTTTATTTTTCTATGTTCAAAATGTTTTCCCTTCTAAAGGAACTATGGTATGGAGGAAAGACATACCTATATTATATCAAATTAATGAATTCATAGCTAAAATGAGAGAAAACTTTGAGAGTATAATGGATGCATACTTTGAAACATTCAAAGAGAAGATTTAGATAATGTTGGATACAATTAATTAATTGTGTGTTGTCTTTGATGTTACATAAATGTCATATCATTATCAGTCAGTATATGTTGAACTCACTCAGGAAGTGAAGAAATTTTTTTGTGTCTACTAAGCATTCCTGTGATTACCTAGCTTAGAAGGCAGTGTCCACTGAGTTCACTCGAACATCAAAGGAAAGTCTACAGAAGATGAGTGTTAACCGAGCGAACTCGGTTAATAAAGAAAAGTTGGATTTAACTGAGCTCACTTGGTTACCAAAGGATCTTTGAGAGTATGTAGTGTTAACCAAGCTTATGTTGGTTAACATAGGAAATCACTTCTGAGTTAGCATCTACCAAGCTAGGTCGGCTAACAAAGGATTTTCTTGTTTTGGCATATTAAGATTGATTGATTTTATCTATTGGTTCTAGCCAACTATGATGATGAATATTAATTATTCTAAGTTGTATACGAGCTGACTTGATAATATGAATGCTATAAGTATAAGGTCAATTTGTGAATTTGAAAATGTGTGTGTGTGTGTGTGTGTGAAGATGTGCTAAATGTGTTGAAGATTTAATGATGAAGAGAGGAAGAAAATTGGAAGGATAAGTAGAATACCCTTGTGGAGTAGAAAAGCTATATTCAATTAGGAAGGATCAAGTTAAAGCTAGAACAAAGATCTGTAATCAACAATTGAGTTGCATTCAAATTAGGTCATCTCATTGTTACTTTCTAACCATTGTAGCAGTGATATAAATCTCTTAATAGAGTTTTCTTAATAACTATTTGTAAATCCTCTAACAAGGTGGCAGTTCTATTGCATTATCTTAAGACCTCTAACAAGGCCACTCCTAACAGGGTGATTAAATCTTTTAATAGGGTCACACCTAATAGTGTGTTTTGTAACCTTTGATAGGGTTGGCTCCTAACAGGGCTCACTTCAAAAGAGTGAAAATAGTAACTAGTTGCAATTGGTGGTTTTTCCCAAATTGGGTTTCCACATTAAATCCTGGTGTCAATTGTGTTCATGCTATTTTATTTTATGTGGTTGCAACTAAGTTAAAGTAAGGGTAAGCATAGATAAAATTTAAAAGATTTTCATAATTAGTACTTACTGAGTTATAATATTTTATGTGTTGAGCATCAGCAATATTCAGTTCTTAGACTTTATTTTGAACTAACATCTAAGGGATCTAGAATTTATTTTAGTAGTAACTGATTCATCCCTCCCCTCTTAGTTATTTCTCTTATATTTCCAAAAAATGGCATTAGAGCTTTTGGAGCTTACAGAGAGCATTTCAAGGACCTAAGCTAAAGATTAGGATGTCTTACAAAAGAGAGATTCCCAAGCTGAATAGAGACAATTTTGCAGCATGGAAAGGACATATGAGGTTACATTTGGCTACTATCAGTGATTTAGGGTACAAATATCTTGATACTAGATACAAGACTCCAACTGAAACATTATCAGTTGAAGATATTGCTGAAAAAAAGAATCATAACATCATGATGATTGATATTGCATCTGCTCTTAGTTATGTTGAATTTGATGAAGTTAAAGATTGAAAAATAGCTCATGAGATGTAGACTAAACTAAAAGACATATATAGAGGAGATGACAAAGTAAGAAGAACTAAGGCTAAAAGTCTTAGAGGTCATTTTGATTAGATGAAAATGAGAGAAGATGAGAACATTGCAAAATATGTGGAAATAATCAAAGTGTTAGTGCAATCAAAGCATATGGAGGAGACATTGAAGAGAAAATAGATGTAAGCAAGGTACTTAGAACTCTTTTTCCTATTTATGTAGTTAGAGTATCTATTATTCAAGAGATGAGATGTGATCCAAATAACAAAATATCATTGGATGCTCTAGTTGGAAGATTGACAACTTTTGAGTTAGATAACTTTGATAACTATATTCCTATTTCAAAGGTTATTGAGTTTGTTTTTAGAGCTAAACTCTCACTCAAAGAAAAAGCTAAAAAATCAAATTTTAGTCAATTAGGAAGTGATGAAGAAGAAATAGAAGAAAGTTGAGACAATGATCTTGAAGTTGCTGAAGCCCTACTTGCAAGAAAGTATTCCAAAGGTAGAGGAAAGTACAAAGGTAAAGTTCCTCTGATCTATTTTTCTTGTGAAGAAGTTGGTCACATTGCTGCAAGGTGTCCAAACAAAGAAATCAAAGATGAAAAGAAAAGAAATAAGCACAAAGGCAAGAAGGATTCCAAGAACTACAAGAACTACAAGGACAAAGGTAAGAAATCTTGTTTCATAGCTAAAGATTCTGATAACAGTGAAGATGAAATGGTATACATTGCTATAAAAGATGAATCTAATGATTAAGATGGCACTTACCTCTCATGTTAGCAAAAATGATATATGGATTATTGATAGTGGTTGTTCACATCATATGATTGGAGATTAAACAAAATTTGAGCACATGGAATATTATAATGGAGGTAGTGTGAGATTTGCAAACAATGAACCATGTAACATATAAGGAAAAGGAAATATTTCATTTACTAAAGAACTTGTGTGTGACAATGCTTATTGGGTTGAAGGACTAAAGCATAATCTACTAAAGCATAATCTACTAAGTGTGGCACAGTTGAATAACATTGGATTCAAGGTAGAAATCATGAATGGATAGGCCAAACTACTAGATAGAAAAGAAAATATGGTTGTGGTGCAAGGAGGAAAGTGAATATAACTAGGGCCAAAGGGCACACCCAAATATCCAATCCACCTTACAAGAGTCAACACAACAAAAACACAAAATGAAGAACAACACTAAGAAGAGAAGGAACAAGATGTTTATTGATTTGACAGATAATCCACATACATGCCTAGCTATAAGGCCTTCTAGGTTACGACCAATTAACAAAAATATAACTTCCAGATTCACTAACCAACTTCAAGTTCACATTCTAGACCTCTGTTATGCCAATCTCCCCAAAACTCAACCCTAAATCTCCTTAAATACTTGCCAAAATGGCTTATAGAAGATTCTAGAACATAGAAAGCCACAAGTCAGCCCACGTCAGATATTAACTACTTATGCCAATATTAAATACAAGCAAGGTCTACCCAAACTATAACCAAACATAGACTACTTGACAAATTAAAGCTTTTCCAAAATTGGCACTTGACATCCAAAGAATCACTCGGCAGTAACTACGAACTCAACATCCTCTAATGATCAGCAATCATGAAGAACTCAACAACCAAAGGACCACTTGGTAACCAAAGGAATCACTCAGCAACCAAAGGAATCACTCAGTAATAACTAAGAACTTGGCAACAACTGAAAACTGGTGCTTGGCAATAACTAGAACATGCTAGTAACTGGTAGAATGAACAAAAGTGTAGGATTATAAGGCAACCTAGGATGCTCCTACATTAGACAACTAGGATTGGAAGAAATGATTCTCCTAAATCATTGAGATGTCACAACCTGATCTGAACCCAACTCAGATTGAGAAATCCATGTAGCATCTTCAATTTTTCTATTCTTCCACTTTACCAAATATTCATAGTAATCTCTTCCTCTTGTACTCTTGCCAACTCTCTAATCCAATATCTATTCAACTTCTTCAATCTACTTCTTAGGATAATCATTTGATACAACAACTTCATCAGCTGACTCATGATACTTATATAAATCAACAACATTGAATATAGGAGATATATCCATGTCATTAGGTAACTCAACTTTGTAAGCATTACTACTGTCAAAATTCTTCAAGATCTTACAAGGTCAAAACTTCATCTTTAGCTTACTGTATGTTCTAATAAGAAATCTTCCTTTCTTCAAATGAACCATTACCTCATCAACAACTTCAAAAACATGACATCTTCTAGACTTATCAGCATTCTCCTTATACTTTTGATTACTTTGTTCTAACCTCAACTTCACTTCCTTATGCAAAGACTCCATAAAATCAGCAAATGTTTCCTCTACAACACTTCTCTTTTCTTCACCAACAACATCCCTCAAATATGATACTCCTTTGGGCTGCATTCCAATAATAATCTCAAAATGTGTCTTCCCTATACTCCTATTCACAAAATTATTATATGCAAACTCAGCTTGTGCCAATACCATCTCCCAATTACTTGGCTTGTCTCCCACTAAACATCTCAACAAATTACCTAAGTTTCTATTTATAACCTTTGTCTATCCATATGTCTATGGATGGAATGTAGAACTAAACTTCAACTCAGTAACCATCTTCTTCCACAAAGTCTTCAAAAATAACCAACAAACTTATTGTCTCTATCAGAAATAATACGTCTTGGTAATCCATGTAATCTCACAATCTCTTTAAACAAAAGTTCAACAATGTGCTTAGCATCTGATGTCTTCTTTCATGGTATGAAATGAGCCATTTTAGAAAATCTATCCACCACAAAAAATATAGAATCATACCCCTTTCCTATTTTAGGAAATCCAAGAACAAAATCCATATCGATGTCACTCCAAGGTTTCTCAAGAACAACAATAGGTGTATACAAACCAATATTTTGACTTACTTCTTTTGCAACTTGACAAACTCCACAACTCTTTACAAATTTCTGAACATCCTTATACATTTGTGGCCAATAATACTTCTCCTTTAGCAAGCTTAATGTCTTATCAATTTCAAATGTCCAACCAATCCACCACTATTTTTTTCCTTAATCAGATTATACCTCATAGAAATTCTAGGAATACACAACTGAATACCTTTGAACAACATACCTTCTTGAATGAAATACTCATCATACTTACTTATGTGATCTATTAGATTTGGTGCTTTGCACTCTCTCCATGCCTCAAAAAAATCAGAATTAGCATCATACAACTCTTTCATTTCATCAAAACCAAGAACTTCCACCTTCATTTCAGTTAATAAAGAATGTCTTCTACTCAATGCATTAGTAACTCTGTTAGTAACTCCACTCTTATGTTTAATCACAAATGTGAAACTTTACAAATACTCAACCCACTTCATGTCTTTGGTTCAATTAATGTTGACTTCCCAAGTATTATAAATCTTTATGAATAGTATACAAAACAAACTCCTTAGGAATCAAATAATCTCTCCACTTCTTCAATGCTTGAACAATAGCATTAAATTCTTGATTATACACAAAATACTTCCTTTTAATATCATTCAACTTTTTACTAAAGAAAGCAACAGGTTTACCTTCTTCACTCAGTACATCTCCTATTGCACTACCACTAGCATCACATTCAAATTGAAATACCTTATTGAAATCAGGTACAACCAATACATGTAACTTAGCAACCTTTTGTTTCAAAGTCACAAAACTCAAAGATTATCAGCCCCATGTGACCACTTCAATTCCTTTTTATCTCCTCTCATTATCATAGACATTGCATTACAAACAACATTAAAATTTCTTATAAACTTTCTCTAAAAACTAACCAAACCATGAAATAATCTTACCTCACTAATATTCTCAAGTGTAGGCCATTCTAAAATTGCTTTAATCTTCTCAGGGTCCATTCTCAAACCATCAACTAAAATCACAAATCCCTAATACATAATCTCCTCTTGCATAAAAGAACACTTCAAATTAATCAACAACTTCTCCTCTTTCAATCTCTATAATACTTGTTTAATATGCTCAAGATGTTCTTCCTTAGTCTTGTTGAATATCAGAATATCATCCAAATAAGCAATCACAAACTTACCCAAAATTCTTTTCAAAACTTCATTCATCAACCTCATGAAAGTACTAGGTGCATTACTCAAACCAAAAGGCATAACCAACCATTCATACAAACCATCTTATGTCTTGAAAGTAGTCTTCTATTCATCATCTTCTCTAATTTTGATATGATGATAGCCACTCCTTAAATCAATCTTGGTAAAATACTTTTCTCTACTCAAACAATCCATTATGTCATCCATCATTGGCATAGGAAACCTCTATTTCATAGCTCTGGGATCAATACACATTCTCCATTCTCCATTCTTCTTAGGTGCCAATACAATAAGTACAACACATGAACTCAAACTTTCTCTAATCAAACCTTTCTGCAACAATTCATGCACTTGTCTGTTAAGTTCTTCATTCTCTATAGGTGTCAATCTATATGGTGCTTTATTTAACAAACTAGCTCCAAGAATTAGATTCATATAGTGACTTATACTTCTTACTAGAGGTAAACTATCAGGAATATTCTTAGCAAAAATATCTTTATACTCACTCAACAATTTTCAATTTCTTTTGGTACCCAACTACCACTATTTGATGTCACTCGGTCATTACCAACTTCTGTTGCTCGATCATTACTACTAACACTCGGTCCTCTAGGAATTATAGCAAAACAAACTTGATTCTTCTTTACTTCCTTTTCAAATTGCTTTCCATTAACCATGCAAACTTTTATTGTAGTACAACTAACCTCATCTAGAATTTCAATCAAAGGTAGCAATATTTGCTTCTTCCCATTCACCCAAAGAGTATATTGATTCAATCTTCCATCATGTATAACATATCTATCATATTGCCAAGGTCTACCCAACAAAATATGACACCAATCCATAGGCATAATATCACAAAAAACTTCATCAAAGTAATGTCCAATCTTGAACTTCACAAGGCATTGTTCACTTACCAATATCTTATGTTCATCTTTGATCCATGAAACATGATAGGGTTTGGGATGCTTTAGCCTCTGCAACTACAACTTTGTAACCAATTCTTCTGATGCCAATTTTTTTGAATTTCTACTATCAATGATCACTTTGTAGCATTTTCTAGCCATCTTACATCTAGTCTTGAAAATACTTCTTCTAAGGACAGGTTCCTCATCACTTTGCTTATTACATAAGGTTCTTCTTACCATCAGATTTTCACTAGCCTTAGGTCCACTTGGTGAACCCTCATCATCTCCTTGCATCACAACATTTATATTACCTTGTCTAATTTTAGAGGATCTACATTCAAAAGATCTATGCCCCTCTTTACCACATCTGAAACAATTACCATGAAAACCACCTCTAGAATAAGAATTACCTCTCCCTCAGTAAGAGCCAGTACCTCCTCGGTATGAACTACCACCTTTCCACTTGGTCTTGTCTTTGCAATCATTCTTCCATTTAGATTTTCCTTTATCATGCACAAAACTATTAGATTTGCCATCTTCTCCATAAGATCAACCTCTGCCTCTCTAGAATCTACCACCTCTACCTCTTTGTTTTTGTTCATGCTTCTTTATCAATATCTCCTCAGCTTTCAAGGCATATTAATATGCTTCCTCCACACTTTCCAATTTTACAAAACTTATTTCATCTTGAATTCCAGATCTCAATCCATTTATGTACCTTGCAATTTTCTCAACATCATCATCCATGTGTTTAAATATGATGTCCAATCTATAGAATTCCTTAGTATACTCCTTCACACTCATGTCTCTTTGTCTCAAATTTTGCATCTTTCTCAACAAGCTAACTTGATAATCAACAGGGAGGAATTTGTTCTTTACCTTTCTCACCATCTACACCCAAGTTCTGATCTTCTCCTTTCCTCTCCTTTATCTATTAGTTTGCAGATGCTCCAACCATAGTGAGGCATGACCTTTCAACCTTGTAACTACAATCTTTACCTTCTTATTGTTAAGAGTTTTTTCATACTCAAAGAACTTCTCCATTTTAGAGATCCAATCCAACACAACATTGGTGTCCAATTTCTCATCATAAGGACAACTTCTATAGTAGGGTTTGAATTTTCTCTAGATAATACTCTTAACAACCTTGCTTCATCTTGGTCTTCTTCAGGTTTTGGATTAGGGTTTGGTGCTACTGATTCATCATCACTTACATCATCAAGATGTGCTCCTCTCCTCTAGGCTATTTCCACAACATCTAATCTAGCTACATTTTTTCTCAAAGTATCCATTATTGTATTATCAACATTTCCTCTACCTCAAACCATCTTTACAAATTAGGTTCCTGCAAGATCGTAGCCCTCTACAAGTTATATGTCAAATCCACATATTTGCTACCCCATAACCAAATTCACTCAGGGTTCTACATGATCCAATCACCACAAGGATGAACTTGGAGCTTTGATACCAATTGGTGCAAGGAGGAAAGTGAATACAACTAGGGCCAAAGGGCGCACCCAACTATCCATTCCACCCTGCAAGAGTCAACACAACGAAAATACAAAACAAAGAACAACACCAAGGAGAGAAGGAACAATATGTTTATTGATTTAGTAGATAATCCATATACATGCCCAGTTGTAAGGCCTTCTGGGTGACAACCAATTACAAAATATAACTTCCAAATTCACTAACCAACTTCAACTTCACATTCCAAACCTCTGTTCTACCAATCTCCCCAAAACTCAACACTAGACCTCCTTAAATACTTGCCAAAATAACTTACAAAAGATTCTAGAACATAGAAAGGCACAAGTCAGCTCACATCAAATATTAACTACCTATACCAATATTAAATACAAGCAAGGTCAGCCCAAACTAGAACCAGACACAAACTACTTGGCGAATAAAAGCTTTTCCAAAACTAGCACTCAACATCCACACAAGCTCGACATCCAAAGAATCACTCAAAAGTAACTACAAACTTGACATCCTCCAATGATCTGCAATCATGGAGAACTTGTCAACCAAAGGACCACTTGGAAACCAAAGGAATCACTTAGCAAGCAAAGGAATCACTCAATAGTAACTAAGAACTCAACAACAACTGAAAATTAGCACTCGACAATAACTAGAACATGGTAGTAACTGGTAGAATGAACAAAAGTGTAGGATTACAAGGCAACCTAAGATGCTTCTATATAAGGTTGGATTTGGCAAGCAAACAAAAGGTAATCTATTTTATCTTGATCTCAGTGAATGTTCATGTTTTATTGCTCAAGTAGAAGAAAACTGGTTATGGCACAAAAGATTATGTCATGTAAAACTTTGACAATTTGGTTAAGATAAGAAAACATTGAAGAGTAAGAGGTATTCCTAGCTTGAAGAAACCTGATATTTTGGTTTATGCAAAAATTGCCAAATTGGTAAGATGGGAAAGATTAGTTTCAAAAGCAAAAACTATCAGTCATTAGAAGTCTTAGAAATAGTTCATATAGACCTATGTGAACCTATTGGAATAAAGAGTTACAGTGGAGAAAATTTTTTCATTCTTTTTGTTGATGACTATTCTAGAACGATTACTTTAATGTACCTAAAAGAGAAATCAAAAGCCTTTAAAAAGTTCAAGTGGTATCTAGCAAGAGTAGAAAAAGAAACTGGAAAGGGGTTGAAATGTTTAAGATATGACAGAGGTGGTGAATTCATCTCTAATGAATTCAATAATTTTTGCATTGAAAGAGGAATTAAAAGATAAGTATTAGGCCCTGGTACACCACAACATAATGGTATAGTTGAAAGAAGAAATAGATCCATCATGGATTGTGCAAGAACCTTGATGATTGAAAAGAATGTTGCTACCAAATACTAGAAGGAAGCTATTAGCATTATAGTTCATACCCTAAACAAAGTATAGTTGAAGAAAGATTCAAACAAAACTCCTTATCAACTATGGTATGGCTACAAACCTAATGTAAGTTATTTGAAAGTATTTGGTAGCAAATATTATATCTTGAAAGAGTCTATAAAAGGAAAATTTGATGTAAAAGGTGATGAAGGCATATTTCTAGGATACTCCTATATAAGTAAACCATATAAATGTTTGAATATGTCTATTCATAAAATCATATAAGTGCACATGTTAGAATTGATGAGTTTGCAGAAAAGAGTGAAGAAGAAAGCAACAAGGAGCTAGAGGACTATAGAAGATTTGTTTACTATGAACTTGATTTCCTACCAAACCTATTTGAAAGAAAGGAGGCTTCATCTCCCAAGTTCCCAAAATCTCTAACAGTTATTAAGTTGTAGATAGTGCAACCCAAGTCACAATCTAAAGCATCCAAGTCACAGACAGAGGCTACCGAGCTAGTTCAAACTGAGTCTAATGGACTGGAGTCAGAGACAGAAGGACCTAATCTTGATACTAAAGTTCATGATGAAGATAGTGGAACTCATTCAAAACCTAAAGAACTCATGTTAGCTAGATATTTTAGAAGGCATCATGCACCTAATTAGATCATTGGAGATAAATCTGATGGAATAATGACAAGAAGTAAATTAAAAGGTACATGCTTACTTGGTGAATTTGAAATTAGAAATGTTAGAGATGCTCTGGATAATGAAAGTTGGATTAAAGAAATGAATGAAGAGATATAATAGATAGAAAAGAAAAAAACTTAGACTCTTGTTCTCAGGCCCAAAGATAAAAATGTAATTGGCACAAAATGGGTGTTCAAAAATAAGCTGAATGAAGATGGAAAAGTTTCCATTAACAAGGCAAGCTTGGTATGTAAAGATTATTCTCAAGAAGAAGGTATTGATTATGGTGAGACTTTTGCTCCTGTTGCAAGATTAGAAGGTGTTAGAACTTTACTAGCATATGTAGCACACAAAAGATTTAATGTATATCAAATGGATACTAAATCTACATTCTTGAATGGAATTCTTAATGAAGAAGTCTACATTGAACAACAAAAAGGTTTTGTAGATCCTAGCAAAAGAGACATGGTTTGCAAGTTACACAAAGCATTACATGGTCTCAAGCAAGCTTCTAGAGCTTGGTATGAAAGACTTCATAATTACTTGATACAGACTGGCTTTCAAAGAACAAATGATAATAGTAGTCTATATATCAAAGAAGGACCAGACAAAAAAATTGTGTTGGCATAAATATTTGTTGATGATACCCTATTCATAGTAAATGATGACTTGTGCAAAGCATTTTCAGAAGAAATGAGTAAAGAATTTGAGATGTCCATGTTTGGTGAGATAAAATTCTTTGTTGGATTGCATATACAACAAAACAAAAATGTTATCTACATCACTCAATCTTAGTATATCAAGAAGATACTAAAGAAGTTTGGAATGGAAGATTCAAGACCAATTGGAACCCCTATGTCTACTAGACATAAGCTTTCCAAAATGATGATTCCAAAGAAGTAGAGTAGACCACATATAGATCAATTATTGGAAAATTGTAATATGTAGTACATACAAGCCCTGATATTACTCTAGCAGTAGGTATGGTGGAAAGATTCTCAACAAATTCCAGAGAAAATCACATGATGGAAATTAAGAGAATCAAGAGATATCTAAAGGGTACTGAAGACTATGGCTTATGGTATAAACTTGGAGGCAATTCGAACTTGAAGGTATTTATTGATGTAGATTGGGTAGGAAGTCTCGATGATAGAAAAAGAACTAGTGGTGGAGCATTCTTTCTTGGTAAATGACTAGTGTCTTGGACAAGTAAGAAACAAAGTTGCATCTCTCAATCCACAACAGAGGTAGAATATGTGGCAGCAATAGTTAATTGTTCTAACATTGTTTTTTTCAAACAATTGTTGGAAGGAATGAAGATAGAGATAAAGGATCCAATAGTCATATACTATGATAACTCCAATGCAATCAATATATCAAAGAATCCAGTGATGCATACCAAAACAAAGCACATTGCTATAAAATATCACTTCTTAAGAGAGTTGGTGTAGGATTAAGAAGTTAGATTGGAATATGTGAACACAAAAGAATAGATTGCAAACATATTCACCAAGCTATTACCTAAGGATGCATTTTTTTATCTAAGAGGTAAGCTAGGGGTCATTCCCCTATTTGAAGCTCACTAAAATAATGTTTAGTGATGCATCAACAAGAGCTAGTTAAAGATCAATCAGTTGGTGCAAAATTGACAAGGGCATATTGCAAATGAATCAGTACTTAAGGTACATTGATATTAATAGAGTTGTTGTCTTTGACATGTGTTGTCAAATAGGGAGAAGTTTACTATCATATCTCATAGAAATTTTTATCATTCCAAAGAAGGAGAAAGTTCTGTGAATGAACTTGGTAGAAGTTGTTGTAGATAGAGAGAGAATCCAATGAAAGGAAGAGCTCATACCGATAGAGGGATTTCTCATGAATAAAACTAAGGATACGTTCCTTACTTTATTCTTGTTCCAAAATTTTATTATGTTATGACATGTGTTGCCATCAATGCCAAAGAGGGAGATTTTTGGATACAATTGATTAATTGTGTGTTGTCTTTGAAGTTACACAAATGTCATATCATTATCAGTAAGTATATGTCAAGCTCACTCACAGGCACTGAAGATAGTTTTCTGTGTCTATTGAGCATTCCTGTGATTGTCTAGTTCAAAAGGAAGCCTTAAAATCTGGTTGCTTTACCTCATTACTAACCAACTAGACTTCAAATGGTTCCTCATCCTTAGGATTCCTAGAGCTAGAGGCCATTTTTGCAAACTAGGGTTTCAACAAATATAAAATTGCATAACTACGTAACTTGACACATGAAGAATACCATTAGATTGATAGAATGATGCTTGATCATTACTAGAATCCATGAAAATGCTTCATTCTTGCTTGAAAATTTCTTCTTCACTTGCTTGCTCTTGCTCTGTGTTTGTAATGACGAAAAATGAGTGAAAATCTACATTATACCCTTTCAAAATATAGCATTTAATGCATGGTGCATGTACAACTATAAACTTAGCTTCTATGCAATTTCTGTTTCACTCAGCATCCATTGGTTTTTCATCACTTGGAAACTATTGAAATTATCCTTATTTGGCTCCAATAGGAATTTCCTTCACTCAACAACTACTACTGACTCAGCTTCAACTAACTTTGGCTAACAATTTGACACACACTAGAATTTTACTCAACAATTGAAGATAACTTTTCACACTCGGTAGTAAGATAAAAACTTAAAGATTTGACCTTGGTTTTCCTTGTTGATTTGCATCTTTATTCATGCTAGTTTTTTTTTTTTTTTAGCACTAACTTATCTTTGAACTGATGTATGATGAAGCATTTAAATATCAGTCCCACATACCTCTTTTTGCTTAGTTTGTTAAGATGTGATCACTTGACCTTTCAGGTGAAGTGATCCCTTTATTTGATGTGATGCATCCATCTTTCTTCCTCCATGTTTTGTTTATCTCTCCTTTGATGTACTCAACATCTACCTTGCCTTTTCCCTTGTTGAACTCTGAGTTAGGTGTCTTTGTCCTTGTTGGGCAGTGCTTGCTAATATGACCAATCTTTAAACAACTAAAGCATGTAGTTTGACTCAACCATCTATTGTAACTACCACTGAAATGTGTTCTTATACAATTCTCAGGGATGTGTCCATACTCTTGACGATAATGATAGTTATGTCTTGTATTGTAATCCCAATTACAGGAATTTTTATGGCTTCTTCCCTTTTTTGATGACCATGTGGACTTGGATCTACATTCAAAGGCTTTGTGTCCAAACTTCTAACAATTGTAGTAACATCCTTTAAATTTTGGTGCATGCATGATTCTAGTTCTGCATTCATGTGCTTGATGACCTTATTTTTTGCACTTGTAACAATGTGTCATGTTCTTTGGCTTAGCATTTTGACTAGCATTCTTGCTCCTACAAACATTAGCTATGTGTCCTATCCTTCCACAATGATGAAAAGTAGGTTTAGAATTCTTACCTTTATTATTTCTTTCCTCAACAGCTTTGGATGATTCTCCTTCTTCAATGCTTGTGTAGCCCAATCCTAATGTATCTTTATTGGATCTAGGGGATTTTAGTAGTTTCTCAAAATACTTGATGGCTTCATTAGGCATGTGAAACTTTCAACAAACTCCTTGTCTTTTTTTAGGTCATTCTACAATTGTTCATTCTATAACTTCAATGTAGTTATCTCAATGTCCTTGATATTCAACTCATGATGGGCATTCATCATTTTGGCTTAGAGTGTCCAATTGCATGTTTGAGATCCTACACAACTCTACTAATTTTTCTTCCAATCTATTTCCCAAAATTCTTTTGTCTTCTTCAATCATGGCCTTATCTTCTATAGCTTTCTTCTTTTGCTCAGTCACCTTACATAGCAATATAGCTTGTGATTCTTGTTCCAACTTGAGATTTCTAATCTCCTTAGCTTGTGCTCTATTCTTGTCCACAAGATTTGCAATTGCTACATCAAATTCATAGGAGTTACCATCTACATATAACTTTGTGGTGTCAATCTCTTTGTATTGAGTGTCATTTTCTACTATAGCAATCTCTTTCCTTCTCTTTAGTGAACTTCTCAAGGCATCTCTGGCTTCATTTAGTTGTTGTAGTAAGAGATGTATCTGAGTCTCCTAATTCTCAATGGTCTTTCCCAACTTGTAAACTTCCATCTCAAGATATTTTCTCCAAGCTGTAAGGCTTCTCTTGATGAGAACTCAGCTCTAATACTAATGGCTGAAAATACAAATGGGAAATGTACACTTCTAAGAGAGTGGGTGGGGGGGTGAATGAGATGTACTAATCTCTAACCAATAAAACTTTTATCTTTAAAAAAATGCATGCATAGACATATTGAAATAACATGTAAAATAAATGCATCGACATAAACACTTGACATTAGATATGATTACCCAGAAACCCTCCAATGAGAACGTAAAACTAGGGTGGGGATTACATCCACAATTCTTCACTATTGTAGCAATAAAGTTCACCTATTAAGGTTACATAATTCAACCATTCTCATGATTTGCCCTATGAAAGGCCTGCCTTGTTAAAGGCTTACAAAGGATTGTTAGATCCCACCTTGTTAAAAGTGTGCCTGGCTAAAGGACTTTAGGACACTCACTTGGAATGTCACCCTCTTAAAGGATTTCACAATGACTATTAAGTCAACCTTAATACAAAGGATTTCATCTTGCTGATTTAATTGTTAGAAACTATAGTAGAATGTTTGATCTAATACACTTACAATTTGGTATTGCTGATTTTAGATCTCAATTTAGTCCTTCTTGATCCTTTCTAATCTGATATGAAATTGTTGTATCCTTGATCCTCTATTCTGATAACTAATTTTTCAATTTTGTCCTTCTTCTAAGACACCTTGAATGTATACTAAATTATGGGGCTTTGTCTCCCTTTAAAAAGACTTTGGTGGCTTAGGGTTAGGTATGAATCTATGATTGAGATTCATTCATTTTTCCTACTTAATTTCCTTCCATTTTTATGATTGGTTGCATGTTAATCGCATATGGAATCCAAATAGATTCAATCTTATCTTTAATGCTTTGAGATCTATCCATATGTTGGCTCAAAAATGGTTTACATAGTTGTTTGTGCCATCAAAAATAACTAGGTCAATTTTGTGTTGCTTGACACTTGTTAATACTGATGCTCGACACATACTATAATTCTGTCTTGCTTGGCACTTGAGCTTGCTCGGCATCTACTGTTCACTCAACACTTGAACTACTTAGCATCTCTTGTTCACTTAGCACTTGAACTTCTTAGCACATGAGTGACTCAACATTCATTGCAACTCAACATCTATACACATTATACTTGGCATATGTTACTAGCTCAACATGAACTTGGTAAAAAGCTTAGGTGTGTTGACACTCAATTGTCAAAACCAATCTGAGATCAACACCATGGCCTTATCTATCTTATTCATGTGTTACATGACACTTCAAAGGGCCTCTATAAAACTGGTTGTACTTCATTTAAATAGGACCACAAACCCTTTGGATGGAGAAGCCATGTCATGGTGGCTATCATGTGGGATAGTTATGTGAGTTTAGAGGAGCTAGACAAGAAGAGGTCTCAACCATTTTTTTAGAAGGGGTTTGTTTTGATGCATTTTTGGTTTACTAGCGTAAATTACATAAATGAGAAAGAAAAACACCCCCCTGTACAATGCAAATAATCGAATCCAAGATGCTAGACATAAAGTGTATACAAGAAAAGAGATTTAAAAAAAAAAAAAAAAAGTATCATGTGTACCATTGAAAAATTCTAATGAAAATAAAAAATACACTGGAAAGTGCTCAAGAAGAGCTTTCCAACGCTTTTTTGGGTAAAAAAATGGAGCTAAAATGAGCAAATTATGCCTAGTAGAATGCCAAAAACATCATTTGGATTTAATAGTAAAAATAAGTACCATAAAATTAAAAAACCAAAAAGAACTCCATAAATTTGTGCATCTTAGAATCATCTTTTTGATTGTATCTCATTTGCCAAAAAATGCCCCTATTTGCTAAAGATGTAGTAAAAAGGTGAGAGTGCCCTTATTAGGCCAAAAAAAACTCCAAAAACCCCCTTAAGTCCCCAAAAGGTATCCCAATGGGTGCATATGTGACCATGGTAGTGCTAAGTGTAACGCTCCGCTAGGGAACCCAAAAGTCAAATCCAAACCCAACACAAAAGAAATCATACAACATAGTAGTGCAGTTTCCTAGATTTTGTTTGGTTTTGAAAACATATAATTTTGACTAAACAATAGGGTTCAAGTTTATGTATTTCATTTAACAATGTATCCCTAAAATTTCATAATGATCATTTAATTAAATCAAAATTAGATTTAGCAATAAATTATCTAATTATAACCTATGGTTTAAAATAGAAAACCATTTCCAAAACTTGTAATTTAATAACTAAAACATATTTTAAAATACATATTATTAAAATTAAATAATAATAATAATAATAATATATTAAAATAATAATGATTAACTATTAATAAATAATATTACTTTATTAATAATTATAATTACTATTATTAGTAATATAATACTAACTATTTAATACATCAAAATCTTTTAATTTAATTAACTTAAATTTAATTAATTTTAATTTTCATTAAAAAAATTATTTAAAAAAATTTAATGAAATTTTTATTAAATTATAGAAAATAAAAAAATTATTTTAAAAAAAAAACCACATATAACATGTTTTAGGCCCACAAATCAAGGACATACTAGCACAACAACACCACTGTTACTACAGTAGCAACGCACTGCCTTACGACAAGTACCTAATGCTATGGTAGCAACTGCTATCATGCAACAGTACCAAAGTAGTTGCAGGTGGGCCTAAAACGTGTTATAGTGGTTTTTTTTTTAAAACTTAATTTATTAATTTTTGAAAATTTAATATATATTTTATAATAGTAAATAATGACGATTTTTATGCAAGGTTTTTGTGCTGGTTTTAATGGTGTTTGTAAGTATTTATAAATTAAAAAAATTAAAATGTATTTGGGTGGGTGGGGCCCACCACCTCTCCCACCCACCCCCTTCTCCTCCATTTTACATTATGTGACTACGATGGTAACCAAGGTTGTCGTGCAATCCTTGACTATCGTGGTAGCTAGGGTTGCCAAAGCAGTCAGCCACACATAGGACAAGGGTCACATGGTAGCTACCCCACTTTGGGGTTGGGTAATTGGTATTTTCATTTTTTAATTTTTAATTTTATTAATAGTTTTAATATATATAAATTTGAAAATTAGTTTTTATTTATATATATATATAAAATATTAATAATTACTAAATATTTTGTTATTAAATATTAAACATTATAAATATTGTTAATAATAATAATTAGTATTTTGTTAATAGATTTATAATTATTTTATTAATAATTTAATATAAATTATTAATATGTAAATAATTTTGATCATTAAAAAATTAGTTTATTATTGTTAAATTTTAATAATATTTAAATGAAAGATTGCAAATTAATGAAATATATTTGGAAAGTGAATTTGAGAATTGCAATTGGGAAAATGATTATTTTAGTAAACTCAATTTTACTTGATGGTTTAATTTTATATGAAATAATTTCTATTATTAGTGGAAATTTATTACATCTTTTGATAATTTTAAAATGTTAGTAACTTTGATACTATGAAAATGAAAAAATTGAAACCCTAATTGTCTATCAAACCTTTGTGTTTTGAAAACAAAGTAAGCTATGAAAATACTTGTTTAAATACTTGATGAGATGTATATTGTATTGTATGATTTGGGGTTCGAGTTTGACTTAGTACTTTGACCTATCAGGATGTTTACCAAAGGCTTGGGGTTTTTGTTCTATGATGATGTCATGTATATGATCTTTTATACCCAACCATGGTGATGTGTCACATGTGTTTCTATGATGAGTTTTGATCAGTGCTTGTTAGTGCTTTCTAGTTTCTTAGATTAAGGTAAAAATAGGTTTTGAAAGGGACCCAAAACCCTTAACAGAAAAGAAAAAGATAAACCATGAAGCACCACTAGGTTTTACAAGGACCTAAAACCTGCAGTTTAACAGTAACAAAATTAGGTTTTACAGGGACCTAAAACCACATAAAAGGACCATAAAATGAACCCAAGTTTTACAAGGACCTGGAACCTAGCTTTTACAACAGATAAAAACTAGATACAATAACCAAGATCAGCAACCAATTACCAGGACCACTACAAAAACAAAGACCAAATACCAGGGACACTACTAGCTTCTATTGCAACTCTTTAATCATTTTGACCACCTCTTTGCCTACCTTTGTAGTGACTTGGATGGTATCAATAGTCAATCCTCCGATAACCTCAACTGCCCTTTTCCAGGAGCTCTATTTGGTTCTTTTACTTGGTCCACTTGGAGACATGATTTCTTCATTGGTTCACTTCCCTAAACTTGCAACAACTGCACAAATGCTGGAAGTAACTTGCTCCATCTTATTGCCACTTTCTTTGATCTATAAACGAAGTTTATGTTCATACTCCTTTAGTTTCTCCAGTATATTACCCACTGAACTTCCATCTGACTGATCTTTGCATGGTCAATTTCCTAGTCCTATTGCACCTTTTCCACTTTTATTTTTAAACTCATTAATTCATTATACATCCATGAGTTAGCTTGTAGAGAGGTATCAGCTTTAAGCTTTGCAGTATGCAGAAAAGAAAGCATAGTATCCCTAAGAATAGACTTGTTCTTCTCCTTCCCCATTTCTTCCCTACCAGAAGACTCATCCTTCTCTATCCTTACATCTTCCCTCACATTCACATTAGAAGGGTCCTCCTTTTCCTTTGCCATTTCTTCTTTTTCATCCCTCACTTCCTTGGAATGCTCACTCTGATTTTCCTCTTCACCAACATTACCCGACCCAATATTTTTCTCATTACTTTCTTCCTCCTCATCCTTACCAATCTCACCCTTGCTACCTGGGTAGCCTTCTAAATTGGAGTTAAAATCTCCCACATCTATATTCTCCTCCTCCAAATTTTTCTCATAATTATTTTTCGAGTTATCAGACTCAGTAATCTCCTCCACATTTTGCTGAGGGGTTTGTTGAGTTTCTTGCTTCAGACTCCTCCTTTTTCCCTTAACCCCTTCATCACCCTTACTCTTCCTAAAGTAAGTTTCACTAATAGATCCCCCCTTTTTTTTAGGATGAGGAGAATACATAATGGCCTTATTTTTATAGTGATCCTCAATTTGTAAAATTAACCCTTCACGTAAAATCAAACAAGACTCTTTTTTGCTATGAGCTTGCAAGTTTTGGAGCAAAGAAAATCTCAGATAAAAAGGAAATAAGAGCCTATCCTTGTGCCTAAAGTGATTGAGGAACACAAAATGAAATTTATGAACATGCTTAGCTCTACCATCTAAAATAAAATACTCACGAATGCGAGAAAGCACATCTTGCTAGATAACCTTAATCTGATCCTGTTCATAAAAATTGTCATTCTTCTCCAAATTCTTTTCCTCTTCATCTATTTTGGGAAATTTCTAAAATGTAGCATTTGAAATACTCATTTCTTTACTGAACTTTATGCCTTGCATAAGAAAACCCATCACCTCAGTTATGAACTCTTCAGTCAAATGCACTGTCACTCCATGCAAGGAAACCCTATCTTCAATCCAATTTTTGAAGAATGCCTCTGTAACATGAGGTTTATATCCATGAAGGCACTCCAAATAACTGGTGACATTACCCTTCTATAGAATATGCCAAATAGAAGCTTTGGCCTTCCATGCCTTACAATTTTTTGGCTCCTATTTTCTTGGTTCTTTGCCCATTTTCAAAGACTTTGAATTACTGCAAAAAGCCAAAGTCGAATGGAAATGAAGAACTAATGATTTGATCAAAGACAATACATTCATTAAAACAACTAAGGAATGCATTAAAATAGATAAGTGTGGAGCCAAGATAAAAATCACATTGATGTGCTTCCTCGGGGAGAGAACACTAACATCCGTAACCCCACTCCCATATATCATTAAATTGCTAATCTTAGCAAATCTTTCCCTCTGTCACATGATTTATACCATAATTAATAAGGGATTTCAAATCCATGTAAAATTGGAAATGGGCAGAAGGTAAGATTTTGGGAAGATTCTTGGTTAATGGATCATCCTCTGATTGAGGACTTTGAGGATAGAATCCAAGTTGACAGATGCAAGCAATTGTATGGGACTTTTGTGGGACATTATTGGCATAACAATAGTTGGGTTAATTTGATTGATGTTGACTAGGCTTTTCATAACATCTATATAATGTTGAATGCCTTTAATTTGTATCCCCATCAGGAGGATAAGATGATATGGACTGCTAATCCTAGTGGCTAGTTTAAAGTTTCTTCTATTTTTAAATCTAAGGAGAAAGGTAATCAACCTTTATGGACACAAGCTTGGATAAAGAGTCTCATACCAAAAATAAATATCTTTTATTGAATTTTGCTTCAAAACAAAATTCTTACTCGAGATAACTTGCAAAAAAGAGGTATTAACATGGTTGATAGGTGTAGTCTATGTAAAGGAGGTTTTGTCAACAAGTATGGAGCTCTATTATCAATTATTGGAACATAACTTGGATTCATCAAAATAATGTTGAACTTTGTTTTAAAAGTTGGAGATGTGCATCTAAGGATACTGATGTTGATTTTCTATGGAAGATTACTCTTCCCCATATCAGGTGGGGTCTCTGGAAAGAAAGAAATAACATAATCTTTAGAAATAAAGAAATGCTAGCGTGGGTGCTTGGCCAATCTATTGTCAGGGCAATAAAGGAAAATTTTAAGTCTCAGGGAAGATGTGATCAAGACTTTCAAATTGAAACTCCAATGTTATCCAAAGGTTCTAATATAAAAAAAGATGACCCAAGATTGAAGACTAGATGGAAGACTGCCCCTATTGGATGGCTTAAAGGGAACTTTGATGGTGTTGCTAAGGGAAATGCAGACAAAGAAAGTTGTGGAGGAATTTTGAGAGATCATATAGGTAATATAATATATGCTATTGCAATACTTATTGGTATCTCTAATAGTCATAAAGCCGAGGCTACTGCAGCTCTATATACAATGAGGCTTGCAGTGGAAACTTGTTTTCAAAACTTCTAGATGGAAGGAGATTCCTTAAACATTGTTAGTATGCGTAATGATAAAAATTCAATTACTTGGTTGATTGAAGCTAGTGTTATGAAAATTAAATCTTTAATGATTAAATAATTTTAAATCTTACCTTCTGCCCATTTCCAATTTTCCATGAACAACCTTTGGCTAAGGTACTCTTAGTTCCCTGAACAACTCCCCAAATAGCAGAAGGGGAGAGAACATCAGGAGATAATAGGAAATCAGATAAAGAATTAGCATTAAAAAGATACTTATGTTTCCATATAGTACTCCATGCCTTATCATCATGATAAACTCTCCATCCTTGTTTCAACAAAAGAGCTCTATTCATACTTCGTATATACCTAATTCCCAAATCACCTTCCATGATGGGCTTACAAATTTGATCCCAGGCAATCAAAGCAATTCTCTTCCTTTCCTTAGTTCTAGTCTAGAGAAAATTTCTTTGAATTTTATCAATAGTATCTGCAAATTTCATTGGTATTCTCAAAAGACTCAAACCATAAGTAGGGGTACTTTGGAGACAGGTTTTAGGGAGGGTAATTTTACCAGCTTAAATCAAAAGGTTACCCTTCTAGTCCACCAATTTCTTGTTAAATTTCTTTATGAGATCTTTCCAAAAGGAATTAGGAGCTTTTGGTCCCAAAGGAAGACCCAAATAAATACAAGGAAAAGATCCTATTGAGCACCCTAGAATTTTAGCAATTTTGTTCTATCTTGGAGTAGGGGTATTAATAAAAAAAAGAGAGCTCTTGTTCCAATTTACCAACTGACTTGAAGCAGAAGAGTACAAATTAAGGGCTTGCTTAAGATTTCAAGCTTCCCTAACTTCAACTTTATTTAGTGCTTTCCAGTTGCTTGTATAGAATTGAGGTGATTATTGTGACTTTCCTTGTGTAACCTTTGAGTTTTGATTAGTTGTCATTTGATGCTTTCAAATTGCTTGTATAGGATTGAGGTGATTATTGTGATTGGTCTTTAGTGTTGGAATTACAAGGGGAAATACACTAGTACATTTGGGCTCATTTTTTGACCTCTATTGGTTGAAATTTTGACCCATTTTTTGACCAATCTTCGACCAAATTTGATCAATGAATTGGTCGGTAATTTTTTGGGCGAAAATTCAACGAACATATTGGATGGTCAAAGTTTTGACCAATATGTCGGTCAAAAAATGTCCAGGTTGTTGAGCCATTTTCTGCCATTCATTTGTCGAACTTTCGACCAATGCTTGGTAGAAATCTATGGGGCATTGGTCAAAATTTTGACCAATGCATGGTGGAAAACTAGATGGCACTAGTTGAAAACTTTTTGGTCAAAAATTCGACCATCCAGTAGGTTGATCGAAACTTCGACGAATACGGTGGTCAAAAAATGTTGGCGTTGTTAGCACATTTTTTGCCATTCATTGGTCAAACTTTTGACCAATGCTTGGTAGAAATCTGTAGGGCCCATATCATGGACAACAATATCATGGACCCACTTCCTGTGTACTAGGTACAAAGATTTCTGATCGTGATATTGAGCCAAGATCAAAGGGTGGCGTTGACTCGCTATGAAGAAGTGCTCAAAAGTTAAGTATAGTGAGTTAGCGAGTGTGGCCCACTACTGTTGAAGTAAAATTGCTATCCACAAGATCAAGTCTAGATCGACAACGCTCGTTGACTCACTATAAAGAGATGTGTGAAAATTAGGTATATCGAGTTAACGAGCAATGGACCCACCATCATGTTCTTAAAGGTTGTTTCAATTGTCTACCACATGATTAAAGTAAGATCAGTGATCATTGCTAGCTTGCTGTGGAAAGGTTCTCGAGAATTATGTATAACGAGTTAGCGAGGTTATGATACGTGTGCATAGTCATGCATGGGCCTGGTTTGAAGCACCAGCCTTGAAGGAAAGGTAGAGGTGGAGGTGTTTTATTGGCTTGACTGCCAATGTGTTAAGAAGAAAGATGAGTTAGCTTAGTTGTAATTCCTTGATCGTAGAATTTTTCAAGGATCAATGACACAAGTTTAAAAAAGAAAGTGCAATGCCACTCTGTTTTTCTATTCGATGCATTTATGATAAGTGAAAACTTCGCGTGTGGGAGAAATAGAGAATAAAAAAGAGATTTTCATTAATTCTAGTCCCACGTGAATAGAGATTGCAAATTTTTTGAGCACAAGAGCCTGATTGATTGTGTCGTGTTAAGCCTGGTAAAGACGTGAAACTATTCTTCTATCATTTGAGAGAAATTTTAGAAGTTCAGAGAAGAACAAGTTCAACAAGTCAAGTAAGTACTCATATTATAATCTCTGTGGCATTCCAATTCTCTCAATACTATCAAAATACCTCCTAAGAAACCATTCTCTGGGCAAATTAATTATATGGATAGGAATGTCCACGATGATTTACTAGAATTACTCCTAGAATCTACTGTACAACCTGCACAAGTTAAAAAGTTAATTTCCTTAAACCCTAGGCTTAAAATTGGTGATGGCCTATATGACAAGGGGAACTGGGTTAGGGATGCAACAACTACTCAAATTGGCCTTATCTTGTTTAAAAAGTGGTTTTTGGAAAGAAAGTTGTTTGCCCCGCATGCTAATGTCTGGAATTTTGATTTGGGAAAGTTAGTAGTCCCAAGTGTTTTCATGGATTATGATTTTCTTGAAGCCATTGCTAAGAATTATGACCAAGCCATTAGGGTTGTAAGAAGAAAGGATGGTGTGCCTTTGGTCTCGATTACTCCTGAAGAAATTAGAGACGTTTTTCACCTGGAACCATTATCAGACTACCATGTGCAAATCAATCTGCTAGAATTAGAGAATGAATATAAAGCAAAGAAGGATGTAATTAGGGGAGGTGCACTAAGGGCACATATTGGTACAATAAGAACTTTTCTAGTAATTACTGTAACCTCTAGAGAGCCTTTTAAGAAGAGTCTTTTCACTTCCCGGGTTGTAGAGATATACAGGACCTTATGCCGAGTTTTTGGTGAAGATGAGAAAGAATTTATGCCCATTGGTTTCATGTACATGATGGTTCAGATTGCTTCCTTTGGTGTAGATGTTATTTTTGATTTTTCTTCCTTTTTGGCTGAAGAAATTCACATTGGTTTAGTTGGGATTGCGAAGGGCAAGGTGGAAAAAACTTTTGGTCACTACTCTCTATTAATGCATATGTTTTTGTTCAAAGGAGTGACATATTTTGGTAATGAGATGGAACTAAACAGAGAGGAGAATGGGGAAATATTGCTAGTCCAGTTGTGGAGTGCAGATATGACCTGGGATGCAGGTAATGCTAGTTTTGTCAGATTTGATAGATATTTTGTTGCTAAATTGAGATGCCTCATATTGAGTGACAATCCCAGAATCCCTAGGGTACTAATGAGTCTCATCAGGCCTATGGATAACCCCCATGACTTGAAAGTTTCACATAATTGGGGAGATATCATCCCCTACCCTATTTCTACTATTTTTAGAATCTATGGTTTCAAGGGGAACCCTCATGTTTTTCCTTACCAAGTTCCTTTGAAGGTGGGAATGGCTAAAGTTTTATAGCAGTTAGGGGGAGTGGAAGAAATGTTTTTGTTGAAAAGGCAATTAGGGTCAATTTTCCCTACCTGCACAGTGGCCCATCAGTTTGTGATTACAAAAGGGGGATGAATCTTTTTGCATAAAATTTTGGAGCAGTATATGATGGCTGTCTCTCATCCCCATTTTTGTGATTCTGGGGCATTTTTCAATCAGATGTTGAGGCATAGAATCAAGTTGGGACTGATCAAGCACAATTATTATTATCCAGAGGATATTATAAGGAATGAATTCTCATTATAGGAGCAGGAAACTAAAAAGGAAAAATGAAGAGTTTATTCCTGGGTCTTAGAATTCATTCATTCTTTTGATAATAAATATGATCCTTTGGATAATGCTATTACAAAGGCTGAAAAAATAAGTAAGCTCATGAATACCTTCCCTGAAATAATGGAGGTCATGAATGAAAAGAATTTTTTTTTTATTGATTCATATCCTAATAAGGCTAGAGAGGTCATGAGGAGGTTGGTTTTCACTCCAAATGTGAGAACTGATAAAATAATTGTATAAAAGAGGCCCAGATATACTATAATTCAAAATAAAAGGGTTCCTATAGACAAGGGCAAACAAATAATAGAATCTACCAGTATAGCCCAAGAGGAGAGACCTGAAGAGCCTAGTCCTAAGAGGCAAAAGGTAATGACAAAAGAAAGGCCTCAAGATGAGGAATATTCACCCACCCAGTCCCGTTTGAGGATTGGAGAAGAGAAGCTCACTGGTGAACAGGTTGAACAAATGGGATCACAGGGAGATATTTTTATTACTCAAGTAGAATTAGATGAGGGTAACCCTCCAGAACTTCCTCTCCCAAGTTAGGATCTAACAATAGCTAATTATAGAGGCATGGAGTTGGACCCTGTATTAGAGCAGGAAAGTCATCAATTTTTGACTGATGACAGTTTTGTGAAATCAAGGGCTTTTCAATAGTTTGCATGGAGGACAAACATGAACGTTTTTGAGGAGAAATGTAAAAAGATGAAAATAGAGCATCCAGAAATGGATGAAACTTCCATAAAAAACCAAATTAAAGAAGAAATGATGAAGGTATTGCAGAATATAAGCCCTGAGGAGGGGAGGAAAATGATAAAGGCATCTAACATTTTATTATTGCCCAATTGGGATATTGCAGATGCATTAATTTTCAATTCTGTTTCAAGTAGATTGGAGTTGCAAGACCCAAATAGAAGATACTTCCAAGGCACTTCATTCATTGAAGATCAAGCTGCATTGGTCAGTTGGTCATTGAGAAAGGGATCTGCAGCCACACTATCACAATCAGATGAGTCTGGGTTGATGGGAAATATACTTGTAAGAAGGGTTGCTAACACTTCACATTTACATGCAGCATATTGGAATGTGGATTCTTCTAAGTTTGTGTTGGCCACTACTAAGAAGGAGGAACAGGTTATGTCTGAGTTATAGAATAAATATAAAACACTTCTTGAGGCCTATAATAGGGAGGTAAAAAGGAGAATTGAACTTGAAAACAAGGCAATGGGAAAATCCACAAGGCCAAGAATAACATACCCCCATCCTCTAGTGGAACCTTTTAAATCCACCCCCCTTGTACAGATACCAGACACACCTCAAAGGCCTAAATATTATACAGCCATGAAATTTGAAGAAGAGAAGAGCAAACTATGGGCCTTACATGTAGAGTTAAATACGCAGTATGAGGATAAGCTTAGAAAGGCTCTAATGTATTTAGCAGACAAAATTGAGTGGCCCTTATTCTTTGATCAGTTGGTAAAAGTAATAGATATATGGGAGGAATTGAAAACTCATGATGATACCCTGAAGCCTATTGTTAATAAATGGGGAAGAAGGGAAAATGAAATCACCCTTCTATGTTATTCAGTTATAAAGTCTTCCCATGACCATGTTGAAAAATTGTATGATATTGCTAATGACCTGTCAGATTTTGATAACAGGAGAGTTGCTCTGCAACTGAAAATTGTTGCTTATTTCAATAAGTACAAGAATAAAAAATTTGATCTATTTCCTTGTGCCTTGGATAGAAAGAAGAAATTGAAAAATAAGAAAGAGTGGAGTAAAGAATTGGATGACCTTTTCTACACAAGGATAAATAAAGTTATTAATGAAAAGGGGCATGCTTGGTGGGCCACCATGACAGAGGAATTGGTTAAAGTCCAATTATTTTTTGATTCTTTGAAGCAAGAATTTGTTGGTTTTGAAAAGGAGGCTGGTTATATTTTAAAAAAGCAAAATGATATCCTATAGTTCAGCTGGCCGGATGATATACAATTTGACACTTGGATGGAAGATCTTTTGTTGGACAACTAGTTAGAGGAGGACAGTTCAGATGATGATGAGAAACTAGAAGGCGAGGTGCAGGTTATTGACACCTCTACACCAAAATTGAAAAAAGAAGGGGAAAAGGTAATAATGCCTACTCAGGGTGAAAGCAGTGAGAACCTGTAGGAGAAAACTGATTTGGAGGTATCACAAGATCATCCTTCTTTGGCCAGCTTGGTAGCCACGTATTCTAAGGAGTTGAAATAATGAGAAACAAATAAAAAGTTGATGATTCACAACAGAAACTGGAACAGGCCTACCTGAAGGAATATTTGATATGCCTGGCATTCTTTTGTGATTTTTTTTGTCTTTTGTATGATGCTTTGTTCCTTGGACACTTGTCAGATCACAATTTCCCTTTGCTTGTTGCAACTCATGCTATATAAATGAGTTTTCAAGGCATTGTGATGGTCTAAGACTTGTGCAATTTTTTGTTTCTTTCAAGAAGAGTACATATTCAGTCAGTCCAATAGTATGCAGAGGTTTTGAGTTTGCTTCCATTGTACTTTCTGATAAGCAAATTGAAATGATAGAAATGGCAATCTATTTTGGGCATTCAATTGGTTTTCTATTGGTTATTGTATTAGTCATATGAAAAGGATAATACAAAGGGGTATTTACACTATATCTGTGGATCATCAATTTCTGTCTCTAGTTTATGGGTTTGTTTACTTTGAAGTCATTTAAATAAGGTTTATTTGGTTGAATGCAGTCTGGATGGGTTGTATGCTAGTTTTATTGTTGCTTTTAATTCAAGCAATTATATAAATGCTTCAGTAAATCAGTAGGGTTTATGAGTTCATAAAAGGGATATTGCATAAGAATGGAGATGGGTGATTGCAGTTTATTAATTCTTATACAAGTTATTTGAATTAGATCTCCCGCCAATAGTCAATTTCTTGCCCAATGGATAAGGAACTAGTCCTATAAATTAGAAGTAAACAAGGATGAATTCTGCTGCAGCATATCAAATCATCTTACAAAATCAAAATTATTTTCAATCCTATTCAAGAATTATAAATGCTGGTCTCAACTCATTTATATCTAATTCCTGAGTCTTAGGTAGCTGCTATTTCTAGGAATATTTGTAAATTTTAGGAGAATTATGACCAGATCTGCTGATAAGAGATGTGTATAAGTTTAAGAGCATTGAAGAATTGAAGTGAGTTGTGTATGTATGTAAGGGTAATAGAGGAGAATCAGAATGAAACTAAGATAATTTCATTTTTTAATTCTATTGCACTGTGCACTTGTACATATCCTTTCTTGTTCCTCTTTGTGCCCACCACTTAGCCCACATTATTGAGTGTCCTATACAAGAAAGTCTTATAGCAAGCACTTTACCCAAGATTCTTGGAGTTGTTCCACTATAAGATATGATGAAATCATGAACTAATTGCCTATTATTTAAGAAAATGAGAAACACTATAAGACACTTTGTAGTGCTGCAATAATAGCCAAATCACCAAAGTAGGCATGCTTTTTGGATCATATTCTCTCTCAGACATAGATGTAACATGCATTTTGGTTGCAGGTGATTTCTAGGAGCTTGGGGTTCACTATCAATTCCAACACCTTCGACTAAAATTTTTGAACAAGTCAAAAGTTGTTCCACTATAATGATTACTAATAAACTTTATTATTGTTCAAGTCAAAAGTTTATCATTAGCAAAAATGGTAGATAATTTTGTTCATGGTCTCAAGGAAAACAAAGACTGCTTGACAATAGCAAGAAACAACACAAATGACTTAGAAATAGTCTATCATAATGAAAGACATATTTTTCCCACCATAACACTAGCAGTACTCTACTGTCTCATTTTTGGTAACAGAGACACCCCCCAAACATGAAGGATTTACCCTCCAAACATCTTCAAACATGAAATGATCCGCTGTCTATTAGACTGGTGTCTAATCCAGGCTAAACCTCCATCAGCAATTACCATCCAACACTGCACTTGCACCAAGTTTTCCCACTCTCCTGCATTTGGTTAATATAGTACAAATAAATTATCACAACCTCATTTTATCCCACCAATAACAGTGACTACAGGTGGTAGGAGAGAATCTACATTGGAAACTTCAGAATAAGTACAGTTGACTGTGCCTAACCAGTCACTAGTTTGAATGCACCAGTCTATTATTCCTTACTCAACCTGCAATAAAAATTAAAAGAATGCGTGGACAAGATAACAAAAATAATAAAATTTTCTCACATTAAATATCAGTCAAAATGCATTTGATACATCATAGGAACTCACTGTTCCATAGGACAAAGACTGAATTGCAGAGAACAAGATTATTTTATTGATTATAATTTTTTCACAATGCCTTGTCTCACCACCCCAACTCTACTTCTCCCCCAAACACTCAACAAATCCCTTCTAAATAACCAAACAATAGTAAACAACCACTGTTGTCTAACTATCTAACTGTTACCAGTTAGTTATAAACTGAAATTTGTTGTCTAGTTGACACAAAGTGTCAACTTTGACAACTTACAATCATATATGCCTTTAATATATTTCACTAACCCTTCCAAAGACACCTAAAACCATTATGAGCTATACTAGGCCTAAAGACACCTAAAACCCTTACAAGCTTTTCTTTGCATTTTTTCTACATTTGATACTTTTCTTATAGGTGGACATGTCTATCACAAACATCCAACATGTCTGTCCTTAGACTTCATGGCAAAAACCCTACAAACAACAAAAAAAAAAAAAGGACATGAACCATCCAAACATCTCTAATAGCTTGTGGATATCCCAAAGATGCATAAGTGCATGACTTGTGAAAACCAAAAAGATAAGACTAACTTGTATAATAAGCGAATAACCAAAATGATTTTATGTCTATGTTATGTTTGACAATGACAATGATATTTGGATTCAAGTATGAGGAAATTTGTATCAATCAATTCATTAAATATCGTTTGAATATAAAGAAGATTTTAAGAGATTCAAGAGCATAATTATAAGCCAAATTTGTGGAAGACCTAAATCAGACCTAAGTGAACAGACATGTGAAGGCTTATTTTGAATATGATGAGCAGATCTAAGGTAGAATTTTTATGAAGGTATATTCCAAGTTTAGAGCATTTATTGAAAAACAATATTTCAAATCTTGGTGGATTATTCATAAGTACAAGGTAGATTTTTTGAAGACCTCGAAGGAGATCTAAGGCAAATCTCCCTACATTATAAACACTTTGCATTTCAAAAGTCAGTTCCTTCTGCATTGTAGGATTTGAGGTTGGTGTCTCTTGCTAATTGAGTCTACACGTTTGTTTGAAGTTATATCCATACATACATAAATGTGTGTGTGTGTACATACACACACAATTCACATACAAGCATTTCCATGCTAAATAGTATATGCATCTTGTCTTCTTTTGTTAGACATCAACTATGTGAATGCTTTCTACATTGCTTTCGGTTGACTAAATATATATAATAAAATATGCAGGTTTCTATGCCAAACCAACTCCAATGTGGACAAATATCTAATAATTGGGATTTAAACTAACAAAGAACTATATGTTCAAGGAACCAAAAGATGACTGCAATGAGACTATTACAAGTGAAAAAAGTTCAGTCTCGTTAAAGAGAATTGGGATGTGTGTTTGAAGACTTAACAAATTTGAGCTTCACTTTGTTTGAAGAATACTATAATATTCTCTACTTAACAAGGCCAACCACGTGAAGGTGGAAGCTCATCTGGCCTCACCCCCTCCCCCTAACATCAATCTAAAGTACCCATTATCATCTAATTACATACTTCATTCATTAATTCATCCATTTATGAACTATAACATTCAATCAATACAATCACATAACATTCATTAATATGATATAAAACTCATTAATACCAATACTAATCAAAACTTCATTAACACATAACAATATTCATTAACATAAAATAAAAATCTGTATTAATACGCATCATTCATACATAATTACTTAAAACAAAGTTCTTTCATTATCCAACAAGGTTTATCAAAGAAGATTTTTAAAACATCATTTCTTTTTTTTGTTTTTCTAAGCTCTCTTAAGAAAAGTGCTCATAGGGACATCCATATCTGCTTCATTCTCCTCCTCTTTTGGCACATGTAATGTCAAATTATGATGGCTCCTTCTCTTTGGAGGAGCAGGAGGTTGCTGCAGTAAAGGGGGTTCTATTGCAAGAACAAGTGAATGCGATAAATTGACATACTCTTTTTCTTTTTCTAACTATTACAAGTTTGTAATTAAGTATGAGTACAACATAAAATGCATTTTTCTTACCTGACAATGCCACATCATGTACATTAACATTTTGATCTGCCACCGCGTCAACATGTTGAACACTTGGAACATGGTCTAGTCCTTCAGCATGATGTTCAACATGCTCTAAATTATTCAAAAAAAGGATACATGTCAAATTCCAATTGAAGATGTTAAATTATATTCATAATTGCATAATTAATTTCCAATAGCAAATTAATACCTCCACCACTATAATGCACATCATGGCCTTCGTCAGGAGCAGGTTCTGTGGTAGGATATGAAGGCTGCAATAAAATGTTATGCACATTGTTATGTAGTCAATTTATGTTTAAAACTAATACCAAAAAAGAATCTTCTCAACTATTTAATTTCATTTACTTTTCATCTGACCAATTTACCTGTGAGATATCATTTGGTGCACTAGATTCTTGGGCAAGGCTTACAGATTCTTCATGTAGGCGTGCAACCACAACTTTATAGCCTTCCTTCAAGGCAATTTTTCTATCTTCATCTGTGACCTCCACATTGAAATTTGTGCCCTATGGTTTTTGCTTGATAACGTCAGTTTTCCATGTATGGTTTCATTAAGCAAAATTGTTTGCAACATTATATTAAAAAAAAAAACAAAATTCATTGCTCTACTTACAAGTCGAGACTGTAGATTCATATAGCCACTAGAGCCAAGTTTGTGTTGGCCAACCTTTTCCATTCTCACTTTTGTAGCCATGGATGTGTCCTGCAATCTATGAACAATTTCAAACATCTTAGATTATATATTTGCAAATATCAATAATTAGTGCATGATTACAATGTACTTAATACTATAATGACATACCTCTTTTTGCCCTATGCTGCTTCATTATCTCTATCTTCACATAGCCTTTTCTCCTTTGCATCTTCTATTATTCCATTCCACTCCATTGGTGGAATCATAGGAGGACGATCGTACTTTGGGTTATCCTTAAGACCCCTTCTATATTGATCCCTCACAGTCTTTATATGCTTTGCTGCTCTTTTCAGAAGTAGGCCAGTGTCAAAAATGTTTTTCCCAAATTTCTCGTCAATGGATGCAATCAGCTGATTTTTTAATTCCCCACCTTGTAAATTCCATCTTTTTAAAAACAAATTGATTGTTAGATCACTAACTTTAATATATTACAATAAATAGAAGAAAATAAAAATTATGTAGCAATGATATGAAACTATGTACTTTTTACGTATGGTGGATCCAAACAATCTCAATGTCATATGAAAAAGATGTTCAAAGAAAGCATTATTACCTACAAAAACATAAAGGATTTATCAGTCCAAAATGAGTAATGTAAAAGTAAACTAAATTTACACTTTAAAAGATATCAATTTTAAAGCACCTGGAAGCTTTCGTTCTCTTAATGGAAACATAGTTTTCTTATTCAGCAACAATGTCCCTTCATACAAACTAGTACTAATCACACGAACTACTCCAAGAAATGGATGAGCTTTAGTAGTACTCTCTTTGTTGCTCTATCAACTGAAACATCATAACAATTAAATGATAATTTTAGTACTGCTCTCTGTTGGTCTACCTCCCTGCCTATGTCCATGTCTCTCTATGTGTGGCTATATATATATGTATGTATGTATGTATGCATGGTGTATGTATGCATGTGTTTGTGTGTATGCAAGCTTCTGTAGACATCATTTAAGCACTAATGTGCTACTTCGTTGTTCATCAACTTGTAGAAAGACATTACAAAATATAGCACATTACAAAATATAGCAAAACAAGGTTTTACCAGTTCTACTGGGCATAGACGATAATGTTTGCATGGTCCTTGTTGCGGAAAATGTAGCAGACAATAGTGGACCGCCAACCAAAGGAGGAGTTCGCACTTCATCATGAGCTGAAGAATAGCATATTGTTAGAAAAGACATTTGCAATGGATAAAGATCGAATGGGATACTAGTGAGAAACGTCGACAAAAAAAAAGGTAAGTGTTATAATGTTGATCAAAACAAACAAAGTGTTACTTACATGAAGGTACTATGAAACAACCCTGACCATGTTCAGCATGTGATGTCGCAAATGGCACATATGTCTATACAAGAACACATAAAATCAGAGATCATGATCCATAAGATACTATAAAATATTAATATCTATTGAACTTCTATTATTGCTTTAGTCGAATTACTGCTTACTTTCAAAGATTGGATTCTACGGTCAAATTCTATTCTCAGTGCCTCTTTCTCCTCACTTATGTCACCCTTGATGATAATTTGAACAAGCTCATCAGTGTATCTTTGTGTAATTTGTTGGGTGATGAATACAGGGTCAGTACTAAGGCCGATGTCATGTAGATATGACGCCCGTATTTCAGATTGCATTTGATCAATGATCATTGTAGCTTTTCCTATTAGTTGTGACATCAAATATTCGTATACTTTCATCAAAATAACTCTAAATCCATAAAGAAAAGAACATAATAATAGGACATTTGTTTCTATATTAACATTAAAATTTACACTAATTAATGTTTACCTCTACTGAAGGTGTCTGACATGGTGCATCCATATCGCCCTATGAAAAAAATTAGTAAGTCTTAGAAATCAGCAGCGAAATTAAAGTAATAGACTTACCAAAAAAAATATTAATAATAAAGTAGATTGCATATGTAAATCATTTGTCTTAAGTTAAAAATTTAGTGTAACTAATGTTTATATCTAAAACAATATTTGGCATGTTCCACTTAATGTTTATATGTGCACATATGGTTTGGAAAGAAATATTTGGTCATACAAGACCCCATCATAGTTGACATTGATCGTACCTAAAGATTTCATTGATCATCATGATCATCATCCATGTCATCATCATCATCATCATCACCATCATCGTACTCGTCACTTTGATCATCGTCGTCACCACCACCATCTTCATCACCATCATCATCCTCTTGATCACTATCATCATCACCACGATCATCACCATGATCATCACCATCTTTGTCACCATGATCATGATCGTCATCAGCATCATCATCATCATTATCACCATTATCGTTAGCATGACCAAAATCATCACCATCTTCTTCTTCTTCATCACTGGGTAACTGTTGTTCCTGATAATCATTTACTTCCTCTTGTGCTTCTTCAATATCTTCTTCTTCGATCACATTATACTTTATCGGCCTTCCTCTTGGGTCATGTCTAACAACAAATGACCAACCTGGTTTGTCTAGAACACCAAGGTAAAACACTTGCTTGCATTGACTTGGAAGAACATAGGGCTCATCTCCGACTGACTCAAATGACCTTGTATTAATCATAGTAAATCCACTATCATGTTCAATAACAGTCCTATCGGGATCATTTTGATTCAGTCGTAACCTAAACTATTTGATGACAAATAGAACTATTTTGAATGAATTAAAGTCGCACTCAAGTATATCATCCAAAATGCCATAGTATCAATTTTTAGATTGTTAAGGATGTATGTCAGTTCTAGATGAAATATTGGTGACCGCAAAGACAACACTTATCTAGAAATCACACATTTTCTTCATTTCATCTAACTTTTTTGTGCAGAACTTATACCCATGGTAGTACATAGCTTTGTCTAGTTTGACCTACAATTATTCAAACATGTTAAGAATATTCTCATTGATTTGTAAGTTGATATTAAACTTATATCTCATGATTAGTAATCTTATGCATACCTTTGTATCTCTTAAGCCATATATTAGATCAAGTACCATTGGTGTAACATTGGGATCTCCATTACGATGAGCTTCTTTAACCAATGATGCAACACCATCCCATGTTAATGAGCAACCATTTTCTTGAGACTGTTCAATCCACACTATCATCCAATCAAGATTGTTTTCAATATACAAGTGTAGTGTATCCCACTCATGACCAACTATAAAGAAGACAATTACACCAGTTAGAAACAACTTATATATATTGATGATGGATAAGAATTGTTAAATTACAAAAAAAAACTTATAATTACCTCTCACCCTCCTCAATCTACCTTTCCCTATTAGGTACTCCCCTTTGAATTTGTCATTATAGTTGGGATCCCAAATGCGATCTAGATGGATACCTGCTGCAAACTTTGGAAGATATTCATTGATATACACCATGGTCTAGTATATCATATATCCCTCTATCATAGAACCCTCAGGATGTGCTCTTTGTCGAACCAAGCCCTTCATAAATTTCAAATGCCTCTCAACCATCCACATTGATCTAGCTTGTACAGGTCCACACAATTCAATCTCCTCAACTTGATGTATGAGGTAGTGTTCTTGAGCATTGAAAAACGTTGGAGGTAAACACTTTTGCATTTTACACATAAGCTGTGGAATTTTTCTCTTCCAATATTTTATATCTTTTTTTATCAATTTCTTTAGATGATAACCACCTAAATGAGATTCAACACGCAAAAACACATAGAGGAGATTTCAAATAAAATTATACAATAGATTTCAAATAAAAAGCTACAAATCTAAGAAAAAACACTCTTCTAACCTCATGTATTTTCCAAGATCATATATAACTTGTTTAATACTATTGTCAAACTGTTGTGGAAGGGATAGAGGTAGGACGAACTGCAATCATTAAAAAATGATCATTTCAATATATTATTAAATAATGCAACTGGTACTACATTCAATCTTACAAAAATACTGTAAATAGAAAACATGACTTACCTTGAGGAAGGTATGCCAATCATGTGTCTTCAACCCTGGCCCAAAATCACCTTTCTTTGATAGAAGAGTGCTTATATTTGCAGCAAATCCTATTGGAAATTTTGTTTTTTTTATGACTTCTTTTAATGCATCACTTTGTTGCTCCGTTAATAACCAAGGAAGGGCACTTGTATTTATGTGATCTCCATTCCTATTTGATTCAATGAAAAATTTTAGTGCATGATTAGATTCATGAATGTCAGTACAAATGTTAGCAATTTGTTCTCTATGAAACCTTCCATCCAAAATTTTTCATAGTGTCTCTGTTACATTCTTTCCAATATGCATAGCATCAAATAAATGCACAATTGTGAGATCCTTGTAGTATGGTAACCTACTAAATTGAGTAGGATAACTTTTCATTCCTCTAGGAAGTTGGTCATTGATGCCTTGACGACCTTCACGAGCATCAGTTACAGCATTAGTAAATATAAGAGAATATCGAAATACAAATTGTAAACTTTGGATGACAAATTGGACATTACCTCGACGATTTAGTCGATCGTATTTCAACTTCCATAAATGAGGTGTCATTCTTCGTGGCCTTGATGATGTCTCTTCTTTCCCATTGAAAAGATGTTTTTCAGCAATACAACACCTATGATTATTGTGGAGAAAGTGTCTAAACTCATCAAACACCTGCTTTCCTAAACTTCTTGAATGACGATATTTCATCTTCGGACCACAAACTGGACATGCAAATTTTCCCTTTGTCTAAAGACCTAAAAGATCATTTATAATTGGATCATGTACAATTATCATGCACAACTTAAGCATTTGATAGTAATGTGTAAGCACTATAATAGACCAAAAATATGTGATCTTAACAATATAACATACCACAAAAATGAGTTAGCCCAGGGGCATCATGTATTGTCCATACAAGCATTGCATGGAATTGAAATTGTCGATGTCTTATCAGTCTAGAGATGTCATACATAGTGATGCCATTCCATAACTTCAACAACTCGTCAATTAGGGGCTCAATATACATGTTCATACCTTTAACTTGGTATTTACCTAGCAATTGAATGAATATAAACATTACGTAATTATTATAACCATTTTCATGCACTATTTATAAATTAATTTAGATAACTATAAAAAAAAATACCTGGCACAATCATTGACAACATTATGTGCTCCCTCTTTATGGACATCCAAGGAGGAATGTTATTGGTAATAACAAAAATAGGCCATACTGAGCAAACAGATCTCATATCTCCATATGGATTGACACCATCCGTCGCCAATGAAAGTTTCAGATTACGAGGTTCTTCTTTAAAGTGCGACCATGTTTCTTCTATCTCTCTAAATGCAAAATAATGTCATCCTGACTTGTATTGCGTGCATGGTAATCCATAAATTGTGCCAAGCTAGTGCACCTGAATAACCATTCCAAACGTGAAATAATGAGAATGTACCGAAGAAGCTTGTGAGGCACTTTTTTTGTTATTTGATTTGACTGATACCTACTAACATGACAATCTAGACATTTTGTTTCAAATTCATATTGTTTATGATATAGAATGTGATCATTGGGACATGCATGTATTGTCTAATACTTCATTCCAATATGATCCATAATGTTAGATAATTCTCAGTACGAACGAGGCAAAATGTTTGATGGTGGTAATAAAAACTCACTAATCAACCTACAACAACAAATATGCATTGTTAATATAATGAATAGTAATTGTATGCTAACCTTGAAGATGAAAAAAATGAGATACCTTAGCATACATGAAATTGCTACATTGGATATGCTATTCATAACCTTTAAGTTCACCAACAACACTATAGCCGATAGTAGAGTTGTTTGGGAGCCTAGGTATAAGGGCTTGTGTGCCTTCTCAAGTAAAGGTATATCAAGACCATCTTCATCATTATTATCAGATTCACTTGTACCATCATTGTGAGCCTCTTCATCACTTGCCCCAATACCATCTTCTTCAATCATGTCCTTTGACACATTATCATCTTCTTCCATGGGAGCGTTATCCTCAACTTGGATATTCACACCTCCATGTTCCTCTAGTAGGAAATCCACATTTAGTAATGGACAAAAATTGTGGCCCCCTTCAACATGACCATATTGCCTACAATGACTCTGGGCTGTTGTGATTAGAATTCTTTGATTCTTTAAACCCTTACACTTTTTGCAAGGACAATAACATTTATCAGGTTTTCTTCAAAATTGAGCCCACAATGCAGCCATTGTCTTATTATTTTCTTCTAGATTCATATTGTTAGGCATGGTCTTTCTTCATAGGAAAATATACCTACAAATAAATTGGACATGTTGTGATTAATGTTTATATTTGCACATATGGTTTTTGTTAATTAATGTTTTCAAATGTAACTAAAATGATTACAAACATATCAAAAAGGACCTTCACAGGGTCTTATTACATCAACTGTTCTAACATGGTCATGTTGGTTATCTTGAGACCTTAATTTATTCTCATGCCTTCAACCTTGACCTTGATGCTCCTACATCATTCTCCCAAGGATCAAGGAAAGTTGGATCATCATGGAATTGAGTAGGCAGACCTTCTAGGAAGTTGCAATACTTCAACCTTGTAAGTGTCACGTCAATGCAATGGGTACTAAACAAATAATTTAAGTTGATGAGAAATGGTTGTTATGAATTCAAATTGTAAGCATCACCTCAATGCATTGGGTATTAAACAAACAATTCAAGCTGATGAGTATGGGTTTTTATGAACCACAACTCATGAAATATGCATTAAGTCCATACTTGCTGTTTACAATGATTATGGGTTTTTTTTCTAAGAACATACTTGTTGTTTACAGTCAGTAAGTTTCTATATCCTCTAACAAGTTTGAAGCAATGAGCCAAAGTCACATGGTTGAAGACGATCATTGTCCCCTCAAAGCACCATCGTTTGATAAATTGTTGCATTGAAATATGATCTACAAAGGGCCTTTCCACATAGTATGTTGGCACTATTTGGCAATCATCGATCATGTGGTTATTGCAAAGAGGCTAAGGAACAAACATGGAATCATGGAGATAGTGCATGAATGTACAAGGAAAATTTGTTGCTCTTTAGCTACTAATCTTGCTTTGTGCTTGTCAATTAAAACATTATTTTAAAACTTGATCTTAATACTTTTTATAATCAACGGCTTTCTTTCCAATGTCTATCTCTTGACTCAACACATTTTTTCATTTTTCTTTCCTTCTTGCTTCATCATAAATACTTGGTTCACAAGCACTTATTGTGTTCTTCTTGCTAAGATTATGAAGTGGACAATGACTTTCAATCTAGATAATCAAATGTTTGGCTCAACTTTTTTGGGTAAGTGTGATGATATGTAGTGCACTATAACTTTTATCTTCAATGAAAGGATTAACACCTCTAATTTTCAAATGGCAATCAACCAGAACTAGCTGACAATCTAACCTAAAAAATGCATTTTATGCCAAATTCCAATCATAGTTAAAGACATTTAGCTATTGGAAAATGGCAAGATTATGTCTTATTTCAGATATGCAATAAAATGGGCAAGAAATGTGGAAGAACGTTAAGTTTTTATCGACCAAAACATGAGTAAAATTGTATAAACTGAATGTATTTTTAAAAATAATGTCAATTCCCTTAAAAAGAAATATTTTGCATGCAACTTAATTGCTGAAGATATTTCAAGTTTAGCAACTCTTTAATCATAGGATCCACAATAGTTGGAAGCTTTGACCTGTTTGTCAGCTGTGGCTTGGCCTACAGCAACAAAAAATTCTTAGTATATGCATCTCAACATTTAAAAAATACATCAAGAAATTCAGGTCAGTTACAGTTTGTAAATTAATTGGCATTTGTTTCTTCTTTAACATATTCGACAATCAAGTACAATTAATAGGAATACAAGAGCAAAACTTGGAATTCTACTAATGTCATCAATGTTAATCTTGGGTACTAGTACAAAGCCAGTAAGAAATCTGCAGTTGTACCAACCAATATATTTACAAGACTTGATCACAAAAGGTTCATTTAGCACAAAACAACTTCAAAAATATTGTATATATACACTCTTTGACATTGTCAAAGGGAACAATTATTTTAATGATGTTTTATGTAAGAATTGCTAGAGGAAATGATAAGCATGAAATATATTCAAGTTTTGACACTAAGGAATTGAAACATCTGCACTCAAGAATTGCCTGGAGTATTTAAAGAGTGTGTATCCCACAAATGAAATTGGTATAAATGTTACAACCACCAAATTTGGAGGGCATGGAAATTCAGTCATCATTGTCCTATGTAGTACACTTAATTTCATGTGTTGCAATCATTTTGTGACTTGTACACATGATAGTCCAATAGTTTTTAATGTCATCTTCATCACAATTTTTCTATGATAGTCTAATAGTTGCAGGTGGCCTCTTTGTCACAATTTTTCCATGATAGTTTTGTTGGTCTAAATTTTTGCATAATCAAATTCCTTTGTCCAAGGTATAGAAGAATTCAGATTGGGATCCACCTATGGTGAATAGGGTTTCTAGCCAAGTCATATTTTGTAGGTCTTTGAAGCAAATTTTTGTCAAAACCCTAGGTCTTGTTTTCTTTTAAATTTTTCAGGCATGAAACTAAAAATATGCGAAGATTCCCATCCTTTTCAAACTTTCTGCGCCCTGAGTCACATTTTTTCTTTTGTGTTTCTGACCGCCCGATCCCTAAAATATCTACGACAATCGCTATCTCGCTATGAAAAGATACAAGTATTTTACCCTTAGTGACATAGCGACCACCGCTAAGTTGAAAAGCGGTACTGTCAAGTGGAAATATGGTGACCGTAGATTGTATTGTTTCAGAGATATTTCATCACGATTACAACAGACATGTCAGAACCTAAACAGGAATTACAAAATTGAGGTACAAAAGGCGTCAATAGAAATCTTAGCTTTTTCGATTAGTCGCTTTGTCACTATCGAAGAAATTGGGCACTTCACCGTTAGCGACATGATGCCTTCACCAAAAATAATGGCCGACAGTCACTTTTAAATTTTTCGATGATCGTAAGTTTTTTCAAGATGTGTGGTGCACATGCTATTTTATTATGTGTCAGATGCAGTAATGAGGGTAGTTATGACTTCACTCACCTTTATCTTTCTGACCCTAAATTTTGATAAGTCACCAGAAATAGCTATGTCGCTATCGAAGAATTGGTGTCTCTCACCGTTAGCGACATAACGCCTAGACGGAAAGTAGTACTGTGGCAACTTTTTAGAGTAAGTGGGTCCTAGAAAGTACTCCATCAGATATCAATTATAAAGCTTTGGAACATGCTAGCATCTAATGGGCTACACGTATGTGTCAAAAAAAGCAAAGACACCGAGATTCACTATGTCACTATCGGGAACTTGTTCTTCTTTCCATTAGCGACATAGTGCCTGGCCGAGAAATAAACAAATATGGGCCGCAAGCAACAGGTAATATAGCTAGGATTTCATCACGTCATCAATGATTGGACCCATGCCCTATTCACAAAATATATGAAAGACTGATCGTCAGATCTATCTTAGATCCATGATTGTCGCTATCTCGCTATGGCGAGTTGCACGAAGGTTATGAATAGAGAAATGGTGACAAGGGCCCCACCATATTTCTTTTGAGCAATGCATCAAATGTCATCCGCATGATCAAATCAGGATCAATGACGGGCACTATCTCACTATGGCAAGGTGCTCACTCTTTATGTATAGTGAGATAGCACCTAAGTGACACGTGTCCTCAGAACTCTGTGGGTCCAATTCAGAGGCGCCAATAATGAAGGAAAGGTACACATGGAAAATTTTCATTGGGTTGGTTGCCAGCTTGTCAAGAGGAACATGAGTCATCTTTGCTTGCATCCCTGGATCGTAGGATTTTTTGTAAATCCATGGTGTAAATTTGAATATAGAAGGTGATGCCCCCTGTGCACTTATGAGAGATGAAAGCTTCACATGTGAAGAAAAATAGAGTATAACACAGATGATTTTCTTAATTCCACCATACTCGAACAAAGATTCAGAGCATTTCTAAGAACCAGTTGTTGAGAAGACCATTCTAGATTTGGTAAGATTGTGAAGCAGTTTGTTCGCAGAAAGATTGCAGTAACACTAAGAAGAACTAGAGAAAAATTCAAAGTAAGTACTTGCATTATAATCCTCCTGCTATTTCAATTCCTTCTAGAGTTAATTAAAATGGCTCCAAAACAGAAAGCATTTTCTGGTCAAGAGAACTATTTGGATAGGAATGTCCACGATGATTTGCTTGAACTGCTCCATTCTTCCACTGTTGAAACTGTAGAAGTTAAGAGGGTACCTTCATTAAACCCTAGGCTAAAAATAGCAGATGGGCTGTATGACAAAGGAAACTGGGGTAGGGATGCAAAAACTTCATAGACTGGTCTTGTTTTATTCAAAAAATGGTTTTCATAGAGGAACCTTTTTGCCCCACATGCCAACATCTAGAATTTTGGTCTAGGGAAAATGGTGGTTCCCAGTGTTTTCATGGATTATGATCTTTTGGAAGCTATAGCTAAGAATTATGACCAAGCTCTTAGGGTAGTGAGGAGAACTGATGGTGAAATCTTGATTACAATCAATGCAGAGGAGATTAGGGAAGTTTTCAGTTTAGGGCCTATCACTGATTATCATGTGCCCATTGATTTGAAAGGGTTAGAAAATGAGTGTATGTCTAAGAGAGATGTAGTTAGGCAAGGAGCATTGAGTGCACACATAGGTAGAATCGGAACACTACCAGCAATAAAAACATTCTCTAGGGAGCCTTTCAAAAGGGCATACTTCAATTCTAGGGCTATAGAAATATATAGGTCCTTGTGTAAAGTTTTTGGGAGAGATGAAGAAGAGTTCATGCCTGTGGATTTTATGTATATGATTACTCAGATTTCCTCTTTTGGTGTGGATATAATTTTTGATTTTTCTTCTTACTTAGTTGAGGAGATTCACATTGGACTGATTGGAATTGCTAAGGGTAAGGTGGAAAAAACTTTTGGCCATTATTCTCTGTTAATGCACATGTTCTTATTCAAGGGAGTATCATATTTTAGTAAAGAAATGGAATTAGATAGAGAAGAGAGTGGGGAAGCAGTACCAGTTCAATTGTGGAGAATAGATATGACTTGGGATGTAGAGAATGCCAGTTTTGTCAGGTTTGATAGGTATTTCACTTCAAAACTGAGATATCTCCTATTAAGGGACAATCCCAGAATCCCCAAAGCATTAATGAATCTCATTAGGCCTATGGACAACCCAAGTGGTTTGAAAGTTTCACATAATTTGGGAGATGTCATTCCATATTCTGTTTCTATTGTATTTAGAATATATGGTTTTAAAGGAAGCCCTCATGTACTACCCTACCAAGTGCCTTTGAAGGTAGGAGTTACTGAGATATTGTGGCAGCTGGGAGGAGTGGAGGAAGCCCTTCTATTGAAAGGACAAAAGGGGTCAATTTTTCCTACTTGCACAGTGGCTCATCATTTTGTAATCACAAAAGGAGGTTGGCTTTCTCTGCACAAGATTTTGAATCCTTATAAGATGGCCACTTCCCATCCTCGTTTTTGTGATTCTGAAGGATTTTATCATTTGGCTCTGAGGTAGAGAATTAAGCTTGGTAAAATTGAGCATGAATTTTATTTTCCTGAAGACTTAATAAGGAATGAGTACTCCTTGCAGGAGCAAGAGACTAGGAAAGAAAAGTGGAAAGTCTTTTCTAAAATTTTGGATTTCATTCATTTTTTTGATCCAGATTATAGTCCTTTGGACGATGCAGTTACAAATGTAGATAAGATGAGAAAACTTATGAATAATTTTCCTGAAATAATAGAGGCAATGAATGAAAAGAAGCAATTCTTTATTAGGTTCTACCCAGATAAGGCCAGGGAAGTAATGGGAAGATTGGGTTTTACTCCCAATATAAGGGCAGGTCAATTAACTGTCCAAAAAAGGTTGGGATATACTATTGTTCAAAATAAAAAGAATACAGTGGACAAAGGCAAACAAATAATTGAGTCCACTAGTAGGGTTTTGGAAGAGAGGCCTACTGAGCCCTCCCTTAAGAGGAGGAAAATAATAAGAGAGGAGGATTCTCATGTTGAGGAGTATTCACCTTTACAGACCCCTTTGAGAATCGGGGAGGAGTAGCTCACTATTGAGCAAATTGAACAAATTGGATCACAAGGGGGAGTTTTTGTCACTCAAGTAGAGATCGATGAAGGGAACCCCCAGGAACCTCCTCTGCCAAGCCTCGAGCTGACTGTAGCTGATTTTAAAGGAAGGGAATTGGACCCTATTTTGGAACAAGCCAACCAACAATTTTTGTTAGATGACAGTTTTGTAAGGTCTAGGGCTTTCCATAAATTTGCTTGGAGGGAAAACATCCACAATTTTGAGGAAAGATGTAAGAACATGAAAAAAAAGCATCCAGAAATGGATGAAGCCTCCATCCAAAACCAAATAAAGGAGCAAATGATGCAAGAATTCTAGAACATTACCCCTGAGGAGGGAAGGCAAATGGTAAAAACTTCTAACATACTATTGTTGCCTAATTGGGATATTGCAGATGCATTGATTTTCAACTCTGTTTCTAATAGACTGGAGTTACAAGACCCAAATAAAAAGGAATTTGCAGGGACTGCTTTTAGTGATGATCAAGCTACTCTTGTTATGTGGTTATTAAGAAGAGGATCCAGGATTGTCTTGGCATAGCCTGATGGTTCAAGACTGATAGGGAATATTATTGTGAGGATAATTGCTAATACCTCACATGTACAAGCAACCCACATGAATGTGTATTATTCTCAGTTTGCCTTGGCTATTGCTAAAAGGGAGGAAAAGGAAATGTTTGAATTACAAAGTAAATATGAGGCAGTTGTGGATGCCTACAATAAAGAGGTAAAAAGGAGAGTTGAGCTTAAGAACAAGCTACTGGGAAAATCCACCAGGCCTAAAATAACATACCCTCACCCCCTTGTTGAACGTTTCAAATCTACCCCCCTCATTGAAATACCACACACACCCCAAGGGCCACAGTATTACACTGCTGAGGATTTTGAAGAAGAAAAGAGTAAACTATGGGCCTTACATGTAGAGCTAGAATCTAAATATGAAGATAAACTAAGAACAACTCTTACATATCTAGCAGACAAGGTTGAATGGCCAATAATCCATGATCAATTGGCCAGGGTGATTAACATCTGGGAGGAGTTAAAAGCAGACGATGAGGCTCTAAAGCCTATTGTGAACAAATGGGTGAGAAGGGAGAAAGCAATAACCTTATTGTGTCTATCTGTTATAAATAATTCTCGTGATCAGATTGATAAAACCTTTGAGACATTATTTTTGATCTTGCTGATTTTGATAGCAAAATGATACATTTACAGAAGATAATAATAGGCTACTTAGAAAAATATAAGAGCCAAAAATTCAATTTATTTCCTCATGCCCTAGATAAGAAAAATAGTTTGAAAAGCAAAGAGGAATGGGAAAAGAAACTTGATGATTTATTCTATTTAAGAATGAATCAAGTCATAAATGAAACAGGGCATGCACGGTGGGCCACCACAACAGAAGAAATGGTGAAAGCCAAAATATTCTTTGATTCTTTAAAATAGGAATTTGTTGATATTGATAATGAGGCTAATTATATAATAAAGAAATAGAAGGATATTTTGCAATTCAATTGGCCAGATGACACATTATTTGACAGGTGGATGGCATAAATGCCTTCTAGTGAACAGTTTGATGTAGATGAAACTGACAGTGATGAGGTGCAGGGTGAGGAAGTCCAAATTATTGATACCATCACTACTCAAACCCAATAAGAAGAAGAAGACAAGAAAAACCTGTCACTTTCAGTTGTAGAACGAGGACCACAAGATGCCAATACAATTAAAGAAAAGGAAAAGGTAGAAGTTGTCCTTACCATGGAGAATGAAGGTGGTGGAAGCCTGTAGGTGGAGGTTAATGTGCCCTCGTCAGAACAAGCTTCATCGTTGGCTAATTTAGCAGTTACATATGAAGATGAATCAGATCAATAGCCAACTCAACAACATCAAAACATGTAACAGAAGCTGACCTACCAAAAGGAATGATTTGATTTCGATATCTTCTGTTACCCATAGTTTTGTCATTTTGTGATAGGTGTATGTAGATATTCCTTGTAAAAGACACCTGTCAGTTTCTCTTAGCCTGAAGCTTGTTGTATTTCACACTATATAAGTGAAATTCCAGGGCAAGAGAAAAAGGTCTGAATTCTATTTGCTAAGTGATACACTTAGTCTGTTTTTGGTCCACCATTTTTGAGCAAAAATTCAAGATGTATTTTCTCTGTCAGATCTTGAGAATACATGAATATAGAATGATCTGTGTTTCTTTCTGAAGGTCATTTTGAGTCTATTGTAAATTGTATACAATTTTCAAGGAAAATGAATATAAATTATGAACTGTCCCCATATCAGTTCTTTCTGAACTTTGTCTCCTTTTGATTACTTGGTTATCTTGATGTTGTATAAGTAAAGGCTTGTGCAATTGAATGCAGTTCAATTAGGTTGTATATCTGTTTATCATGGCTATTAATTTAATGGATTAAGTAAAAGCTTTGATAAATTTGATAAGGTTGTTGTAGTAGTGGAAAAGATTTTGAATGACGATTTCTGATAAGAATTGCTGATAAAATTTGTTGTAAGGCAACAAATTAGATCTAGAGATTTGTAGTAGACTCTGAACCCCAATGGATTAGGCACTGATCAAATTTAATCCAGCTAAAAGAGAAATGTGTCACACATGATTGTCAAAATGCAGAATTATAATCAACTTTACTTTTATTTCCTGTAGATCTTCAAAGTTGGCCTCTACTTGTTTGCATGGAATGTTTTAGCTTTAGTTAGCCATTACTGCTGAGAACATCTGCAAACCTATAGAAGATTTTTGGCCATATCTGTTATATGGGATGTGTTTATTAAAGTATAAAGAATTGTACATGTATTGGATAATTTGAGATGAGAATCAGAATGAAACTAAGATAATTCTCACACAGTTTTCCCAGTATTGTATCATCCTTGGGTATACCCACCCTGGTTTTGTAGAGCCAAAAGAGTAGAAAACCACCCTTGGTTTTGTAGAAGTTTGGCCCAAATGGTGTGCACATACAATTGATAATAAGAATTGGCTAGTCTTTAGACTGTGTGAGTATTGTCATCTTGGTATTAAGCATTTTGTTGCTTAGTAGTTTTAAAACACCAACAAGTTTGTTATTCATCCAAATGGAAACCATTGTAGGAAGACCTAATTGCAATGCAACAATTAAATGTAATGTTGAAATATAGGAGAGAGATTCTTTTGGTTGAACTAGAAGATAAATCATCTTCTAACAAAATGACAGAGACTTTTAGTGAAGGATCCAAAGTACATCAATTCAATTATAGTCTAGTAAATTTAGGTGCCATCTTCATCATAATTTTTGAAGATAGTCCAGTATTTGTAGGTGTCATATTCATCAAAAAATTTCCATGATAGTCTATTAGTTTGAGGAGTCATCTCCATCACAAGTTTTCCATGGCATACTTGTAGTTAGAGGTGTATTGAAGACCTTTTATCACTACATGAGCTAGTAGTAGATGGTGATTATTCATTTTCATCATCATCATCTAACATAGAATCACATGAATATCATGTTTTATAGCCCACATGGCCTAGGTATTGAGGGTACAAATCCAAGCACTAAATACACCAGATTTCAAATTATTATCTTTATGTGTTGATGTTTAAGTTGAATGTTCTAGAGTTGAAGAGAGAAACACACTCAATTTTTTTTTCTTTTTGTTCTTTTTTTGAATATGAATTTGTTGTCTAAATGATACAATATAATTATGTATTATTCAAACAAAAATACAAGAAAAATATGATACCAACACAACTATATTTATAAAACAATTTTTTTTTCATTATTATTTCTTCTAAGCTTTTACAACTACAGCTTCTACATATACATTTCCTTTCTTTTCGTTCATTACTATAACAAAAAGTATATAGTTGTTACAATAGACCAACATTCCAAATGATAAATCTGCATCTACACACTTTCAATAAAATGAAACAACAAGTACATTACATTCTTTTTGCAACTAGACTCTTTTTAACACTTATCATCAAAACATCACTGAGAAAAAACACTTGAGCGGAGACTCTCCCTTTTATATTACACAACAATGGCTGAACTTTGGCATAAAAAATAATAATGATAGTAATAATATTCACTTCCATCTTCAATATTATCATAAAAACCTACCACAAGAATATACATGTACCTATGAAAATATGCTTGAAGAGAAATCCCTCTCCTCGACCACCGAAGATGCAGGTGTGATTGGAGGTCATGAATGGAACAACTTTTGAAGTCGAGCACATCAGGAAGAATGAAAGAAAGACAATATTGATAGTTTCAAACTACTATTCCACCCCCCCTATATTGATGCAAATGCAGGGCCCCTTTTCATATTATTCCTAGGGCTAGTAGGTGTCATTAATCAAGTGGGTGGAGAAAACCTGAAACAAAACTGGGCTCAGAGAAAACCATGCGAAAATGCAGAGATAACCATGTGAAAATGCTCCAAAAATGTCAAATGAAACTTAGCATGAAAAACATAATTGGGCAAATGTTTTTTGAACTTTGTGGATGTATAAGCCCTGTGTTGGTCAAAATTTTGATGAACACGGGTCTTATATGTAAAAAAACAAAATTTTTGCCTTTACATTTCGACCACCCTAAATTTATTTAGTTGATGGTCAAAATTTTTGGTCGAAAAATGATGTTAAATGTAGTAGTGATAGTAAACTTCTTAGGGGGGTTGGGGGTGGGGGATGAATCTGTAGTTTAACCTTAGACCCATAAAAACTTTCACCATTCATTCATCACATGCATTAATATACTGAAATAACTTGTAAAGCATATGCATCTAAATCATATAACCATGTAAGAATTCACACACATAACACCATATATAATTACGTAGAAACCCTCCAAGTGAGAAGGTAAAACTAGGGTGGGGATGACACCCAAAAATCTTCACTACTATAATAATAAAGTGTATCTAATGAAGGTTACAATGATTTGACCATGAAACATGATCTACCCTAAGAAAGGTCAGCCCTGTTAAAGGCTTACACAAACTGTTAAGTCTCACCTTGTTAGAGGATTTCAACACCCTATTAGAAGTGTGCCTGGTTAAAGGACTTCAACTTACAACTAAGTAAGAACCCTATTAAAGGATTTCATATAGCTTGTTAGGACTACTTTGTTAAGAGATTTAAATGAAATCTCTTGTTAAAATGTCTCAGCATAGATCCTACGATTGGCACTTGCTTGCCTGATAACATATCACCTCTACACAATATCTTATTAATCCTTCATGATCAGATGTCTCAATGTTGTATCCTTCTCTATCATTTATTCTTCTCTAATTGATTCTATAATTCACCCTTACTTCTAAATCACCTTGAATGCTCTACAAACTATCTTGTTCACTCCTTCAATTCCTTCCACATTCACTCTCCTTTATCATCATTACGAGTTAAGGGCTTTATCCTCCTTAAGAAGACTTAGGTGGCTTAGGGTTAGGTATGAATCTATGACTGAGATTCATCCTTTTTGCCACTTAATTCTTCCCTTTTTCTGATTGGTTGCATGTAATTGCATAGGGAATCCAAATAGAGACTCGTCCTTATCTTCATAATATCAAAATATAATCTCAAGTTGGCTAAAATATTGTTTACATAGTTGTTTGTGTCATTACAAACAAATATGTCAAAAATGTGTCATTTAGGATATGAAGTCTTTGATGCTCGACATGCACTATTTTGTATATTATGACTCAACACATACATTACTCAGCATCCATTTTTTTCTCAGCTCCTAAATCACTTAGCATGGTCTATCTACTTGGCACTTGATTGACTCAACACATGAATGACTTGACACTCATTGCAACTTGACATGGTCTAATATTTACATGTTGTGCTTGGCATGTATTACTGGTTTGGCATGAACTAAGTAAATGGCTTAAGTGTGTTAACACTCACTTGTCAAAACCAATCTGAGATCAACAATCTCGCCCTTTGACATGAGTGTCAAAAACACTTGAATATTCATGATCAACCTTAATCCCTTTAGCATAACATATCCATGACTCAACATATATACAAAATTTCAAAATTTTGCACTAACTTGTATACCTCAAAATTTTATAACTCCCCCTGTGTTAATGTGTCTGATTTGTATCCAAAATCTATGCTCCCTTTGACTTCAATATGCTATATCTAATACTTTTTCATTTGATATGCTATCTCTTAGCTAATATCTATCTCTATTTGCTTGGTTTCTCTCAAAATTGTATATCACCTCAATGATATAACTCTACTACTATGTTCCCCCCCTTTTATTTTTCTCTTTTGTTCTTACATCTCCTCTATTCTTTATCTCCCTTATATTTTCTATCTCCTCCTTTGTCTCTATCTCCCCCTTTATTATATCTCCCCCTTTTTGACACTTATGTCAAATGGGTTATACACCTATGGTATGTTTGTCTAAAAATGATTTGTGGACATCCATTATTATCCTTAGAGCTACATCCCAATTATCACATGCAACATCCAATGATTTAATTTGGATTGTGAGCTCGGCAACAAGGTACACTAGACCATATCAAGTAGAAAGATTGGGGTCTTTCTTCAATAGAGTTTGAGCATAGCCTAGCTCCTTGTGCATTATCTCCATATGTGGGGTGAGGGTAGCCAAAATACTTGTTAGTTTGGCTCTAATATTAGCCTCATCTACTATTAAGACAACTAACTAACTTTGTGTCTAAAGTAATGTTCTGAAATGCTTCTCACTCTAAGATAGATTTGATGGTAGGCTTGCACCTGATACAATTTTTTTTCTCTCTAGACTCAGAATGTGACTTTTGGTCTCTTGGGTGGAGAGTGTAGGATTGCATGGTTTTTTGTATAGTGAGAATATATTCTCAAGTACCTTCTTTACATCCTCAACCTTTTTTGCCAATGCAATTTGTTGTAGGGCTATCTCACTAAATATTTTCTCATTTACCTTGCCTTGAAACTTCTTTTCAGACCATTCTAAGAGTTTTACGTTTGTATCAAGGTCTTCATTAGTGACCTTTTCCACTAGATTAGTTAGTTGTTCTATAAGTAGCTTGGTCTCTTTAGCAGTTAGCAGGCTAAATGCATCTAAAAAGATGTCCTTGATATCATGAAGTGCTTGCTTCTACCTGTGTTCTCTCTTAAGCATTTCCTAATGCTTTTTCCTTTCTAAGGCTTGTTGCAAAATGCTTATTTTCTCCAATGTCATAGTATCATAGTCATATTCTAAAATAACAATTTCTTCATCAAGGCTTATGTCTCCATAATGAATTACCTTTTCTACCTTTGATGAGTTGGGGCTTGGCACTGAAATCTATAATGAAATGGCTTCTATGCTCGACCTTTGAAGAGTTTGAGTAGGAGTGAAAAATGTTGGTAAGGCTACTAGTGCTTGGATGGCCATTTATTCCTTCACCTTTGGTGTTTTCTCACTCTCTTTAGGCTTGCCCTATTTTATCAATATGAATTTGATAGCACCTTGTTCCTGTGCTGTGCTGTAGGTACAAATGAATCTATCTATCCTATTTCCTACTGTTGACTTGTAGTAGTGTCTTTCTCTTCTGCCTTCTTCTCAATTGTATCAATTTTAACACTTGTATCAACCTTGGTGGATGTGTCTACTTTTGTTTGAACCAAAGGTTCTACATTGGTATCTAAAGAGATGATTGATGGTGGTTCTTGTGGTTTCACCTTTTCCCTTGTGACTTCAGTCATTGCCTTCTGCAATTCCTCTATACTAACCAAAACTAGATTTTAACAAAGTTTAACTTGAAGTGTAGACTGATCCAATATCTTCTTTAGATCTTCTGTAGTAAGTGGCTTGATTTTCTAAGCTAATGCATTAGAAACATCCTTAATAGTTATAATTTCAATGGTTTTGGTTGTGTCATGGGAAGGACTAATACTCGACACTTGTGTGTCTTGCACACTCTGTTCATCTCGCTACTGCTCAATTGTTTCCTTATCATCCTTTAGGTTGTCTATCCATTTCCAAATTATATTATCTTTGTCATCATCTTCCTTGTCATCATCATTATCATCATCCTTATCATCATGTTTACCCTATGAAGGGTCATCTTCTCCTTGCTTCATAGTGGTCAAACCATAGATAATTTTCCATATCTGAGTTGATCTCTTGACCACATCTTAAATGTTTTGAAGAATGCTAAAAGCTCTATATTTAGGTATGAACCTAACTACATATTTCTTGACAGCCTTAGCTATTTGTCCCTTGTCAACTCTGACATTACTTGGGCTAATGTTGTTTCCCTGATTTGTCTTTCCAAATTCAGACAATAATGTAATTTTTTCTCAACAATATCATATAAACCTTTTGGTATTGAGTTGGAAAATTCTAGTGGAGTGTTTTTAAACTCTGACATCATGACATATAATGCCTCTTCCACTTGGTTTTTCTCTTCTTTTCCCAATTTATCAAAATCAATATATCTAAAACCAGATAAATCAGCATTGCTCTTGACATTTCCACACAAGTTCTCAATATGAGTGAGAGGATTGTGACTTACCACCTTGAATTGACTACTATCATCTAATTTTGTCTTCTCTTCATCAGAATCTAGTTGAGCCACATATTTCCTTCTCTATCTTTTCTGTTTCTGTCCACCTTATTATATTTACTTTGACTTTTCTTTGCCCTTTTGAGTATTTGCACATGTGTTGGCTCTAGTGGTAGGTGCAGTGGGACAATCTTCTATGCCTTTGTCATAGGCTATGCCTTTTCCTTCCTCTTCTTTGACTCCATAGTAGTAGGTGCTTCCTTAGCTTCTTCTCCCTCAACACCTATAGTCTCCTCTTCTTCTTTATCTTTTCCCATGCCTTGAGTCAGAGGTAGAGGTTCTTGTGCTTGTGTTTTTTCTTCCTCTTCATCCTCTTCTTCTTCTTCCTCTTCCTTCTTGGCAACATCTCTAAATTTGGCCTTCAATTTCTTTACCAACTTGTCCTTTTTCTTGAGTGTGGAGGTAGTCTTTAATTCCATGGCAACCTTTGATTTCACCATCTCATAGTTTTCAAAGACTTTTGTAGTCTTATCTACTTCATTTTCTAGTAGAGCTATGATTGCTACTGAGGCTTCATCAACATTTATCTCATACCCTAAGGGTCTCAACTATCTTACCCTTGGTGTGGCACCTTGTACAAATGGGAAGTTAGCATCAATAAAAAAACATACATCATTATAATGTTTCTCCACTAAGGAAAATTGAATCCTAATTCTCTACTTGATTGACTTCTCAAAATCTTCAAAGTAACTAGTCATTATAGTTTCAAAATTTTCTCCTAGTTGTTCAATGTACTCATTAATCTGCACCGTAATTGATCTATTTGTCTTCCACCCTACTGTACCAAATGAGGGAAATGTGTTCTATACATAAAAGAATATACAAAATAGCATGGAACCAAATTTGCACTATGCACTCTTGGTTTTCCTAATTGCTCCAAGGTTCTCCATTAGTCATTGTAATTGTAGCTCTGTTAGATCATATGTATGATCTTTCTTTAAAATCTTATAACCAGCATCCATAGCTATGTATGGTACACTATTCAATCTACTATATTGATAAAATTTGTGTGAAATTTCCCTTGCAACAAAGTTTAACAATAGATCATTAATTGTATCTTTTTTCATGCCTCTCTTATTCTATTTTTCTCTAGTGTTCTTTTCAATGACCTCCTTTGAATCACTTCCAAGTGTCTTTGGCCAATCTAGGGTTGGGTAGCCAGTAACCCTATGGATTATTCTCTTAGATATTTTGATAGGTTCTCCCTCTACCCATAAAGAACCATCATGAATTTGGCTTAGCACAATTCAAATTCATTCTATTTTGAATACATTAGGAAAATCTAGGGCTTGTGTTAAACCCCTTTCTCTCTACGAATTTGTATTGTTCCTTTAAAACACCATTTTCACACAACCTATTATATACATCCATTATTTCCATGTCTCCAATGCTACCAATTTTTCTTTTATAGCATCTACTCACATCTTGCACCATTATTACATTTGGTGGGATCATGGATAATGCGCTATATGGGTCTTGTTTATAGGCTATGTCAGGAATGGCTTTAAATACAAGCTACTTAACTTCATTACTGACTAGGTGAAGATTTAAAACTCTATTCCCTTTTAACATTTTTTGAACTAGATGCCATCTTATCAAACTAGGGTTTATGAAAATTGAAACTGCATAGCTTGGCTTTCGATAAATACCTTATAAATTTGATGAACTGGCATGAAATCACTATTAAAATCTTTGAAAAATCTTTGAATGAGTTTTTGAATCACCTTTTACTTTTCTCACTCTTTCTTGAATTTCAAATGATAAAGAATGAGCTCAAATTGATCAGATACCCTTCGAAAACCTTGCATTTAATGTTAAGTGCTTACATAGCTGTAAGCTCAACAATAAACAATTTCGGGTTCACTCAACATCCATTGATATTTCCACCACTCGATAACTACTATGAGCTTGGCCTCCACTAGATAGTTTGATAGCTCGACATCAACTAACATTCCACTTGGCATACATAGGAAATGTTTCATAGTCGGCAACAACATGAAAAACTTAAAGATTTGTCTTGAATTTTTTTTTCAACATCTTGCATTTTTATTCATCCTAATTTAGTCTTTTCTGTACTATATCCTTTTGGAATTGATGCATGATGTAACCTTTAAATGTCAGTCCCACATACCTCTTATTTGCCTAGTTTGATGAGGTGTGATCAATTGACCCATTGGGTGAAGATCCCTTCTCCATTTGAAGTGTTGCAAACATCTCTCTTTTTCCATATCTTGTTCATCTCATCTCTAATGTGTTCAACATCTACCTTGCCTTTACCTTTATCAAATTCACAACTTAACGCCTTTGACCTAGTTGGACAATATTTATTGATGTGACCAGTCTTCAAATAGCTAAAATATGTAGTTTGACTCAACCACCTTTTGTAATTATCACAAAAATGTGTCCTAATACAATTCTTAGGAACATGTCCATATTATTGACAATAATGATAGCTACATCTTGTGTTATAATCCCAATTGTAGGAGTTCCCATTATTTCTTACCTTTGTTGTCTTGTTTGATGACCACATGGATTTGGATCTGCATTCAAAAGCTCTATGTCCATACTTCTGACAATTGTAGTAATAACCTTCAAATTTTTTTTTATGCATGGTCCTAGTTTTGCATTCATGTTCCTAATGACCTTGCTTGTTGCACTTATGACAATGAGTCATGTTCTTATGCTTGACATTTTGATTTGTACTTTTTCTCTTACATGCATTATCAGTATGTCCTTTCTTACCACAATTATGACAAGTAGGTTTGGAGTTCTTACCTTTGATGTTCCTTCCTTCAGCAACTTTGGATGATTCTCCTTCTTCAGTTCTTGTGTAGTCCAATCCTGATTAATCATTGTTAGGTCTAGGGGATCTCAATAGTTTTTCAAAGTATTTGATAGCTTCATTTGGCTTGTTGAAACTTTCAACAAATTCCTTCTCTCTTTAAGTTACTCTGCAATTGTTCATTCTGCAACTTCAATGTAGTTATCTCAATGTCTTTGACATTCAATTCATAGTTGGCATTCATCATTTGACTTAGAGTATCCAATTGCATGTTGGAAATCTTGGTTTAACTCTTTTGACTTCTCTTCCAATCTATTGGCCATAATTTTTTTGTCTTCTTCAATCATGGCTTTTTCTTCCATAGCCTCCTTCTTTTGTTTAGTCACCTCACATAATAGTATAGCTTGTGATTCTTGCTCTAGCTTAGATTTCTAATTTCCTCAGCTTGGACTCTATTCTTTTCTATTAGGTCTATAATTGCTGCATCAAATTCATTTGATTCACCATATACAAATAGCTTGGTAGTGTCCATCTCTTTATATAGTGTGTCATTCTCCACAATAGCAATCTCTTTCCTTCTCTTCAAGGATTTCTTTAGTTCCTCTCTTGCCTCATTTAGTTGATGTAGTATGAGATGTGTTTCAATCTCCTAGTTCTCAATAGTTTTTCCCAACTTGTAGACTTCCACTTTAAGATCTTTCCTCAAAGCTGCAAAGCTTCTCTTTTAGAGAATAAGGCTCTGACACCAATTGTTGGAATTACAAGGGGAAAGAGTAGACTTCTTTTTTTTTTTTTTTTTGGGGGGGGGGGGGGTGTGAATTAGTAGTTTAATCTTAGACCCATAAAAAAATTCACCACTCATTCATCACATGCATTAATATACTAAAATAACATGTAAAGCATATGCATCTAAATCATATAACCATGTAAGAATTCACACACATAACACTAGATATGATTACCTATAAACCCTCCAAGTGAGAAGGTAAAATTGGGGTAGGGATGACACGCAAAAAATTTCACTACTACAGTAATAAAGTGTATCTAATGAAGGTTACAATGATTTGACTATGAAACATGATCTACCCTATGAAAGGTCTTCCCTATTAAAGGCTTACAAAGACTATTAGGTCTCACCTTGTTAGAGGATTTCACCAACCTGTTAGAAGTGTGCCTGATTAGAGGACTTCAACTTACAACTAAGTAAGTACCTTGTTAAAGGATTTCATACATCTTGTTAGGACTATTGTGTTAAGAAATTTAACTAAAATCAACTGTTAAAATGTCTTAGCATAGATCTTGTAGTTAGCACTTGTTTGCCTAATAATAGATCACCTCTACACAATATCTTATTAATCCTTCATGATTAGATGTCTCAATGTTGTATCCTTCTCTATCCTTTGTTCTTCTCTAACTGATTCTACAATTCACTCATACTTCTAAGTCACCTTGAATACTCTACAAACTATCTTGTTTACTACTTCAATTCCTTCCACATTCACTCTCATCTATCATCGTTAAAAGTTTAGGGCTTCATCCTCCTTAAGAATACTTAGGTGGCTTAGGCTTAGGTATGAATCTACAACTAAGATTCATCCATTTTGCCACTTAATTCTTCCCTTTTTCTAATTGGTTGCATGTAATTGCACAGGGAATCCAAATAGAGATTCATCCTTATCTTCATAATATCTAAATATAATCTTAAGTTAGCTCAAAATTAGTTTACATAGTTGTTTGTGTCATTACAAACAAATATGTCAAAACTATGTCACTCGATATATGAAGTCTCTGATGCTTGGCATGCACTATTCTATATAGTATGACTCAACACCTACATTACTTGGCATCCACTATTTGGTTAGCTCCTAAATCCCTCAAAATAGTCTATCTACTTGGCACCTGAGTGACTCAGCATATGAGTGACTCAACACTCATTGCAACTCACATGGTCTAATATTTACATGTTGTTCTTGGCATGTATTGCTAGTTTGGCATGAACTAAGTAAATGTATTAAATGGGTTGACACTCACTTGTCAAAACTAATTTGAGATCAACATTTAGGTGCTTTCTAGTTTCTCGTAAATGATTGAGGTGAATACTATGTTTTATCTATAGGTTCTTTCTAGTTGCTTGTAAAGGACTGAGGTAAAAATTATGATTTATGAGTTGTACTTTTATGAGCCTAGGGTAGGTAATATATGTGTACATTGGGAAGTGGCATGCAATGGAGGTTGGAGCCCTAAAGAGGCTACCTATGTAATCCATTGTAAGTTGTTTTATTAAGTTATAACATTTTATTAAATGAGAGTAAAATGAGTTAATAAGAGTCATTATTTTTCATTGCCCATGCCTCAAGTGCTAGTACATGCATAGAGATACTAGGGGGTTGGAGTCTAGAGAGGCTTCTAGGGTAACCTTAGAGTTGGCTCATGTGATGATACTTGCCCACTTGCATAGTAGATTTCCTACGTGTCTTGTTGCCTCTGGGATTAGATGTTACCTGTGTCTTGGTACCTTTGCGATAGATTTCTATTAGGATTTCCTTAGCCTAGATGTTTGTTATGACTTATGGATTGATATCTGTATGGGACTTGAGGTTATCTCCTCAACATAATGGGAATGGGATGCCATTGAGATCCGATTGTTGGATGCCATTGTTAGATGTACCTATGTAGAAGTTCCTTTCTTTCTAATATTGTATTTTTGTTGGATGGTTATATCTATTATACGGTATTTGTTTATTAGAGATCTTACGAGATGATGTATTTTATTGATGATTTATATTTTTTGAGCTTTTCATATTGTGTGACTTGTATAGTAGATGATTATGCATTCTAATTTTGCCAAGTGGCATCTTATGTAATTATATATTATGGAATTATACTTGTAATTATTTATTGATGCAATTTTATTTTGTATCAAATTTAATATTAATAAAACTTATTTATATATGTGATTTAGTGTCATGGGACCCTTAGAAGATGTAATCTATTTATGATGGTTGTGTGGATGTGAGTATTGCTTCCGCTATATTATCTCTTATTATTATCTTAAAAAAATGTTTGGCAAACTTAGTGAAAATTTAGGTTAATTTCTTTTGGTTTCCATATTGGGGTGTTACACTAAGGAACATTGAGCAATGCTTGAGCAAAGAGAATTGGCAACAATGGCAAGGCAATGATTGTGATGCAGTGCTATGATGGTTGAGGAGCAGAGTAAAGGAGGTGGTGGCTCTGCAGTGGTAGTCATTTCTCCTAGTAGGGACACATTTTTATAAAATGTTGCATTAAAAAAATGCCAATTTTTTATTTTAAAAAGTGCCTCAGAAAACATAGCAAGAGGGTCATATAGGCCTTGGAGGCATAAATGTCTTCCATAAAGGTCAACTGTCTCCAAAAATAAAGTGTTTTATATGGAAATAGGGGTTTTCGAGCATTGTGAGCTCAATGGTGAGGTTTGTTTGAGTTCAAAGTGTACCTAACATTAGAGAAACCCCAAGTTTAAGAAAAAAATACCAAAAAAATACCAGATATGATCCAACAAACCCTTGTTCCTCTATTTACTTCAGTAATGAACAAGTAGTAATAGATGCAACTTTGATACCATGAAGATTTGAGCAAGAAAAATCCATAGATCTTATAGAACACCTACATGAAAGAACCTATTATGGAGAATCAAAGACAAAAGAAGGCAAGGGCTTGGCTCTATAAACATGCAAGAATATATTTATTAGAAAAAAGAATAAGTATAAAATACAAGAATTTAATCTTTATAGAAGGAGATCATAAAACCTAAAAGGAAAACCATAAGAGGTAAAAAAAAATGTTTCATAATTAATATTAATTATTAAATGGATAATGAAAGTGCATAAAGGGGAATATTAAGAAGGGAGTAAAGATAATTTAATCAATGTAATTAAATTAATTCTTTACTCTAACATATCATAATGGTTCTAATGTGTCTTAATTGATCCTAATGGAACTTGATGTGTTTTAGTGGGTCTTAATGGGTCTTAATGTGTCCTACTAGGTTTTAGGGGGTCTTAGGACCAATTAGGACATGACTATGACCCATTAGGACCCTTAAGATGCATAATGGGTTCTAAGAGGTCCTAATGCATAATAAGTATCTTGAGTGGTTTTGGTTGGTCATAAGTGGTCCTAGGACCTTTGAATACCCATCAAGACCAATTCAGATCTGATTAGAAGCCCTTGCAACACCTATTATACATTAGAAACCATTATGTATCATAAGGGTCCCAATGTGTTTTAATGGTTCCCAATAGGATCTAATGTGTTCTAATGGATGTTAAATTTTCATAATGGGTCCCAATGTGTCTTAATAGATGTTAAGGGTCTAATAACCACTTAGTACCTATTAGGACATGATCATAACCCTTAAATACACTTACTATTAATTAGAACTCAATAGGACCCATTATGTATCATAAGGTTCATAATGGGTTATAATGGGTCCTAGGGGGTCCTATGACCACTTAGGGTTCATTAGTGTGTTGTATGATAGGTTATGTGTTCTAGGGGGTCTTAGGATGTTCTAATGGAATCTAATGTGTCGTAATAGGTCTTACTCTTTCATAATGTGTTATAATGTGTCCCAATAGGTCTTGTAGGGTCCTTGGACCACTTAGAACCAATTCGGACCCCTTAGGACACTTATTACAAAATAGGACCCATTATGTATCATAAGGGTCTTGATGTATTTTAATAAGTCCTTCTGGGACCTAACCTATTTTGATGGGTCATAATGTGTCAAAATGGGTAATAATGTGTCCTAGTAGGTCTTACTTTATTGTAATGTTTTCCAATAGGTCTTTTAGGGTCCCTGGACCAATTAGGACCCCTTAAGACTCTTATTACACAATAGGACCCACTATGTATCGTAATGGTCTTAATGTGTTATAATAAGTCCTACTGGTATCTAACATATTTTAATGGATCATAATGGGTTATAATAGATACTAAGGGGTCCTAGAACCACTTAGGAACAATTAGGACTTCTTTGGACACTTATTACATATTAAGATCCATTAGAACAAATTATGATATATTAGGACACATTAGGACCCATTAGTGTATTGTAATGGGTTCTAATGTGTCCTTATAGGTACTAAGGGGTCCTAGTAAAACTTATGATCAATCAAGACTTGATTAGGACCTTTTAGGACACTTATTAGATATTAGGATCCATTACGATACATTAGGATAGATTATGACCCATTAGTGTGTTGTAAGATAAATTAAAACCCGCTAAGATGCTCTAATGTGAGCTAATGTTTTCTAATAGATTTTAATGGATCTTAACGAGTATTGATGGGTTTTAATGGGTCATAAGGGTTCCTAGCACTACTTAGGACTAATTAAGACCTAATTAGTCTTCTTAAGGGACACTAGGGTTGAACAATAATTAATATTCCCTAGGTGGTCTTAAGGGGTCCTTGAGTGTTCTAATGGGTCATAATATGTACTAATAGGTATTAAGGATCCTATGGTCACTTAGAATCAATAAGGATTTGATTAGGACCTTGTAAGACACTTACTACACATCAAAACCCATTAGGATTCACTTTATATCATAAGGGTCATATGACCACTGAGGAATCATTATGACCCCTTATGATACATTAGGACAACTTAGGAACCATTATTGTATCATATTATAGTTAATGGCCCCATTAGGACCTCTAAGGATGCATTATGTATCATAATAGTCCTAATATGTTGTAACGGGTTCTACTCAAATGTAATATGTTTTAATGGGTCCTAATGTATCCTAATAGATACCAAGGGGTCCTAGGACCAATTAGGACATGATTAGGACCCCTTAGGACCTTTATGATACATAAAGGGTCCTACGAGGTCCTAATGAATAATAAGTATCCTAAGGGGTCCTCGTAAGGTCTTAATTGGTCACAATGTTTCCTAAGACCCCTTAAGACCCATTAGGACCTCTTAGGACACATATAAGAATTAGGTGTTCCTAATGGGTTTTAGTAGGTTCTAATGAGTTCTAAGTGGCCATACGACCTCTTAAGACCCACTAGAACCCATTAGGACCCAATTACAACCACTTGAGACACTTATCATGTATCACCACCCATTAGGGCCAACTATGTATCATAAAGTTTTAATGGGTCCTAATAAGTCTTAGGACACCTTATGCTATGTTGGCACCACTTGGTACCCATTAGTGTGTCATACGATAATTAATATGTTTTAAGGTGTCTTAGGGTGTTCTAATGGGATGGTGCAGGAGCACCTCAAGCATTTGGTTCAAAGTCAGAGATAAAGAAGGCCTCAGAGTCATCCAAAGAAAATCAGAGGGATGAAGTACACAAACAGGATTTTCAAATCAATTGTGAAGTATTGAAGCCTATAATGGCTTTTGATTCCTAGAAATGGTTAAAAGTCCCAAATGGATCAAATTTTTCTTTGTAAAGGGGACCAATAGAGTCCTTGGATTAAGTAGGAATATTTGGAGTTTAGAAAATTCAATAATGATAAGAAATCCAATTAGTGGGTTTAGTTGAATTCAATAAATTGAGTCTTAAGTATGTTTAAGAAACCTAGAATAGGCTAGAGTGGGGTTTAAGTCTTTAAGAGAGGAGTTATATATATAAATAAAACCTTTCATAGCTTTTTGAAATTCAAATATTAGAATATGTAATGGCTAGTTTAAGAATGAGAGGGAAATGTAGTTTATTATGGTTTTAAACTCAATTGTTCAACTCAACAATGAAGTTGGTTGAAATTAGTTATTTTTAGGGAGTCTTATAAACTGGAAAGAGTCTCTATTATGAGACATAGAGAATTGGGTGTACAGACTAGTGAAGGAAAACAACAATACAAACATCTACTTTTAAAAATAAAATTTCATTTCCTTGGTTTTCATTTCGATTGGATTGTTCTCCAAATGATTTAACAAGGTTGTCTCCATCATTCAATGCATTTGTGGATAAGTTTCATACTATCATTAACTTTTTGTACACTAGTTGGTTGCTATAACTTTTCTTTAATTGTTTTATTACTACAATCAGTTTTAAGATTAATGAAGACTCTTCCATGAACATAAAGGCCTAATGCTCATGGAAGGTTATTGTTTAACATGTAATATATGTTATTAACATATGTAGAAACAAGAAATAAAGTGATCATAGTTGGGAAAGTGGGAAGAGCCATTGGAAGTTGGGTGCCAAGGAGAACCAGTGGATGATTTGCTAAATGTGGAGTGGAGTTTATGTTTGAAACACATTTACATATTGGATGAATGGTGATTCATCCACCAATTGGATTGTGTGAAGATCAAACATTGAGGAAGCCTTAAGTCAAATTGGGTTGGAATCACGGTTTAGTGCTTTTGGTGTTGGAGGGCCCATGAGGCCAATTACTTGTGAATTTAACCATTTGTAGTCATTTTATGACTCTGCTATGAGTTCTGAGAGATAAGAATAAATAGGGTATGGTGTCCCTTGTTAAATTGGTGAATTGTCATGCATTAGAAGCAGGGTATAGTTATGTATAATTCTATTGGTCCATGGTACCCATGCACAATCTTTTACTATGTTATAAAACTCTAAAAAGGGTATTAGGAAGTATCTTTAGATTGACAAACATTCTGAGAAAAGCCAAAGCTATCCCCATTCCAAGCATGCAACAGGATTGATAGGTAGAGTATTGTGCATTTGAGTCCAATTTATAGGAGTATGGTATTGTTTTAGAGTCTTAAAGGTCCCTATGTCCAAGCTAGTTGGGTGTCTATGAAACCAAATCAGCATCCAGGGATATTGTCATAGACTTAAAGAAGTTAATTCCTTGAAGAATTTGAAAGTTGTAGATTGGCACAAGTGTCTAAATCTCTGTAGTTTGTAACTCTCATTTTTCTTTGAATACCTTCAACCTACCCTATTGCATTAAGTGGTATCAGAGTGGGAAAGGTCTTGTGAAAGTTGCAGTGGTGTTGTGAAGTACCAAGTTGATCAAGCAACCATGTTTGTGGGAGAAGAAGAGATTCCTACAAGGTTGACAAATTTGGATTTGGCAAAGATAGTGAAAGAACAAGTGACAGATAACAAAAAGTTAAGGGCATCATTAGACCAAAGGGACAAAGAGAATGTTGAAAATAATAGATTGATAAAGTCTATGATGGAGAGGCTATCATCACTAGAGAAGAAGGATAAAAGCATTAGATTGGATGAAGAAATCAGAAATGAAGGAGAGGAAGAAGAATCTAAAGAGGAAGAAGTGGACCTTGAAGAAGTAAGGATGGCTAAGTTGGCAAAAGCCATAAGGAATGGAGATGGAAGGGTAAGGACTGATTTACCTATGTATAGAGGGAAGATGGATGGTGAAGAAATGATAGATTGGTTCAGAGCAATTGAAATTTTTTTTGAGTGTGAAGGTACAGAAGAGAAAAACAAAGTGAAGATAACAAAGTCTAGGTTGAATGGACATGCTTTGTCATGGTGGGATTTTATCTAGGCAGACAGATGGAAGAATGGTAGACCCAAGATCACATCTTGGTATACTATGGTGGACAAGATGAAGGAATTTTTTTTTCTAAAGGATTATAGAGTACAGTTGTATAAGATGATGAGGGATTTCAGGAAAAAGGAGATGGTTGTAAAAAAGTACACTAAGGAATTTCACAAGCTTGATATTAGAGTGAATCATGAGGAAGAGATGGAAGAAAATATTGCAAGACATATAGGGGGATTGAGGTTCAATATCTAGGATGAACTTAGTCTTGCTACCTTGAGGATGGTTGATGAATGTTATCAGTTAGCGTTGAAGGCTGAAGAGAAGATAAAGAGAACGCAAGAGAAGCAAAGCAACAATAGAGGTGGATCTTCCATGAGAGGAAGAGGGGGAAGAGGTATTACTGATTCTCATTATTAGAATGACAAAGACAAAGACAAAACATTTTTAGAATTAAGAGGAGGGTATAGAGGTGGAGGAAGTGGAGGAAGAGGAGCATTCACAAAAAGATGCTTCAACTACAATGAAGTAGGCCATCAGTCCTTTAGGTGTCCTAAATGGCAGGAAGACAAAGGGAGAGACAAATGAGTGAACTTGGTTGATGAAGAATCAAGAAAAGATGAGCAAAGAGAACCCATTGAAATTCATCTAGAAGAAGGAGAGTGCTTACTGATGGGAAGAAGCAATCAAATACCAAAATATCCAGGCATATTCAGATCAAATTTTCTCATTCAAGGCAAGGTATGCAAGTTTATAGTTGATTCAGAGGCAATTAATAATGTGTTATCTTATGAGGTTGTTAAGAAATTGAATTAAAAAACTTTGGCACATGCTGCTCCTTATTATGCTACTTGGATCAATGAAAGTCAAAATTTGTTGGCTAAGGATCAAGTGGTGGTTGAGTTTTTAGTTGGGAGTTATAGGGATAGAGTATTATGTGATGTCATGCACATGACTTGTGGGAATCTCATTTTAGGAAGATCTTGAAAATGTTTAAGGAGAGTTATGCATGATGGCTATGAAAATACATATGCAGTTCACCAAGGCAAGATGAAGTATAAGTTATGTCCTTTGGTAATGAGTCATAAGGAGTCTATACTAATGTGTTTTGGAGAAGAAATGTAGGTAGGAAGGAAAATTGATACAGGTCAATGAATGGTACAACAAGAAGGAAAAGTTGGAGGCATCCAATTGTTGATAGAGCAATGGAAAAATAGTCCTACATCAAGAGGTCTTGGAGATCCATACTCTGCTCAAGTTAAAGCAATCAATTGCCCAATGGTTGGGAAAATAATTGAAGTTGTAGTTAAGAGAGGCCAACAACAATGAAACTCAGTCAAAGAGGCAAAAGGGCAGGCCTTCAAGCAACAACAACACTACCATGAATCAAGATAGTCAAAGACACCTAAGTTTTATTCTAATCCTTGGTCTATGAATGCAAAGAGTTTGGGAAAACATTAGGTCACTTTTTGGGAGTATGTCATCCCTAAACACTAGACTTCTATGAACAAATATAGTGGGTATCAATGGGATAACTCTCGGGACAAGAGTCTTTTTAAGGGTGGGGAGTATGGTGCAATAGCACCTCAAGAATTTAGTTCAAAGTTAGAGATAAAGAAGGCCTCATAGTCATCCAAAACCAATCAGAGGGATGAAATGCATAAATAGGGTTTTCAAATCAATTGGGAAGTACTGAAGCCTATAATGGCTTTTGATTGCTATAAATGGTTAAAAGTCTTAAATGGATCAAATTTTTATTTGTAAGGTTGACCAATAGAGTCCTTGGGTTAAGTAGAAATATTTGGAGTTTATAAAATTCAATAATGATAAGAAATCCAATTAGTGGGTTTAGTGGAATTCAATAAATTGAGTCTTAAGTTATGTTTAAGAAACCTAGAATAGGCTAGAGTGGGGTTTAAGTCTTTAAGAGAGGAGTTATATATTTAAATAAAGCCTTTAATAGCTTTTTGAAATTTAAATATTAGAATATGTAATGACTAGTTTAATAATGAGAGGGAAATATAGTTTATTATGGTTTTAAACTCAATTGTTCAACTCAATGATAAAGTTGGTTGAAAAAAATTACTTTTAGGGAGTCCTAAAAATTGGAAAGAGTCTCTATTATGAGACATAGAGAATCAAGTGTACAAACTGGTGAAGGAAAACAATAATACAAACATCTCTTTTTACAAATTGAATTTCATTACCTTGGTTTTCATTTTGATTGGATTATTTTTGATTAAGTAAAATAGGTTTTATAGGGATCTTGAAACTTGGACATTTTTACAACATATCAAAGATAGAAAAATTAGAAAAGTCTAGCTATAAAGAATCTCCTTAAGAAAAGCCAACCCTAAACAATAGGCCTATGGCTAGGAAACAAAAAACTAGCTATACTAGAACAAGAAAAAAACTAGCTACACAAGGAGAATACGAGACAAAAAAGTAGCACTAACTATCAATTCTCTCTATCAAGAACATGTAGGGTCTCTCCAGCTTCATTGGTCTTCCTATCATCTACATCCTCCTGGTCTTGGTTCTGAGCATCCACCGAGTCCCTGGTTTCTTTTAGATCATCCTTAGCCTACCCAATTTCCAAGTTGGCCTTCTCCATCATTTCCCTGCCAAATCCAACACTAACTAGTGATTCACCTAGACCGTTAATGTTCTCATTCAGAGCATTCAAAGTGGCAATCACCTGATTAGCCAGGTTCTAATGAGAGAACTCCATCCTTTGAACTCTTTGTTCAACCTTGGTGATTCTATCCTCCTGGTCTACCTTGTGATCCTGGACGTCGAAGTGTTGTTGGCTTCCATCCTAGCTTCTCTCCTCTTCATTGTGCCCCTGGTTACTGTCAATTTTTTGGCTTCCTTCTTGGCTTCTTTTCCCCTTTAGTTCTTCAATTTCATGGAATAACCATTTGATAGACTAAAAGTTGTCTATCATGTTTTTCTTAGCATTGTTCAAAAGGTTAAGCCTAGTTTGCCTCACATTATCAGAGATCATGACTAGAGCAAGATCAATGAGTTCATCATAATGGGCTTTGCCATCAATTTCCTCCATCACTTAGATATTCAACAACTCCCTGACAATCCCCAATTTAGCTGTATTCAAATTAAAATTCCTCCAAGACCTCCTCCTATTTTTCATTATCACCTCCCCACTCTCTTTTCCCTGAATATCTATAGATGGAGACCCCATCAATTTTGACTCTCCCATTTTTCCAAGAATCCACCATAATATTGGTGATGCCTTCATCAAATCCATGGAGCTTCTCCAATAATCTGGTGATTCTACCCTTTTCCAAATTATGCCAAACCTTTGATTTCTTCTCCCAGTTCTCCACCTCCCTTGATGACTCCCTCCTACTTCTCTCCCCTATCATGGTATCCTTAGATATAATAAGCCCCCACCTACTCACAAATTGATTATAGACCTCAACCTCCTTCAAACTATAGAACTTGAAAATGTTTTTGAATTTACCAATTTTATTGGTAGTATTCAAGACAACCCTTAAAGCATGCCATACATACATGCTATAATGTTTTGAAAAGAGTTTCACATGAATTTTATTAACTCCCACTCTGACGTGCAATCTTGCAAATCTTCCCATCATTAAGTTTGAATTTTTCTAGTACTTCCCTCAATGTGATCTTGCAGTATTAAATTATTTACTATCATTAGAAAGTTGTCATCGACATGCCATGTCATCTCCAAATTATTGGCAACCTCTTCGTTAGTGAACCATTCGGTACCTAAATTGGCCTCCCTGTACACGTGGCTGATATAGGTCTTGTTGAACTTACCCAGGTCATGATTTAACTCCTTGATCACATTTGCAATGGTCCAAGAAGCCGTAGAGTTACCATTGAGATAATTTATTATATTTAATGAATCCCCCTCTAGCCATAGGTTCTCAATCCCATAAGCTAGGGCCAGTTTAACAATGTGACTGGCAGCACTGGCTTCAGTGAAATGGTTTGTCTAATGTCCAAGTAGGTAGGAAAAAGCTGCAACTCCTCCACCATAGCTATTTTTGATGATGCCTCCACTACCAGTGGGGTCGGGGTTCCCTTTTTTTGCCCCATCAAAATTGGCTTTATACCAATTTTTAAGGGGAAAAAACCACTTGGCCTCCTATCTTTTCTCGTCCCTATCCTTTTTCCTTTGTCTGATGTTCCCACCTTCTTGAATATTTCCTTCTTTTGTGGTGTTGAAGTTCTCCTTCATTAATCCTTCAATTTTCTTAGCAATAAAAAACTTAGGGGATTCTCTATCTCTAAAAATTTGGTTATTCTGCTCTTTCCAAATACCCTAGTAGAAATGTGGGAGGGACCAAAAGAAAATTAATTGGGTGATCAAACCTCTGTGTGGACTCCTCCATTGGCTAAAGAATTCTTGAATGTTGACTGGGAGGCACCAGCTGACCCCAAAGTCCCTGGTCAGGAGTTTCCAAATTTTGGAGGAATAGGAGTAGTGAATAAATAAGTGATTGACTAACTCAGTGTCATGCTTGCATAAAATGCATTTGTTGGGTATGATCTAGCCTCTCTTAGCTAAATTATCTAGCGTAAGGATTTTTTCTTGGAGAAAAAGCCAAAAGAAGATGTTGATTTTTGGGGTAAGGCCAAGAATCCATGCCTTAGCCCAAATGGGTTTCTCCATTCTATCCCACAATGAAAAGTACCTAGAGGTGATAGAGTATTTCCCATTTGAGTTACCTCCCTAGATGACTTCATCCCCCTTGTTATCTATGAAAATAGCATTTAGGCTAATCATCAAAGAATTAAGGTTCGAGGATATCATAGATAGGTCCTGCCATCCATAACCTATTCTGTAATCACTAACATTCAGACCAAATCTTCTTATGCATGCATTTTCCCATCTACCATAATTGGGGTGATCAATAAGGGGTCTTTGGCTTGTCTAGTCATCCTGCCGAAATAAGATATTCTCACCTTTACCAATTTTCCATTTAGCCTTGGACTTAGCCAGGGATTTTGCCTTTAGGATCCCATTCCATATGTAAGATCCTTGAGGAATCTTAGTCTCATGAAGTAAGAAGTTGAGAGACTACCTTCTCAAGTACTTCTCAATCATAATTTCCCTCCATTCTCTGGAACTTTGAAAGATGCACCAGATCTATTTGGCTAAAGAGACATTATTGAGATGTCTAATTTTTCTAATACCAAGGCCCCCATAACATTTGGGAAGACAAACATGGTCTCAGGTGACAATATGATATCTTTTGTGCTCTTCAACCCCTGTCCATAGAAAGTTCCTCTGAATCTTCTCCATTCTATCATCTTGCCTAGTTAGAATCCCAAAGAGGCTTAAGGCATAAGTGGGGAGATTTTGGAGTATTGATTTCACCAAAGTGCATTTGCTAGCCTGGCTAAGAGTAGCACTTTTCTAGCTAGCTAATTTCTTGTTGAATCTATCAATGATGCTATTCCAAAAAGATTCTAGGGGTTTGGACCCCAAAGACATAGCAAGATAACTTGTAGGAAGGGTACCAATACCACTTCCCAAAATACAAGCAATTTTCCTCTATCTCTCTAATGGAGTATTGATGAAGTAGACCAAAATCTTATCCCAGTTAATAACCTAGCCAGAACCCCTAGTATAAGTCTTCAATAAACCCTTAAACACTATGGCCTCCTAGACCATGGCCTCTCCCCCCAGAATAATATCATCCATAAATTGTTGGTGGGTGAAAGAAAGATGACCAGATGAAGGCTTGCGACCTTGTAGACTCTAGTCCTATCTTTTTGTTATAATAAGCCTTCCCAAATAGTCAACCAAAATGATGAAGAGAATAGGGGATAGGGGATCACCTTGTCTCAACCCTCTTGACGGGAATTTTTTTTTGATGGGGAATCATTACTCAAAACAAGCAACGAAGGGGAAGAGATAAGTTGAAAGATGAGTTTACAAACCTAGGAATCAAATCCAAAAGCTCAGAGGACTGCCATCAGGAAATTCCAATCCACCCTATCATAAGTTTTAGACATATCAAGCTTGAGCAGGAAACCTTCCCTCTTGCCAGCTTCAAGAGAGTGAATCACCTCATGCACTGTGATAATAGAGTCTAGAATCTATCTCCCTGGGACAAAGCCAATTTGTTGTGGGGATATAATTAGGTGAAGAACTCTAAGAAGTCTAGAAGTAAGGACTTTGGAAATGAATTTGTAGAAAGAGTTGCAAAGACTGATGGGCCTAAACTTATCCATTGAATCTGCCCCCGAGATTTTTGTAATGAGAACCAAAAAAGTAGCATTGAGTTCTTTCATTTTGATTGGATTTTTCTTCAAATTCTCTAACAAGGTTTTCTCCATTATCCAATGTGTTTGTAGATAATTTTCATACTGTCATAAGCTTGTCATGTGCCAATTGGTTGCTGTAATTTTTCTTTAATTGTTTTATTATTGTAGTCAACTTTAGGATTAATGAAAACCCTTCCATGAACATAAAGGTCTAATGCTCATAGAAGGTTATTGTTTAACATGTAATATATGTTATTAACATATGTAGAAATAGGAAATAAAGTGATCACAGTCAGGAAAGTGGGAAGAGCCATTAGAAGTTAGGTGCCAAGGAGTACCGGTGGATGATCTACCAAATGTGGAATGGAGTTTATGTTTGAAACATATTTACATATTGGATGAATGGTGATTCGACTACCAATTGGATTGTGTGAAGATCGGGCATTGAGGAAGCCCTAAGTCAAATTGGGTTGGAATCAAGCTTTAGTGCTTTTGGTGTTAGAGGGCCCGTGAAGCCAATTACTTATTAGTTTAACCATTTGTAGTCATTTTATGACTTTGTTGTGAGTTTGGAGAGATAAGAATAAATGGGGTGTGGTGTCCCTTGTTAAATTGGTGAGTTGTTATACATTAGAAGTAGGGTACAATTACGTATAATTCTATTGGTCCATGGTAACCATATACACTCTTTTGCTATGCTATAAAACTCTAAAAATGTTATTTGGAAGTATCTTTAGATTGACAATTTTTTTGAGGAAAGCCAAAGCTATCCCCATTCCAAGCATGCAACAGGATTGATAGTTAGAGTATTGTGCATTTGAGTCCAATTTATAGGAGTATGGTATTGTTTTAGAGTCTTAAAGGTCCCTGTGTCCAAGCTAGTTGGGTGTCTATGAAACAAAATCAACATCTAGGGATATTGTGACAGACTTAAACAAGTTAATTCCTTGAAGAATTTGAAAGTTGTTGATAGGAAGAAGTGTCTAAACCTTTCTAAGTTGTAACTCTCATTTTGCTTTGAATACCTTCAACCTACCCTATTGCATTATGGGAACTAATATGCATTAATATGTTTTGAATTTGTTGTAATTGGTCCTAATAAGTCTTGGTAGCTCTTAAGGAGTCTTAGGACCACTTAAGACCAATTAGAATCCAATTAGAACCCCATAAGACATTATACATTAGGACCTCTAAGGACCCATTATATATTTTAATTGTCATAATATATTTTAATGGGTCCTAGTGGGACCTAATGTGTCCTAATGGGTCTTATTGTGTCATAATGGGTCCAAATAAGTCCTAATAGGTACTAAAGGGTCATAGTACCTAATTAGGAACCGTATGATACATAATGGTTCCTAAGAGGTTATAATATGTAATAAGTATCCTAAGAGGTCATAATCAATTCCTAATGGAGTATAATATGTTCTAATGCATTTTCAATTTTCATAATGGGTCCTAATGGGTCTTAAGGAGTCATACGACCACTTACAAAGAATTAAGACTAGATTATGACCCCTTAGGATACTTATTACACATTAGGACCCATTATTTATGTATCATATGGGTCATAATAGGCCCTATGCGATCCCAATAGGTTCTAGTACCACTTATGACCCATTATGAGCCATTATGATATGTTAGGATTGTAGGGTAAAAGTACAAAGCTATGTCACCTTTTAGGCTAACTTATTAGAATGACTAAATTTGAGTATTTCTATCTAAAAATAAATTTTGTTCCAACATATGATCGAGATAAATTCATTCTAGCTAAGTTATATATGGTCTCACACTTTTCCAATTGGAGATGTCTATTAAATGCATGTTTTATACTACTTTGTATCCAATTACTAAAGAAATAAAATTATTTTAGAAAAGTGGTATTTCAATAACTCTTACTATTATTTATGATATATTTTTTTATAACATATAAACACCATTTTGTAGATCTCAAAGTCAAGACTATTTTCATATAGAGCTTACAGTATTTTAATTAGTTATAGTATATTATAATTAAAAAATTCTATAACCACGTATTTTAACACTCAAAAAAATTCCAATTTTGAGAAGGTAAAAAATATTAAATCATATAATTTTAAAAAAAAATTATATGACATTCTAGAGGAGAAAGTCCTCTTCTTAAAGGTATAATTTTTCTCCTGGTTAGAATAGATTTATTTTGAAAAATGTGGTGGGAGATGAAAACTATTGATTTTTGGTGAGTTGAAATTTTAATCATTATAAAAGAGCAAATATAGGTTTAAAGCCAACTGTTATTTTTGATTGTTGTAGCTATATATGTTATCTATAACATAGTCTGAGATCAAAAGGAAATAAGTTTATTTCTATATAGTTTTGTGGTGGGAACTAGACCCCTAATTTTCAACCTTTTTCAACAACTAAACAATTATCTATAATAATTAGGAAAATATATCAATTCTTATTCCAAATAATTATTACAAATTATAATCTTAAACTTCATCCATTTCTACACATTTCATTAGTTTACTTTATTTTCAAATTCAAAATAATAATACCAATTTTATGTCATTCAATGTAAATAGTTATACTTTTGGTAGCCTTTGCCTTTACAAAAGGGTGACATAGGTTTGTGCTTTTACCCTATAATTACTTTAAAATTATATTATAAAATAGATGCACCTAAACTCAAATATCGATAAAAAATTGTTAAAAGTCCTACTCAAAAGGAAATATATTTTTTCCACTTAATCTAATATGAGTTTCAAATTGTACAAAATCCTAAAAAATCAATTGATTCCTAAATATCGACATTAGTTGGCATTATATCATTCTAAATTAATTAATTTAATTCCATGTCCTAGTGCATTAATTAAATTGAACCCATTTGAGAGTTACACATCAGAAGGGAAGTCAAATGATTAAATTGAATTAAATCTATAAAGTATTAGTTCTTGAATTAAATATTCATTAATTGATAAAATCATATTAAATCAGATAATTACTCAATTATCTTATCCAAAATTCTAAAATCGATGAAAACAACACAACAAATGGAGTTTGAGTGAAAAGTTGAGTTCAATTCTATAACATAAAATTAAAAAGTAAATAAAAGAGTTAACTTGGCCATGCATAAATAAAAAAGCCAAGCTAAGGGAACTATTGCATCATTTCTTGTTAGAAATAGATAATACTGAGAGGGGGGTGGGGTGAACTAGTATTCTACAAACTTATTCTCACAACTAGATATTATTAATTACTTTGCAACATGCATATGAACGTAAACCAATAATGCTAAAAAATAGATAAAACCATACATAAAGAGAACTCATAACACCATATTTTTTAAACTAGGGAAACCCTGGCCAAGGGAGAACCCTGGTGGGGTTGGCACCCACAAAATGATCCACTAAATAAAAAAATCATGTTAAGGATATTGACCCTGTTAGGATTCTATTAATTAGATATAGTGTCTCAAACTTTGTAAGAGGACTAGGCCCTGTTAAAAGCCTCAATCCTATTAGGAGTTGGTATTACAATTACATATGTATGCAAGAAGAGCTCACTGCCTAAATATACAATCATACAATTTTGTGCCTTAAACAAAATATGATAGAAATAATAACCTCTTGTTTTCTAACTACTGTACTTCTCATATCTCTAATCTTACATCAAAATGTGCATCATAGATCTCTCATACAAGTTCACATATCACATACACATAATATACTTTGCATTCACATTACCTCTCATATATTTACTTTTCAAGTAGTGACTCTTTACTTATACCATTTTCTTTCACAAAACACTTGCATAGTTGGCTTGATGCTTACACACAATGTGGTAACTTAGGGAAACATCTAGGATGTCATCCCTACATTATGAATTAATTATGTTGTGACCAAAATAATTCCTTAACTCTTTATTTGTCTATTTTTGTTGTGCTCTATTTTGTCGAGTTTACTGCCTTTACTGGTGTTTTCTCTATAACTTCATCTATACTAAATATACTGATTTACACACTTAGATACATCATCATAAAAATCTATTCTAAATGTCCTTAACTTTACACATGCTGATTACCACTGTATAATTTATAATATTGAAGTTGGCTTTGAACTAATATCAAAATTGTCTAACACTTAGACAGTTTTTTGTCTCTAATCATGGATTCTTCAATGGTAAGTCCTGCCTTCTATTCCAAAATGATATGTCTCCAAAAATGACAACCCTTAACCTTACCATCTTAGCTTTATTTCCAAAATTTCTATATAAAGAGAGTAACTTATCAAAGCAATCTAACTTAGATAGACTAGTCAACTCTCTTATCACTCCTAATCAGGGAAATAAATTTATGCTTCCACCTCCTAAGATATTTTATCAATAGGAGGTTCATATTTTGAACTCAACTAAAATTCATCCTTGTGTCCTATAAAAAATGTCTACTAATGATCAATTCTTATGTGCAACTGAAGAGTAAAGTTATAATGCTAAATTTTTTCTAGAGATATTGTGCATCACTTTTGTTTATATTTTTCTATTATTGAGTTCATATAGATTAATGTCATCATTTAAATAATCTAGGTTCATATAGAGTATTTATTAAACTATAACATCATCATAATACTATTGATTAAAAGGTGATAGGTTTCTTTATCATGGTTAATTATTAGAAACTATAATTGGAACAATTGTTATGTTGTCATTGATGTCAAATCTTACCAGTGAGACAATTGCTACCTATGTAGAGTGCTATATCATTTGAGTGAGGAAGATGATTTGAAAAGAAGAGATAACAAGAAGACCTAGTGGAAAGGTTGAGTTATGTGTAACTATAGTGGGCACTTAATTAGTTGACACATCAAGAAGACAATGTGTTGTTTACTCATTACACTAAGTGGAGAAGATAGTTGAATTGAAGCCTAGTAGAGATGATCAATGGAAGAACAAATGCATAGGCTAAACCAAGTAGAAAAGAACAAGATGAATGAACTTATAGTAGAATCCAAGTTGTTCTAGTGTTAACTTAGTGATAGTAGAATCCAATAAAATATAGTGTCAACCGAGTATCAAAAAGACATTTTATGTTAGGCAAGACAATTAGTATTGAATGAGTGACATCATTTTATAGTTTGTGAAGGAATTTAGATTAGACAAAACATGTGAAGGATATGTATTGATGAGATGGAGAATTTAATGCATGGTAAACTATGTTTGAGCATACCTAGGCATAGATTCATAGAGAAATTTTGAGAAGTATCTAGAAGGAGAAGGAGGAAACAAAATGATGGAAGGATTTTATAAATTTGACCTAAACCTAAGATCAATGATGATGTTTAAATGATAGAGGATTAAAGCTACCTATTTAAGGAGGCACAAGGATAACCTAAAGTGGTTATTTGTTGTTGAGACTATTGATCATAGAACTTGAGAAGAAGGCTGCGAAGAGTTGAGTAGAGGTGAAGTGTGATTTCTTGAAGTATTTCCATGAAAATCAATGATGGAAATATTAATGGAGGCTAGCCAATGGATTTAAAAATAAGCTACATTATGATATTTATTTGCAAAGTGAGTTATATTCATCAGATCAAGCTATTATTACTTTCTAACCATTGTATCGGTTAAAATCCTTAAATCAAGGTTAACCTAACAATCATTTGTAAATCCTTTAGTCAAGGTGCCATTCTAATGGGATGTTCTTAAGACCTCTTACAAGGCTACTCCTAATAGGGTGATTAAATCATTTAATAGGGTCACATCTAATAGTGTTCATTGAAACATTTAACAAGACTGGCTCTTAACTGAGCTCACTTCAAAAGAGTGAAAAATGGTAGCATGTTATTGGTGGTTTTTTCCAAATTGGTTTTTCGCATTAAATCTAGTGTCATACTTGTGTGAATGATATTTGATGTATTTTATTTCTTGTTTCTTTAAAATTTGCAAGAATTTTACTATTGAGATAGTGAACTGCAAGTTTATGTTATTGTTAAGCTGATTTAGAGACCGAGTGGACTAATGAATAAATTTGAGTCATTAAAAGTGGTTAAATTTTAATTTGTATTTGGAACATTTGGCCCTAAGGATAACAAAATCACACCCCCCTCTTTGTTATTATTATAAAATCATTCTAACAATTGGTATCAAAGATTTTTGTGCTTGTAAGGAAAGTTTGAAGGGACTTAAAGAAAAGGCTCAAGATATTTAGAAAGGAGGTACCCAATTTGAACAAGGAGAACTTCCATGCATGAAAAAGTTTTATGAAGTTGGACATCACTAGAATTAGAGACTTAATAGTATACTAACTAGAGCATAACTACATAGAAGTACTAACACCTATGACATCCTAGTAGATGAACGAGAAATAAGAACATAATCATTCAATCTTGGAGATTTCATCAACCCAAAGTTACTTAGAGTTTGATGATATAAAGGAATGCACTACTGCAAATAAAATTTGGGACAAAGTGGCAAAGATCCATGGTCAAGACAATAATGTGCTAAGAGATAACTAAGAAATCTTGAGAGGAAAGTTCAATGATATGAAGATGAAAGAAGGTGAGAACGGTGCACAATATTGTGAATGAATTAAAGAAGTGGTGAATACAATTGGAGCAATTGAAGGAAAAATTAGTGATGAAACTGTGATCAACAAGTTACTAAGAACCCTAATTCTTATTTATTCTATTAGTGTTTCTACAATATAAGAATCAAGATGTACTCCTGGTAATGAGCTAACCTTGGATAGTCTAATTGGGAGACTTAATAATTTTAAATTGTCAAATTTTGATAATTTTTCTACCTCTACTATTGAATCTTCTTTCAAGTCATAATTGGTTCTACATATGCCTAAGAAGAAGAAAGGAAAGTATTAGGATAGTGATAGTGAATCATCTGATGATGATCTTAAGGATCTTGAAACATTAATAGCTAGAAGGCTACCTAGAGGCAAAGGAAAATTCAAAGGTAAACTTCCTATAATTATTTCTCATGCAATCAAGTTGGTCATATTGTTGCAAGATGCTCTGATAGGGATGACAAGGATGAAAAGAAATACAACAAGTATTGGGGAAGAAATGATGGAAGAGAAAATAAAGGATACAAAAACTACAAGGGAAAAGGTAATAAATCTTGTTACATTGTTGAAGAAGAAACTAACAGTGATTTTGATAGTCATGATGAAGAATTTTTTTATGTTGTAATGAAGGATGGTTATGATGAATATGAGAAAACTATACTTATTTCATATGTGAGTAAAGGTGATAGATGTATAATTCCTAGAGGTTTCTCACATCATACGAATGATGATAAAAGTAAGTTTGAAACCTTGGAACACTGTAAAGGAAGTTGTGTTAAGTTTGGTAATGATGTACCATGTCTTGTGAAAGCTGAAGGATCAATAAGATTGACTAACAAGATCAAATGTGATAATTCTTTTTGGGCTGAAGGAATGAATTATAATTTCTTGAGTGTTTCATAGTTGAATAGTTTAGGTTATAGAGTTGAGTTTGAACACAAGATAGCTAAGATCTATAATGGTTTTGGAGAACAAACAAGAGGTAACTTGTTCTAACTAGACCTATATGATGAGACATGCTTATTTTCACAATATGAAGATATTTGGTTGTGGCATAAAAGGCTATGTAAGCATTAGTAAGATGAAAAGAGTAAGAGGATTAGCAATATTGAAGAAACTTGATAATGTAATGCATAAGAAATATCAATTGGGTAAAATATAAAAGTATAGTTTCAAGAGAAATACCTATTTATGTAATGATATATTGGAGTTGGTTCATACTAACCTTTATGAACTTATTGGAATGCAAAGCTACTGTGGTGACAAATATATATATATATATATATATATATATATATATATATATATATATATATATATATATATATATATATATATATATATTTATGATTACTCTAGGATGATGACTATGATGTTTCTTAAAGAAAAATATGATGCATTTCAATTATTTAAGTTGTATTTGGCCAGAGTTGAAAAGGAAATAGGTAAAACATTGAAGTGTCTGAGATTTGATAGATGAGGTAAATTTATATATGAGGAATTCAACATATTCTACAATGATACAGGAATTAAGAGACATATGTTAGCACCAAGGACCCCTCCACAGAATGGTATAGCTAAAAGGAGGAATAGATCAATCAAAAAATGTGCTAGGACATTAATGACAAAGAAGAATGTTTCACAAAGGTACTGGAGAGAAGCTATAAGTATAACTATTTATACTTGGAACTAAGTACAAGTCAAAAAAGGTACAAATGGTACACCTTTTGAGTTGTGGTATGGATATGCACCTAATGTGAAGTATTTCAAAGTATTTGGAAGAAAATGTTATATAGTGAAAAATAATAGTCACTGAAAACTTGATGTTAAAAGTGATGAGGGCATATTCCTAGGATATTCCACTAAAAGAAAAGCATATAAATATTTGAATTCTAACACTAACAAAGTTGTGGAAAGTTAAAATGTTAGAGTTGATGAATATGCAGAGAAAAATGAAGTTGAATGCAAACATGAACTTGAAGACTACAAATGTTTTGTATATGTCTATGAAGAAGAGCCTAGTACCCTACCTGAGCATGAAAAAAATAGCTACTAAGAAGAAGCACCTAGTGAATGTTGAGTCATAGTAATAGACTACTAACCATTAGGTAGTTGGAGCTGAGCATCAACAAGTGAATGCTAAACAACCATAAGAAGAAGAAGAGATACAAGAAGTGCTACCAGAAGTGAATCTATAGGATGAACTTGAAGAGCAACAACAAGGGTTAAGAATACTAGAGCCTACCATAGAAAGTATTTAAGAAGAAAACCTACACCAAATCAAATTATTGGAGACATAGATTCAAGACATATGACAAGAAAAAGACTGAGGAGTGATACATAGTGTGTGAGTATGAGCCTTGACCAGTCAAGGACTCACTTTAGAATGAAGAGATTAAGAAAATAGAAAAGAGAAAAACCTAGAAATTGGTACCTAGACCAAAGGAAAATAATGTTAATGGTATAAAGTGAGTATTCAAAAACAAGATGGATGAGAAAGGTGAAGTAAAAAGAAACAAAGTAAGACTAGTTTGCAAGGGATATGCACAAGAAGAAGGAATTGACTATGGGGAGATATTTTCCCCAATCGCAAGGTAAGGAGTGAAAAATTTTCTTGGATATGCTACTTACAAAGGAACCAAAGTGTATCAAATGGATATCAAATATGCATTTCTAAATAGAATACTAGAGAAAGAAGTCTATATTGAACAACCTAAAAGATTTGTTGATCTAAGAAAGAGGGATATGGTATGCAATATACACAAAGAATTATATGGATTGAAACAAGATCCTGGAGCATGGTATGAAGGGTTGCACACATATTTGGTGAATATTGGTTTTGCAAGCATTAATGATAATGGTAATCTATACTTGAAGACTGAATATGAAAAAGGGATATTGCTAGCTTAGATATTTGTGGATGATATCATATTTGGAGGAAAAAATCATTATGAAAATAATTTTCTAATGAAATGAAGAAAGAGTTTGAGATATTTCTAGTTGGAGAGATCAAATTCTTTTGTGGTTTGCAAGTGTATCAAATGAACAAGGATATATAAATTACATAATCCAAGTACATTAAGGAGATAATGAAGACATTTGGAATGGAAGACTCAAGACCACTTGGTACACCTATGGCTACTGGACATAAAATTTCAAAGAGTGATAATACTGCACATGTAAATCAAACCTTGTATAGATCAATGATGGGGAAACTACAATATGTTGTCCACAATGAACTAGATATTGCATTAGCTATTGGGATTACTGCTAGAATTTTTGCAAATCCTAAGGAGAATTACGTGATGGATATAAAAAGGATACTAAGATACTTAAAAGTAATAGAGTGTTGAAAATATAAGGTAGGTAAGGTTATTGAGAGGGGAGGGGTGAATCATGAACCAATAAAACTTTATCTTACTTCACCAATTAATCATTCATATAATATTTTGATCTAATTGTATGTATTAAAGAATGAAATAAAATAAACATTCATAACACTTTGACACAAGATATGGTGACATAGAGACCTTCCAATTAGAAAGTAAAATTGGGGTGGGGATGATACCCACAAGCTTTAGTACTGTAGTATAAAGTTAACTTGTTAAGGCTTACAATTGACCACTTTTGGTGATCTTCCTTGTTAGGAGCAATAAGGACTATGAGGTCCACCTTGTCAAAGGATTTATAAACATATAATGAAGTATGCAATTGGTTAGGAGATTTAGTAAAAGGCTATTAAGTATACCTTATTAAATGATTTGGCTGATGCACCTGTTAGGATGAACCAGTGGCTGATCTATGATCTATAACTCTAATTTTTTGGTTGAGATTCCTTGTATTACAATGATCACCTAACTATGATAGATAAATCTTTGTTGTCCCTTATACTATTTGTAGCATTCTTCAATTCACACTTTTTCTCATCATATATTCTTCACTTATATTTCTTAGATATGATACAATGTGTTACATATATACTAATCCAAATTACAACTTACCAGACTTAGATACAATATCAATTTCATCATAATTCACAAGGTCGGCCCAACTATTGTAACTTGCATTCTATAGAAAAACTCCATGATGTTTTCATACATGGAAAATACTGTCAATGCTAAAAAATATTTGGCACTTGATTGAGCTTGAAGCTTGGTTGATACTAATCAATTCCAAGTAGCTTGAACTCAATCAACACTATGTGACTTGGTGAACTTTGAGATACTTGATGGCAATTAGATCACTCGGTTCACACTACATGACTTGGTCAACTCTAGATCTACTTTGTTAACCTGATGAACTTGGTAGACACTCTTGGACTTGGTTAACACTATAGATCTTAGTTAATGCTATGATCTTCTTCACTTCCACTAACTAGCTTGGTAGCTTCTACAACACTTAGTTTCCATTGAACTTTGTCTCTAAAGCTTGGTAAACACTATATAGCTAAGCAAACACTACAAACTAAATTAGGTTCTTGGTAGACATTTTACTATGACTACTTAGCTCAGGAACAACTGAATCACTTGGTTAACAATTTAAACTAAATGATAAGCTTGGTAGCAACTATAGAGCTTGGTAGAAATGTAACCAATAGACTAAGTGTTGAGTCATTGATAGACAAATTGACCTTTATGTCAAGAATATCCCCCTTTGGCATTAGTGACAAGAACACTTATAAAAAATGATCATTTAAAACTTTAAGTCAACAATTCCTTTGCCATCATTCTATGTCTTCAACTCAATTTTGACTTCCATCTGTTGTGGCTTGGTAACATACTTCATTTTTTTGATTTTTCAAAATTGCTTTTGTAAAGGTATTCCTTGCTTATTCATACTATACTACTCCCCCATACATATATCTCCCTTATATACATACATAGTATAGTATACTTCTCCTCCTTTACATACTATATAAACTACTCCCACTTTTTGACATAAATCCCAAAGGTGTATAATAACTATATGTTAATACCAAAATGTGACAAGAATTTAAAATGTACCTTCAGAATAAGTACCATTTTCTTGTCCCAATTTTCCTATAGTACCTTGCTTGCATGTAATGCAATATGAACTTCTATTGATAATTTCATCATGTGATCAACTATGGAGAAGTTGTTATCATGGATGAATGTCTTTTCATGTGCAATATGTTTCTATAATGCATCTATGTTTGGAAGAATCATGCCTTGGATTTTTTCAAGTGTGGCCTTGAACTTGGCTTCTTCCTTCAATTGTTTTGCCTATAGATTGGTCAGATATCTAATCTTTATATTATTATTTAGAGCTATAGCTTGGGTCAAGTGACAACTAATGTGCACTTGCCTTCATGTCTTTATCTATCTTGGATAAATTTTCCTTGATGTCCTTGGTGAAGGTAGATGTATCATTTAACTTGAAAAATGATTGTACAACATTGTTAATAGATGTTTCTAGTGTACCAAGAATAGTAGCTAACTCTACTTGGACTATTACAATCCTTTGTGCAACTTGTTCCAATACTTTGTTCTCAAAATTAATTTTCTCTCTCTGAAGTAGCTTCTCCTATCCATTTAGGTTTTCATTGGATTTGTGGACAATGTCTATTAATTGATCCAAAATAGGTTGAGTTCCATCAACCTCAATACTTAGAGCATCAATAGATACACTCTTTATGTCTTCAAAGGCTTGGTTTTCTTTCTTCTTTTCTTCTATAATCTTCTATTGCTTATCTCTCTTCTTTAGTAATTCACCCATGGTGTTCATTTGATTAGGAGTGAGGGTAGAGATATCCCAATTTTGAATAACTATATCCTCATCGAGATCAACAATTTCTTTTTCCTTGCCCTTTTCTTCCAAAATGGTGGAAACAATTTGTTTCCCCTTGTCTAGGACTTCAGTACTTGATTAAGAATCTTTCTCAATTGTCATTGTACTTGCTATAGATACATTTGGAATAGAAGTAATAGTTGAAAATGATGGACTAGAAAAAAAATTTAAAATGACACTAACAACATGAATACCTTGTTGTTGTTTGGTCAAGCTTGATGATGGAGGACCTTGCTACTCAACAGATGAAGTGTTTGGCACTTCCACTATTGTAACTTTTAGCTAAATAGATTTAGAGCTTGGTTGAGTTCTTGGTGTAGCAGCGTTCTCTACAACCAACTTGGTAGAAGCTATCTTGGAGCTAGATTGCACTAAGGCTGTGCTCAGAGAGTGAGAAAATGAGGCCATGAATGCTACAACAATTTTCTCTACATCAGTCTCCTCAATACCTTGTATCTCTAGAAGACTTCCTCCAATAGCTTCTTGTTCTTCCTCCACATGATCCAAATTGACGTCATCAAGTTTATAATATTTTATTTCTATGTCCTCTTCCTCATCTTCTTCATTTGTCTTCAACATGAACAATAAAGTCACTAGGTTGATGTAAGTGATAGATGTTTTTCCATGTTTTTTTAACCACCTTCACTATATATTCAATTTCTTTTAACAATATCGTACATGTGTTCATCTTGAGAGTGAAAGATTTCTCATTTTTATTCAATGATTCTTTTATTTCCTTATCACTGAGATTTGACATCAATTACCTCAAGGTTTGTTCATAGATATCCTTAATAGTCTTTTGTGCATTTTCTCATCTTGGCTTTATTACATACATGAGTTCATTAGGTATCTTCTATATAAGCTCATCTAGAGAGTACTTCCATTTTCCTAGCTTGGTCATAAAAACATCCTCAATCTTCCTTTTCTCATCCTCATCCCTTGTCTCATACTTAAGGAATTTAAAGTTTTCCATGCTAGCTCCTTCCTCCATTTTCTTTAATATTTCCTAAAGTCTAGTGTAGAGATTTTGAAGATTATTTTCTTGGCTTCATCTTCACCTAACTTCAATTTCTTCCTTGACTTGGCTACCCTTCTTGTGAATATAGCAAGGGATGACTTGGTAGGTCTGGTTATGATAACCTTTTCTTTCTTCCTAAGGCTCTTCTTCCTCAAATTTTACTTCTTCTTCTTCATCCTCTGTATCATCTTCTTCAATATCATAACCTTTTTCCTCATTAAGAATTAGAGAGGAGCCTATTTTCTTAGTGCCTTTCAATATCTTTTCTACTTTTTTACTTCCTTTATTGACTGCTTGAGGTAACTTAATCTCAAGCTCTATTCTTGCCTTAGCTTCATCATAGTTTCTGAACTACGTAGCTTTTGGATCCATAGGCTCATTCACTAGATCCTCTATGATATCCTTGGTGTCATCAATGTTAATCGTATACTCTAAAGGCTCAACCCATACACTCTAGGTTTGACTACTTGAATGTATATAACTTTGTCACAGTCCATCATGAAATAGATATCATCCTTGTAATATTCAAAAAGTTTCTTGGGGATCCTATATCTATCATTCATCTTTTCCTTGAATTTTTAAAGGTAGTTATCCATGATACTTTCAAAACTTTCACCCATCTCTACTATATACTCATTAATTTGATACAAAATAGGAACATCTTTCCTTCATATTGTTGTACCTTTGGAAGGGAAAACATTCTAAGTAAAGAAGACTAAACATGTTAGAAGATATCCAAACTTACATGGATTATTCTTTGATGCTATGATGCTCTCCATATTCTTGTAGAATTGATTCAATAACAACTTGACAAGTTTAAAGGATAGGTTATTCTTCACAACCTTGTAAGCAAGATTGACAGCTTCACATGATACACTATTTAATCTACTTGAACTATAAATCTTATGTACAATAATATGAATGCCAAATTTTAGTTCCATGTTAATTACACTACTAATCTTCATTCCTCTTCCATCCCACTTGGCAAGAGTTCTCTTTTCTAGTTATATTTGACCTAGGGTTTTAGTTGTCTTTGCTTTATTAAGCATTGAGATTCTAGTGATTGTATGAATCATTTTCTTGGTTATCTAAATAGGTTGCTCCAACCATAACTTCCCATTATTTAAATGGCTCAAAACATATCTCATCCATTTGGCCAGGAAGTCTCTTGGCATATGAGAGATATGAGTCAAGCCCTTGGTTTCCAAATGCTAATGTTCAGGTTTCAATGCACTATCCACACATAATTCCCTAAATGCTTCATTCATTTCTAGGCTTTCAAGTTCTTGGATTGAGAAATGATAAAATAATGTATGTCATGCATTATTAATAATTTAGGTGGAATTCAAGATTGTGCACCAACTGGATCAAGTGCCTCTATAATCACTAGACTCAACTTGAAGTTTGGTGCATTACAATCAACTCCATGAACCAAAAATTCATAACCATTCTTCACTTTGCTACTCGAGGATTCCATACTTGGTAGGGTTTCTAAAAACTTCAAAAATTATTCAACAAAAAATGCTTAATTTTCTTGGAGGCTCTAAAATCACTCTGCACTAATAGCTCTAGAAATTTGTAATCAAAATAATGCCTTTGATTTCTTTCTTTTAACAAATTTGCCTTGATTGATCATCATTAATGCTTCATACTTCAGTCTCACTTAGTAATAGACTATCCTCCACTCAGTTCATTCATTAATGCTCAGGAGACATCTATAGCTCGGTAGAGTCACCATGACTTGGTAGGAACAATCAAATGTGTATCTACAACAATATACAACCCAACCTTTCTTAGTAAGGTCTTGTGACCCAACCTTGCTCGATATGGTCTTATGCTTTTCATTATGCTCAGTGATCCTTGTGCATCTCAAATGCTAATTGGACCATTCTTTTTGTTGGCTAGAACTAATATTAGATTTATTCCTTTGGATCATAGTTCCATTAATCTTCATAGGGAACTAAGTTGAAGTGTTTGGACCACCCAACTCATTGACTTGAGTGTCATTCACTTCATGATCTTGGTTTGAATTCTCTAGAGATTTTGGTACCCATTGCTACCTCAGTTTCTTTTTGATATGGTTAGCTTTGGCTTTCTTTTCATCTTCAATTCAACCTATGTTCATACAGTTCTTAGAAAGATGTGCAAGTTCTGTAAAGATAAAACATATCTTGGTAGTGTCTCTTTTTCTCATATGATGTTTCAAATAATTTGCTCCAATGTGTCCAAACTTGCCACAATAGTGATATTTTCACCTTGTATTGTAATCCCATCCAAATATTTTTTTCACAGTTTGTTCTGTTGGGTTCTACTGCTTGGTTTTGCATTCTAAAGATTTGTGCCCTTATTTCTTGCAATTATGACATTTACCTTCAAACTTAGGTTTCTCTTTACATTTGCTTGCTTTGTGACTATGCTTATTACAACTATAACATTTTCCATTAAATTTTTCTTTTCCATTACTCCAACATTTATTTGGTATGAACTATCTTGCCACAATGATTTAAATTAGGTCTTTGATTCTTTTGAACTCCTTGTTGAGATGATTCACCTTCTTTTGTGTATCCTATTCCAGATTTTCCTTTGTGTCTGTATTGGTTTTGTTTATTCAATTGATTCATGCTTTCCTAAAATTTCATCATTCTTTCATAGGTTTGCTTTTCAGCATTGAGATATTTCTATAGTCTTTCTTTATTTGATCTTAGATTCATACGTTATTTATTTTAATTGGTGAGTTGATCAATGAAGTCTTCTTATTAAAGGGATAGTTGTTGAATTTCATTGTTCTTTTCTTGTATCTATTCTTTGGCTTTGTCTTTTTCTTCCATGACTTCACATAATCTTACTGATTGGATTTCTTGTCCTCTTTTCAACTTTCTAACTTCTTCTTGAAGATTGGAATTCATTTCTAATAGACCTTTGATTGCTTCATCAACTCATCTGAATTTATTTTAGGATATATATCTTCAATTATTTCTTTAGTATAGAGATTGTCATTCATTTGTACTACTAGATGTTTTCTTCTTTTCAATGATTGAGAGAGTTGTTCCTTTACTTTCTTTAGTTTCCCAATGGCCAATTCAAGATCTAAAATTTCATTTTTCAGTAGCCTTATCTAGCTTGTATACCTCCATTGCCTCTAATATTTTCTCAAGTTGTTAAAATTTAGAATTGAGAACCTAAATTGCTCTAACACCAATTTTTGGACATATAAGGTAGGCATGGTTACTAAGAGGGGAGAGATGAATCGAGAACTAATAAAACTTTATCTTACTTCACTAATTAACCCTTTATATAATATTCTAATCTAATTATATGCATAAAAGAATGAAAGAAAATTATCATAACACTTTGACAAAAGATGTGGTGACCTAGAAACCTTCCAATTAGAAAGTGAAACTAGGGTGGGGATGATACCCACAAGCTTTAGTACTATAGTGTAAAGTTAACATGTTAAGGCTTACAATTGACCACTTCTGGTGATCTACCTTGTTAGGAGCAATAAAGACTATGAGATCCACCTTGTCAAAGGATTTACAAACATACAATAAAGTATTCACTTGGTTAGGAGATTTAGTAAAAGACTGCTAAGTCTACCTTGTTAAAGGATTTGGCTGGTGCACTTGTTAGGATGAATCAATAGCTAATCTCTAATCTGCAACTCTAATTTATTGGTTGAGATTCCTTGTATTACAATGATCACCTGACTGTGATAGATAAATATTTGCTATCTGTTATACTTCTTGAAGCCTTCTTCAATTCACACTTCTCCTCCTCATATATTATTCACTAATATTTCTTGGATATGATACAATGTGTTACATATATACCAATCCAAATTACAAATTTATGGAGTTGGCTACAATACCAGTTTCATCATAATTCACAAGGTCATCCCAACTATTGTAACTTGGGTTCTAAAGACAAACTTGTTGTTGTTCTAATACATCAAAAGCATTGTGAATGCTTGACAACATTTGACACTTGGTTGATCTTGAAGCTTGTTCCTGTACCTATGAAATGTGGGCTTCTGAACCTCACAGACACTTCAACATGGTCATTACCTGTGAAGTCATCCTAGAATGAACATTGAATTGTTCATCTAGAACACTCAATAGTGTGACCCGTTGCCTCCTATCTAAAGGGTTTTTGCTTACTAGATATCCTCAGATTTGAGGTGTAAGCAACCAAACCCTCTAAGAATGAAAGATTTAAATGCAACTATATGATTATGCAAATTAATCTATATGTTATGCAAGAATTAATCTAAGAACAGATAAAATAAACTAGATTATATGTATGCACATTAAATCTAAATGAGAGAACAATTAATCTAAATGATATTAAGCTAGACGATATTAAGCTATGACAATAATAAGCAAATGAGTATGCAATTTAGCAGCAATTCGATAGCATAAGAATTCAACCTTTGTAATGAGGAAATGAAGGTCTCTTAAATAGACTGTCCTAGAATCCATCAACGGTCAGGATCAACTTTGATGAATGGTCAGGATTAGATAGAAGATTCAGTCAAAATGGAAACTTCCTTAAGAAAGGGGAGTTAATTGAGCTTTTCATGAGTGTGAGAGTAAGTTAACTGGATTAATTCCAATTCAAGAGATAGTACACTTAGAGTTTCCATTTTAGAACTAAAGAGAAGATTTTGAAGAATATTTAATTTAATAAAATGAGATATGCTCTCATAAATACATTTTCTATTTAATTAAATAATTCCATTTAATTAATCAAAGACACTTTTCTATTTAATTAAATAACTTCATTTAATTAATTAGGAATGACTTCCTATTTAATTAAATAACTTTTTTTAATTAATTAGAAATAGCTTTCCATTTAATTAAATAATTTTGTTTAATTAATTAGAAATAGGCATATTTATTAAATTAAATTAATTTAATTCCTTAGTACATTAGCCTTAAGATATAATTTAATTTGATTAAAGTGTAAATACTTTAAATTAAATTAAATCGTAATCAGTAGGTTTAATGTGACTAATATGAGTCAATACTTTAGGAATTAAATAAAGAGTATGATGAATGCAAATTTAGGTTTTCTGCATTTGACAATTAAGTCAAGTAGCGAGTAGCAGAATAAGAATTGCCTAGTGAAATAGGACTTAAGATTGATCAGAATAGACCAGAATTAGTGATCATGGCAATGAGCCAATTTTGGGGTATTACATTTTGCCCCTCTTTGAATGAATGTGCGAGTAGCACATTTGATTCAAAGAAAATTAGAAAGCATGATGCAAAGATCAAGAGATAAGATTGGTTTCGAAGTTGATAATACGAAGACCGATTGGGAGGTTTTAAGGACCATTTCTAGAACAGAGCTTAATCCCAAAGAATCCAAGTAGAATACCTAGATACCCAAATTGATAAGAGTTCTAAAGGTTTCCATCAGAATGAAGTTTAACCTTTAAGGATCTAGATAGAACATCTAGATACCCAAATTGATAAGCATTTAAAAGATTGTTTGCATTTGACAATTAAGTCAAGTAGCAAGTAGCAGAATAAGAATTGCCTAGTGAAATAGGACTTAAGATTGATCAGAATAGACCAAAATTGGTGATCATGGCAATGAGCCAATTTTGGGGTATTACAGTTCCATACTAATCACTTCCATGTATCTTGAACTTAGTCAACATTGTGTGACTCGGTGAACTTTAAGAAACTTGGTAGTAACTAGATCACTCAGTTGACACTACATGACTTGTTCAACACTAGATCCACCTTGTTAACCTTGTGAACTTGGTTAATACTATGGATCTTGGTTAATACTATGGTCTTCTACACTTCCATTGACTAGATTGGTAGCCTCTTCTACGCTCAATTTGCACTAAACATTGTCTTTGAATCTTAGTAAACATGGTGTAGCTTAGTAAACGCTACAAATTGACTTAGGTGATTGGTAGACACTATATTTTGAATACTTAGCTTGGGAACAATTGAATCACTTGGTTAACACTCGATGAGCTTGGTAGCAATGTAGAGCTCGGTAGAAATGTAACCAATTGACTAAGTGTTGAGTCACTGATAGACAAATTGACCTTTATGTCAATATAGAGGACTATGGGTTGTGCTACAAGAAAAATGACAAGTTTGAACTGAAAGTGTACACTAATGCATATTGGGCTATAAATATTGATGAAAAAAAGAGTACAAGTGGTGGAGATTTTATTCTAGGAAAGAGATTGATTTCATGAACAACAAATAAACACAGTTGCATTTCTTAATCTACAACAGAAGCTGAATATGTAGTAGCAACAATCAATTGTTCTAACATAGTATGGATCAAGTAATTGTTGAAAAGAATGAAGGAATAGATCATTGGACTTGTTGTCATAGTAAGTGATAATACAAGTTCTATAAATATATCTAAGAATCCTATGGTGAACACTAAGACCAAGCACATTGCTATGAAATATTATTACTTAAGAGAGTTGGTACAAGACAAAGAACTAAGACTGGAGTATGTCAATACAAAGGAATAGATAATCAATATTTTCACTAAAGAAATACCTAAGGATGGTCATGAATATCTAATATGTAAATTAGGGGTGATTCCCTTAATTGAGGCTACCTAAGATAGAGATGGATCATTGCATCAAATGTTTTGATTAGAATATCTTACAACTTGATGAAAGAGGTCACACTTTATGAGCTTCCTAATGTTGTAAAGATGTAAGCATGAGATGTTGAACTAGTCATAAACAATATGACAAAGGGAGATTCTAGTTTAGAGAGATGATATGGAGTTATCTACGTGATAAATATGTATGAGATATATTAAGGTATCTTTGGCATTGTTGTCAATGAGGGAGAGTTTATGTAGTTATTATGGGAAGCATGAGTAAAGGGACAAGTTATACATGAAAGAGGGAGAGTATGAGAAAGAGAGATGATGTTCTGATATGATACAGGGAGCTATTACAATAGTTTATAGAATTAGTGTAAGAGGAGATCAAAATGAAACTAAAAGATGAAAATAGGGAGATTGTTGGATCATGAGATGAGAATCAGAATGAAACTAAGGATATTAATGAAGATCTATTATTGAGTACATAAGTAGTTGAAAGAAGAAAATTGGGTAGGATACTTGAATGACTTTTTGAGTTTCATGGAAACTTGAGTTGTTGACATCAATACCAAAGAGGGAGATTTTTGAAAACTACACTTAGAATAATTGTTATATTGTCATTGATGCCAAACCTTATTGGTGAGATAGTTGTTACCTAAATAGAGTGCCATATCATTTGATTTATGAAATGGATTTGAATAGAAGAGATAAAAAGAATACCTAGTGGAAAGGTTGAGTTATGTAGATCTATAATAGTTACTTAATTAGTTGGTACATTGATAGGATAATGTGTTGTTTACTCATTACACTAAGTGGAGAAGATAGTTGAATTGAAGCCTAGTAGAGATGAGCAATGGAAGACCAAATGTATAGGCTAAACTAAGAAAAAAAGTAGAAGATTAAGAAACTTATAATAGAATTCAAGTTATGCCAGTGTTGACTGAGTGATAGTAGAACCTAATAAAATATAGTATCAACCAATATCACAAAAGATATAGTATACTGATCAAGATAGTTAGCATTGACTAATTTTTCTAGTGATGACCAAGGCTAAGGAACACAATATTGACCGAGTGACAACATTTGATAGTTTGTGAAGGAATTCAGATTCTCAACTAACATAGTTAAATTTTTGGATTAGTCAAAGTCCATAAATGATAAGTATTGATGAGCTAGAGAATTTAGTGCATAATAGACTAAGTCTGAGTATTCCTATACATGGATTCAAAGAGAAGTTTTGAGAACTATCTAGAAGGAGAAGGAGGAAACAAAATGATGGAAGGATTTGATGAATCTGACCTAACCCTATGATCAATATTGATGTTTAAATGAAAAAATATCAAAGATGCATGCTTAAGGAGGCACAAGGATAACCTAGAGAGGTTATTAGTAGTTAATTATGTTGATTGGAAAAATTGAGCAAAGGTGAAGTGTGATTTCTTGAAGGGTTTCTAAGAAAATCAATGATGTAGATATTAATGGAGGCTAGTCAGTGGATAAAAAAATGAGCTACATTATGATCTGTATTTGGAACTTGTTGTTACTTTCTAACAATTACATCAATTAAAATCCTTTAATCAAGGTTGACCTAATAGTCATTTATAAATCATTTAGTCAAGGTGACATTATAATGAGATGTTCTTAAGACCTCTAACAAGGCCACTCCTAGTATGGCGATTGAATCCTATAATAGGGTCAAACCTAATAGTCTATATTAAAACCTTTAACAAGGTTGGCTCTTAATTGAGCTCACTTCAAATGAGTGAAAAATTGGTAGCATGTTATTAATAGTTTTTCCTAAATTGGTTTCCATTTTAAATCCTAGTGTCATACTTGTGTGAATGACATTTGATGTATTTATTGCTTATTGCTTTACATTCTACAAGTAGGTTACTATTGGGATAGCAAATTGCAATTTTTTGTTACTATTAAGTTGATATAGAGGGATTGGATTAACGAATAAATATAATTTGTTAAAAGTGGTTAAATGTTTATTTGGAACATCTAGACTTAATGATAATTGATTCACCCCCTCTTAGTTATTCTAAAATTATTCTAATAATTTTTTATATTTTCTTATTGTCTAATTATACTAACCATGGATCTAATGATTTATTATGTTATTGTGTTGTAGCTTCAAGTACAATTTTTACACACATTTTTAGTGCCCACTAAGTGGCCAAATATTAAAAAATTTGCCTCATTTTTGTATGTTTAAAAACAATTCTTAGTTTTTTTTATGATTTTGTGAAGTCATATGTGAAAAATAATTTGGTCTTGCATGACAATTGAAAAGACTCACATAGAGAAGGATCCTTAATCACACAATACTTTAATTGAAACATACTATCACCTAGAAATATATTTCATCTCGTACAACATATTTCTTATTTGTATGGTAACTATGAATTCTTGTGCAAGTTTTCACATCAGTTTTCTACCATTTCATAGATAGTGAGAAAATTTTAGGGTTTTTCAATTTGAAATTTGATTATTACTAATGCTAATCCTCGATTTTTTATTGTGGTGACCCTATTTTGAAATAGCTTAATGCATTTTTTGCAAGAAGTATTGTCAAAGATGCTCATAAAAAAAGTTGCTAAAAGGTTGTTTTGTGGGTTGCCTTGGGAAAATTCAAGAAAAGTTTATGCATTCTTACTGATTTTTATTTCTAGGAATCATAATACCTTGTAAGTTCATCAAATTCAAAAGTTAGGGGATTATGCTCTTGGCCCTCTTGGTCAAAGAAAAAACCCAAGAACATTGAATTAGGAGTTCTCATAAGGGAGTTTAATTCAAAAATTACTAGATATGTCTGGAATGTTTGAGAGGAGTCTAAGGATATGAGAGTATTCTCTTGGCCTTCTTGGTCCAATAAGATTTCTCGACCCTAAAAATGTTTCTAAGTCTTGTGAGTCTCTTTTAGAGAACCTTTCATTCATTAAAAAGGTATAATGGGAATGACCTAAGTGGGAACAAGCAAACTTGGCTAATCCAACCCACTATAATCAAGAATAATTTGGGAATAAAAGGCCAAGTGGTATAGTTATCTTATTCTAGTTTACTTTGGTGAATGTGTGGGACCCTTATACTATAATCTTAGTTGTGAGACTATCATCATCCTTATACTCCTACAAATATGATGGAATACACTACTATCTATACAAGGGCTAGAATTCTTAATCTTGTTTACAAGACCACATTATATTTGAGTTCTTGTGAGGGGTGTGAAAATCCCTTACGCCTACTTTGTGGGGCCATAGGAGGTAATTGTGAATGTCTTAATTAAGAACTCTAATGTAGAAGCTACCGAGTTCTCCTCCAGAAGGGGGCATAATCTTTGTGTGGGGAGGGGGAAGAATATCTCCTTTAGATCCTCTCCTTTAGTAGGGTGACATTCTAATGGAATATTCTAAATTCCTCTAACAAGGTCACTCCTAAAAGGGTGATTAAATCATTTAACAAGGTTACATTTAATAGTGTGTTCCATAACCTTTGGGTTGGCTTGCAAAAGCGCTCACTTTAGAAGAGTGAAAATTGGTGACATGCTATTGATGCTTTTTCCTAAATTGGGCTTCCACATTAAATCCTAGTGTCAAACTTGTGTGGATTCTACTTATGGTGTTTTATTGATTAATGCTTATATTTTGCAAGTCTGTTATATTAAGAATAGTGGATAGTTAGTTATTGTTACTAAAAGTTGACTATATAGATTGAGCTATAGAATGATAAGATCTAAAGTTGATTAAGTAATTATTTATACAATTGGTACATCTATACCTTGGATAACTGATTCACCCTACTCTCAATTATTCTAGATATTCTAAACATGCATCTAAATACAAAGAAATATATAATACCATGACATCATAACTTCATTCATCTTTTAAAATAATACAATATATTCACATTTCCCTTTATTTATCCTAGAGATACTTGTTAGCCTTTTTATATAGCTTTTAATTTCATGGTGTATACATATGAGTGTTATAATTCTTTAGAATAACTAAGAGAGGGCGGGGGGGGGGGGGGGGGGGGGGGGGTGAATTAGTTATTCAAGGTCCAATGCAACTTTTTCTACAAATCCTTAATGGTGCATAACTGAAATTATCATGCATGCAATTGAACATTAAACAACTATGAAAGGTAAACATGCATCACACCATAACACTAAGGATTTGATAACCCAAAAACCCTCTAGGAATAAGAAGGTAAAAGTGGAGTGTGGATGATACCCACAAAATAATTGCGCAATTGATTTCAACCACTTTCTAATGGTCTACCCTGTTAAAGGCTACAACACATTGTTAAATGTGACCTTGTTAGAGGATTTCACCATACTGTTAGGAATGGGCCTAGTTAAAGGACTTTGAAACATTCACTTGGAATGTCACCCTATTAAAGGATTTACAACATGGCTATTAAACTAACCTAAGTCCATAGGATTTATTCTAACTGTTACAATTGCTAGAGAGTAACAATAATGGCTTTTGATCTGATACAACTTACAACATATCTTGCAGATTATAGATCACACTTCAGTTCAATCCTTTGCTTGGCTTTAATCACTGCTGCTATGTAAGCTTGTCATCTCGAGCTTCATCACCTTGAGTTTTCTTACTCATCATACCAATGCAATCATATCTATGATCACTTATCGAAGCAGAGTATCTGTGCTCTCTTCCACCTTAGCACCTTCTTTAGCACTTCATGTTTTCATGCTTGACCACCTCTCTACTTTGTGACCTTATGACTCCTTAAATAGAAATTTGGGATACTTTTCTTGCTTGATTTTCCCTCTCCAACTTTAGGGTTTCAATAGATTAGGTAGGATACAATGTATCTGTCCCATATCTTTCTCTTATCTAGAAACTTCATCTAGAATCCAATTGTATTCGCCAAAAACATTTTACATAGTGTTCTGTACCACCAGCTCATCATTCTTATCTTCTATCTGATTCAAAAAATTCTAGATAACTACCATGTCAACTTAGATCTGGCGAATCTTCAATTTTCAAAATAATGCAACAACTTAGCATTATTGATTTTCTAATGCTTGGATTCTTTTGTGTTACTCGACACTTGTATCTTGCTCGACATCTGAAGATCACTCAGCACTTGAAGACTACTCAGCACTTAAAAATCACTCAGCATTTGTTCTTCACTTGGCACACACTAAAATTGAACTTTTCTTGACTTCACTAATAATTTGTTTGGCACTAACTAGGATTTAGTTAATCCTTGCATCTTTGATATGTCTTGGTGTGTCCATCCTCTGTGTCTTAGAGTATGTCATCAATACACTATTTCATCAATGGCTTAGCTGATCCTTATACTTCATTACAACATCATAAATTTAACCTTTCTCTAGGTACTCTAGTTACATCTTATTGATTGCCACCTCCTTGTCAATCAACCAACTTATAGTATTTGGATCATTAAAGCAATTGTCATTCTTGCAAGTAGCAAGTTTGACATCAATGACAAAAAAATGATTGAAAACATTCTTTACTAGTTCCATTACTCTTCATTCATGAGATTTTCAATCATTTCCAATAATGAGCTTTTACTTTCATCAAGATTTTACATTACGCTATTACATATATTTCTTCCAATCAAATACTGCAAAATCAACTTTAATAATTAATATTCAATAGAAAATTCAAATAGTACCTAGAACATATTTAACCACCCAACCATGTGGAGCCATAAATAGTTTACTCCCCCAATCTAGGAGATAAGACCATGATCCACATACGTTCTATGGTAATCTATTTTTATACCCCAAAATTAAAGTACAAAGATAACATAAGGCCACATAAAAGAAAATGCTCAAAATGAAATCACAAAGCAAATGGACAACTAGAGGCAAAAGCATATGTGAGAGGTTTGACCATATCTAGGTGAGTTTAATCATACATTCCTATATGTTGGGATCAAACTTCTAGGGAGCTAGACCACCTTTTTGTACACAATATCACTACTCGAGCATTCTAACGAGGATATGCATGATATGTCATAGAACATTTTAGTAACGTTTGGATCAATCTACTAGTGAGCCAAACCATCACCCATCATATAATATCCCTACCAATATACTCCAACATGAATGATATACAATTATCTTGATTAATGTGAATTCCAAAACCCCCATAACCCATTAAAGGTTTTAATATTTCCACTTGATTACAAAAACTCACATGTAGAGCTAGCCTACTTGAGGCCATAGTCCCTAACACATTGGATCTTGTGGTAGCCACTTCCAAGCACTGACACCTATGGTGAGCCACTTGCCTATGGAATATACCCTACTCATAAATCTAAAAAATTAATCATTAAAGATCTTAGGGAAAAAATTCCTAGGATCTCATACCCCTAGTTCAAAAACAACCTTGACTCATCATACAAGCCTCACAACACAAATAATCAAAAGATGAAAAGAATATAACAATATGTATTTACAAGTATTTCCAATGCTAAATATAAATTGTATACATTACATAATAATTTGATATGCCTCTGGTGTCTAAAAATAATTGGGAGCGTGAAAATGCAAGAACGAGGTCAACTGGTTAAAAACTCTTAAACTCAGCACATATAATTCCAAAACTCACAATAAAAATATGTAGTACATAAAAGAAATCATAGATAAGAAAAAATTTAAGATATCATAATATAATATTCATTTCCTCTAGCTAACAAAAACCCTCTAACTAAAAATAATATATTTCCAAAAACTAGTGGCTAAAAACTATAGGAAAATACTTATCTATTTTCACAAAATGAACTCAAAACCTTTAAAAAAGTTATAGGAATCAAATGTACAAATATAATAAATCATAAGAAAATATAAATGAACCTATATTTTATTAGATAAATAATGCAATAAATAAGATCAATCCATATCTCAAGTCCTACAAAGATTCAACAGAAGCAGGAACAAGGATACAAAGAGAGAAAAATAAATCCAACTTGAGATGCATCATTCAAACCCATTCAAATTTTATAATCCTCCATGGTAGAAGAAGAATAAATTCCACAACAATAAACACCTCCCTTAGCCATTGAAACCCTCACATATAACTCTCTTCACAAAAGGTATAAAATTTACAAAGCCTTAAAGAATTATACTCATAAACCCTCCCTCACATATCACTAAGTTTTCTCTATAAAATATCTATGAAAAATAACATCAATATCTCATCTCCCTTTAAGCCATCATCCACCTTTATATCTACATTTTACACCACATGTATATGTTCCTGAATAGCTTTCATACCCCTTCAAATGAAAATATGTTACCCTTTTAAATAAAAGATATTCCAAAATTTGAAATCGCCTTAGTTTATGTAATTAACTACCTTTTTACAAGTTGTTTAGACATATTAGGGATAAATTAGGGATATTTCGGGGGCATATAATGAATAAATGGTCAAAAATTATGTAAATACCCTCTCTAGTGCTTTATAACCCATATTTTAATGCCAATAATTGAATTTATATTGTGCTCTCATTTTCTTCAATGACATGGGTAGCACATATTAACTTTTTCTCTTCAATGCATGTTATTACTCCTATTCTAAATACTTAAGATTTTTATTTTACCCTTTTTAATTTCTTTACTTTTATATTCTATCAAATTTATCTTTTTATCTAAATGTATAAATAAATTGCTCACATATAATTTATAACATATACAAATACTTAAATGCATTAACTATGTAACAATGTATATTTATATAGGTATATATGTGTGCACCCCTATATTCTTATATAAATATACCAAACAAATATATAGAAAATTTACATGAAAATACAAATATCTAAATCATGAACACATAATTCTAAACACTACAATCCACAAGCCATCAAAATGATACAAACATAAACCTTAGACTAGGTGACTAGCTTCCTATTATATTTATAAGGATATAAGGATTCCTATATGGATCATGGTTCAATCTCATTTTTACGACCAACTATTTTGAGGATTTTGTGGCACACTCAGACCTGTGTAGCTAGGTGGAGTTGATGTCTGATACTTGCATACACCTGCATCACCAAACAACAAGATACAATTGTACACTAGAAATGTGTCACACTCTAAACCATTCTATCCAAACAATTCCATGAGTTGGAATGCTTGGATGCTGGCTTAGAGCTCCCTATCCACGGAGTGCAAGGAGTTAGTATTTCAGCATGAAGGCTCTCAGCCAAGCCTTAGAAATGTACTTCTTGCTAGTAAACCATGCAACGGGAGGTTCTTTGAGATAAGAGCAAGAGTGCAAATATCTTCAAGGAATCCCTCAAGAATTCAATGCAAGTATGGAAACTAAGCTAAGATGATAATGCAAAATGCAACTATACTAAGCATGTATGAGATTGTTACAAAACCAAATATTTAAAGTATGTTAGATTATTGCAAGAAATCAAAGTTAAATTAAAATGCAACTATGCTAAGAATGCCATATGATCTTATGCTAATGTGATGGAATGAGAGAATGAGACAAGAAATGAGAAGTTCTCCACAAAGCTCCAAAAAAACCTGTTAGAAAACCTGCAGCATAACAATATTCAAAATGAGGATGAATCCTTTGAGGGGGAAAGCTCTCTCCCTTTTAAAGATGTACGGACGATGGAGATCAAGATGAAGATGGTGGATGATCAACGGTTGAATTCGAAAATAGGAGTGATCCATGTGTACACACAAGTCAACCAATAGAATATAAGTTGACTTGTCATATAAGACAAAAGTCTCACAAGCCTTTTCTTTTATTTGTAAAATAGAAAAAGGACTTTATGTGTGAATTTTAAGTGGGTTAGAAGAATGGGGTCTTTTATTTAATTAAAAGGGGACATGTTCTTTTAATCAAATAATGAACTTAGGATAGCATAGTCAAACTATAGGTTATAATCAAATAAATTGATTATTAGCAATTTGGTCTAGGTAAATGATTAAATTAATTTAGCCAAAATGCTGAGAAGGGGGCTAATAGCCTAGATGACCATTTTTAGGTGATTACATTTTCCCCTCTTTGACTAATGCATGATCGATTTGGGAAGACATTATGTTAAAGAAAATCGAAGCCAAGTAGGCGATGATAGATATAGATATCTGATTCCAAAAAATGAAATGCAGAAATACATAGCAAGTCCTAAATGCACAGCCCGATAGCGATAGTACTGAACATTAGGAAGATGATGTTAAGATCCAAAAAGAATTTTAACACCTAGCAAAGCGAATAGGTTGAGAGCAAGTGATAAGGTCAAACAAATGCTCCTAAGAAATAGATAGCTGTAACAATCAGCAATAGAGTATTTCTGCCCCCTCGGGATCAAAATTGAAATGAGGTAAGGGGATGCAAAAACTTGCTAGACATGAGAAAAATAGAATAAAGCAATTTCCAAGATGACAGATAAATGATTAGAACCCAAGAATGACTATAAGAAATTGATAAAATGCCCCAGTTTGACTAGAGTTGACCTTGAAGGATATAGCATAAAAATTAGGTCAAATCGAGTAGAAAGAGGATTTAGATGTGAAAGGGTGAATAGAAGTAGATATGAAGTATGGAAATGATGAAGACATGAAGGAATGAAGATGCCCTAGTGATGATTTAAAGATTAGACCTCAAATGGTCAGCTAACTGCTCAGAAGAAGGTAGAATTTTAAAAGACAATTTTGACCATCAATATGAACTCAGATTTTGATTTTGATCCCAAAAATGGATCCAAGACGTCGAAATTAGCTAGGGGTGCAATTTTTGCGCAATTTCGAGGAGTAAAAAAAATTAGGTCAAAATGAGGTTGGAGGCTATAAAAGGGGTCCAAGTGTCATTTTCAGTATTCATTTGTCTTTTTGTGATTTGAGAGATTTTGTGTGGTCCACATAGCATCATGGCTCAGGCAAACATTCCTCTTCATCGACACTGTTTCGAGCGCAGCCGGTTGCACAACCGGCCAGAGCGATATGGGGCACCGGTAAGTGACTATCTTTTTGTTGCTTTTTCGAGCTTTTTGTGAGTTTTTTGCATGTTTTCAAGCTTTTTTGAAAAAAAGTCGTGCAATACATTTTTTGAAAATAAATGTCGCACTACTTAGGAAAATGTGTCGCTCGAGGGATGCCCAAATGCTGCACAACATGGTGCAAAGTGTTGCACCATGTAAAAATGTTGCACTAGCATTGAAAAAAGTGTTGCGCGACACTGTTTCAAAAAAAGTGTCGCACTCTTATTTAAAATAGTGTCGCGCGACACTGTTTCAAAAAAAAGTGTCGTACATTTTTTGAAAAAAATGTCGTATAGATAGTTTTGTTGTTTTTTTGAATGCTTTTTTCTTCGCCATGTGACTATTACTGATGATTGCTTGTTTTACCTGGACAGGAGGTATTCTCGGCATTACAGATTAGAGCTCCCAGGGTGGTTGGTTTACGTGTTGTGCAGCATTTGAGCGATGAGGAGCAGACTGTGGTAGTGGCTATGGGCTTGTGCTGGGTTGTACGGATGCCCCATATTTGGGCAAACCACAGTTTGCTTTCTGCGCTGGTAGAGAGGTGGCATAGCGAGCATAACACCTTTCACTTACCGACCGACAAGGCATCGATTACTTTGGAGGACGTATATCGCGTTCTGCGAGTGCCATGCCATGGCGAGCTGGCAAGTTACTTGGTTAGTAGTTTGTTGATTTAGCCATTTCAATGTTGGATGGTAGGTGTACTGATGTTAAGTTTTCATGATGGTACAGGTGTACTATGATACAACCCTGACAGAGGGGTGAGCGCGAGTGCAGGAGCTTTTCCAGGATGTGACCATTTTGGATCGTCACTTGAGTTGGGAGAGATTGATGACTGAGTATGGATATGATTATCCTTTGCCCAGCTTATTATGTTCTTTGGTAGCCCAGGCCCTGGTGACAGACCGAGGCCAGAAGGGCTTTCCACTAGGATGGGGTCGGCTGGTATATGATCTGATCTCCCAATCACGTAGGATGGCATGGGGGCCTGCGATATTGGCAAAGATGTACCATGAGCTTCATGAGATAGTATATCATGTGGGTGGATAATGGGCATGCAGAGTAGTGTTAGCGTAGATCTGGGCTTGGGAGCACATTGCTATGATCCGACCATGGGTGCAGCCACGAGAGCGCAACCAGCCATACATTTTTTGTTATAGTGGTTTCATCCCATAGAGGCATAGTGGAGATGTGACCTATTATCGACGCATGTTTGATGAGATGAAAGCGTTCACATGGCGACCATACCGGGAGTGTCAACGATGGTCAGATTCATGGGAGTTAGATTACATGCAGTATAGCAGACCGCTGGTGGGTCGGAGCACAGACATTGTGGAGCGGTTTGTGATTAGTCTCATATGGTGACAGTTTGTAGAGTGACAGGTGGTATCAGTGGAGACTACTACCTATGCTCGGATGCGCATAGATGAGGGATTGGGATGGTTGCCAATGTTGGTCTATCATACAGTAGTTCGGGATACCGTAGCACTAGTGGTGACTCCCTGGGATTATCGCCCAGATGTGGTAGATGCAGGGGCTGATTTGGGGTATCTATATGAGATGCAGAGGCACCCGTTCCCCCGATTCACACATCAGAATGCAGCACCTGTAGGAGTGGGAGGTGGAGGTGGCGACGGAGGAGGAGGAGGCAGAGGAGGAGGGAGAGGGGGGAGGCAAATGGAGGGGGAGAGTTCCCGAGCAGGGCGAAGGAGGATGCGAGTGCAAGTCAGGCATGCAGCAGAGTGGTCCTAAGAGGAGGAGGAGGAGGGGGTGCCCTTAAGGAGGCGGCGAGCGGTGGGGGTGGAGGCACCTCTAGAGCAGCCGGTAGGAGGAGAGGAGGAGGTGCCCTTGAGGAGGCGGCGAGCGGTGGGGGTGGAGGCACCTGTAGAGCAGCCAACAGGAGGAGATGAGCAGTGTGTGAGGATCCGTGCCTTGGAGGCAGAGGTGCAGGCACTTTGGGTGACTATCGCAATACGGTATCAACAGCTAATGGATGAGAGAGCACAAGCAGATGAACTATGCCGAGAGTGGGATGCTGCGAGACGGGAGGCAGTGCATCATGGTGCCCGAGCTGCCTACTATTATGCCACCTATAGGAGTGTGGTGCCACCAGGACAGGGTCTTCCTGATTATTCAGAGCGAGCAAGCAGATTAGAGGGTGCAGTGCAGGCACTAGATAGGAGACATGCTCCTCCACCAGGGCCAGCACCAGCCGCGGAGGGTGGTAGTCAGACATGACATTGTGTTTTGATTTGTACCTTATGTATTTTTGAGACATATATCCAGATTTTGGATCTCACATTTGTATATGTACCATGACACATTTGATATATATATGAGATACTGGGTTTATTGATATTCTTGTGTACTTGTCTCAAAAATGTATGTTTTTAGCTTTCATGTGATGTTTCAGTTTTTTTGTTTCTAGCTCATGCATGTGTATATGGTTATGTGTATTGTTTTTGATCTCTCATATGGGTGGTATAGATTTAAATGTTTTCATGAAAATGTGACACTTGGATAGATCGTATGTGATGATTTTTTTGGATTAACCCCTTGTGATGACAGGTAAAGAAATGTAGCGAAAGATTAAGAAGGTGAAAAGACATGAACAGGAAGAAAAAAATATATGAAAGGAGTTAGCTAATATGTCCACAAAAAGATGAAGAGAGAGCTTACCCCATATGCAAGAATGCAAGACTAAGCTAGAAAATGAACCTAAAATGCAAGCTAATATGCAAAGTGGTTTACTAGCAAGAAGCGCATAACATTTAGACTCTTAATTTCATCATTGAGCATTTATTAGGGACATCATGAGATCATACAACCATCACTAGTATAATTATGAGGATATGAATATGATCAATATTAGATAGGTATGTGGAAATCCAATCTAAGCATCAGAGACATGTAAGTCAAGATAACTACACGATTAGATTCCCTAAGTTCAATTTAGCAAGATTACACCTGTATCAAGGCATAAGCGCCAGGATAAACCCTGAGTGCGATCTTGCAAAATAGTCAAGGATGATACATTTATAAGTCAAAGTGTTGAATAGGACAAGCATGAATGCTTACAACACTATAGACAAACAAAAGTATACCCACAAGAAGAAATCAAGAAAATATGTCCCATGCCCCCAGTCTTCTAGTCAATGACATCCTTGAAAGACTATTAGGGAGGGAATACATGGCAAAGAAATCATCATAGATAGCACACAAAGTAGATAAATGTTAGCATAGCTCAGTCGTTTATGTGTTAAAGTGCGTGTGTGTAAGTCACTTGGCCATTTCTTCCAAACTTGATTCTGATAGTGAGAAATATTGCGACATCGGAGACCGTAGGTAAACTATCTGAAAAGTGTTGAAAAACACTTGATGTCAAAGTGGGGGAAGTGTTGAGAAACACTATTTTGTGAGTTGTCAAAGAAACCCTAATGCTCAAGAATACCTCAATAGGCTAAGTAGTTATGCCCCCAAGATGAGGACAAGAAACAATTCCAAGCTAGGAAATGTGTAGCGAAGTGGATGATTGAGTTTGATAGACATAGGTGCAAGGGTTTCAAGCAGCACCTGTTTCCAGGTTTACACCACTTTGACAGTTTTTTTTTTTTTTTTTGGTGATACATCAAAGTGAGGTTTTCACTTAAGATGATCATTTTTCAGGACATTTTCTAATTTTTAGGATTTTTTCAGCATCATAGATATATACAAGATAGCTGAGCAGCAAGCCTCTAAGTATAGAACTTCTTCAAGTGTAGGATGTTGATAGGTTCTGCAAGTTCTTCACCCTCTGAAGTAGACAACTAGTAAGTACCAGACCTAAATGCTGCTGTGATAATGTAAGGACCTAACCAGTTAGGTTCAAATTTCCCTTTCTGTTCTCGATTTTGCTGATTTTTGGGATTCTCTCTAAGCACGAGTTCACCAACTTGGAACTCACAGGGGTGAACCTTTTTGTTATATTGTGTAGACATGCACTTCTGATAAGCTCTCATGTGATCAAAAGTAGCCTTGCGCCGTTCATCCAGAGTCTCTAATTCCTGTACTCGCATAGCTCTATGATCTTCATTGGTTATTAACCCATGTAAGGAGATGCGCAAAGAAGGTATCTCGACTTCTAATGGGAGAACAGCCTCAAAGCCATAGACTAGAGAAAAGGGTGTAGCCCCTGTAGGAGTACAAATAGAGGTTCTATAGGACCAAAGTGCCAGATTTATTTGCAAGTGCCAATCTTTCCAAAACTTGTGAACTGTGCGGTGTAGGATTTTCAGCAGTGTTTTATTAGAGGCCTCAGCTTGGCCATTCCCTTGGGGATAGTAAATGGAAGACCAGTGTTGCTTAATTCGAAACTTTTTGCACAACTATTTTAGGTCTTTATTTTTGAACTGTCCTCCATTATCTGTAACAATAGGGGATGGGATACCATATCGACAAATGATGTGATTCAGTATAAACAGGGCAACATGTTTTCCTGTAGCAGTAGATAATGGTACAGCTTCAACCCATTTAGTGAAATACTCCATTGCTGTGATGATGAATTTATGACCTCTGGATGAGCTTTGATGGATCTTTCCTACCAAGTCAAAGGCCCATTGCTGAAATGGCCAATATGTCACAGAAAAGATTAACTCTCGCCCAGGAGTATGTATGAAGTTACCATGGAGCTGACATTTCTGACAGGACGTTGCATAGCGCACAGCATCAGCTTGCATGGTGGGCCAGTAATAACCCGTCCTAAGCAATTTTTGGGCAAGTGAAAGGCCATTAGAATGTGCCCCACAAATGCCATCGTGGACTTCGGCAAGTGCCTTCTCAAACTCTTCTAGCTCTAAACACCTAAGCAACGTTTCGTCTAGACCCCTCCTATAGAAGTCACCAGAGACCAAAGTGTAGTGTGAGGCATTACGAAGGAGTTGGTATTTTTGGTTGCGCGTAAGGGTTTCAGGAATAACTTGATCACGTAGGTAGGAGAAAATAGCCGCATAGCGGGAGGAATCATGACCCACAACAGTGTAGATCACCTGGTTATCTGAAGAATCATAGGCTGGATGACGCAATTCTTCCACCAGGAACTCAAATCGTGATTCATGTTCTTGTAATTGGAGGATAGATGCTAAGGTGGCCATAGCATCAACAGCCTTGTTTTCTGCTCTAGGAATTTGTTGGAATGTTACAAAGGTAAAATAGTTCCTTAGAGCATCTATCAACTTTTTATAAGGGATCAATTTATCATCCTTTGTTTGATATTCATTATTCACTTGGTTTACAACCAGTTGAGAATCCCAATAGATGTGTAGCTCAGTTATTCGCCATTCAAGGGCCATTTTTATCCCATTTGTTAATGCTTCATACTCTACAATATTGTTTCTACATGGGAACAATAATTTGTAGGATTTTGGGATCATATAACCATGAGGGGAAACAAACAACACTCCTGCTCCTACTCTATTCTGTGTATGGGATCCATCAAAAAACATTTTCCATGTTCTGTCAGTAATGTTCATGATTGAGGCATATAGAAACTCAATTTGTAGAGGTGCTACATCTTCAAGTGGGAAGTCAGCCAACTGGTTAGCTATGGCCTGTCCTTTGATTGCCTTACGTTCAACATACTGAATGTAAAATTCGGAAAGAATCATCATCCATTTAGCAAGGCGACCAGTAAGTGTAGCTTTACTTAATAAATATTTCAAAGGGTCTATCTTGGCAATCAAGTGAATTGTATGGGCCAACATATAATGATGAAGTTTTTGGGAGGCAAAAACTACAGCAAGGCAGGCCTTCTCTATACTTGTATAATTTAGTTCATAAGCCACCAAAGTTTGACTAATATAGTATATGGCTCTTTCTTTACCCGTCTCATCACTTTGGGCTAAGAGTGCTCCTAGAGAAGAATCCATAGCTAAAATGTACAGAATCAAAGGTTTTCCCAGAATGGGTGGCATCAAAACTGGCGGTTTTGCCAAGTAGCCTTTGATTTGGTCTAAGCTTTGTTGACAGTCACTGTTCCAAATATGGGTAGATCCTGTATGCAGATTTTTATTGAAAGGTTGAGCCTTATCAGCTAATTGAGAGATAAATCTTCTTATGGATTGTAGCCATCCTTGCAGACCTCTAAGCTGACTGATAGTCTTTGGTGGAGGCATATCCATGATAGCTTGGACCTTTTCATGGTCAACCTCAATGCCTTTTGCTGAGATGATATAACCTAGCAATTTTCCAAAAGTGACACCAAAGGCACATTTTTTTGGATTCAACCTAAGTTGGAATTGTTCCATACGGTCCAATATCAAACTAAGGTCTTTGAGATGTGTGTCTCGTTTCTTTGATTTTGCCAGTGTGCCATCAACATAGTCTTCCATGTTTTTATGCATCATATCATGAAAGATGGTTGTCATTGCTCTTTGATATGTAGCGCCGGCATTTTTGCACCCAAAAGGCATGACATTCTAGCAAAAGGTACCCCATGCACATGTAAAGGTTGTCTTTTCTTAGTTTGCTGGAGCTATCTTTATTTGGTTGTACCCAGAAAATCCATCCATGAGCGAGTACATCTCATAACCCGCAGTCATGTCCACTATCATATCAATGTTTTGTAGTGGAAAGTCATCCTTGGGGCACACTTTATTGAGATATTTGAAATTAGTACAAACTCGTATGGATTTGTCATGCTTGGAGATAGGTACAATGTTGGAAATCCACTCAGCATAATCAATGGCCCTAATGAAGTTTGCATTCAATAGTTTTTCTAACTCTGTCTTGACCAGTAGAGCCACATGTGGATGCATTTTTCTTAATTT